>CAOKZL010000444.1:0-600000 GCA_948472985.1 Iguana delicatissima | reverse complement strand
CAGTAATTCATTCGCCTCTGGAAGATCCATGCTTTTCAAGGTAGACTCAAGAGCAGAGAGATCAAGCTGGTCCCCCTCAAGCTTGCTCAGAGCCATGCAAGTCAGCTGCAGTTCTGTCAAAATACACTCTCCAAGGTTGTCAAGATAAAATACCATAGCCTAAGGCAGCTTTCCCTAACCAAATGCCATCTGAATATGTTGGATTACATGCCCTTACACGTCTTAGTTCACTTTCCCTGTGCCTTCTACAGCCACATGACCTCTTTACTTTTTCCTGTATCTGTTTTGTCTCCTGACCTGATGTATTCCCCTCCACCCACTTGTGAAGCTGTCCCTTACTTCTTTCTCCTTTCAATGTTTACTTGCTAGCATCACGAAGAAGGAATGAAGTGAAGGAGCATATTCTTTCTACCTTTTTATACAGGAAACGAGTAGCTAGCTCAGAATCTTGTAGCTATGAGTCCCCCGGGCCAGTTATCCTATTTTGAGAGATCATTTCACCTACCTGGGTCAGTAATAAAAGTACTACTATGGGTCACCCCCCTGAGAAAGTCCTTCAGAACTACTGTCTTGCTGTCTGAAAGTGAAGCAGAGAGGGAAGGTGCAGATGTGGACAAAACAGAACAATACTACTTTAACATTAGGTTAAAGATCCCCTCCTTCCCTCAAAACAGTGATTGGATTGGCCATTTCTGCACTCCACTGCTATTATTCCACTTTCAACATCCTGTGGAATTCTGGGGTTTGTAGTTTACTGAGGCCAAAGAGCTCCCTGGCTGTGAATTCTAAAGGCCCCTCCCTTAACTGCAACCCCAGGATTCCATGGGAGACTGAAACTGGAATAATAGCACTATAACAGTGGAGTGCAGAAGTGGCCATTGTTTTGAATATAGAATATGTATTTCATGATTCTATAAATATACATATAACACATGCAGAAACGCATGCATATGTCCACCCACACACACCATTATCAGCTCCCAAATAAGCTTCATTTACAAGCCAAGGCACAACAGGTACTCACTCACCATCAATACTGCAAAAGGCCAATGCCTCCGCTAAATCCTTGGAGGGCAAATTCATGTTGAAGCTGTTCATAATTACTTGTAAATCTTCCACACCAATCCTTCCATTTTTTAGTCTGGCCAGTATGTTAAAGCCATCTGCCAAGGCTATAGGGTTAGGGAAAGAGGTTAGGCATGCAACAAAGCAGAGGGAATATTAAGCTAGGCCATGAAGGTGTAAAAGAAAGGCACATCTAATCCTCGTTGCTGCCTGCTGTTTGTGAGAATATATTTTGCTCCACTCTGCTGACTTTGTATATTTATAGCTACAGGAAAAAATACAATGATATCATAATTTTTAAGTGATCAAAAACAAACACAGAACTGTTATGGTAACCCCTAAAACTCCCAACCATTCTGGAAAATGGACAGTATGACACAATAAAAATAGAAACTGAAAACCCCAAGAATACACATTGAACGATGACTTTTTCATTCTGCGAGAGAAGAGTTCAACTTTACTAGAGTTGTTCTTCCTACCTGCAGATGTTTTAAACTGTTGACTCCTTATCAGAGCCCTCAAGAAGTCATTGAATTTTGCTTGCCCAGCTTCTGCAAGTTACAGTGGAGAGGACAAATTAAAACAAATAAAAACACTGTGAAAAAAATTTAACATTTAAAAAAATCACTATCAAAACAAAAGGTCAAATTAGATATTGAGGAAAATGTATGTTTCCTATGGTTAACCAATTTTTATTCCCACAAGAAGATTTCCTCAGAGATATGTGTCTTAACAGTGAGACTTGCAAATTAAACCTGTGTTTATTTTTTTATTTTTAAAATTTTTTTAATTACATTTTATTAAAAGCATAATATAAACATTACAAAACATACAAAACATTCCAATTACACAACACAATTACAAAACATCTCTATCAAATACAGGTAACCCTATAACCCCATAACAAACAAATCTCACCCGTGCAACATTTATACCACTAAATCAACATGCTAAATTCATTCCTTGCTTCTTATCAAATCCCACCACCCAGATTCCCCATTGAACATATATTATCCAGTTTTCTTTCCTCCCTTCCCTTCCTGTGTTTACTAAGAACCGGCTACAAAACAAAATAAGGTGATAGCTGATGAACAAAATCGCATGCTGTGACAGATACCTTTTGCCATTGGAAAGAGCAGCCCTTTAAAAAACATGCTAATGTACAGTTTAGTGTGACTAAAAAAGAATGGAGAATAGACCAAAGAGAATGAAGCTTGGGACTAAAACAATTTCCACACTACACTGTTATAGTGCTATTATTCCACTTTGAGCATCCTATGGAATTCTGGGGGTTTGCAGTCAAAGAGCTCTTTGGCCTCAATAAACTACAAACCCTAGAATTCCACAGGATGTTGAAAGTAGAATAACAGCACTATAACAGAGTAGTGCAGAAATGGCACATGTTAAGAATGAGAACTCTATCTCAAAACATGAGATCCTCAGTGGAGGTCCTGTTCCATGCCCCACCTATTCAGGAGGCTAGGTTGATAGGTACCAATGGCAGAACTTTCCTTTAGCAGTTCCTCTCTGTAGAACTCCTTCCTAAGGAAAGTCAGTCTGATCCCACCCCTGCTTTTGAATTTCCAGTGGGCAGTTATGACTGTGTTTATTTGCAAGTTTTTCAGTCCTTAAAATGAGGCATGGCTTCTGTGCCTGCTTTAAATATTTCAGTTTGTTTTTAAAGGGTTTTTTTTGCACATATTTAATTTTTTAAAAATCCACTGTATGTCATCTTGGAGTCCCTGGAAGACTGAAAGGTGAATGATTTAACTAACTAACTAACTAACTAACTAACCTGTACCTCAGCACAAAAAATGCACTTTAAAAAGGCTCCCTTTTTTTTAAAAAAAGAAGCAATTTGTTTCCCACCAAAATGACTGAAAGGGGTTGGAAAAAACATATGAAGAATTTTTCAGCACAATACTAGTTTCAACCTTCTTTTTGATGGCTCTCGGAAAGGTGGTGTTTTGTCTTTAGCATACACGATACATAAATTTGCATACATGAATATTAAGGCACTGCTTAGTACACAGCCTCCCATTTCACACACTACAAGCTGGTGAATGGCTGATAACATTATAGGAACAATGATGTGCTCTATTAATCTTAAGAAGAGTTTGTAAAAGTTACTTTTTTGAATGATGACTTCTAAAATCCCATGCTAGCTGATGGATTCAGACTTGTCCAAAAAAGTAACTTTTATAAACTCTGAATATAAATGTCTGTAAGAAAAGTTTAAATTTGCAACAATATCTTTTTCACAGAAAAGGGAGTTTCCTTTCAAAAGTGCCAAGGACTAACAAAAACTGTTTTCCAATGCAAGGAAGCAAGACAGAAATCTTTTATTGACATTAAAATAATCTAACAGAAATACCCAGTACAGCTTTCTGTAGCATCACTAGTGCAAACTGATGACGTTTAACCACTGGATTCTATCTTGCACGCTTACCAGTCATATGTGCTGAAGTCAGTACCTGGGTGATCACTTCATTAGCCATTTGTAGGCTGAAAGTACTCAGCTTTCTTCTCACACGTTTTGAGCTCATGTCCTTGTATTCTTTGATAAACTTGAGAGCAAGAATAGCTTCAAACACAGCTGCAGCAGGGAACAGCAGCAGCGATTAAAAGTCAGGCTTCAGGGCCACGGTTCTCACTTTCAGACAGCCCTACAGCCCGCTGGCTCAGGCCAGACCTCTTCTTGCAGGGAATTATGGGTAAAACGAGATCCTATTTCAGAGGTGGGGGATGTGAGTGTCTTATTTTATTTTGTTTCTTGGTCCATGGGCTCACTGGCTCCAAGCAAGCATGTCAAAGGATGCATGCCAGAAACAGGTGTGGGTAGATCTCATGGTAGTGAGGCGCAGACCCACTCTACCTCATACCCACAGCCATAGATAATGCAGTGTTGAAGAGGGATTCAAACCTATAAGAGCTGATTCTTTAAAGCACACAGGGGACATGTCTAAGCCAGCTTTGCTTGATCTTAAATGTCTTTGCTTCCCCATTCACAGGTGGCAAAATTTTGTCTGGTTTTTGGAGTCGGGGGAGCTTACTACTAGCTACTGAGACTCCATCTTACGGCTGCTGTTATTTTTTCTTCTCAGAAACCTGAAGCTATATTGTGATGATGTCTCATTCTGTAGTCCTGAACAGAGCCTAGGAAATGCACTAAATCAATAAATCATACAAGTGATTTCCGCACGAGGCTGTTATAGCACTATTATTTCACTTTCGACATCCTATGGAGGGTGGCCCCTCCCGAAACTGCAAACCTCAGGATTCCATAGGATGTCGAAAGTGAAATAATAGCACTATAACAGTCTCGTGTGGAAACGGCCACAGTGTCACTCTGACAGGGACTTCTGGAAAGAAAAATATGGCTGAGAGTAGGGGATTTGAATGAATGCGTGTCTGAACAAAAGTATCGCTTTCTTTCTTTTTTAAAAATAACATCAATGTAAGAGTTAGGCTGGAATGCTGTTGGCAAGCTGTGGCAGCATAGCTACACTGGCACAGGCAGTGGCAAAAGAAGGAAAAAGGCCATGGGTGCCTCAGTTATGAAGGATGTAAAACACTGGAGAATTAATCAGCCCTCCATAGGCAGAGTGAGGCCGCCACCTCAGATGGAGAAATGTGTGTTACATCACGGTCTTCCTTTACTGTCTGTTAGTCTGCTGCTCTTACTCCATTTCTGTACTACAATGTTATAGTGCTATTATTCCACTTTCAACATCCTATGGAGTCCTGCAGTTTGCAGTTGAGGGAGGGATATTTAGAATTCTCAGCTAGCGAGCTCTTTAGCATAAGTAAATTACAAGCCCCAGAATTCCACAGGATATTGAAAGTGGAATAATAGCACTGTAACAGTGTAGTGTGGAAATGGCCTTAGATGCAATGTCAGGTTCAACTGACATTGCAGTTGGTTTTTTTATGAGGATCATGGGTGGGAGAGAATCTTTCCTCCTGCAAGCAGCACAATATCTTTGGCCACCTCTTGCTTACAATTACTGTGAGCAAATTTGGGCACGATTCATTGTGAAAAACTGATATATAAACTAAACTAAGGCAAACATGGCAGCTGGTAGCTTTCATGTCAATTGGGTGGCGATGACAGGGTTTACTCTGAACATGAAAGGAACTATCTCAATGTTGAACTCTTGCTCCCAAAAGTACTCTGGACAGTTCCTGTAAAGTATAGACTGAAATCAGAGCACATTCATTGCCCTTCTGACATGGAAGCAAACAGTCTCCAGCACTTTAAAATATAAACTATTCAGATACCTCATGAGGTGCTTCTAACATAGATTAATTTTGAGGCAGAACAAGATCTTACCTGAATAATTTTTGAACCTCTTAGTTCCCTTCATTGCTGCAATCAGTTCAATGGCATTTAAAGTCCCATCAGCTACAAAAGAAACCAAGCAATCAGGTGATCATTACATAATAAGAGAGAGACTCAGCATATCTGATGAACTGAATAGACTCCACAAAAAGATTATGCCAAATAAAATTTGTTAATCTTTAAAATACTACAAGATCCTTTGCTGTTGTTTTTGCTGCAACAGATTAACACAATTAATCCCCTAGATATTTTCTGAGTAGTGTCTTACAGCCCCCCTCTTCCGAAATGATAACCAATTCCCAAAAGATCTCTTCCTTTTGAAGAAGGAACATGTTTTCCGTCACATTTTTGCCAATAATCTTGCGCAGAGTTGTGGCCTGCATATTTTGACAAACTTGGAAAAAACATAGGTTTGACAAATACTCACAAGAGACTTCCAGGGACCTTGTGACCTGTGTTAATTCTGATTTGGACAGCTTGACCCCAATATTGTTAAGGCATGCCTCCACATCTGAAATCTTCACTTTCCCATCTCTGAACTGACTAAAAGCCTTGATTGTATTGTTCAGAACTGTAGAGAAAAAGAAAAAATTAAGCTTATTTAAAATCTTTCCCTCTCAAATCTTTGTCACCAGTGCCTCTTCCATCTTATACTATGACTACCTCCACAGTTATGTTTAGGGTTCTTAGATATCAAAGTCTGGACTTTTTTCTCCAGTTCTCAGTGCAATGGGGAGAAATTTCAGGGCAAGAGCACTGCCTTGAAAAGTGTGCATGTGTATGTGTGTGTATTTCTCAGACTTGGTGTTTTTCTTTTTCTTTTTTTTAATTTAATGGCATATTCTAGTTAGTACTCAATGCATCATGCTTAATGATACCACCAGAGGTTGCCCCTTGTACAATCACTCTCACACCATCATCAGGGCCTGCTCCCGTGACATCACAATGGAGGTCTGAGATTATAACACCAGTCTGGCTGTAAGTTTATGGCAAGTACCCATAGTGAAATGATGGTGAATCCATAAAGGTTTTATATATTTCTATTGAACATCTCTGTGCCTTTGTAGAGTCAAAGATTTGAGATGAACCAAACTGCTACCTGATACTCTGTGACAAAGACAAGACCACCCATCAGAGATAAAAGAGGACAAGAACTGACAGGTACAAGCAAAACATTTTGGAGATATAGAAAACAATTCACCTAATCAGAGTAAACCTGGAATATTTATAGAGCTTGGTAAAATACCATAAAGTACAAAAACCCTTACTCACTCTGGACTGGAAAGTTTTTCCCCTTTAAATGATAAACAAAAACTGGAGGTTAAAAGATGGCACTGTCCCTCTGGAATTTGCTATCTAGAGTAAGTAGGGATGCAAAGAACTTTTGAAAATATTCAGAAAATGATTGAAAAACATGGCTCTTGATTGTTGGGAAACCTTCAAGGAGGATCCTGGACTGATAATGGTACTGTGATTTTCCCATCTGCAGTTTTAACTGGTGACTGTGATGGTCTAGCATACATCAATGTGCATGAGATAAACTGGATTCCCACCCTGTTCTTTTGCATACTCTAAATGTGTTCCTTTGATTGAGATAGTAGAAAGAGAGCAGAATTTGTACTATTTGACAAAAGACTTTTATCTTCTTTACAATTCTAATTCTTCTCACTGCTCACCTTCCATTTCTTCAAAACGTTCTATTTTGGATATTTTCTTTTTCACTTGCTCAATATCAACATTCCCTTCCTCTACAAAATGAAAAGATATTACAGTTAATGATGGAGCAAGTTAGGGGAAGAAACTGCTCTATTAGAATTAGGAACAGAATAATGGGTTTGAGAATATATTATTTGCCATGCAAATGAAGTCATTGCACACAAAAACACAGTGTAGTTTGGCTCCTAGTTAGGAGTTTGCTGTTTCCACTGAAAGTCTTTCCTCTGTTCAAGACCTTCCTTCAATAATAAACTCCACATTTAACTAAAGGGTATGGTGTATTTATCTCTTCTTGTTGCCTGGCAACAGTAGGATGCTGAGAAGACAAGGTTGAAACCACAGCCTCCCAAGAGAATTTACCAGTAATACTCACTGTCAGTGAGAATTGTCTGAATTAGCTGTTCATACTCCTGTGGGTATAAACGAATGCCCATGTTCTTGAGGGTAGATTTGAGGTCCTGGAGAGGAACCTTGTTTCCTTGAATATTGCTGACTGCTTTAATGGCATCCTTCAGCACTGAGAGAAAATGGAAAGTTGAGTTTCCTCATGGGAACTAATAATGAGTGTATGAAAACTAAAGCATTAAAAATGGAGTTATGGGCCTCATTCCACTTCAAGATCTGCACAGACTTGGAGCAATTGTCTAATTGATTATTTCCTGATCTGAGTGCTGAAGCAAACTAGGACATTCCAAATGAACTGCAAATATTCCTTGAAAATTAAATTGGATAACTAAAAGACACCTGCTTGGGGAAACTGGGGATATGCCTAAGGGGATATAGCTTTATTTACTAAGGATGGAAACAATACATGTCCAATGCTGACAACAGTGTAACTTTGTCTTTAGTCTCTGGTATAGGGCTATTCTAGTCCATGCAAAGCCAGACCTTTTCATTTGCAGAGAATAATAGTAGTAGAATAATAGAATGATAGAGTTGGAAGAGACCTCAGGGGCCATCCAGTCCAACCCCCTGCCATGCAGGAACACACATCAAAGCATTCCCAACAGATGGCCATCTAGCCTCTGCTTAAAAACCTCCAAAGAAGGAGACTCCACCATACTCTGAGGCAGCATATTCCACTGCCGGACAGCTCTGACTGTCAGGAAGTTCTTCCTGAGGTTCAGGTGGAATCTCCTTTCCTGCAGCTTGAGTCCATTGCTCCTTGTCCTAGTTTCTGGAGCAATGGAAAACAAGCCCACTCCCTCCTTGACATGACATCCTTTCAAAGAGATTGTAGTGGGTTGAATCCAGAGATATCCACAGCTAAAGTAAACATCTTGCAGTCAGTGGGACTTGAGTTTCTCATGACTACCTTATGTCTTGTTGATTTTAGTGGTCCGACTCTGACTAAAGAGCAAGCATGGTGTAGTGATTTGAGTGTTGGACTACAACCCTGGAGACCAGGGTTCTGTTCCCCACTTGGCCATGGAAACCACTGGGTGACCTTGGGCCTATTACATATTCTCAGCCCCAGGAAACCTCATGATAGGTTCACCTCAGGGTCACCATAAGTCAGGAATTACTGGAAGGTACACAACAACAACAAACTCTGACTAAATCAGGATCCAAACTCTTCTGCTCTGTTGTTATCTCAGTTTCATAGTCTACCAGGCTGGACTGCTTAGTGTTTTGGTCAATCGGTGATTCAGCTTCTACCCAAGAATCTAGGAATCAGTTAATATGGCTTGTTCCAAGTAGTGTCACTTTCTGTAATTGCGCTATTGTGACCCCGTGTATTTCATTGAGATGTTTGTCAGTTTATTTGGAATTGCTCCCATATTGCTGCTGTTGTTGCTTTAACAAACTCAGACGATTAAGGATATCCCATCAGCCAACTTGGATACGATTATTGCAATGCCTTCTCTCCTTGCCTGCTTCAGCTAGGAGTCTTACTTACCTGACAGCTCTGAGAAATGTGGAATGTTGGTAAGAACTTTAATGAAGTCTTTCACAACTACCTTTCCATTACCTGCAAATCAAGAAATAATTGAATGCATATATTTGAGAACACAATAATCACCTTCGTGGAATGCAGTGAAGGTACATAATACATTGCTTCCACAACTGACAGCCTAAATTTGTGATCTAGGAAAAGGATTTACCACGGGCTAAAGTCCCACCAGGAAAAGAAATGGTCAAACTGCATGTGTTTTCAGTTCAACATTCCCTTTGTGGCAACTGGTTTTGCAGTATTTCTGCAGTCTGCTGCAGTTCACAGAGGTACTAGAAGAAAAGGAAGCAGCCTTTCTGTTGCAGTGCTGGCAGGGTTTTCCAGTAATATGGATGAAAAAGACTGTCCTCAGGGACTTACCATCTACAGGGACCTGTTTTAGGGCTTGCTCAAACTCTTGATCAGACAGGCGGATCCCCATGTTTCTTACAAAGAAAGGGAGATCATGCACAATCATCTTGTCTCCTTCAATCTTCTCAATGGCTTGAATGGCATTCTTCAACACTGCAAAGTTGCAAACATGTGTATCTGTATCTCAAATCAGATCCTGCTGCATTCCATTACTAACAGGAGAGCCTACTCAGTTGCACCCAACTATGGAATAAAATAATCTGTAACCAGACTATAAAAGATTGACTGGCACCAGTATAGCAATAGTTTGGCACAAATTCAAAGCCTATTTGTTTATCAAAAATTGTAATTGTCTGATTTTTCTCTCTTCTGTTTTACTTGTTACTGTCTTGTTTTATTATCATGAATCTGTGCTTTTAATTTTTATTTTACTATTTCTACCTAGGCAGAATAAATAGTGTGTGGGGGGTGATGGGGGGAGGAAAAAAGAATAAAAAGAATTGACACAATCACTGCTGCCATCAAATATACAAAGGGCTCAAGAAAGAACATATGGAAAAATTCAGCAGGCCATCTGAAAAAGGCTTCTTTACGTAAAACATATGGGCTGTTTTTATTTTAATTCTTTAGCTCACCTTGGAGCCCAACAGAAACTTGTCAGCATTTTTATTTCTTTCAGAAAATGTCTGTGATTTTTCTTTTTCTCACTCTTCAAGATGCAAAAGCAATTTCTCAGGATGTTCTTTGAATTTTCTATTTTTGAAAAAATGAAAGTAGATGTGCAAACACCCCCTTTTGAAAGTTTTTTAAAAGGGGCCAGTACAACCCCTGGTGGATCTGAGTTTATGAAAATTGGCACCCAGAACTCCAAATGCCCCAACATTTAACATATGAAAATCAGGACATATGAGGCCAAGCAACAAAACAGTGTGGTCAAGATGGCAAAAGTTATTAATAAAGAAGAATACACAAGCAAGAAATGACTGAAGCAGTTTGCTTTTGTTTGAGTCTACTGGGAAAGGCAGAATTCTGCTCCCCTCTGTCCCTGTTCATTGAGTACAAACTAGTTCTGCACTTTGAACTCAGTTTGCGGCAAATGAAGTAAGATGAGGATAAAAGGGGAAAGTGGGAGGAGGAGAGAAAAACTGGAACAATTTAAAAGCAGCTGAGAACCTGGACCCAAGGAGAATTAATTGGGATTATCCCTGCCAAATCAAGCAGTGAGAGGATATGGACTTCTGGTCTTTTCAACATGGGGAGTTTTTCTGTTATTTTGTTCTTTTATATTTTTAGTAGTGCTTTTTAAAAGCAGGGTTCTGGAGTAACTTATTACAATATTACCTGTGCTATGTCTCTTTGGAATATTGCAAAAAATTACTTTAAAAAGTAATGTGATGACTGGGAAAGCAATTACTCTTTTTGACACAGCATATATTGCAGCTGACTACTTTTACTTCTAATGCAATGCTTGTGGGGGCTACTTTTAGTTATTTTTATATTTTCATAACAACAATTGAAAAGTAACAAAAAGCAATTCATTGGTTACAAGCAGTGTAAGGAGTCACTCTTTTAGTAACAACTAACTTTTTTTTTTAAAAAAAACATTTTCAGTCTCTGCTCTTAAGGCTCTCTCTCAGTGCATACATTCCCCGCAAACCTCTTTAAAAGCAACATATGAAAATAATTATGCAGCATTGGGATCCAGCACTACTAGCACTGGACTAAGGCTAATACAAGTATTACTGTTGTGGGGGAGCACTGTATATGCTCTTACTCAGTTACCCATACTTATGCATAGTGATCTAATCTGCTCACTTGCAAGTTCAGTGAAGAGCCGTGTTTTCCCCAAGGCAACCATGAAGCTGTTGAAGTTCACTATCCCGCCTTCTGCAATATCAAGATTCAGGCATGTGTTATGTTATATTTCTTCCATAGGATTTATATAGCCCACCTAAACCTTTAGGGCAGGGAGAAAGTATTTGTAGCTGTCTAGATGTTGAATTCCAACTTCTGTCAGCTGCAGTGAGTATGCTCAGTGGGTTAGGGGTGATGGGAAGGCCATACATTCCCCACCCTTTCCTTAAGACTCAAGGCAGGCAGAAATGCCTGGCTGAGTCTTCTGACCTGTTGACATTGCTACAGATTTTCTTATTACAGACTAATCAAAGGATCATTGATAATAGTTGGATATACACAGTGAAATGACGTGTACAGTGCAGGAAGTCTGGTCTTTCTATGTGTGCAAAAAAATGGATCAGAGGAAGGAGTGGTGATGACCCCAAGTTGTTGTTCCAGTCCTATAGATCACTACATTGGGGGCAAGGTGCAGTCGTCCATTTAGAATGAAAATGAGTGCACTTGGCAGCACTATTAGATGTCAGCAAATCCTGGCCGTTGATAAATCCAGGATCCAGATAGATGGAGGAGCTTCGACTTTTCTCAGCTCTGTTCTGCCTATGTTGTACCCCACTGACATTATCCCATGAAGCTCAATAAGAGCCACTACAAAAAATTAACCAGTTTTTCTTTTCTTAGCCCTGCCTTAGGTTTCATATATATAGGTATTCCAGGAAACAAGGTGCCTTCCATTGTAGTAGTTTTCAAAGAAATAGCCATGTTAGTCTCTTGCAGCATTAAAAGGGAGGGAGGGGGAAGGTTTAAAAAGGAATGTAGAAGCAACTTTAAGACTAATTGGTTTTTATTTTTGCATGAGCTTTCATGGATATAAACCCACTTGTTCTCTGTGTTGCATCCAAAGAAGTGGATTTATATCCATGAAAGCTAATTATCATTACTATTATCAATACTGTGACAGAACAGAATTGTGCACACTTAATAACAGTAACTATGAATTAAATGCACATTGTGCAAGTCAGCCTATTATAAGGAATAATGAACTGTTAATAAAGGCCAATGTGCCATGACTTCTCTGCAGACTTATGGAGAATCTGTCCATTGGCATTCCTTCAAAGATCTTCTTTTTAAAAGTCAGCACTGCCTGCCAGAGCCAAAGCAGCAGACATCCATGCACCTACAAATCTCACTTAAAAGTAAAAAGTCCATCTAGAGAAAAGCAGAAATATTAAAAACCACAAGAGAAATCAATAACCCTGGGCATGACTGGGACAAAAAAATGAATGGAATTGCCATCACATCTTAGTCAAACCAGCCCAAAGGCAAAAGTTGCAGAAAGCTGGAGACTTACTCTCCACATTTGCCTTCTTCAGCAGGTCCTGGAACTCCTTGTTATTCAAATTCACTCCCAGTTTCTTCAGGATGGACCAAAGCTCATGGTCTTTGACACTGTCTCCCGCAAGCATGTGGATGACATTGAAGGCATCCTGTAAGGCTAAAAAGAGACTCTAGTTTCGGGCAAAGTACACATCACATGCAAACATGTCAAACAAACCACATGTCATGTCACGCTCTCTCCACGCCATGAAATTGTATGGAGGATGTGGAAAATATGTATGTATGTAGGATGTGTAAAAAGTGAATGGAAAAATTCTTAGAGACACAAGGTGTTACCAATTGGTTGACATTGTTTATCAGAAGGGGCAGTAAATAGCATTTAGCTAACCCAGCTGAGAAACTTTTGTTTGTGTCTGAGGACAGCAATCAATGGGTGATTTACTAGGATTAGAGTGGAGGTTACTAGGTTAGGGATGATAGGTAGAATATGAAAGGACAGAGCAGGAAATTCAAAGGATCAAAGTAACTACGGTAATATTGAGGAGCTATTTCAACAAAAGAGAAAATGCTCTAGAAGTTAAGGGAGGGGCATGGACCCGGAGGAGCTACCAATAGGCATTGTGTGTGGAGGGTAATGAACTACTGTGTTTTACTATATAACCAAATGAGTAATACAGATGATTGGTTCCAGCAACAGCTGTTAACTGGCCTCTTGTGTTCCAATAAACATCATGGAAAGCATACGTGTGTTTTCTTGAGAGACACAGAGGAGCAGGATATGACACCACACTGTTCTTCTTGAAAACAAACAAACAATTGCTTCATAAGGAGGTGGTTTTAAGTTTTAAAAAAATGAGAGGTAGGAAAGGCATGCTTAAACTTTTGACTATCGATCACTTTTGTGTTTTGAATTACTCTTCCACCTCCATTGCTTCCTTACAGGTTTCAGGTACATCATGTTTCCTATCTGTTGCGCTACACACCTTTCCTGCATGTCTTCATTTTGGTAGAGGAGAAAGAAATATTCAAACAGAACTAAACAGTATGTCTAACATGCATTTAAGAGAGCTACCTCAAGTGATGAGATATACCAGTTAGTCAAAACACATAATTGTTCTCAACTATGAATGCTTTGTTTTGTGATTGGTCACTGAAAGGTAAACATGAGCTTAATCTGAAAGTCTGACTGCTATGACATGCATCTCTGAGGAAGCCCCATTGTGAAAGGGGAAAACACGCTCCTTGAAGGGAGTATAAATTCCACCTAGAGATGGGTAGATAGGTAGGTAGACAGACAGACATGATAGACAGGCAGCTGTGTAGTAGCCTAACAAATTTTGGTAGCTGTATTAGCTATATTTGATCTGTAGAACGCAGTGAGAAAACTATACTGATTTGTAAGAGCCTAGCCAACATGGTGTAGTGGTTTGAGCATTGGACTAGAACCCTGGGGACCATGCTTCAATTCCCTGCTCAGCCACGGAAACCCACTAGGTGACCTTGGGCATGTCAGATACCCTCAGCCCATAAAAAGCCCAATGATAGTTTCACCTTAGGACCACCATAAGTTGGAAACGACTTGAAGGCACATGACAACAACAAATTCATATGACCCTTTTAGCACATACTAACAACCATTCAGTTTAACCACAGTGGCATGTGCTAAAGCAATGGTGTGGAAAAAACCTGCTACTGCATATTATAGGGTTGCTACGCTCTTCCTATTTCTTTAACAATAGCATGATGTACAAATATGAAGCTGATTATGTTCTTTCTCATCACTTTTTATTTATCTGTATCAGTTTATCTATGGTAATGGTAGTACAGTTTTGTCTGCTAGATTTCTGCATGTCAGACTCCCATTTAAAAGCACAACAGCACAAGAAAAGGAAAAACAAGCTATAATTGGTATTCAGCAAGATGAGCGTGTGTCAGCTTTCATGGTTCTTATAATTAAAGTTTCTTCAGCAGCTGTGATGACATGCAAAAAGTCATTCTGTTCTCAGTCTTTGCATGATGTATAGATTTTATACACCCTGCTCAGCTAGCAGCAGGCAGGAAGAGGTCAGTGCGGACTGACTCAGAACTATGGCTGCCATAGGTTAACTTGCCAAAATTGTCAAGTCAAAAAACAATAATAGGAAAATTATGTGATTTCTAGGTGCAGAATTTTAAATGATGGTTTTTGAAATCCTTTACGAAGACATAATGAGAGAGCAAACACACTGTCATACTTATCATACTGTAAGGAAATTTTCATACAAAATTAAACAAATTTGCCTCTTTTTATTTGGTAGGTTCTAGAGACTTTGTAGGAGACAAAAATTGAACTTCAGAAGCTGTTTGGTTTAGCCCTAGATTCTATGGAATGTTTTCCTCACTCCTGATAATCAAGACCCAAATTGTTTTTTGTTTGTTTATTTTTCCCACCAAAGTATATGTATGAAGAAAATAATGAGTATTGGTATGCCAAGATCATCACAATGTTAAATGTCAGAGGAATATTTGTGGCATCTGTGTTAAATCAGCCATTTCCAAATTCATCTGCTAGACCGTTGAGTTGTACTTCATTGACAAAGACCTCTTCTCAGACATTAAGCCCACCTCAAAATGAGCAGTTTTGTTTCAAGCATATTTCAGGGACTGAGGAGAAATCATTTTGAAAAAGAAAAGTAGCCATCACTTTTCCTTCCCAGAAAGCCTTGTTCAGAAGTAACTGATTTTCACAATTTAGGAAAAGGGAAATTAGTTTGGAAGGGAAAAAAGTGTATTTTCCCTACATAGTAAGCCCTGTTTCTGAGGTGGCTGAACTCCAAAATTTAAAAAAATGACTGTCTCCTTTGATTTTCAATGGAGACGGTCACTATAGAAGTTAGCAATTGAATATATAGAGGTAGACTTGTACAACGTGGGTAGATTTCTCCTCCTACTGCTCATATTATTCAAATAGTACAGTACTAAACGCCAAAAAAAAAAAAAAGAACAGTGACTTGAAGCAAATTAATTTGTCATGGTAGGATTTGTTTAAATATGGGTATCTTGTAAAATAAAAATAAAACCACAACTGATGCTGTATTTGGAAGCAGATCTAAAGTTTTGTATTCTAGTTGGAAGTAAGACCCAGTGAAATTTATGGGATTTACTGCCAGAGCCTGGAAATTTGCTTTGTGAAAAACAATTAGTTACCAGTAAAGATCTAAATCTTTTTACATTGTTACACCTAAAAAAGGAATGAAGTCATCTCTTTTTATGTTACAGTCATAGTATGACTTAATCATTGTGCCTCAGTTATTGCAAAAAGAAAAGAAAGAGGAATTAACCACTGGTGATGTTAATTTAAAGAGACAGTGTTGTATAGTGATCTGAGCCTTGGACTTCAAAGACTTGGTGAGAATGTCATACAACATTTGTAAGATGCTGAATTTTCTGAATGAGCATGGTTTTGAGGGAAGAGAAGGAGGTGTTGCTAGATTCACCATGAAAGATTGCCTTTCACATGAAGTAATACACAGAACTTTCTGTCCTTTCCTCTCTTCTAGCTTCCAGACGTTAAGGATAAGTAAAGAACCAGAGAGGTAGAGTAGTTGTCTGGGGCCCTTTTCGCATGGCATTCGTCATGTGAAAGGGTCTCTGGAGCATTGCGCAACTGCAAGGAGCTGTCCACATGACATCCTTGTAATTGTGTGATGCTGCTGGGGCCAGCAAGCGCTGATCATGCACTATTTCATTTTTTGGCTTCTAGCCAAAAATGGTGCGTGATCGTGCATCGTTCCAGGGCCCCGCATGCACTTACCGTGGTGCAGAGCCTCTAGAGCCTCGTGCTTCCTGCTCCAGTGCAGCGTGGGAAAATCCCAGGCTGTGCTGCGGAAGGAAGAAGAGGAGCCCTCACACTGCCTGCTCGCTGCCGGCTCGCTGCCTGTTCACTAGCAGGCAGTGGCTGCGGGGACACAAGAGCCTCTCGCAAGAGGCTACTCGCACAATCCCTGCACCCCAGCGCTGTGAAAAGGTAAGGTGCAAAAAGGGCCTGGGTAATTAGTCTACTTGATTCCCTGCTTGGCCATGGAAACCCACTGGGTGACCTTGGGTTCATCACATACTCTCAGCCCCAGAAAATCCTGTGCTAGTTTGCCTTAGTGTTGCCATAAGTCAGAGACAACTTGAAGGCACCAAACAACACATTGTTTAAATTAACTAGGTTACTTCCAAGCTCTCCTTACTGCTAAGTAAATAGACTGGAGAATTAGTAAAATATTTGGGTAAAAAACAAAGTTGCAGGAAGAATTATGCCCTCAAACTAGTTTATCTTGAAATATTGGGCTGGTTTCAGCGACTGTTGATCAGATCATAGCCTCTCAGTCTCAACCTCATCCAAAATGCTCTTTGCCAAAGCACCATAGTTTAATACAGGAGTGGGCAACATCTTGATTTCAGAGAACAAATTGCCTGCATCCTCACTGCCAAACCTTCAAAGTTGCACTACTGCCATCAAAAATCATAGACAGCCTCCAAGGTTCCCCCCACCCGACACTGCTGCAGCCACACCAAAATTTGTTGGCAGCTCCAGTAGTTCTTTCTAATACTCCTTCCTGCATCATAAAAATATGCAGACAGGCAAGACAGAGTATCCTCTTCCCTTCTGGGAGATAAAAGAAACAGTCCCTTAAAAAAAAAAGGCAGAAGCAGCCAATAGGGGCAGCATGATGCTGGCAGACTGTGTGTCCATGATTCCTCACGTCAGGAGAGGAAGCCCTTTCTGTTCTTGAAATCACTAGATTTCCAGTAAACTGACTAAACCCAAAATATCCCTCTCAGGTGTCTCTGGATAGAGATAAAAAGTCTGGTAAGGAAAAGTCTCACCCTTAAAATTAGGTTTGCCTTCAACCACACTCAGGTCATGCTCAGAAGTAGTAGTAGTAAGAGTAGTTCTTGGTATATCTGTCTTAGATTTCATCTTGAAATATGTATATTTGCCCCAGGTCTAACAATCCTTGGCTAAATGCGACAGCCTTCTGAAAGAATAAGTCAAGTCTCAATCCCTGTGGGAGGTTCTGTACCATTCTACCTAATAGAGGCCCATTCTGTTGTCATCCATAGTGATGGCTTTCCCATTGGAATGCTGGATAATGTTCTGTTTCTATTCATGGTTATTAGAGGCTTATCACCATGTTTGCCAAGGATATTATAGGCCGTGAGGCTTGTAGTTAAAGAATGCTGGATCTAATCCCTGTCAGCAGCAGATGATTCATAGGAAATATATACGTATATATAACTGCTTCAGTGGAAATTAATCAAGTTTGTTCACCTTGGCAAATAAAAGAGCTATGCACAACACTTCTGGAGTTTCTTAAACAGTGGCATAGGGATGGGGGGAGGGGGGAGGTGTGCACTGGGCGGCACTTTTTTGGGGGCACTGCCACTCCTTGCCTGCCCCCCATGTGCCATCACCCCATGCCTGCACACTATTGCCCCGCTCACAACCCTCTGCCTCCGCCCCTACCCTGCTCACGCCAAGCTACACCACTGTTCTTAAATGGCCAACTGGGAAGGAAGACACTTCTCTTTTTCTTTGGGAGAGATTGCAAGCCTATAATGAGACTGGAGACTAATACCATGGCTAGCAAGGTCAAAGAAAGTGAACTAGAATTCTCACAACAGTTTCAGGATATGGCATCAAAATAATAAATGGACTCAAAATGATAATAAAAGAGAATGAATGATTGTGAACAGAATAGAAGGTTTTGAAGAAATTGTATTTCTTTTCCAAGTCACTTCAGATTCTTCCAAGGCCACTACATCTTGAATTTTCAAAATGGACACCTACAACATGGCCACACTAGAGGACACAAAATCTACTGAATTTCAGTTATTGCTAACCTCTCAGCATCTTAAGGGCCTTCCATTGGCATACTGATGTTGATCTTCAACAGATGACTTGCAGCAACAATGACAATATGTAGAAGAGGAGTAGCTATCCAGAGGTGTGGCTAGCCCACAGAATTGCCTCCCTTGGCTATTGACCAAAGATGCACCCAACTTCTTCCGAAATGCAGCATACTAGGTTTGAAGCTAGGTTTGTCCTTGTCTCTATAAAGAGATGGTGTACCACCATAGGATCCCTGTCACTTTGGCCAAGGTTTGGCAAAATTCGTTGTGACACTGATCATGCTGCAACTACCATTTCAAGCCAAAACAGCTAAGGGATAGAAGGTACTGTGCATTACTTGGTGTTAAAGGCATTTTTTTATGGTGAATCTCTTTCCATCTAGCCTGACCCATATCCTTTCTCCCAAAGTGACGTTCATTTAGAAAACTGAATTTCTTAAAAAAAAGTTATTGCAACACTCATGTGAAGACTTTGCAGGCAGAAGGGGGATCAAAATTGCAGAACTGCAGAACTTTGGAAGGCTGAACCTGTCATTGTCATCCTCCATGCCCCCATGCACTTCAAACTGGATGTGAGTATGGGTTGAAAATGGATTTCTAATCCCCAAATGGCTATTAACAGTATCCTAGTCCTCTGAGGCAGGGAGTCTTAATGGTCATTTGTCCACATTTTCAGGACCTAAATCCTATCCTACTCCTAACTAGAGTAGAACTATTGAATCTATTGGATTTATATATGTATTCACTCACCATTCAGCAAGTGAATGTATTCTATTTGAGACTTTGGCCCTTTCCACATGTGGAAAGGGAACCGGTTAAAAACGCTACTCACCGGCTTTTTGGTAGGTCCGACTGGGTCCGTCGGGACGAAGAGCAGTGCGAGCTCATTGCTCCGCACTGCTCTGGCGTCCAAAATGGCAGCTTCCGGTTGGTGGAGGCTCTCCACCAACTGGAGAAGCTCACCAGCCTAAAGCCAGCCCCTGGTAGATCTGCAGGCACGCACTAGTGCGCGCCTGCAAATCTGCACCGGAGCGCGGCAACGGAGCGACATGGAGTTGCATGCTCTGTGATTTTGAAAAACCTCTTAAAAGAGGCTTTTAGAAAGCACGCTGCGTGACCCCTTCCGGTCACTCCGGAGCGGACTGAGATGAGGAACGACAAAAAGTAGTCCGACTCACTCCAGTCCATGGTGCAGACGACCTCTGTCGGAGATTGCACTGCGCCATTTAATTGCTCTGTGTGGAAAGGGCATAACCAACTGGAATTCAGTGCAGGTATGTTTGTTTCCCTGTTCTTTTTTAAGGCCTAGTAATGTTCTGGCCTTATGTTGAAAATGTTGCTGTATTTATTAGATAAAGTTAAAAGCGTAGTTATGTATGCAAGGTGTAGCTAAGATATGAGGGAGAGGGCCTTTCTGCACTGTACAACTATTGCATGATGATTTCACTTTAACTGCCACTATTCTGTTCTATGGAATCATGAGAATTGCAATTTAGGGAGAGATATTTAGAATTTTCATCCAGATTGCTTCAGTACCTCTCAAGACTACAAACCCCAGGATTCCATAGGTGACAGACATGGTAGTTAAAGTGGAACTATACTGCAATAATCATGTAGTGTGCAAAGGCCCAGAGAGTGAAAACTGTGTTACAGGTAGCATCAATCAAGATTTGTATGTATTAAATAAGTAATCCTTGATGTTACGTTCAACTTCTATTTAATAAATCTTTTTTTGTATTGTATACTTTTTGCCTCCAAGAATGCTACCTAAGAGATATGAGAAAGCTTAAGTTTAAACACATGGTGTCTGTGATGACAGCAGGTATTCAAGGGTGGTTGTGCAAATGGGGATATAAGATGAATAAAGGCCATTTCCGCACTACACTGATATAGTGCTATTATTCCATTTTCAACATCCAGTGGAATTCTGGGGTTTACAGTTTAGAGAGAGGCATTTGGAATTCTCAGCCAGAGAGCTCTTTGGCCTCAGTAAACTACAAACTAGAGAATTCCACAGGATGTTGAAAGTGGAATAATAGCACTATAACAGTGTAGTGTAGAAATGGCCGAAGTCTCACACAGGAACCATGAGGGCATCTAGGAGGTCCCTACAGTTGGTGGCCATGGTGGTGGGACAGGAGGAAGTCCTTCTGATGTCATGGGCTTGTTATGGGAAATGTATTAAAAGTCACGGTATTCCCTGGTGGCCATAGGCCTGACTTGCCTGACCTTTTGGAAGAAAGCAAGCAAGCAAGAGGCTTGGAACTGATAAAATTGCAACAGCATGGATTAAGGATGAAAATATTCAAAATCATGCTTTTTTTAATCAATAAGCCAGGAAGAACCAGTATGTTCAAACATTGCATAGGCACTAGGAGTCACCTTCCAATAACATCAACATCATACAGAATGTATGCTAGTATGTTTGACTCTATGATGCAGGAAATGTGTGAGATGTTAAAACTTGGAGTGAAGCATTCAAAAGCTTTCTTAAGGCCATTTGCACACTAGACTGTTACAGTGCTATTATTCCACTTTCAACATCCTATGGAATCCTGTGGTTTGCAGTTTAGAGAGGGGCCTTTTGAGGTGGAAAGTGGAATAATAGCACTATAACAGACTAGTGTGGAAATGGGCTAAGTCGCAAGCTAACTGTAAGAGAGACAAACTATTCTTCTATGCAGAAAGAGTGCCTGGCCATTGTGTGGGCACTTAAGAAGCGGTGCCAGTTCACCATGCTGACAGAGTGCTGATTTGGTTGGAGACGAGGAAGAAGAGTAATACCAAGCTGCAAAGATGCAAATGAAATCTACAGGAGTTCCAGAAAGACTCTTGTGGATTAAGAAAAAGAGGAAGAAATGGAAGAAGAGGAAAAAGGACAGTGGGCCTTTCCACTGTCCTCTGTTATAGCGCTATTATTCCACTTCCAACATCTTGTGGGGTTGGCAGTTTACAGAGGGGCATTTAGAATCCTCAGCCAGAGAGCTCTTTGGCCTCAGTAAACTACAAATCCCAGAATTCCATAGGATGTTGAAAGTGGAATAATAGCACCATAATAGTGTAGTGCAGAAAGGTCCAGTGTTATTGCAGATGTCTGTTCAAAATCTGGTACAGAAACAGTGTTTGAGTTGCCTGGGTAGGACTTTGGGGACACTCCTCCCCAAGGAGAAAATCCAGGACTCTGCTTTTGGATTCTGTGTATATCTCTTGGGAGCAAGAAGTACACTATGCTTGAGAAGAAAGTACAAGGGGAGGGAGGAATATATTATGTCATGGACTTTTTATGGAAAATGTTTTTTTATGTATTATAAATTATGGTAATAATGTAAGGAACCGGTGGGAGGGGTGAGAGAATGGAATGTTGAAAGTGAATTGTGATTGGTGTGTGTTTGAGGGGATTTGAATAAGTCTGGTGAATGATAGTTGGTGAATGGCAGTTCATATAGTCAGAAAGCTGTGGTATAATGAAGTCAGTGAATGAGTGAGGATTCGGGTTGAGACAGTCAGTCAGAATTAGGAATTAATGAGTGGGGTTTAAGAGTCTGAGTCAACTAGAAGTGCGTGCGAGAATGAAATATTTGTTTTAAATGTATTAAATTATTAATCTGTTTTCGCACGTTAACCTTCTGCTGATAAAGTATTGTTTTTGTTTCTTATGCTTTTGGCCTCTGAGAATGTTAGATATATAAAGATTGCTTTCAGACATGGTGTCGATGGTGGCAGCAGTGATTAAAGGGGATGGTGTCCTATGGGGAAAGCCAAGATTCTCAGGCCATTCCCGCCCTACACTGTTATAGTGCTATTATTCCACAATCAACATCCTGTGGAATTCTGGGGTTTGTAGTTTACTGAGGCCCAAGAGCTCTCTGGCCCCTCCCTAAACTGCAAACCTCAGGATTCCACAGGATGTTGAAAGTGGAATAATAGCACTATAACAGTGTAGGGCAGAAATGGCCTCAGACTCTTGAAATTGCTTCTTTAAAGATACATATACATACCTTATGATGTGTGTATGCACTTTGAGAAGCAACAGTGTGAACTGCTGTTTTCCTTCCAGCAAAATGTAGCCTGGCATTGTGTTCAGCTGAAAGAGATGCCTGGTGGAGAGCACTCTGGGTATCTGAAGCAGATTTAGTAGATTCTTTTTTGGTAATTGTTTCCTTCACTTTTACTGTGTTTGGCTTGTATACTTGTAAATAAAGCAATGTTACAAAGACATCAGCGCTCTCTCATCCAAAAGAAAGCAAAACCAAGGGCACTGTTGCTGGGATTATCTCATTGGTCAAGGGAATAGGAGGATATATAAAATGCAGCTGTTACCGTTCCTCTATTAAAAGTCCCTTGAGTGAGGAAGCTCCACTGTGATTCTACAAATAAAATACTGACCAGTTGACTGCTGTCATTTTTTTTTTTTTTGGCTTTAGCAAATATATATATTGATCGGACTAATTGTGGCTGGGTGCCTTCAAGTCATTCAAGTGTGCCTTCAAGTGCCTTCAAGTTATTTCCACCTCATGGCAACTCTAAGATGAACCTATCACTGGGTTTTCTGGGGCTGAGAGTATGTGACATGCCCAAAGTCACTCAGTGAGTTTCTATCGCCAAGCACCGAATCAAACCTTGGTCTCTAGCGTCATAGTCTAGTGCTCAAACCACTATACCATGCTGGGTCTCATGACTGGATTAATTACCCAGACAACTACTCTATCCCACTCTACTTCTTCTTTACTTATCCTTACTGTCTGCATAGCTAAAAAGAGGAAAGGATAGAAAGCACTCTACATTACTTGGTTTGAAAAGCAGTCTTTCATGGTGAATGGCTTGCCATCTAGCAACACCTCATTCTTTTCCCTCATTCTTTTCCGTTCATTCAGAAAGTTCAGCTCCTTACAAATGTTGTGTGACATTCTCACCAAGATTTTGCAGGTGGATGTGAGAGCAAAACTGCAGAGTTTTTTGGAGGGCTGCACCCTCCCCCATTGTACCCCATTGTCACCTTCCATCCCAGCTCACCACGGTCATGATATTTGCTTTAGCCAATAAACAAAATTGATTGGACTAATTCTGTAGACAAATAGCCATCCCTCCCATCTTCCTTTTTACTTTTCCTTACTGTCTGGTAGCACTGAGCCTTAGGCAGCCTACTTGTGCCTATGTTACTCAGTTACCAGCAAGATACTTCAAGGGATTGGTGTTGCTTGCGGAGCTCCAGGAGTGACTTTCAGAAAGCAAGCATTACATGAACAATTTTCAGCTGTAGGCTGTTTCCTGTGGTGCTTTTCTCAGATGGCTGGATGCAAGAGATAAAAAGGCAATGCGCAGAGAAAGAGGACAGAGAACAACATAGGCAAGCATACCCAGCCTAGCTCCTGACCAGGCAAAAGCTAAGCACAACCTAGAAAGCCACGGAGAACCAATGAACTATCTTGTAAGAACAGAGTTGTGGTGAGATTCCTTAGAAGTCCACTCTGAACTTCCTTCACCATTTCAACAACCTTGAAGGGGCCCCAGTGCGTAGAACAGAAGGTACCCAGTTCAGTCCTAGCTGTTTTTGCACTTGCCTGAAGTTCATCAGATTTTCATTCTTCCCCTCCCTGCCAAGCCACTGGAAACTATGCAAAGTAGGGGTTTTGGGAAATCAGCAGAAGAAATCTACTGCCTTTAGACAGGCTTTCTTCTAATAATCATTAGAAGATTGGGTACCTACTATATATGGTCACACAAATCTCTCTTACAGTTCACCTGATCCAAAATGTGCAAGCTGAAGTGTGTATTGTACTGAATGGACAACATTTCAGGACCCACCTTTCTGGTCTGATTGACTGTTCAAAGGTACCTTCCCCTCACGTCCAGGCTTCCTGGATTTTGATACTTGGGGGTTGTAATCTTCAGAGTCATACCTCCTTGGGGGATGCTCTTGGAAGGACAACATCTTCTTTTTCTTCTGATTTTGGATAGCTTCATAGTTGGCACTCTGGGCAACTCTCAAAGAAGCAGCAGGAGCATTTTGGCCTGTAGTCACTGAAAATCTTGTTGTCTTTTGCTTCTGGACATTATCTGGTTCTTTAAAAGGTAAGGAGTAGCTTAACGGAAACAGAGTGTCCTGACTGGTGTAGCCGAAGTTTGGTCGGACCTTTGGCCACACAATGCCTTGATGACCTTTGTCCTTCTCTTCTACATGACACACAGGAGGTGCAGAGTTGGGTTGTTTTATGCTGACAGATTTCTGTGGTATACTTGTTCCCCTTTGTAGTTGGGCAAGATCAATCTCTTCATCTGGATCATAGAATGTAATCAGGTCAGCACGGTCAGAAGGCATCTCTTTGTTGAGCAAACACCACTTTTTCTGCCACTGAGAGTCTAAATCACCCAAATTAGCAAAGTTCCAGCAAGGCCCCCTCTCCAATGACATATATTCATCTAGTGAAACTGGAAAGAGAAACAAAGAAAATGTATCACACATTGTGCAGTTCAAACCAAAACAGTTATAACATAGAACAGAATACTAACCACAGCATACACCTTGAATAACGGTACTTTGCACAGTAATTCCCAAAGTGTAGCCAATGGTCTATCTCATTTTTGGGTCATCTGAACCTCAGAAGTGATAAGGCAGATGGCTCCTATTGGATTTTCTTCTCTGGTTATAGGAAGTGTGATAAACCACACCATTTGTTGGTAGGAGTGGGGCTGGAAAACAAGGTCTGCTGGGAAAAAGAAATCAACACTATAGATGTGAAATAGATCAAGCAATTGCTTATGGGGAGCTGTGACTACATGTACTGACAAGGATAGACTAAGTGACATAAAAAGCAACCCAAGTCACACGGCAGCCAGAATTTGAGCAACCCCTTGTCTGGGTCCCTTATCTGGGTCTATGTACCATTACTTCCTATGAAAGACTCTTGCATGTTTTTTCTAGCCTTCCTGGTAGGAGACCAAAAGGAAACTGAAGACTTGCTATTTGCAGTAGAAATATGTACTCTTTCAAAGGACTGAAGCTCCTTAAATAAGCCCCCACTTTTGGTGCATGTGGCTAGGAGAATACCAATGCTCCATTCACCCTTTTGTGTCTTTGCTTCTGTGGCTGCAAGGTTAGAAAGTGGTCTGTCCACTGAAAGGGATGGGTTCTACTCCTGCTCAACAGCCTTTTATGTCTTGCACTGGCATTTGGGAAATTAATTTGTCAAAGGATATGGTACGCACAACACCTCATGTTTCCCACATTGGTCTCACCACTCAATTGTCCCAGCACATACAGGTCCCAATCTCTTGTGTTGAACAGAACGACTTGAAGGGAGCTTCTGCTCACATTTGCTTGAACAGAAGTATGAAGCCATCCAGCCCTGATAAAACAGGAGCCTTGACCGCATGGTTCAAATGTTCAAATGAACATTATTGGGAACACCTTCAGACCTTGCCATTCAAACGATCAGGGAATAGGGAAGGTGGGATAAGAAAAATGACATATTGCCACTTCTGGTTATCATTTTGGGAAGGATACAAATGAAAATGAAGGTGTTGGGGATTGGGATGAGTTCTGGGAGGGGACTGCACATGAACAGTGGGCATTTTCACTTGTTTTAATGTCTTTGGGAGACTTTTAGCATGATAGTCCGCGTACTGCATCTTTTTAAATGAGGTGAGTTGGAGGGGTTTCAGGAGACTTCCAAAGGGCTTCAAAGTCTGCAGAAGCAGGAGATTGGAAGGTGGGGAGCTGTATGTGGCCCATGGTTGGCACCTTCCTTATCCCTGATATAGGCTCCTTAGACTCTTGTGAAATTCCTGCAGATTGTGAAATTCCTGCTCCTTAGACTCTTGTGAAATTCCTGCAGATTGGTTTCCAGACTAATTAATGGGAAGTGGGCACTTACCCCTTTCACAGCCTTTCACAGCTGACAGGAACTCTGAGATGTTCAGTTTCCCATCCCCTGCAATAAAACAAAAGAAAGAAGCTACTGCATGTGTAACCAGACTAGGATCCTTCTTAGCCTTAGTCCCAATTCTGTGAAACCAGCTCCACGGAGACATCCAGCAATGCCTATTTCTGTTAGTTGTCCAGACTAACAGGCTGTGGAAAGTCTTACACGGCTGACTGTGGTGCAGTTGATTTGCAACTGGGATTCGTTTACCCTTGAGTAAACTGTATTTTGTCAATTGGGATGTCCATTTTAATCAGCAAAATACAAGTATTTTATTAGCTGTAGCGGTCAATCTAAAGGTGTTTGGAACAAGCAGAATGTGGCACTATCTTTTTTCTTTCACAACTTATCCTCAACCTCATTTTTAATGTGTGTGTGTGTGTGTGTGTGAAAAGATATTCAAGGCAGAAATGTTAGCTCTGTGCTAAGTTTGATGAAATGATAGGCCACGGAAGCCATTTTTTTTTGTCTGGGCTGGCTTTTAATCTGGGAAGGTAGGGTTTGTCCAGCCTACCTTCCCTTTGATGGGTTTGAATCAGCCACAGGTTAAATCCAAAGAACTTCTCCAACTTCTCTAGTGCCAGTTGGATTCCTCTGCTGAATTCCCACTCGAAAAGATTGCTGAAGCTTAGCTATTAATTCCAGTTTAACATTACATTCCTTGTTATTTTTAATGCACCATACAATTCCCCACTTTCTTCCTATGTTGGAACTGACCAATACTCACAGGTAATCTGAGTGCTTCCCAATGCCTGTTGTATAATCTTGGAGCTCAGGGTAACCCCTAAAGATGCCAAAATTAGCTCCAGATCCTCAATGTTCACCATGTCTTTCTTGATCTTTCTGAAAACCTGCTGAGCATTCTGGAGAGCTGCAACAAGTGCATGGGAAAGGAACAGGCAGAGTTATCAAACAAGATAGAAGAATCATTCCCTTAATTCCCACATATTTAATGCAAGAACTTGAATGGGCAGAAAGGTGCAAGAGAAATCATCTTTTACCTGGTTAATCCAGGCAAAGAGCAGTTTAGGAAATAGCAGTGTGCTCAAGACTTATTCCTTATATTCATTACACTTGTAGCAGTGAAGTTTCTGGCACTGAACAGTCTAACTGGCTATCATATCAATTAACTGGGTTGATGTGATGTCACAGAATATTCAGGAATATTCAGGTAGCTTAGAGAACAAAACAGTCCAACTCTGGTAGGGGAAGAGGAAATTGTTCTTTTAAGCTAGGATCAGGATCAAAACCCTGAGGTGAATTGTCAGGCAGACTGACTGAGTGGAAAGGTGATAAGAAAGCTTAGGGGTAAGAAGACTACAGGTAGGATGACTCAGGAAAAAAACAGCACTGGCATTGGTTATGACCTGACAAATGAGAACCAAGGTGAAGCCAAAGGTTCATGGTGACAAAAGCAAGGCTGGAAAAGTTACCTTTTTTCACTACAAATACCAGAATCTCCTAATCAGCATGCCTATGCTGCCTTCAGGAATCTGATAGCAATAGTTTAGAAAGTAACTTTTCCAAACTTTCATGTATATGCAATAGTTCACCAGAGATCTCTTTGTGAAAAAACTATCTGTGAACAAGTCTTGCTTTTCTGGCCAAATCTGTAAAGAAAGCTGGGATGAAGTAGAAAATTCACAGGCATGTACACACCCAGGAAGATTCTTGTTTATCTCTCCTTCTCTCTTTTTGGAATGAGCCAGAATGGCGTAGTGATTTGAGCATTGGGCTAAGACCCTTGAGAACAGGGTTCCATTCCCCACTCAGGCAGGGAAACCCACTGGCTGATCTTGGGTTTATCACATACTCTCGGCCCTCCAAAAATCAGTGATAGGTTCACTTTAGGGTCATCCTAAGTTAGAAATGACTTGAAGTCCACTCCCCGCACCACAACAGCAAACTTTCTTTAGGTCATTAGACCTGGAGTGAGTGGGAGAGGGTCAGAGAAAATTAGATGCTAATAAAAACTTAGATAAGAGAAAGGAAACAAAGAGAGAAGCAGTCAGTGGCTCTTTGAGTTAGTATGTGGCTTCTCTCGCTTCTTCCTTTCTCTGTCTGTGGAGTGGAGAACCTTTAGCATCTTCAACAGGCAAAGCTCCCATATGATGGTAGGTGGTTTGCTTTCAGGTGGAATGGGAAACATGTACCAGCATGGTAAACAAAAGAGGGGAGGGAATATGAAACAAAAACACAGTAGGAAGTTCTATAGTTAAGAGAAGCAGAAGAGGAGGAGCTGGATAAATCACCAGCCAAGCAAAATAAATATGGGAATGCTGTCATCTTTTGTCTCATTGCTTCACTTTTCCCATACCTACCCTCAGATTCAGTATAGGGCAAGGTGCTCTCCACAATGTCCAGGAAATCAGCAAAGTCCAAATTCCCATGGGCTGCATTAAAAAGAGGGAATCCAAGTTGATAAGAGATGTGGGAAGCACAACTGTACTATATGGCTTGCCTTATGCGATTCCAGTTCAGATTTTAAAATCAGATAAAACCAGATCAAACAGGCATAATACAATATTGTAGCATCAAAACAAAGACTGAAGTTGAAACGTATTTCCTTCTTAAGAGAAGTAGCTGTCAGTTCATGGATGTCTAATGATGCTCAGATTTGGTGTTAGGAACTGAAAAAAAGGAGCTTTTTGGTATGCTATAAAACAGGTACTGAAAATTGTGTAATTATTTTTTGACATTTCTAATACGGAAAATTGAAAACTAAATTGAAAAAAGTGTGGCTTTTCAAAATTCAGCACTCTTCTTCTCATATTGTTTGTGTGAAGGTTTGCAAGTGGGTTTGGCTAAACTGTGTGCCTACCTCTAGAGAGAGCTCTAGTTCATTTTAGCAGGACTTCTGAGCACACTCAGTTTTCTCCGGTTTGTTTCCAAGGAATGTAAAATAATGACTGGTAAAAGCCACAAGCTTTAGAGCAAGGCCATTTCTGCACTAGACTGTTATAGTGCTATTATTCCACTTTCCACATCCTCTGGAATCCTGGCGTTTGAAGTTTAGGGAGAGGCCTCAAAGGCCCACCCCTAAACTGCAAACCCCAGGATTCCATAGGATGTGGAAAGTGGAATAATAGCACTATAACAGTTTAGTGCAGAAATGGCCTGAGAGTGAATACTCACCATCCACAGGAATGCACCTGAGGGCCTGCTGCATCTCAGGACCAGCCAGTAGGATTCCCAGCGTATGCAAGGTGAGGAGGAGGTGGTTGACATTAATCCTTCCTTTCTTGATGGTATTAAAAATAGTGCAAACTCTGGAGAGTCCTGAAAAAGCAAGGACAAGGTTGTCATACCCTTCATATGTCCCCAGATGGCAGGGGCAGTCTACATGAATCCTCTATCATCCTATTTTTTTAAGCTGCTTTCTCTTACCACCTCCCATTTTGCCCCTTTGTCCTCAGTTTCATTCAACTGCTGCAAACTGAGTTCAGAGGCAAAAGTAGTTTGCGCTCAATAAACTTAGTAATGAGGGAGACGGAAAGAAGGGGCAGAATCATGCTTTTCCCAGTAGACACAGCTGAAAGCAAAATGCTGCAGCTTCTGCTGGCTTGTGTATTTTTCCTCAGTAATTACTGCCATTTCGACCCCTCTCTGATCTTGCTAGGCCACAAATGTCTCAGTTTTCATATGTGAAATATTGGGTGATTAAAACTATGGATTTGACTGAGAAGGCCCTAAAAAGCAAGAATAATATTATGTCTCTGACTTGTGATTCATTTATCTCCTTCAGATAACCAAAAGTGTTTTAGATTCAAAATGCTATATTCTTCTATAGAGTTTACTGGAATCTGACAAGCTTCTTAGTAGACAAGGCTGATTAAACAGATCACACCCTTCAAGCCACAGTCAGCAATATGGCAAGTTATCAATGGTAGCATCACTGCAGTAAGATGACAATGCTGGCAAACTCAGAGGCTGAAGTTTTAGTGTGCCTTCAACCTGCTGATCCCAATCACCAGCATGAGCCAGAGGGGGCCAATTGTTACCTTGATTTCTTGGGGGACACCTCAATGTGCTCCACGTGATGGGGAATGGAAACTAGCCAGAGCACAAGCAATAGCAATGTGAGAGGCAGGGTAACCTTGCGGGGTCTTTTTACCCAGTTTTACCCAGTTTTTGGCCAAGCCAAAAACCAAACAAAGATGTCCAATAAAATGATTTTATTGAATGAAAGTCTCACGCACCAATGCAATCACTCACACAATCACTCAAGACCTATTAAGAAGCAAAAGAGAGGAAACTGGATAGGGGAATATTGAAGGGGTTGTACCTGGGGTAATACTGCACCTTTTCCTGAAGTCCTTGGTCTGGGAAAAACAGTGGAGAAATGGAGCTCAGCACGGAGAGGGCTGAGGGGATTACTCAACGGACGGAGAAACGGTCCGCTGGGATGACCGGGAGTGATCCAAAGAACAGCTCAAAAACTGGGACTATTTGTAGGGGAAAAAATACCTGAAGGGCTAATCCTTTCCCGGGGAGAACAATGAGTGTTGCAATGAGAAAGAAGCTCCACAATGGTAACTTCCTCTGCTTGATGAGATTACAAGGTGTTGCCAAAGTCTCAGGATCTTTGGCTGCATTGGGTTGTGGTGTGACTTCATGTAAATGGTCCTTGCCTGATAGGATTTTGCTCAACTTGAGGCAAACACACTAATGCCCTCAAGTCGGCTTCTCAAGGGCTGAGGACCCTTTGTCTACTGTGGGTTTGCACAGCTTGAGGTCTCCTGGGGCTACATGACTGGGGAATTTACTGGCCCGACCTGGTTTTCTATCGTTTGACCATTGTTGCCTATGTGCTCATCTGGGCAACCTCTCAGGCACATGGAATCATATTTTAATATCAAAATTGTAGACCCTGGGACAGGGTTTTCCAGTGGGGTAACACAATGACACTCTCCTGCTTCATTACCTTTCACTCCTTCAACAAGATATGGGTCAGATTCTTCTTCATCATAGAAGGTTGTGTAGAGATTGTACAAAGCTTTACTCTTCCTGCCAAGAGAGAAATACACAGCTTATGATTACAACTATTTTAATCTCTGTTCCTTTCTCACTCTCTCTTTTTCAAAAAACCCTTCTAATTCTAGATGTTAGACTCTTCAAATATAGCAGCTGAAATCCTAGCCAGTGGGCCTAGAATTGAATCTTTCCTACTCTTTCCAAATATATCAAGAGCAGAAAGCTGGCTGGTTCTCACAGCCAGTGGATCCAGTATTGGCTGGTGACTCCCATGTCAGTGGAGCAGTGAATCTCTTCCAGGTGTATGTATGAACATTAAAGGAATTATCGAGAGTGCTGAACCTTTAAAGTTCATTTGTTGTTGTTATGTGCCTTCAAGTCATTTCAGACTTATGGCAACCCTATCATGGGGCTTTCTGGAGTGTGAAATGAATGTGTGAAATGCCAAACCAAAAGGAGGTTCATAGTGCCCCAACACAGAATTCCCCAGCCACCACTGGATAAATATACAAGCTCTAACACAAGCAATGGGCACCCTCCTTCTTCAAGAGTATAGGCTAAAAGTTGAAGTGTTGTATATAATGTTCACATACAGTCAATCATTTGGAAAAGTAGGGCTTTTCAGTTAGGCTGAGAAAGTTTTCCAAGCATACAGTTCTACACTTGAGGGTTCTCTTCATTTGTTCAAATGAGCAGTGTAGATCTGGACAGAGTCTACTGCCAGGATTTGGCTCTTCTCTCCTCACAGGGGTGGCTCCTAGTTACCATCAATAGGGTTAAAATTTGTGGTCTAATAATCTACATTTCTGGGTATCACATAGAGACTACTGGGAACTCTTTCTGCTTGATGGGCTATTATTCAGCCTGGCACTATAACTGGCACCATGTGGTTTGCTACTGGCATAGAATGCATCCATATTAGATGCCTCTCTTGATCTAGCAGCGCTAGTATGAAGAATGGCATACCAAAGGTTAGCATGATATATTGGCTAGTACCTCCCAATATGTGTGTATCGGTAGTCCTTTTTGTTTTGTGCCTTCAAGTTGTTTCTGACTTATGATGACCCTAAAGTGAACCTATCAGAGTTTTCTTGGCTACATTTGTTCAGTGGGAGCTGCCTTTGCTTTCCTCTGAGGCTAAGAGAGTGTGACTTGCCCATGGTCACCCAGTGGGTTTCCATGGCTGAGTGGGGATTCAGACCCTGGTCTCCAGAGCCATAGTCCAACATTCAAATCACTACACCATGCTTTTCTATGTCCTTACTGTAGCAAACAGAGTGATGCTCCATGGTTGGAAAGAGAAATATTCACCATCCATCATTCAACAGTCAGAGTGTCCAGTGGCTTTATCTGTTTATGAATGGACATATATTTTACACATGCCTGCTTCAAGGAGATTCTGTTTGGACATATGATCAGTTTTTATTATTGTATATGCCTGGTCAATAATTATACTCTAGGGATTTTTTTTGGTGTATATACTATCTCTCCTTTACCTTTCCTTTTTCTCTTCCTGCTTTCTTTTCTTCTCTGTCTTTTGTATGTATAATAAATATTTCATAAAAAAATTAAATTTAAAAAAATGCACATAGGAATCATTATACGGAGCTACGTAGCAAAGCAAGTACTATTCCAAATAATCTCTGTGATGCCCGTAATGGACTCTTGACTCTTAAGCCAACTTCTTCTAGGGCTTAATTCTATGACTTTTTGATTTTTAAAAAATGCCAGAGAACAAACTCTGAAACAGGCAATTAAAATATCCGAGAATGACACTGGTTCAGCTTCAAAAGCTCAGTCCAAACCGGCACTTTTAGATATATCTATCATATAACACCCTCATTCCAATCTGCTTAGCTACCTGCCACTTCCTTTTGGTATGGTCATCCTGGGTGTCTGGATCATGGCAAATCCCTTCCACTCTTTCTTCTTTACTCTCACAGGAAATCTCTGTTTCAGCAACTGCTCAGTGGAGGAAGAGGTCTGGGGAGGAGAAAACAAGAAAATACACTCAGCTGTACATTTTGGGCAGGAAGAGATGGAAAGTACCAGCCTCCTACCTTCACATGTGTATGGTTCCCTAATTCCTTTCATCCTAAGTTTATGGCCTTTTGTACTAGGTTCCAATGCATGGATCTTAAATTCAGGGCCAGCCCTACCATTAGCCAGAGTAAGACAGCTGCCTCAGTTAGTACATTGTGGCTGCCAGGCAAATACAGTAAAGTGTTATTTAATTTGTTTTTATTGTATTGTTAGAGATGGAGGCAAATGCTTGAAGGACCTTCTGCTTCCTGTGCCAGAATATCCTGTCTAGCTTTGAGCAGGATATACTTTGAGTTTGGTACTGTGCCTCAGAAAACAAAAGGTATTGGGCTGTCCCAGCTAAGGTTCTTCTTTAAGTATTTCTTGTTTAAATATAGAACCTGTAAACCTGGGCTCTGTTCATATTTAGCAAAGGATATCTAATACTCCCCTGCAGTCGCATGTTTTAGCAGTACAGTGGATACACTGAGGCCATTTCCACACTGGACTGTTATAACGCTATGATTCCACTTTCAACAACCTATGGAATCCTGGGGTTTGCGGTTTAGAGAGGAGCCAGCCAGCCCCTCCCTAAACTGCAAACCCCAGGATTCCATAGGATGTTGAAAGTGGAATAAAATAGTGCTATAACAGGCTAGTGTGGAAATGGCCTGAGTCAGTCCAGCATTACGTCCTTCTCACTGAGGAATTCCTGTTACTTTCTGAGGGAGTACGGAATTCCAAATCTAAATAACTTCTTGAAGGTATTACATTCTCACCTCAACTTTTTTGAACTTCTGAGGCTGACTTTTCCGGAAGAAGCTTCTGTGACGTGGTGACTTGGGGGGTGGACAGGACTGTGCTTGATCCACTGTCTGTGGGAAATGGAAGTTGGAGAAAGTGTAAATCATTGAGGAATGATCTCTCTCAAACCCTCCAGCTGTCTCCAGTTGTCAGGGACAGTCCCCATTAATCCTCTGTGATCCCACTTTTTCAGCTGCTTTTCAAACATCTCAGTTTCTGTCTCCTCCTTATATTTCCCGCTTTTTTCCTCATCTTACTTCAATTGCTGCACACCGAGTTCAAAGTGCAAAAGCAGTTTGCACTCAGGTAACTAAGAAGCTGGGATGGGAGGGGAAGGACAGTAGGCTCAGGCAAAAGCAGACTGCTGCGGCCTTGCTTAGCTTGGTGCTCTTCCTTATTAATAACTTTTGCCATCTTGACCACACTCTGATGTTGCTTGCCACACAAGTCCCAATTTTCATCTGTGAAATGTTGGGGGATATGCTATCTACTTTCCTTCCTGGCTAATGCTTTGTCTAAACCGGGAGTGGTTAACTGCACTGCACGAGAGCACAGGCTAGGTCCTGAGAGCTAGGAACCCTGCTTCTGGCAGGCCTCCTGGGTGGGGAGGGAAGGGAGAAAAAAATACTGAATTTTAATCACTTTTGACTCATTTGAAAAACTGATTTTACTAATTTTGGATAAAAAGCTCCCTGCGATACATTTGAGGGGCCTTCAGGGGTATCCCTGGGGGCCTGAGAGCAGAAAAAATTCGGTGCCACATGCAGCCTACAGGTGCACTTTCACTCCCCCATGCTGTGGCAAAATTTGAGGGGGCAGCCACTCATCCTGACAATCCCCAGAGCGACAGTCCAAGGAAGAAGCAAAACCAGTTCCACTAGTTTTTATGACCACAAGGAGATGGTCTTTTGTAAAGCTAATTGGTCTTAATTGCCTAGTTAAGATCGAACCACACCAAAATACTTATATTTTCATGAGCTTTTTTGTTGTTGTGTGCCTTCATGTTGTTTCTGATTTACGGTAAACCTATGACAGGGGTTTTATTGACAAAATTTATTCAGAGGCGTTTTGCCTTTGTTTTCCTCTGAGGCAGTGTGTGTAACTTGGGGGTCTGAACCCAGAGCTGCAGTCCAAAATTCAAACCTCTATACTACACTGGCTCTCATAATGAGCCATCTCGGGGCTTTTCCGCACTACACTGCTATAAGCTCTATCCGCACGGGTTATTAACATGGGTCAATGTGTTTTGGCACAGAGCTGTTCTGCACATGAGAGCAAATTAGGTTCGTTTTATTTACTGTCGTACCACACATAATCCCGAGTTAATGTGCCCCCATGTGGTGGGAAAGTGCGCTGTCTGAGAGCCGGAAAAAATCTGAAACCATTTTCAAGGTCGAGCAGATTTGGACTTTCACAGTGGTGCAGATACGTACATTCGCACCAATGTAAATTGGTGGGCAGCGGAGGATGGGCTGTGGATGTGCTCACCTTCTCCAGCTGTCCCTGCCCACCAAAGGACAGACAGGTGCCATTTTTTCTTTTGTTCAGCAAACTTTAGAAAATGGAGTAACCAGACAAAACACGGCACAGGCATGTTAAAAGGAGAGAGCTGTTTTCTATTTTGCAAATGTTTCACCGTATTTGCTGGCATTAGACACACTGCTGTATAAGAGCACCCTATTTTCAGACTATATTGTTTAGGAAAAAATATTTTAGTACTCTGTTCCCGGTTCCTGTCTTATCTGCTTGGGTGGGGGAACCTCCCTGCCCAGGCAGAAAGAAGAGGCCCTGTGTGTGTGTGTGTATGTGTGTGTGTGTAAGAAGCTCTTTCCCTCCATTCTTCTTCTCCCCGTGAGGAAACTTTCCAGCCGAGATTGGAAGGGGAGGGAGGGAGGAAGGGCATGTTTACATGTAAGAAGCTCTTTCTTCCCATTCCTCTCTGGGGCAGGATCGTGCTGGCTGCGGGGCAGAGATGAGCAGGAAAAGCGAGATTGCTCTTCCAACTTTGCTCTGCCAGGTGATCTGCCAGGGTGGAGGGAGTTACCATATTCACACCCCATTTTCAGAAGGCATTTTTTTGGGGGAGAGTGCCTCTTATACAATGGTAAATACGTACTTACATAGATACATACAAATGTACCAACCCAAAAGAGAAAAAAAAATAAGCCAATCACAGCCACTGGGGGTGGTGAGGGGGTGAGGGGAGTAGTGAGAGTGGTCACTGCGGAAGTAGTGCGGATGCACGAACTCACACTCCTTCGAATCAAAACGAAACATACCGAGGAGCTGTGTGGAAGCAAATGAGGGAAAGCCCGCGTTATTTGGATCCGATAAGACACGGTAAGAAACAGCGTGAACCACTTCACGCGCCTCATGTGGAAAGGGCCATAGAGCTATTATTATTCCCCTTTCAACATCCTGTGGAGTCCTCGGATTTGCAGTTTAGGGAGGGGCATTTAGAATTCTCAGCCAGAGAGCTCTTTGGCCTCAATAAACCACAAGACTCAGAATTCCACAGGATGTTGAAAGTGGAATGATAGCACTGTAACAGTGTAGTACGGAAAGGCCCTCAGTCATCATGCATTGTTGGTGGGAAAGGGAATACTTCCCATTCCCCGCTAGCTGGTGTAAATAGTGCAGCTAGGGAAACAGGGAAGCCTAAAGAGGTGGGGGGTGGGCCAAATGATGTCATCGGGCCTGCTAAACAAAAATTCCCAGTGCTTCAACCCTTTGGACCTTGGTTCCATTAGAGTGCAGTCTTGAGGGAAGGCTCAGAGCTGACATATGTTAGAAGATAAACCAGGCCTATAACCCTCCTAGAGGAAGGGCCTGAAAGCTTGCCATTGATCGGGGAGATGTGCCATATTTGGCAGGAAGTTACTTCATCTCACTATGTTCTGAGGCCTGGAGGAAGTTGGCAAAAAAGTGGCAAAGCTTTGAAGAAGCATAAGTGGAAGATTAAATGGTTTTGTAACATTAAAACAACATGGGACTCCTTACCATTAAAGCACCTGAGGAGTCCCACAACATGGTGCAAAACTACAAACCAGCACAACATGATGTGTCAGCTTACTCAATTGCACTAGAGCAGCAGCAGTCATGGAAGGAAAGCTTATGCTCTGTGACAGAACTGCTGGGTACTTCATCCCTCCATTTTCCTTTGGTCTTCTTCCATAAAGAACAAGGAAGCTCCTCTTCATACCCAAACTGAAGCCGTGGCACCTCCAGTTGTGGCTCCATCCAAGCTGTTGCATCTAGGTCATGGATATCACTGTGACAGAGAAGAAAATTCACCCATTCACAAACACAGAAAATAAGTTTGTGCTACAACTGAATCATTGTCTTACAAACAAGCACTGTGCTAGGGTAGCCATTAGAGCAGAGGTGGAAAAACTGTGGCCTGCATGAGACCACCACAAACCTGTTTTTGAGGCTCCCATGTGTATCTCATCTCATAACCTAAAATGGACCCAATGTGGCAGTGTCATCCCACTTTTTCAGCTGCTTTTTAACATGCCCCAGTTTCTGTCTCCTCCTAACACTTTCCTCCTTCACCCTCTTCAGTTCCTGCAAACTGAGTTCAAAGTGCAAAAGTAGTTTGCTCTCATTTAACTCAACAGGGGGAGGAGAACGGGATGGGGCAGAATCTTGTCCTTCCCAGTAGGCTCAGGCAAAAGCAAACTGCTGCAGCCCGTTCTAGCTTGTGTATTCTTCTTCATTTATAACTGCTGCCCTATTGATCATTTTCTGATGTTCCTTGACTACATGTGTCCCATGAAATGTTGGAGGGTATGCCACCTCCCACTTGATTTTTTTCTCCTAGAATTTTAAACAATGCCCTCCACCTTCCAGGAAATGCGAAGAAGTGATTTGGTCACATTGGAGGATTGAGCCTGGGCTATTTTGTGTCTAGGTGATGCCTTCATTTAACTAGGCCTGTTCTAGGCCCAGGAGAGCTCATTAGTAACCCTGGAAGGGCCTAGGGTGTGTTTTTAGTTAAAATAATGGAGAGGAAATTAAAAATAAAAAAAATCTAAAAGTTGGGGGGTATGGCAGAGAGTTGAGAGTCTGCCACTTAGTGTATGGCCCTCTGAGATTTTGTATGGTTATGTAAAACCATTTGAAAAGGGCTCCATCGTGAAGGATGCAGCTCTTAATCTAAAGTGGGTAAGAGAAGCCTTCAAAGGTCTATTGTAAAGTTGTTTCCTTACCTGCCTAAACTGAGTGTGTCAAAGTGTGTAGATAACTCTGGTTCAGTAGCAAGAAAGCTGGACAGATCATCCTTCCAATCTGCTGTGCTCCTTCCCCATGAACTAGAAGGATGAGTGTAGGAACGCTCTCTTTCTTCTTGGTGTGGTTGCTCTGATGTCTCCAGGAACATCTCAGTCCAATCCCTACTCTGTTCCTTTAGGTCTTCAGATATACCGTCTTCAGCTTGCTCAACTGGGGACTTGCTGTCATCTTCATCCCGCACATTTGGGTCTTGAGATTTGATCTCCTCAATCTCCTCACTTATGTCTTGGGATCTGTTCTCCTCTTCAGTCTGCTCACTTAGGCCTTGGGATATACTGTGAAGAAAGAAAAACTAAATGCAGCCAGAGACATGAAGAATGCAGACTATGTGTCAAGCTGCTGTATATCATGGCTGGAGCTTGGAAAGGTTACTTTTTTGGACTATCACTCCCAAAACACCTAGCCAGCATGGGCGAAAAGTAACTTTTTCAGGATCTAAATTACACTGGCTTTGTGCCTCTCTATTCAGACTCTCTGCCCCTTCACAGCCCTGGATAATTTTCGAATATTCAATCAGCTGTTATTTAGAGGCACGGCAGAGTTAACCATCCCTATAGAAAACTGCCTGTTGCCTCTCTCCATAAGTTACTACATGATGGCCAGGATCCTACATTGGTGTGTAGCTCTGCCTGTGGAGTTCCATGTCTTCCCACTACCTAACAGTTGTCAGACTCTATGAGAGACCCATGCTGCTGCCATGTACTTCAGGGAGGGCAGTTCAGTCCGTAGAAAAGGATCTGGTCTCAGGTTGGCCAGTGGGGAAGAAATGGGGTATCTGCTTTGTACCTGCCTTTTCCTTCCCCTGGCAGGTAACAGCAGCCAGATCTCCAGGTCTGAATTGCCTCCCATTCTTTCTCCTCCCCCCTGGTATATGACAGCAACAGGTCCCTCCTGGGGATTGATAGTTGCTGGGTAGTGGGACATTTTTGGACAGAGCACAAGGGCTCTCTTTGCTCCATGAAAAATGAGACTTACATGTGTGTAACTTGCACTTATCCATGTGTAAGTCACTAACAGGACAATGGCCTGTGTGTATGAGTTGGGGAAGGATTTCAGAATGATCAGAGTGGAAAATGGAGACAGCCCCTGTACCTTAATAATCGTGTAGCTGAGGGAATTTCAGTAACTGTTGCCTGTTATCTGGTTGTGTGACAAGCAGGACCTGCTGAGATTCTCTCTTCTAGATGATCTTCAATCCAGAATCCATCTCCAGTTTTCACTGTGGCAACTCTAAAAAGGAGTAATGTCTGTGTGTCCACTAATGTGACTCCAGAATCTGCGAACTCCTAATGCAGAACTGCAACAAAATTATCCTTCCTTGTTGCTGTTGTTGTGTGCCTTAAAGTTGTCTCTGACTTATGGAAACCCTAAGGCGAGCCTACCCCAGGGTTTTCTGGGGCTGAAAGTATGTAATGTGCTCAAGTTAACCCAGTGGATTTCCATGGCTAAGCAAAGAATCAAATTCTAGTCTCCAGGGTTGTAGTCCAGCATTCAAACCACTACACCATGCTACTTTAGTTTCTTTTTTTAAAATTTTTTTATACAAAAACTTTATTTCTTAAAAAAAATTACATAAATCAACATATAACATGACACAACAAAACACACACACAAAAAAAAAAAAACTAAAAAGAAACAACATCAGACTCAACACAAACAAATTACATACTCAATATACATTGCTTATTCCACTGTTCATTTAATAGCTCTTCCCACATACTTCTGACCTTGGCACTAGAGATTATTTTATTATTTATCTTGTATACTTGGTCAATATACATGCTAATTTTCCTTCTTTGTTCTGAAGCTTCCTTACTCAAAAATCTATAGTCACCATGTTACTATCATACCATGAGTTCTTATAATATTGAAATGTTCTGTCCCATTGTTTTAAATACTTTTCTTTATTATCTCCATTCAGTATATATGTCATTTTATCCATTTGTATTAAATCATATAATTTCATTTCCCATTCTTCAATTGTGGGCATTCTTTTCTCCTTTCCATCTATATGCTAATACCATTCTTGCTGCCGCAGTCGTATAGAATAATTGTCTCCCCACCTTTTTTTCTAAGTCTCTTTCTAACATCGATATCAAATAAATCTCTGGAGTCATAACAAATTGTATGTCCAATATTTTTTCAATTTGATTATGAATTTTTTTCCAAAATTGTTTCACTATTTTACATGACCACCAGGCATGATAGAAAGACCCTATCTCTTTTCTACACTTCCAACATTTGTTGGAGCACCCGCTCGTCATCCTTGCCAATTTTTGAGGGGTAAGATACCATCGAAAAAACATCTTATACAAATTTTCTTTAATATCTTGGCATACTGTTGTCTTCATAGTTTTCGTCCAGAGTTTTTCCCATTGTTCCATCGAAATAGGGTGGGAGAAATTTGTGCCCTTCAACATTGGTATTTTAACTGTGTCATCTTCTGTGTACCATTTTAATAAGATCTTATAAATAAGAGAGATAATTTTTGGTTTATCTGAATATAGGATCATATTCAACTCCTCTTCTTTCTTTTGATAACTATTAATTTTAATATCTTTCTTTAATTTTTCCCTTATTTGATTATATAGAAGCCAATGACATTTTATTCCCAATTCCGCCAATTCTTCTTGGGATTTAATTATAATTTGTTCTCGTTGTAATTCTATCATATCTTCATATCTAATCCATCTATCAAATAAGATATTCTCTTTTTTATAATAAGCCTCATGTGGGGATACCCATTTGGCGTTATAACACAAGCTGTCGTACAATATTTTCTCCAGATTTTCATTAAAGCAGATCTTAAATAGTGTCTATTAAAATCCTTATTATTTTTCCCTTTATTAAACCATAAGTAAGAATGCCATCCTGAACCTAATCCTTCTCCTTCCAAATTTAACAATTGCATATCATCTAATTTAACCCATTTTTGAATCCAATTCAATCCACAAGCATGAAAGTATAAAGATAAATTTGGTAAAGATAAACCACCCCTTTCTTTAGCATCCTCCAGCAATTTTATTTTAACCCTTGGTTTTTTCCCTCCCCATACAAATTTTAATATCTCCCTTTGCCAGCCCTTAATAACCTTCTCATTTTGAATAATTGGAATAGTCTGAAATAAAAATACCAGCTTTGGAAGTACAGCCATTTTAATTACAGCAATTCTCCCCAACCAAGATAAATTTAAGGCATTCCAATTTTTTAAATCTTTTGAGATAACTTTCCAGAAATTCAGATAATTACTTTTAAAAAGGTCAGAAATCTTATTTGTAAGAGTTATTCCAAGATACTTAGCTTTCGATGTTAACGTAAAACCCGTACTGTGTGACTTTTTTCTCTCTATTTCTGACATGTTTTTTGTCAAAACCATAGATTTTTCTTTATTGATTCTCAACCCTGAATTTTTACCAAAATTATTTAAGATATTTTTCAAAATTTCTATATCTCCCCCCGAGTATTCTAATGTTATCATTAGGTCATCGGCGAATGCTCTTATCTTATGTTCCTCATCTCGTACCTTAATTCCTTTGATTCTTTCATGACCTTTAATTTTCCTTATTAAAACTTCAATAACTAATAAAAATAATAATGGGGACAATGGACACCCTGACGTGTCCCTCTCTGTATTTCAAATTTTCCAGCTTTACTTCCATTAACTAGTACATATGCAAATTGTGATGAATATATTGACTTAATCCAATTAATAAAATTAGAACCTAAACACATCATTTGGCACACCTTAAATGAAAATTCCCAATTCACCGTGTCGAAGGCTTTCTCAATATCAAGAAAAAAACCCATCAGTTTTTTTTTGAGGGTGATTTTCACACAATTCTAAAATATTAATTATGTTCCTCATATTATCTTTTATTTTCTGCCCGGGAGAAAACCTGCTAGATCTTCTGAAATTATTTCCTTTAATACCTCTTTTAGCCTGTTAGATAATATAGATGTAAATAATTTATAATCAGTGTTCAGGAGCGAAGTTGGATGATAATTTTTGATATCAGAGGAATCTTTCCCTTCTTTATAAATTAAGGTTATGTTGGCTTCTCTCCACAAATATGGAATTTTCCCTTTTAATGCTTCATTCATTAATGTTTGTAGAATGGGAGCTAACTCATTTTGAAAAGTCTTATAAAATTGATTAGTATAACCATCCGACCAGGAGACTTCCCCTTTTTTGCTTCTTGAATTGTGTCCATTACTTCTGTCATTGTGATTGGTTTGTTTAATTTCTCCCGCTGTTCCTCTGTTATTCAAGGTGGATTGTTGGCCTGCAATTCCTAGAATTCCTCACTGTTGGCTATACTGGACAGAGTTAATGGGATCTGTAGTCCAACAACGTCTGGAGGGCTGTACTTCGCCCAACCCTGCCTTGAAATAATTGTTAAAAAAAGATACCTAATGGTATCTGTCCACTCTACAAGAAACAAGATCAGGTCATATGAAAGTGGCTATATTTGTTTACATTGGTCAACAATCATTTACCTGCCAACACTGCTGAGTGGGATCTCCATTCTCCTCCAGGGAAATAAAGTTTTGCTTGTCCCACATCAGTAGCGATGTCTTGTAAATCCTGAAAGGAAAAAACCCCAAAAACAAACTAAGGCACAATGGAAAGGTAAAATGTACCTCCCACTCCAGCTAGAGAGGGAACAGAAGTCACTCCCCACTTCTAAAAATTGTCTTTCCTTAGGCACAGCAGCTGCCTAACAGAAATGCTTAGAGCAAGCAGAAATACATACAGAAAACTTCCTTCCTTGCTAATTCCTGCTGCCACTCACTTGCTAAAGAGATGCAAGGATTTGCAAATTGGTTGGCAGTGTCTGAGGACTCAAAACAGAAAGATAAGGGTGTAGCACAGCCAAGACAACCAACGTGAGTAAAAAGGAGTTCTTGGATTTCTGATCTCCCTCAGGCACCATGAAAAGATCACAGGTTTGGTGGCCAACAGGGTGAACGGAGGGGCCAGAAGAGTTTGATGGAATTGGCTTTCTGGAGACGGATGTGCAGCCCTCCTTCACAGCAAGTTCTCTCCCACTACCTCAATGTCAACTGTTGCATGGAGAAGTTCTGATCTAATGATGTCATAGAGTAGGAGGTGACCCATGTGGTATTAAAAAGATCCTCACATTCCCAGTGGTGGGGGTGTAACCTAGCAATAAAAGTTTTGGTATATGATTTGATCAAAAATGCAAAAGGTGCTGGATATAAGAATTGAGCTGAAACCTGAATTTTTTTTACTGGGCATTTTCAACCTGGACAGAAATTTGGATAGTAGGCTAGGTAGACTTATGTGGCACATGGTAACATCAACCAGAACGGTCTATGCTAGACATTGGAAAAGTAGCATGATTCCAACAGAAGAAGAATGGTGGGAAAAATTAATAGAAGTTGCGGAAATGGATAGGTTAACGCACATGTTAGACAATAAATCTAATGACCAATGTTCAAGGGTATGGCAGCCATTACAAGATTATTTTAAAAGTAGAGTTTAGGGTATCAAGAGTAGCAGAGGAATAACTGAAAAATTATAATAGAAGTAAAAAACTTTGAGAATTAAAAAAAGAGAGAGAGAGGAAAAAATGTGCGCTAACATGATTTTATCCACAAAGATGAAAATTTCCATTAAATTATGAGGGGAGTGACTTATAGCACTACTTTTTGATTGTAAACAAGACATAGCAGAAGATACTGACTGATTCAAAATTTGCTTGATATATATGCTATGCTTGTTATTTACAAATTTCTTTCATCCTATGTATGAAGGTGTTGAAGCAATAATACTGAGAAAAAAACTATATCCTCCCCATAGGGAGAGTCTTCTTGTTTGGATGTGGAAAAGATATGACAATGTGATAAGAATGTTATATGATGTATGTATAGTCATATGATATGATATGATATCATGTATGATTTGATAGGACATAATGTGATATGATATGATATATGATGTGATGTGATAAGATGTGACATTACGAATGTATAGTTTTTTCTTTTATCAAAAACAATAATAATAAAAAAGTTGAATAATAGCACTAAAATTATTAATATTACTATTATTATTATTAATTATATTATTATTATTATTACTATTAATAATAATAATAATATCCCCACATCCTCAACTGGGAAGAAAAAGAGGCAGTCTTATAAGTAGTTAACATCATTCTGGTACTATAACTGTGCAGGCAAGAAACCAGAAGGATCTCTATGAGAACCATTTAACTCCATTCCATTGAAGGCGAAAACATCAAACCATCATTGACTGGTAATCTTCCAAGAGTCTTCCTGAAAACTTTTCAGGAAAGAAGATCTCTCAGTGTCTTCAGGATATTGTTCCATTGCTCAACTAGTCTTCATTTTAGGAAGAGTTTTCTATCTTTGTACAAACTTTTTGATGTTTAGAACTGCAGTCAAAATTTCTATTCTTATAAACCCATTTTTTTTCTAAATCAAATATAAAGCATAACTGGGTGTTTAAGATCCCTGTTTGTTTGTTTTTTCTACCAGTCTTTTTCTACCAGTCTACCACTCTTTATGATCCTTGTTTATTTTTTGATACTAGTCTTTGAATTCTTCTTCAGAGGGTAAACCTTTGAAGGAAGAAATAGTCTGAACCATTGCCAATTAAATCAAAGGTGAAGAACCTGTGATCTTTCAGATAGTGATGGATACAACTTCCACTATCCCTGCCATTAGCCATGAAGACTGGGATGATGAGAGTTGGAGTACATCACCATCTGGAAGGCCATATGGTCCTCAATTTACCTAAAGGAAAGAACATTGTTGATCTAGGCTGGTTAGTTGTGAGATAGTAATGTCCAGATAACAGGAGGAGCTGCAGAGAACTATGGAAGCTGAATTAGGTGGCAGAAAGTTCCTAGTTTACCTGTCAGTTCTAATCTTTGTTTTAAAAAAACTGTATTTGGTCTCTTTGGAATGTCACTCATTTTTTAGAAGACATAGATGACCTTAATTATAGCTAATCAAGACTAAGGACAAAGGGGAGATTTGTTGAAAGCTGCAGCAGCGGTTGAGTACTACGTTCCAGTTGTTTATTGAGCCACAGAAAAGGTAGAAGAATCACAAGGCTAAGAAGTGGATCATTCTTAGGGAAGATTCAGTGAACCAATGACTAGTTCTTTAAGAGCAAAAAAAGAAAGTGGACAAACTGTCCTATAAGGAACTCATTCAGAACAAGACAAGTAGAGCTGTCTCCTTGCTACAGAGAAGCAAGCTGAAATCTCAACCCTGTAATACTTTTAAAGCTCAAAAGAGCAGCCCTCGGGGACTGTGTTTTCGAGCATGTTTTATACTGGATGACCTACTACTTGTGGGAGAAGTGTTCCAGGCAGCAGCAAGGTAGGCTGGTGCTTGCTGTGTACCACGGACAGCTCCAAGTGAATCACTCTAACAAAAAGACCTCTCAGGAATGAACTGAAAACTTTTCCAGTCCATCTATCCAGCCAGTCTCTTTCTCCCAACCTCTATTATGCAGGAAGCATAAGCTTCCTTAAAGCTCCAAACTAATGACATTAAGGCCAGTGTTCTTCCTTCCTTTCTGTGGCCTTAGTTCTCTTTGAGCAGGTGCAGTAGCATGGGAGGTACTTATTTCCTCCAGTGAACTAGATTTGTGGGAAGGTATGTGCCAGTGTTCTGATTGGGTTCTGTATGCTTTTGATCACTAGTCCCAGCACTAAGCATCAGGAACATAGTACAGCCCCTTATCTGCTGATACAGCAGCCTCAGATTCAGGTCGCTCAGTTTTCTTTGAATTTGGATGTGAGACCAAGGTAGGATTGCCAGGTTGGATGTGGAACAGGGCCTGTGTAACATTAATCCGGAACAGATTGCAGAGCAGGATAAGATACAATAAAACTCTGACAAGCTGGTTGAAGGTGCCTGTCTTCTCTTACCTTCCAGATTCCAACTTCCAGGCAACACAACTTCTTGCCTCCCTGGTGAAGAGTGAGGAGGAGAGGGGGCATAGAGGAGTCCAGCTCTGTTCTTGTCACCAGTGCCTCTGTCCTCCCCCACACTTTCCACATGTAAGGCACCAGCTATTTTGGAAGGGGCCTGTGTGAAGTCGGAATTTGGAAAGGAGGAATGTACCTTCATTCTGCTTGACAGAATTTTACAATACTTCATTTTGCTCTGTGATCTGTTCAGGATTAAAGTTACAAGAGCCTCATCCCATATCCAAGCTGACCACAGGTCAGGGCCATGGTGTTTTTAGCTGTAACAATGTGTGTGTGTGTTTACGCCCTTGCTTAGCCCCATACAGTGCATAACACCACAGCTATGAAGATGAAAGACATCCAGCCCATGAGGTCTGCCTGTCAGTAAAGCTCACTCTGTTGATGAGACTTCTGCTGCTTGATTGCTGTGCACTACAGGTCACACTGTCTCAGCTTCAGAGGAAATCCAAGGCAATCCCCTTCTGAACAAAACATGTCAAAAAAACTCTGTGGTAGGTTCACCTTAGGATCATTGTAAGTCAGAAATTACTTCAAGTCACATAACAACAACAACAACAACAACAACTTGCCTTCTTTCCAGTTAATATTGAAGTTTCAGGTGTGCATAACAGTATTTCCCCTTGGAATAAGCTTGAACCAGTGACCCTGTTGTTTGAACAGTTCCAAGAAACTTCAAGCAGCTTGGAATTATGGATGTTTACTTAACAGCAACATCGGACCCAGGATTAGGAACTTGGGCCAGTGATGCACAAAGTGTGACCTGATGCTTTTGTGGGTTCCAGCAGTCTCTGTGTCCAGGGACTCCAAAGCTTTTTTCAAGGTGAGGGGACTCAACATTGGCAGGCAGGAATTATTAATTTTGCCTACCTGCAGGTACTTGAAGCAGGAGAGCAAATCACCTTTCTCGTCCGTTATCACTGAAACATCCTTAAATATGAAAACAGTTACAAGCACAATGGTTACTTAGAAGTGCCCCCAATTTGTCCACTGTAGATTAATTCCCAAGTTACTGTGCATAGATTGCAGGCAGACTTTTTTTCTCCTTGGGAGAGTTCAACAGCAACAGCTGTCATAATATTTCTGAGTGCTTGATCATTTAGTATGCTTCTGAATGATAATTTCCAAGGAGGCTCAATTTCATAGGAGGCTCAGTGGTCCAATTCTGCAAGATCATTTATGGAGAGGACTCAGCTCCCCACCCCCGCCTTGTCTTATGGGTGGGGCTTGATCTCCTCTCCCATTACAGGATCTCTGCCTGTGTCCCCATGACTTTTTAAAACCAAATAATGGTCAGGATCCCATTGGTAGTCTCACGTAAGTAAACTCATTGAATTGACTGTTGAATGGTGAGTCAACATTTGTGGAGACTCTTTAGTTGGAATCACTACCAGTATGCAAACCTCTTTTGTTGGTCAAAAATAGTCAGTAGTGGTCTCGGGAGCCTTGGGGAGATCAATTTGTCTTTCTCCCTGATTTCCCCACTTCTGTATGAGCTTAAATCACATCAGAGGAAATGCTGCAGACAGGGGAGACAATTTTACAACTAGCTTGAAAAACTATTCAATTCCGCCCTCATCTCCATCCCCTCTCCCCATGGAACCCTAAACGAAAACGTGGGGAGAGCACTAAAGCAGTTTTGATTTTGATACCTGTTTGTGCATAATGAATTGGGAACTGTATCTCTACTTAAAATTCAGAGGGAAGATCCAAACTGTGGTTTTGTTTAAACACAGAGTATAAAGGCATGCTGTTTTGTAATATCCTAAGGTTCTGTGGATATGTTACCCTGTGACTTGGGAGTCCCGGGTGGGGTGCCCAAATAACCAAACCAAACCAAGCAAAGATGGGGAAATTAGCTGAAGCACTCTTTAAGCTAACGAGAGGCAGGGTAACTTAGTGGGAATCTTTTACCCTATGTATACAGGTTCAGGTCAGTGAGCAGTCAGACAGTTGAAATAGCAACAATGATATTTATTAACAAGCAGACAAATATTAAGAAAACACAACCACACAGCTAACTAGAAATAGAGAATGAGAGTTTTGGGGGAAATGGGTGATATGCCACCTTTCTCGTAGTCCTGAAGAGGTCCAATTGGAGAGAAGAAGCTTGGCGTGGCGGCTGAGGGGAGCTCGTAGAACGAAGCGACGGCAAGGCTCGATAGCACTCTGGAGCGGTCCGAGGAAGCTCTCAGAGCTTGGGGTTTTTATCAGGGAAAGAATGACTGTGGGCTAGTCTGGTCTTGGGTGAAAACAATGAGTTTTGGGCTGGAGACAATGCTTCCGAAAGGTCAGAATTTACATGATTGAGTTAAGGTCCGAATTGACAATAGTATGGCCGGTATGCAGATGCAGCTAACTTGGCAGTTGAACGCTCAGCTTGCCAGGGTGCCCGCTCGGGGCAGAGGTCTCTTTGTTTTGACGCACATCTGTAATGAAGGTGTTTGTTTCGGGAGGTCTCCTAAAGAAAATCTGGCAGTTTCTGGCTTTCCTTGGTGTAAACAAGTATGAGTCAGCGTTTAATAGCCATGCCTAGCTCAGTGCTTGTATGGAGGCCTTACAAACACGTGGCTGAGGATGGCAGAACAGGGCCGAATTGTGATATCAAAATGATATCTAAAGTTTACCAAAGGCCAGGCCAGTTCAAAGTGGTAACAGATAGTTTTGGGGAGAAAATCAGTTTGTGGCCAGCAGTGCTACGGAAAATGGTAGCGCTGCCCTTGAGTTATACCAGAAATGGGATTCATGCTACCCTCCAGATGTTGCTGGGTTGCAATTCCTAGTAGTCCCCGCCAACATAGCCAATGGTGAAGAATTCTGGGAGCAACGAAGGGCCACACAACTGAACCTGAGTTACCCTGTTAACTGTTACACCATAGAAAATTGGAAAGTGATTTCAAAAATACTAGGAATTTGGCACACTTCCTTGCTGACATGTGTCATCTGGACTGTGCAATGAAGTTTTCCCCAAACTATTTGGTTTAAGGGGCCCAGTAGTAATCTGTTAATCAGGAGAATCAATAGTCTTGGACCAAAGCTTGTTACTGTACTTGTTTTGTGTTGGTTTTCAGTGTATTCCATGAAAAAACCACAACAGAATAAATAGGCAGGGTTCTAAACAAAAATGTTTTTGTAAGCACGCAGCTCTGTTGGATTTTATTCAAGTCTGCCAACGAGTCCTTTATAATGGATCCCTCCCAAATCCATCCCAAAACAGCCCTATTCCCCTCCTCCATGGTGATCCCAGCTTCAGGAGTAAAAGACCTCATTAGAAGACCTTGTCTCCTAACATTTCCCATTTGGGAAAGATGCCACAGCTGGTAATCCTTATGAGAAAAAAGATGCAGGTTGGTGGTCATTGTGTTGGAGAAGCAATGAGACATACATAAAGATTCACCTGTATTGGACTGAGAGGAGTACGTATAGCTAGTCTGGGATAAATTCAGTTTAGAAAACCTCCCAAGCAGCAAACCCAGCTTCTCACATCATTCTTTTCACTTGGAAAAGGAAGCATCTTGTGGATATTATTTGTCCTGCCTGGAGGGGCTACATTCGACTATGATTTTCCTCCTCTATAACATCACGCCTTTCATGTTTCTCTTCAGTAGTGTCTGACTGAGAGTTTGGTAACTTTGTGACGCCCTGGTTTTTCTCTCCTCCTTCTACATTACTTGGTCTCCTTTGGCCAGTGATGTCTGACTGAGATGTTTTCATCCCTGGATCTTCCCCTTCCCCTTCTACATTACTAGACTTCTCTGGATCTCCTCCTTCCCCTTCTACATTACTAGATGCAGTCTGGGAGTGAGGGAGGTTAGGCTTCCAGGATACAGTCTTTTGTGACTGAGCAAGTGCAATATCTTCATCTGAACTTGGCAATGCCAGCAGGGGAAACAGTGATGGAGAACTTGATATGTTCTCATCAAAGCAGCTGCAGTACCTTCTTCTCCATCTAGGTTCTGCATTGATGAGCTCAGCCACATCCTGGAAAGGCCTCCTTTCCATAGTGGAGTATTCAGTCTGGAAATCTGTCAGGAGAAGCAAGGAGATTCTGATCAGAGATTCCTTTCTATGTAGGGTGGAAGTAACCTAAATAATTCAAAATCAGGATGGAAGGAGCTAATTTTTAAAATACAGTTTTTCAAAGGACTAGACTGGATATCTGCTTGGAAGAGAGCAAACCAACAAAAAGGCTTGGAAAACAATGAAACAGCTCTGCATTTCAACATTCTTTCCAAAGCTATTGTGACTGGACAGATCCATTAGAGCTCCCTGTCACAAAACTATATCCTCCCTTTCCCTTGCTCATGTTTTCTTTCTGTTACTTCTAGGGAAACTGACAACTTGTGTCCTCTTGAAATACCAAAGTGGGTTCAAAGCATAAAGAGTAGTCCACTTCACATCAGTCCCTACTTTTGATGATCTCACTGAGATAGGCACTTCAGCTTAGGGTTTGTCCAAAATGCATTCACACTCGGATTATGTTTATCAATCAAAGTAATCATATGCAAGCCAGGCTTTCTTGGAAATTCCAAAGCTTCTCTCAGGAATTGTGCTGGAAAGGATTGCTGGCAAACACTCAAAGAACAGAGCCACCATCAACCCTAGAAGCTACCTTTCTCAATTTGTGAAAGATATCTATCACTCCCCAGATGGTTCATTGTTCTTGCACTTTCCCCATTTAAATCCAGAGGCAATTGTTTAATAAAGGTGAGTTAAACAGAGGAAAAAGTCTACAAATTGAGAAAAGTGAATGCAGAGGTTGCTTCCTCGTGTGTTTTTGCCAGCAATCCTGTCCAATTACTTCTGCTGGAGGAGTGTCAAAGTGTTTGAGATTTTCACTAGGAGCAGCACCACCTCATAGGATTCCATATTAAAAGAAAGAATGTAAGTAGGTAGGTAAGTGTTCCTGATTAAAATAAAAACTATCAAGTTTAGGGGCGAAAGTCCTTAGAAGGAAGGTTACTTACATCTCTACCATTTGCACTTTCAGTTGTCCCAGTTCAACAGCATTTTTATAACAACACTAATTTAGTGGGAGAAGAGGCTAGTGTGATATAGTCCACTGTTGTTTCTTTGAGCCCTGTTGTTCAAAAAGACAGAGAAGAGCACCATCCAGACCCAACCACAGGTACCCAGATTAGTTAACAAACACTGGGCAACTCACCTTCTTCTTCAAGTTTTGTCTGCAAGTCTCGTGCAGCCAAAAAGAATTCTGAAAGGTCCACTTTCTTATTCTCTACGCACAAAAAAAAGAAGAAGAAAAAAAAGGAATATTTGCATATGAAACTCTTGTGTTAAGAAACTTTAGTAGGTCCCAGTTGGTTTCCACTCACAATTCAAAATACTAGTTCTGTTTTTTAAAATGTTGCTTACTGAGGTTCAAAAAATTCAGTTTATGGGGAAGTACGGTATTTTTTTTTCATTTGAATTTAACTGAAATGCTGTGGTATTTTAATAATTTATGTGGTGACTTTTTTTTTTTTTTTGACAGGTTTGACTTCTCCATCTTGTGACTGAATGACAGGTTACTTATAATTTTTTTTAGTAATTCATATTTATTGAGAGGAAGGATTCAGAGTGGTGGAAAGTACCTTCACTGCCAGGTACAGTGGCATGGTTTGAAGGTAAGAAGGAAAGCAATGAAGGAATTGCAGTCAGACACAAAGGATCAAATATACATTTTTGCTGAGGTTATAAGGTTATCATGGGTTGGCCAGGTTTTCCAGCCAAACAGGAAGCCAAACAATATAATAATAACTATCAGGTATTCCACAAATTTTGTCTGGCTAAACTTTCCACCCCCATGCCATGTCTATACTGAGCCACAGAACCTGATCTCTTCTTGGAATACTTTGATATACTCACTGTTAAGAGGAGTGTGGTCTAGTGTCTGTTGTATTTCCTCAGAACTCATGTAGACCTCCAAGTCTGTCAGGATTGACTTCAGTTCATCAACAGCCACTGTACCATTCTTCATTTGCCTGAATGCCCGAAGTGTATTCTGAAAAGCTTGAAGAAACATAAAATATAAAAGGACAACTACTGCTGATATTGTCTCAGGCCACTTTCGCACTGCACTCTTATAGCGTCTTATAGCCCCTCCCTAAACTGCAAATCCCAGGATTCCATAGGATGTTGAAAGTGGAATAATCGCGCTATAAGAGTGCAGTGCGGAAATGGTCTCAGTAAGTAACTGAGGCCCTTTCCGCACGTGGGAAAGCAACCGCGCAAAAACGGGACTCACCGGATTTCTTCAGCATCCAGGTGAGTCCGTTGGGATGAGGAGCAGTGTGAGCTCGTCGCTCCGCACTGCTCCAGCGTCCAAAATGGTGACTTCTGGTTGGTGGAGGCTCTCCACCAACCGGAGAAGCTCACCAGCCTAAAGCCCGCCCCTGGCAGATCTGCAGGCACGCACTTGTGTGCGCCTGCAAATCTGCACTGGAGCGACACGGAGTCGCGCGCTCTGTGCTTTTAAAAAACCTCTTAAAAGAGGTTTTTAAAAAGCGCGCTGTGCGACCAGTTCCAGTCGCTCCGAACTGGACTGAGATGTGGAACTACAAAAAGTAGTCCGCCCCAGTCCACTCCATGGTGCAGAAGATCTCTGTTGAAGGTCGCTCTGCACCGTTTTAATAGCCCGGTGCGGAAAGGGCCTATGACAGAAAACAAAAATGTTCTTCCAGTGCCCTCTCCTTTAAACCAAAGATGGGAAATCCCCAGGCCATGGGCCAGATCCAGTGAACCTCCTCCAGCCCCTCATTCCTTTAGGAAACTGGTTAGCATGTTTTAGAATCACTCTTGGAAGGTTACTGTTGGTCAAACTAGACATTAGAATATTTAATCCATTTTCCTTCAAAAATGTGATTTCCTCAAAGATTTCCTCAGACTCAGCTTTGCAAATTAAGCCCATGTTTAGTTCCACAATCAAGCACACTAAATGCCATACAAATAGGTGATGAAAATCAGTTTGCTATAACAAATAAAGTAGTTTGTCAATTGAGAGAGCACTTCACCAACAATGCACTAAACAGATCATCTAGACTGACTAGGATCAAAAAGAAGGGAGACTGTGGCCACTGGTGCCACATGCATGATATAGGCAGAACAATTAGTCTAAAGTGCATACCTCTTTGAGAGGAAAGTAATTGAAAGTTGTGTGTGTGTGTGTGTGTGTGTGTGTAGAAGGAAGGGAATGAGGTAGTTCATAGAAAAAGATGTAAGGCTTTGGTGAGAGCTTTGTAGCAGGAGAAGAGTGGGGCAGGCCAGCAAACTAGCCAGTATCATGTGATCTGGAATTGGAGAAAAGGTGGCAAAAGCCCCAGGGAACTGTTACCATTTAGCTCGGGTGAGCAGAGAACCCAGAGGAAGTCAGTCAAGCTAGGCAGCCAAATGAAACAACATTGGCCAGAGCAGGGAAAGATACGTGTGGCTGTTGCCTGAAGAGAGCAGGGGCCATGTTTTCAGACCCAGGAGAGGACTTTTTTCAAAAAGAAAGTAATTGGAAACCATTTCTGCTTTATTTCTGGTCTCAAAAAAGACCTTTTCTGGGCCTAAAACGTCTTGAGGGGCAAAACATGGTGAAAATAGCCCCACACTCCCTAAAGGGCATTTGGGACAATTTTTTTGACTCCTGAGTGATGCTGAGGGGCATAAGAATGGCCCTACAGGCTGCATACAGCTTGTGGGCTGCATTTTGCCCACCCCTGCTTTATGGATTCATTTCATAATTATATGTTAAAAGTGCTCTTTTCTTCTTTAAAAGTTGCCTCCTACCAACCTGAATTTTTCCCCCCAAATGGACCACAACACCCATAAAACAACAGTTTCTGTGGGATGGCTGGAATCCAATGTGTCTAGAAACTGGCAGGTTGGTGGAGGCTGGTCTAAAAAATGGGATCTCATCTTACAACCTGTTCAGTTAAGTTTCCTTAATGATCTGTATCTTTTCTCTTTCTTTCATTCCCTCCCACTCTCACCAACATTTACACTATTCACGTGCCTTTCAAATGCCATATTTATTAAAGGTTGATAAGGAGTGATACAATGTCAAGAAACAAGATCTGCAAACATCAGTGGTAAAACACATGTTTTGCTTATTTAACTCCATTGGACTTCCTTCAGAGGAGGTGTTTTTAAAGAAGGCATTCCAACATTCTAAAATTAATTAGCCCATTGTAGCATAGAATTTACTTCAGCATTAAATATGAAATCTAATTAGATAGAAATCTCAGGAGTTATCAATTGATTAATTAGGTATTTCCAAGCTCTAGAATGGAGAAGGCAGATAATGGGGTGGTGGTGGCATGGCCTGTTAATTACTGGCCTTGTCCCAAATTGTCTTGGGGCCCTGACAGTTTTGTTTTTAAGGGTCAATAGAGAAAATGTCTAAAAGTATTATTTTCACATAGACAGGATTGTGGGCTTCGCTCATGAGGATGTCAAAACACTGCATTTTTGTAACACAAAGAATCAAAGATACACTCATTACTACTAGTCTAGTTATAGCTAACACCAAAACACTTCAAAAGCAGTCTCCGTTATTATAATAGTGGGTAGCAGAAAGCAATCCAAGTCACATACATGACACAGGCCATTTCTGCACTAGACTGTTATAGCGCTATCATTCCACTTTCAACATCCTATGGAATCCTGGGGTTTGCAGTTTAGCAAGGGGGGCTCCTCCTTAAACTGCAAACCCCAGGATTCCATAGGATGTTGAAAGTGGAATGATAGCGCTATAACAGTATAGTGTGGAAATGGCCACCGCCAAGGGGTGTCAATATTTCCTCTTCACATGTTTGCACTGAGGCAGACAATTCTTTCTATTGGCAACCACACACATATATATGCTTGCAGAATGCAAGCTGTCCTTTCCTGAAATAAAACTACAATATAATACATTTAACAATACAGTTAAGAACACATTCATTAAAAACAAACACAATGAATTGGAAAACTCATTTAGCTAATACAGGTGTGGAGAAAGGATGATAGAAATGGAGAGGGAAACATGAAACTGTGGGGAGAAATGGGCACATAATAAAATGGTAAGGATGTAGCAGTCAGCTTTCCTCAATATCAATTCCATTTTCATACCATCTGTTTCAGCAAAGGGTGAAGTTTTATTCACTGCTTCCAAGAACTCAGAGAAATTGAGAGTCCCAGCTTCTGTAAGGCAGAAAAATGTGGAATGTGAGTTGGGTTGAAATGTGGGGAAAGTTTTCCTACAGACTGCTTACAACTCCTACAAGCTTTGTTTTATACCTCCCAAGTGTTACAACTTAACTGGGTTCTAAAGAACACAGTTCAAATTTGCTATTCTCAAATTTCATTGCATTCTAAGTTTTGGATTTCAGAACAAAGGATTTCAATTTTGCACATTTGCAACATTGCACATTTCTTCTTTCGGAGACCAGTTTTGTCTATGCTGGTATTTGTGTGGAAGTTCAGATATGCATGGCATCATTTCAGTTCATTTCAGTTCTTGCCTTCAAGTTTGGATGTTGAAAACCAAAAGTGTAAAATTTTCAAACTGAGATCTTTGGATTTCAAAATTATTTAATTAAATCACACCACAGTACAATGTTGTACATTGAGGAATAATAAAAATATCATATGATACAATACTAGTACTACAATACATCACGGTAACTTCTTGATTAACCAGAGTAAAACTTGAGGTGAGGATGCTGAACTTTCTCCTGATATTTTGGGTATTTTTCTGTATTTCTATTTTTTTTTTAAAGAACCCACTCCTGTAAAATCAGGCAAATCACATTCTCTCAGCCTCAGAGAAAGGCAAAGATGGGTAGAAAGAACCTCCCCCGTCAGTGCCACTTTGTTGTTGTGTGCTTTCAAGTCATTTCAGAGTTATGGCAGCCCTCAAGTGAACCCATCATAGGGTGTTTGGGGCAAGATTAGTTCAGAAGGGGTTTGCCCTAGCCTTCCTCTGAGGCTGAGATAATGTGACTTGCTCAGGGTCATCCAGTGTCTGAGTGGCAATTTGAATCCTAATTTCAAGACACCTATAATAAATAAACAAATATTTGAAAATGTCAATAAATATTTGAATATTTAAATCTTAAGTCTTGAGAGTCCCTGGCAAAAAAATGTATTTGTGGTGGGTCACTGGTAAAGAAAAGGTTAAGAACCACTGTACTAGACAGTAAATCTGACTAATGGAGGAGCTCGGTGTTATGTACTACTGGTGCTCTCTTCTCAAAGTGATACTTTGGCCAAAGTAGCTACTGAATTAGTAGAAACTACATAGGTATGCATGTGCCTATTTGTGTGGAGAAGCAGTATCAGAAAGAGAAAAGTACAATATAGTGCAATAGGGAAGGTACAATACGGAAGACTCAGCGGCTGAACAGAATAAGTCTGGACAACAGATATTTTTAGTGGGAACTGAGAAGATTTATAATAGGTTGAAAGATAAATGATGTGAAGGATGGTCAAGCAGGTATTCAGCCTGTCTACACAGTTCTGTTCAAATGAACAACGTAGCAGGATGCAATCTATGATGCCTTTAATAGACCAAAGCAAGTCAGATGATTCCTTCCCCTCCCCCAGTATTTGGAAATGCTCAGAGAAGTTAATTGATCAGAGCAGGGAGAAGAACCACTTTTGTCAAATACTGAGGCAAATTCTTTTAAAAAGGAGACCTGTTCTTATCCATAACCCCACCATCATCTGCGTAGAAGCTGGGCCTGAATAGAGCCAGGATTAAGATACTTTTTGAACAACAGCACCCCAAATCCCACCACTAGTATGGCCAGATGTAGATTCTGGGAGCTGTACTCCAAAAAATGAATTTTTCCAAACTTTGGGTCTGATACATGTGTTAAACTGTTTTCATATATTGCTCTGATTTCAACAGGACCTCTGTACACACAAAGCTTTCCCTAGCCTTTATGCCATGAAAATAAAACAAGTGGCAGTGAAGCCACAAGCCAGACGATGTGGGTTGTCACATACCATCCACACTGACCAACTTGAGAGTCTGATACATCTCGTCACTGGTCACTAGGACCTCCAGTGTGTGAAGGGCTGAATGGAGTTTGCTAACATGAATCCTTCCAGATTTGATGTTGCAGAAAACAGTGCAAGCCCTGGCGAGACCTGAAGATATGACATAGTCTGGAAAGGTAAGATACAAATATATCAGTGCCACAACTGGATGCAGCACCTAGATAAGTGAAAAAAAGCAAAGCTACTTAGAAAAAGAACCACAGCCATAAGTAGGCAGTGGGACCAAGTTGATTCAAGTTTCACGCAAACTTAGTTAGTTTCACACTTGTCAACAAGTATGTGAAGTTCTCACTTCTATGGCTATTACAACTGATCTTTTCATTTTAAAAATCTGTACAAAAATTTTCATGCTAAGGAAAGGTAACACAAGAACACACATATTGATGAAAATAACGTTTACAGTGCATTCTACTAAGCACACTGAAAAATGGGTGTATTAGGGAAAACTGCATACAAAAATTCATGCAGTTTGAGAACTGTGCACAAAGTAATATCAGGCAGGGACAGCATTGTGGTATCTGCTGGTAAAGGCCCTTTCTTCCAACTGCCGCTGCTCTGGCCACACAAGAGAAAGAACTGCAGCTGGCCATATCTCTACATATCTGAGGCTTAGGTGCTGCTGAACTTTGTTTTCCTCTCCATCCTCTCCATCCTTTTCTTATTGTGTTTTGTGTCTTATTTAGATTGTAAGTCTGAGGGCAGGGACTTTCAAATGTACTATTTGTAAGCCAATCTGGGAGCCTTTTGATTTAATGGACAGGGTAGAAATGTTTTAGATGATAGATAGATAGATAGATAGATAGATAGATAGATAGATAGATAGATAGTTGTACCATTTTATTTTTAATGAGAACTTTAAAACAAATCTTCAGGCTTTGATTGAATTGAATATTGGAAAAATTCTGAAAACTCAGGACAAGACAAACACAAGATCAGTAAAATGAGAAACTAAGTAGAGCTGCAGTGGACTGATTCATCCATCCCTAGCTGTAAGTGCTAAAGTGTATGAGTGTACATACATATTTAAATCTAATGTAACGACTTTTTTTTAACAAAATCCCCTTTCCTATGAGTATCTTCCCAAGCTTATACTAACAATAACAATAATAAACAAAAATAGAAGATATGTTCATCAGGGAATCTGTAAATCCTCCACTGACACCACTCCCAGCCACACTGATCTGTTCTATCAGTGCCAACATCTATGCATTACCTTCCCAGCAAGATCCCGTAATGAGTCCTGGAACAAGATCTTTCCACCGATCATCACAGACATTTATGTAGAGATTGTAGGTTACATTAGGATTCCTGCCAAAACATGGAGAAAAAGCAACTGCTGTTGATTGATTGATTGATTTTTTCACCCATTTTGACCTCATTGATAATTGTTCCAAGGTACTCTTCTCTTAGGCTTGCACCTTCCAACTCTGCCCCAGCCATCATCATATAAGATCCAAAGAATACTCACCAGATTAGATGCCTAAAAATCAAATTTCCTGACCAACACCATGTTGGTCCCTTTCCCAATACACTGTTACAATACTATGAGCCCACATCAACTTCCTTGATTGCATCCTATTGAATCCTGGAATTGGTAATTTGGGGGAGCACTAGAGCTTTCTAAGAATTCTAAATACCTGTCCCTAAACTGCAAATCCCAGGATTCTACAAGAAATTCCTGTGGCATTTTAAGTGAAACCATAGTACTATAACTGCCTGGTGTAAAGGGGCCCCAGGTAAAGAGAAACACACAATCCAAACAAACATACCACCCAGTGGCAATTGGGCACCCTCTTGTTGTGTGCCTTCAAGTTGTTTCTCACTTATGACGACCTTAAGGTGAACCTATCACAGAGTTTTCTGAGGCTGAGGTCATTTCCGCACTACATTGTTTTAGTGCCATTATTCCACTGTCCACATCCTTTGGCATCCTGGGGTTTACAGTTTAGGGAAGGGCATTGGGAATTCTCAGCCAGGGAGCTCTTTGGCCTCAGTTCATATGTAGCCCCAGGGCTGGAATTTGTCTACCCCTGCCTAAAATTCTGCTTCCTGTGGAGCATCATTTCGAGTACCTCTGTGTAGTTGTCTTGTTGGGACTAGGGGGACTGCTGTTGGCTGACCCTGGTCGACTACTGGTAGAACACTGGGGAATGGACTTCTCCAGGTCGCTTCTGCCTGACTTTCCAGGCTGCGTGTTGGTGGCAGGAAGGCGGACAAGCGACTGGCTCACTTTTCCTGGGACTCCTCCATTCCGACTGGTTGGCTTTCTTTCTTGTTGTGGGGGCAAAGTTTTGCTCCCAGACCTTCCCTTCCCCTTAACCAGCCTGCCTGACATGAGCCTGATGCTGTCCTCCCCTTCCTGCCACACCTGCGGCTCTTCGTGGTTGCCAGGCGACCACAAGGTCATATGACGCACAGTGATGATATCAAATCTGTGTGCCAACACCCCCGGCCTTTGGCTCTAGGACTCATCATTAGACACAAGACAGCCACGCCAGGTGGAGGTTGTACCATCACCACACCAGTTGCCAACAAAAATTAAAATCCTGTGTAAAGTCTTTCACTGTTGGGAACATGAAATGTGACCGGTGTTTGTTTTTGTTTTAAGTATATCAGGCTGTTTGGTCCCCATAAGTGCCTTCTCATTGACCCTGTTATGTATAAATCAAGTGGCTATTTTCTTAAGTAAATAGTAAAGGCTATTACTGAAGTTCCTAGGCTGAGAAAGTCCCTCCCAAGAGACACTCGGTTGGCCCCCTTTCTCCTTCCTTCCTGCCAAAAGGAAAAAACCCTTATTTAAATAGACATTCAGCCTTTAAATAGATGGGGCAGAAAGATGTGCTATGCGTGTGCTGTTTTTAATGTTAGCATTATTTAATAGTTTTAAATTAATGTTTTAATTTGATTGATTGTTTAAAGCTTTTTAAAAATATATTACTGAACTAAATAGGTTCAAATAAATATGTAATCACGTATGTTTTAACCCTTTGTGTTTTTAAAACATACCAGACATTGTTTCCCCATTATTTTTTAACTTACACTGTACACTGCTTTGGGTGTCATATTGGGAGAAAAGCAGGATATTCATATAATAAATAGATAGATAATAGGTAAATAAGTCGGTAGCTGTGCATTATTTCCAAATGTCCACATACTCTCCCACTTGCAATACATAGAATTAGAGCTGCATTCAGCTGCTGTCCCAACCAAACTGTAGGGGTGGAAATGAGACACAGGTCCTCATCTATGGTGAAATAAGAAAAATCTAACAGCAGAAAGGATGAGAAGAAAGGAGATAAGTTCCAGTGACGTGGAAAGGAAGTATTGCTCCTGGTGCCTTCAAATCATTTCTGATTTATGGCGACCCTAAAGTGAACCTATCACAGATTTTTCTGGGGCTGAGAGTGTGTGACTTGCCCAAGGTCACCCAGTGGGTTTCCATGGCTGAGTGGAGAATCAGACTTTGGTCTCCAGAATCATAGTCCTGTGCTCGAACTCCATGCTGGCTCTCTGGAAAGGAAGGAGAGATGTGAAAATCTCACTCTTGGTTTTAGCGTATTTCTCTACTTTGCTAATAGCATTTTCTTATTTTATATTAGGTTGTGAGACTGTCCCCAGCCATGGAAATTCATGCACATGTTATTGTTATTTTTCTAAAATGTGTGTTTGTTTATGCATTTCACTTCATTTACTAGTACTAAGTAATTTTTCTCATTGATTAAAGTAGGATTTCTGCACGGATCTTTCTTCAATGTGCACATTTTTAGCTGTTTACAGTTAAAAACATGTGCATTGTTTTGTGCACAGTTTGTTTCTCTAAAAGATCCAATAAGCTTTGCAAATGTATAGGTTCTCAAGGCAAGATGTATATCTTCTCCCATTGAGTAAAAAAAAAAAAAGGCTATTGTTGTTAGGTCTATAAATCCAGTAAAATTCCTTCCCATCTCTATAGAGGACATGCAAGGAAAGAAGACAAAAGGAGATGAAAACAGGGCAAAATAAATGTAAAGAGTCTGAAATACTCACTTTTCCTTTTTTGCTGTCATGGAGGAAGGCTGTGAGACAGTGCTGCAGAGAGAGCAGGGAAGCTGATTACTAAATAATCACATAAGTTCCTATCCCAACTTTGTTACATGGTGTCTGGAGCAACATGGTTGCTGCCATTCCTGGGTTTCTTCTGTGCCACTCCTGATACTGTCCACAACTTCTGCCTTGTACAATGATAACAGGACAGGGCAATCATAGTGTGGCCTGTGTCATATAGCTCCTGGACCTTATTTTTGTGGTCCCTGAAGCCCCCAACTAGTCCCTCAAAGCTTCCAACTCCCAATATTTTTTTAAAAAAAATCAGGATGATTTTTCAGGCAAGATTTGCTCCAAAATCACACAGAAAGCCCCCCAATGCATGATAACATAGAAAAATAACCCCACCTCATATGCACAAGTACACTAGAAAAGGAGAAAAAGAAATCAATTGTGCATCACATTGTTTCCTTTACGACATTTGCAAAATCAGGGAACACCTGCTCCTAATGGGATTAGGAAAACATGTTCCCATTATCTCAGTGCTTTTGCTTTGATCTAGAACAGGGTGGTCAGCAATATGGCCTTCCAGAGACTGATGGATTCCAAGTCCCATCCTCCCTCACCACTGGCTGAGGCTGATGGAAGTTTCAGTCCAACCACTGATTGCTGTGGATCTCACAGCAATCTATAGTATTGATTATAATGGATGGGGGGAGTATGGACATCAAAATAGAAGAGAAGAAAATCAGGCCTAATCTTGAGAGCCTCACAGTCTAAGTAGAGAAGGCAAACTTGCACAAATATGGGGAAAAATGAGTTGTAAGACAGTTAAACAGGGCTAGAAAGGAGAGATATAGGGACTGGGAGGTTTGTTCTACTGCATTAGAGATTCCTACCTGGGTGTCACTCCCTTTCTATACTGGTTTCTACTTCTCTGGGGCAAACTGGGTGAGCTGATCTTGCTTGGAGAGATCTGGGCAATTGTGTTGTCCTCTGTTTTCTTCCTTGTAACCCAAGGAGGTATTCTTCTACGAAGCCTCTCAAAGGACGGAGAAATCTGGTGGTGAGAATGGTGGAGTTGTGATCACAGTACATGCTTAGCCAAAGAACCTGTCAGCCTTGGGTAAAGAAGGCACGATGGCACTAAACTTAAGGGGTACCTTCCTTCACCATCTGGTCTGGAAAGATCTCAGCCAACTGTGAAATCCAGAGCATGAATATACATTTCTACAAGCTGACAGATATGCAACTACATAGTCATATCCACAAAAAAGACTAAAGTTCTTATTTTTCTAGTTAGGCAAGGCAAAAATGATAAGCATTCTGCAGGAGGCATGGGTAATATGTGACTACAACTCCCATCAGTCCTAAATGGTATAGCCAATAGATGGTAGGAGTTCTTGCCCAACAATATTTGGGCTGCCAACCCTTGTTCTATAGGGATGGAATACGGTAAGAGTAAATTTATCCACGTAACATCATTAATGAGCCAGCTACAGGTAAATGTTGCCAGAAGTAATTCAGCAACTAGACTGAGAAATTAAATGCTCAGACTCTATAGCTTATCATACGAGCCAGGTCTATCACAATTACAGCAGCGTCTTTGGCTTGGAAAAATCACAAGACATTGTTTCTCTTCTGTTGTTCTCCTGAAGGGAGACCATTTGGAAAGCATTTCTTTTACAAAGGATGTAATTAATGGATTTTTAAAAAATTTTTGTGCTGGTAAAAGTAACACTTTTCAAACAGTTTCTCACTGGGAGAATCATAGAATCATAGAAATGTAGAGTTGGAAGAGACCACAAGGGCCATCCTGTCCAATCCCCTGCCATGCAGGAAAACCCTCAAAGCACTCCCAACAAGTGGCCATCCAGCCTCCGCTTGGCCCCCATCCCACAGATGCAGACACACATTATGACATTTGTGATTTTTCCACTTTTGTGAGGGTCTTGAGCCCCCTAACTCTAGTGAATGCAGAGGACCAACGGTAGACACTTCTGACCCAAACAACCCAATGGACTGACAAGGCAGGTTCCTACAATAAAAGCACACTTTCCTGGGACAAGGCCTAATCCATCATTCTAATTCTTTTCTTTTTTTTCATTCCCAGGACAAGAGTGGGGAAATTTTAAATGGCATGATTGCTGCTTTATTTCCCAAATTCTCACAAGAACCACTGCTTTCATCATAATTAAACAGCTGCTATAATCATCATGATACTGTTTAAATTGCAGTGAAAATAATACTGGCCATTTCCACACTAGCTTGTCACAGCACTATGATTCCACTTCCAACATCCCACGGAATCCCGGGGCCTGCAGCCTCAGGAGGGGCCGACTGGCCCCTCCCGAAACCACAAACCCCAGGACTCCACAGGGCGTTGAAAGTGGAATCATAGTGCTACAATAGGCTAGTGCGGAAAGGGCCACTGACTTGTACTCAATACAATGCATAATTTTTTAAAAAAAAACTCGTTGAAACATGCCTATCCAACCATCAATATTTTATTTTTTACTTCTTAAGTGACGCTATATTAGGCTGCAGTGGTAAACTCAGTTAGGTGCTAAGACGCATTGCAGCCTACCTCTGAATGACAGAAGAAGAATGTTGTGTGGTAAGTCCCAGCCAAAGACGCTATTATCCTGCTGTAATTGCGATTTGCCTGCCTTGTGTGATGTGTTCCCCTGTGAATGACCTACTGGTTGCAAGTGCATTTTTGTTATAAAATAGGTTACAGTAAAGTAGGGGTGAGGGATCTCAAACCCTAGGGCCTCGTTCAGCTTTCCTGGGGCCCCAGTGGACCACACTTCCTTCCCCATGATACCCTTGTCTGGTAATTTGGAAACTTTTGTAGTTTTTTTCCCTTCCTTTCTTAAAGTATGACATGTTTTTGCCAAGCTTTGGTTCCTAGCTGTCAGCACTTTAACCTAAAATAAATATATTCTTAGACCACCTCTTTTGGCTTTGGCTCCACCCAGCATTGGAATGCTATTCCCAAGAATTTCTCTGCAGTTGACTCCAGCCCTCAGTTTCCTATCTCTGAAGTAAAGAACAGTTCTAGGAACTAGGGACTGGGAGATTTAACCCCATTCCTCCTGGAAGGTGATATCAGCACACTGGTGTGGTGGCTTCCTGGCATAATGGAGCTTATTTCCTCACCATCACAACTTATTTGTTCTCCTTTCTGCTTGCTTGCAAAAGAGCGAGAGTAAAAGACACTGGAGGTTAGTCTAGTTAAAAACATGAATACTGTCCCAAGAGAGGCCAGCATTTTTATGACAAAGGGATGGAGACTTAGACGTCTTATGGAAACAATCAGCCTCAGCCACCAAGGGACACTGATGGGAAAACTTCTTACTCGTGAAAGCAGTATAAATCACATTGTCACATACAAAATCAGAGAGCGCTGCTGGGAATAGGAGATGTGCAGGAGCTGGTAATGTGAACTTAATTGGAAATTATCCCTACAGAGAGATCTATCTTATACACAACAGCTATGTTTCTCACCTGGGTTGTTTTACTATCGGTGGGTGGGGGCTTAACTCTTGGGGTGACGCTCCTTGGAGGTGGTATTGTTCCAGGCAGTGGCAGGCGTGGCATGAGCAGCTTATTACACTGTTCAATCCAACATAAATGACAATTTCCAGATGAAAAGTTACACTGAAAATTATTGCAAGCTTCAGTGAAGAACTGTGCTATGTGACAGTGAGCCCATCCATTCCACATTCCTTAGGAAGGCATTTGTCAGATGACAATGACCGTTTCCACACTAGACTGTTATAGTGCTATTATTCCACTTTCAACATCCTATGGAATCCTGGGGTTTGAAGTTTAGGGAGGAGTCTCAAAGGCCCCTCCCCAAACTGCAAACCCCAGGATTCCATAGGATGTTGAAAATGAAATAATAGAACTGTAACAGGCTAGTGCGGAAATGGCCAATGATGCACAGAGTGAACACACACGTGGATGTTAGGGAAGAACAAGATCAGAGCAGTGAGCCCTTGCTGTCAATCTACATGAGGTTGTATATACCGGGGTGGGAAGCAGTCTGCAGGCCACATATGGCCCTTTGGAGGGTACACTGTGGACTTTGAGTGCATACTCAGCACCCCAAAGGCCCTGGCAACTCCTCAAAGTAATTTCAATAAAGAAGCCTTTTTTGATAAAAAACAACAACCCACATTTAAAGAGTAGAAAAATGATTTGCTAAGCCACCATGTAAAGCTGGTGGGGAGATGTTAGGTTCTGCTATTAGTCATTCAAAATGATGGCCATGACAACATTCTGTGGCCTTCTGAAGTGCCAGAGGAGCCCAAAAACGGGTTGTGCAGATCTGTCAGGGGAAGGGGAAGGCCCCCCATCACAGAGGTTCATTATATGCATTTTTGCTGCCTGAAAAGTGCTTGTGTCATATTATAATGCTTATAAACCATTTAGATTGGGCAATTCCAAAGCAGTATATCACACTAACGTATAATTTTCCAAGGGTGTACCTATGGGTGGAGAGTGAGGTCACCGACGCTCCAATAAGAATTCTGCACCAAAAATTATGTTTTCTTTCAGTGCCCAAATTTCTAGCATTGTAAAAACTGAGAGAGTGAACATTGTTCACATCTAGAATTTGTATATTTGCTATGTTTGAATTCCATTGATAACTTTACTTCCTCCTTTTACCCCTTTGGGTGCTTAAACTGTATTTTTAAATACTTGACTGAAAATTGAAGTTAGGCAATGCCAGAAATTTGGAAAATTTCATGGGGAGAGCAGAACTATTAACTAGAAGAGCAATGAACTCATTCCCGCCTCCCTGTAGATATACCCCTATATGCAATATTCACAAGACACAAATTAAAGCATCATATTGACACTGCCCATGAAAATAGATAGCAAGTTGGACAAGACAAGCAGCTGGAGCATAAACTTGGATTAGGGCTATATAGATGGGTTTTCCCCAGTCTCGTTGACATTATTCAGTCAGACTTTGTATTATATCCCTCAACTACTAGTAGTGCTACATCTCTCCTCACTATTGATGTCACCCTATTTCTCTTCAGATTTTCACTTCCTGAGTAAAACACTGTGCAATTATCTGAATCACAATGTCCTATTCCTGTCCACTTTAGCTTGCTCACTCCAAGTACTGAAATGTTTATACTTTTCATATCATGTCTTGTTTCTTCTGATTCATATTTCTCACAGTCCATGTTCCTATGACATGTGTTGTGCAGCTTCAGGTTTTCCGTTCACTTTTGAGCATGTCAACAGCTGAATATCCTTTTGGTTTGATTCTAGTTGCATTATTAGACACAGAGCTACTCCTACTCATTCTCTGTTCTTCCACAGTAGTGACTGGCCCTTTTCACATGACAACGCTGTCCTGCATCATCGCGCTGCAAATCCGGGTCCAGAAGGGAGTGTATCAGCAACGCTCCCCTCCGCACCTGCTTGCTCCCTGGGGAAGGGAGCGGGATAGCCCCATCCCTTCCTTCCAAAGCTCACCTGGGCACTTGCCATTGCTGTGCTAGGGCAGGAAGCATTGTAACCACGCTGTCATGGCTTTGGTAAGTACGGCAGTGTAGTGCAATAGGAGATGTAAAACAATTTTTTTCTGTTTTCAAATACTGCATGAGTGTGACGTTTTGCGACAGGATGGCAGTGGGATGGCCATGACATTGTGCAGAAGCATGACCTGTCAACCACTGCCATCCCACTGCAGAAGCAGCTCAGCGAAATCATACAGAAATGGCCATTGAGTGCCTTCTGACCTGGGAGTTGCATCTTCTGGTACTATTTCTTATTTCATTATGGATTGTTTCATTATAGGGTTTTCAAGGTACAAAGCCTCAAGAGTGATTCACCATTGCTTTCTTCTGCAAGGTACTAACAAGAGTTTGCTATGGTGCCACTGCCATTGCCTCTGAGAGCTCCTCCATCATTGTCAATCCAATCCCACTCCCACACACCACTGCTGTTGCCCAGTAGCTGTTTGGCATGTTTAATCTGACTCCTTAGCAAAACTCGTTTTATGCGGAGGATGCTACCAGCAGCAGTGCTACCATTCAGCATAGCAGTGCTACCATTCAGTATAGCCTCGTGCCTCACAGAAGCACACACAATCCCACCACCATGAAAAGAGAGTGCCATGGTATGAAGCCAAAATTTACATTCCCTTTAAGGAATAGTTATTCTCTCAACGGGACTAGGCCTATATGGACTGACAAAATCTAATCTGCCTGAGTCATATTGCTCACCTGAATTGCTTTGTCAACCATTCTGGGCTTTCCTGCTTGGGTAAGAAGTGGTGTTCTCGGAGGCATTCGTAGATTTCTGGAGGAAATGAGAAAAGGAGAACTCATTACATAATTCTTTTTTCCCCCTACTTTATTCATCAACACATTTGACATTTTAGGATGTGATTCCTGCCCCACACCAAAAAACAAACAAACAAACAAACAAACAGACAAACAAACAGACAAACAGAAAGGAGCTAGCTTGTTACTGAAAATAATCACTCAGGGCTGGCATCAGCACTTGATACATTTAGACACTTGTATGGACACGGCTAGAGTTGCTGGGTGCAAATTCTCCGGTTTGGTGATCTCAGCTCAAGGCAAAAAGAAAGGCCTGTATGCGAGGCCATTTCCGCACTAGACTGTTATAGTGCTATTATTCCACTTTCAATATCCTATGGAATCCTGGGGTTTGCAGTTTAGAGAGGGGCCTCCCTCAAGTCTTCAGCTCAGCTATTAAAGCAGTAGCTTGCTGCAATCTGAAAGGATTAACTGTTGCTGCAGCTTTCAGAGGGACCTTCCAAACGGTCCATCTATTTAGTCAGCTTCTCCTTTCCCTCCCAATCATTTTATGGCCAGGGCTCACCCTCTACTTTGCTCTGCATTCCCGATATGACTAGAAGCAAGTAGGCTGGATTAAATGTTCCTCATCCCATCTCCCTAAGTAAGTGGGAAGGAATAATTCCCTTACTCTGCCTTGATGTGGAAACAATCCCTTTAACTAAAAGCTCTATCTTAATTTCAAAACCGGAAAGTATTTTCTCTGTGTGCGTGCTTGAATGTCAAGTTGTGAGGAACTGCAGTTGGTAATCAACGTACAACACTTAAAAGACATCACCAGGGGCTGTTCCTAGATCTGAGGTTTTGGCCACAAAACTTCAGGGCTTGGGATAATCTTGAACTGGTAACTTTACCCACAACACTCCTGAGGTCTAGCTTGGGTTCCCCCTTTCTAACTTTGCACTCTGAGCAGGCAACTAGCTTTTGTTATCTCTTTAATTTCTCATAATGCTTCTGCTTAGTATAATGCTTGGGAACTGTGGAAAATTAGACAAGAGGGTTATACCCAGCCTCCCAATGCTGCTACCACAGCCAGATAAGTCCACTAGGGCCAATTGACACTTTGCCCCCGACCTCCTTGAAGCCAGACCCAGCCCTATAACTCTCATTCTTTAACTATTTACATATGCTATCCACATATCCTATGGCACCTCATCACCAGTGACCTTAGGCTAAGAGTGGATCATGTTCTGCAATTAGCCTACCTTAATGTCAAAGAAAGCTTGAAAGGGCAGCCCTGTTAGTCTGTAGCAACAAAACCAGCAAGAATCTTGGGCTGATTTAAAGTAACGCTTGGGGAGAAATGCACTCAGCATTGCTCATTTTTCTTTCAAAATTTGCTTTCTCCAAATTTTGCAAAAGCATTGTGTGCATAATATATGCACATAACGATGCATATACGACAGGAAATTACATGCAAGATAGTAGTAATAGAAAAAAACTGGAAAAAATGTGTTTATTAGGCCAAATTTTGTACAAAAGGGGTATATAGAAAAGCACACAAACATATATTAATCATCATGTGACCCTCTGAAAATATTTCAAAATAGCCATGTTAGTCTCTTGTATTATATCCTATCCTCACAACTGTATAAATATGCTTTATAACCCAAGGCTCTAATATCAGTTTGTAATGAATCTGATATAATATCTAATATCAGTTTGTAATGAATCTGAAGTAGTGTATTTATGTCCATGAGTGCTCATGCTCAAATAAAAATCCAGTTATAATCACAGCTGGCCGATCAGCAAGACTGCACCGCCAAATTTTAAATGCCCAAGCAAGTCGGTTTTTTTAGAGGACTCCCAATAGGAAGATTCTACATAGATGGAAAAAATTAGCAGTACAGATCCATCCATTCCTACTTTAAAGACTACACCACTCAGACACATGAGGTGAGGCTGGCTGAACCATGTGTATCTAGTTATAATTGACTGACATTATTCGTCTTACTTTGTCTTCATCAACCAGATTAAAGAAGCAGTGTACATCCTACACATTAGCAGAGCCTGTCATACATTGACAGCCAATGCCAAACATAGACCATATTTGGTAGAAAGCTGCTTCATCAGGGTTCAAGCAATTGGTAGATCAAAGATGGTAAGACTAAGGAAAAAAATGAGGAGCAAAGCCTGAATAAGTTTTATAGCCTGTAAACAAGCTATACGAAAGCTCCCTGACACAAAGGCATTTGAGAAACATCAGGGCTTTTTTTGAGCTTTAGCTCCCAGATTCCATAGCCAACATAACCACTGAAGATTCTGGAAGTTGTACTTAAAACCTTTTTCAAGCTCTGATATAGCTTCATAAACCTGGAAATCCCACATATCATAGCCTAAAATAGAGGAGAAAGGACACCATCTTGGGCTCAGACATGTATTATACAAAAACTACTCTTACATCATCCTACTTCTATAAATTTGACAGACAAAGAATACCTGGATATGTTGGAATATTTCCTGGGCTCAGTGTTGCATGATCCGTCTGCTTGTCTTTTACTTTTCCTCCGTGGCTGGGTAGAGGTGTACAGAGAAGATTCCTTCTCCTTCTCGTTCTCATAAGCACCCACTGAAGTCTCCATACATTCTTCAGTTTGATCCTTTAGGTCTTGGGATTTGCTGGCTTCGGCCTCCTTGGGTGCAGTTCTGTGGTTAGGGGGTACAATATAAGCTTAATCAAACTTCTGTGATGTAATTAATTACAAACATCTCCAGTGGCATCCATTCCTTGATCTAGGTCTTTACGCCTGTCTTGAATAAAAGAGTGTATGTCCCGACCCCAGAATCCATCTTGATACTATGGAAAGGGTGTTCCAATTGGGAAAAATCTTAATAAGGGAAGAATTCTCATCCAAAGTAGATGCTATTATCCCTTGCGAAAAACCCAGCTTTTGCTTGGTCATCATGACAGATAGGAAGGAAACAAAAACTGGGGAGAGCCCAATATAATCAGCAGACAAAAGGAGGTACGTCTCAAGGGTTCAGCGGATGAACAATTTATTGATAAATCTTATGCTTTTTGTCCTTTACATTCTCTTCCCATTATCCACCTTGAGATGTGTCTCCTGTTTTCAGCTCACCATGACAGATAATCTACACCAAGAGAGAGCCAGGAAAGTGAGTTTCTTGACTTCCTTCTTAATTTGTCATGGCAGCCTTCTGAATAGCCAAGAACATAAAAGGAGGGGGTATGGTGTTTTGATAGTACTCTTCTTGGAGAGTTATCAAGGTCAGTGCTGGATTTCTAAGCAAATATATGGAAATGCTAAAGGGCCTTTTAAGCATGATATAGCTTAGGGTGACTTAGGCCCTTTCTGCATGACAACAGCATCCTGGCATAGGGATGCGAGAGGAGCAGGACCGTAACAACGTTTCCGCATGATGTTGCCGCAGTCCCGGCCTTCTAACATTACCAGCGAGTGAGATCGTGGGCTATATCACTGATGGAGAAAATCCATCAATGACCCCCAATCACACGAGCCTTCTGTTTCAGTGGGCCATACACAACAGCTGGAAGCACGATCTATGCAATTCACCCCCTGCTGCACCATAGGAAGAAGGTCGGCTGCAGTCTGGAAGGCTGGTGCATGTCCCTTGCGCTCCCTTCTGTAGGCAGCCGGTTGTGTGCAGAAATGAGTATTGGGAACCCCCCTCCGCCCTGACAGAGACGTTGTGGGCGTTGTAAAGGGATGATGTGGGAGAGCATTGTGGTGCAGAAAAGGACTTAGTATCTCTTACTAATTCTTAGTCCTAAAATTGTCTTAGTATGTCTTAGTATTTCTCAATATACAAGGCATTGTGACCTATGTCCTGAAACATCTTGGTACGTTCTGGTGAAAAACATACCAGCTGGAACACTAGTGTGAGATACAAAGGACAAGTGTGACATGCAGACAGTGGGCCCTCCTTACCCACAGTCTCCAGATGTGCAAGTTTGAGTGTTCTTAACCACTTCGCATCTTATACCTAAAGTGGTGGTGATGCGTGCACTGATGTACTGAAGCGTCCATGCACACGTCAACACCATTGAGTATAATGGGGTGTGAGCATTCTGAAATGTTGCTATTCATGGGGGTTGCTCAAATGGAAAATAGTGCTTGCCCATTACTAGTGAGTTTGAAAACAGTGCTTGCTGATTATTGGTGAGTTTGTGTGACTTGTCATAGCCTCTTGTTTCTATACTGTTTTGGAAGAATTCTGTATAAGCTTGGTGTAGCTGCCTGGTAGCCAGTATATTCTGAGTGTGCATGGTAGATTCTGCTTGGCCAGGTATCTATCAACAGCTGCTGTGTTCAATCTATTAAACTCCATTCAAAGGGTAAATTTACTCCTACAACGCATAAACTAAGTAAGCTAACGTATGGTAATACATTTAACCATGACTTAACTTAGGAGTTATTACTATTTCTCAACCTGGCTGTGACCAGGGCACAAACTGAGCACCCTCAGATCTGCATGTGGCTTCTCCACGGACTGAACTCCTTGGCCATTTCCACACTACACTGTTATAGTGCTATTATTCCACTTTCAACATTCTGTGGAATCCTGGGGTTTGTAGTTTATTGAGGCCAAAGAGCTCTCTGGCTGAGAATTCTAAAGGCCTCTCCCTAAACTGCAAACGCAGAATTCCATTTGATGTTGAAAGTGGAATAATAGCACTATGACAGTGTCATGTGGAAATAGCCCTTTAGTCAGGATGGTACCTGCTTTAGGGTTGGGAATGCAGCTGAAGGAGGGGAGAGGGGACAGAAAATATTCTTTACATCAGTGGTTCTCAACCTGTGGGTCCCCAGATGTTTGTGGACTTCAGGTCCCAGAAGCCCCAGCCACTATGGTCAATGCTCAGGGCTTCTGGGAGCTGAAGTCCAAAAACATCTGGGGACCCACAGGTTGAGAACTACTGCTTTACATAAACTTCCCTATGTTACTAAATTTTAATACCCAGTTCTAATCAGACATTAGGTTTTACCAGTTGACTGCACTGATGCTACAAAAAAAAAAAAAAAAAAAGAGGTTCAGATTACATTTTGTAAATTTGGCAGTGCAGCTTGATTTAAAACTCTAATTGAAAGTCTGTTTTCTTTACTTCAAATTTTTAGGCGAAGTTCAGTCAATTCAGCGTAATGGTAATTTCAAATTGTGTCTCACCACCCTAAATCTCATCCCCACCCCATGCACCAAGGCAGCCATCACACTTAATCATACATTGTTCAAGGATCTTTTCTTCCCTAACTCTCCGGAGAGGTTCTCTAGATGGCTGCAATCAGGAAGAACCAGGGTGGGAAAATTTTAGTTTCAAAATTATCTGTGTACTAACTTAACTTAGCAACAAACCACAGACATTAATTATAATGCTGTGGTGAAATTAGATGTTACAGTAACTTCTGTGGCAAAAACAGTCAATGGCCAATACCTTAATATTGTGGTAGGAGAGTCATTACAGCAGAAAATAAAAGAGAAGAGGAAGGGTATATAGAAATTACTATTAATGTTAATGAAATTTTGAATAAAAATGAAATTAATGAATAGCAATAGCATGTGTATTTCTATACTGCTTATCAGCTAAGTGCTCTCTAAGCAATTTACAATGTGTTAGCTAATTGCCTCCAACAAGCTGGGTACTCATTTTACCAACCTGCGGAAGGATGGAAGGCTGAGTCAACCTGGAGCCCTGCAGGATTGAACTCACAACCTTGTGGCTGCAGTATCGGCATTTAACCACTGTGCCACAAGAATATATTTTTAAATCATTGTAAACACAGGTAGGACATCCCTCATCGCAAGTAAAATGAAACAAAAAGATAGAAGCACATCAGCACTGAAGATTTTACTCAGGGTCCAAAACAACAAAAGGAGGGACATCCCAAGAATCAGATGTTAAGCATAGGCTTCAGGGTTGCTATACTGCTTAGATGGCTACTTACTCATCCACCTTAGCTTCAGGGATAGGAGAGGTAAGTAGTTCCTCCTGCCATTCTATCACAGTAATATTATCCGAATTAGAAACGGAAGACAGAACAGGCTCCTCCCCAGGATGCTGTTCTTCTAATATCTTCATCTGTTCCTCTGTCCACTCCTTTAAGTCTTGGGGTTTACTGTCCTTGCCTTGCTCATTAAACTCTTGTATTACGCTCTCTTCAACCTGTTCATTTATCTCTTCAGGTATGGTATCTTCAGAGAGCTCATGTAGGTCTTGGACTTTGTTGCTGCCTTCTTCAACCTGCTCGTGTTGCTCTTCTGGTTTGCCCTCCTCACTGGGTTCATTTGGGCCTTGGGTTTCGGTGTTTTCAATCTCCTCATTTGAGCCTAGAGATTTTCCCCCTCCAGCTTCCTCGCTTGGCTCTTGATGCTCTTCTGGTTTGCTCTCCTCACTGGGCTCGCTTGGGCCTTGGGTTTTGGCGTTTTCAGTCTCCTCATTTGGGCCTAGAGATTTGCCCTCTCCAGCTTCTTCGCTTGGCTCTTGAAGCTTGCTGCTTTCTTCAACATTCTCATTCAGCTCTTGGGGTTTTTCCTCTTCAGCTGGCTCATTTGGAGTTGGGGATTTCTCATCTTCAGGCGGCACCACTTCATCACAAGCTTTGCTGTAAGGAAAAGTAAAAAAAAGAAGTGCAGTCACAGATGCAGGTAGGAACATAATACTCTGGTGTAATTAGGTAGCAGCATTATGGGCCCTTCTGCACTACACAGTTATTGCACTATAATTCCACTTTAACTAGCATGGCTGACTCCTATGGAATCCTGGGGCTTGTGGTCTTGGGAGATACTGGAGCTCTCTGGCTGCGAATTCTAAATATCCCTCCCTAAACTTCAAATCCCATGATTCCATAGAACAGAACCATGGAAGTTAAAGTGGAATCATAGTGCAATAGTTACATAGTGCGGAAAAGCTCTATGTCTTTTAAAAAAACCACACCCTGAGACTCTCTGAAAGGATACAGAAGAACAACAACTACCATTACTTATGATGCCTGAATCTGATGATACAAATGCCAAAAATGTGAATGGTTAGGCTACGGGCACAATTGTAATCTTATACATCATCCCTCCACATTCGCTAGGGTTAGGGGCATAGGACACCCATGAAAAAAACATGAATACCTCTAGGCCCAGCAAGCCATATTTAACACACAAAAAAGTATGATCACTATATTCAACCCACCATGGATTCCTCTGAGGCATCAGGGTTCCTTCACAAGGCAGAAGTGGGTGGCTGGCGGGGCTTACTGCCACCTTCACTACTGCCCCACACCATTTTTAATAGGGACTTACAAGCCTCATTTGCAGTTTCTCACCCTCACAAGGCTTGCAGCCCCTATCAAAAATGGCACAAGGAGGCAGCTGAGGTAACAGCAAATAATTTCTGAATAATCAAATCTGCAAAAGTGAAACCCGCAAATGTGGAGGGCTGGCTGTAGTCATAACTTACATACTTGGAACAATAATTCTATGAAGAATCTGCAGAGCCATAATAAGGAATTCTTGGCACTCTAAAGCAAGACTTTAGTTCCCACAGCTGGGTTGTGTGCATTTGTGCCTGACAGAGAGAGAAAGAGAAGGAGTTACAGGGCAGGGCCAGATTGGTTCACAGTTACCGCATAAAGAAGATACTCCAATAATTTTCTGATTCAAATGAAAAAGAACAATAATGTGATTATCAGTTACAATACAGTCTCAGCTGTGGATGTTTTTAGATATAAAGGATACCTTAAATGCTGTCAAATAACTTTCTTCTAGTTTCCTTTTTTCTTGTAAAAGTCCCTCTGCATCGAATATTTAAAATTGAACATTTTTGAAATGCAGAATTCAAGGTTTAGAAATGTTTCCAAATGGTGTATACATTCTACATTGTATTTCAATTCTATTTGCAATATTTATTTATTAAAATATCTATATTCCATCCTGTCCCAGAAGTGGCACTGGAAATGGAAATAAAATTGATTGAAACAAATTGAAACATATTTAAATATTGGCTGTGGGATGAGCTAAGTACTTTCCAGAGAACATTTTAGGAGTGAAAAGAGGTCTTAAGGGAAGGAAGTTTCCCCAAACCCTTCTCAAAAGAATATTTGTATGCAAATTAAATTGCTTGTACTGCTGAAATTAATTTTTATTTGAAAAACCACCTTTCTTCCTCTCCGTATCAGAGATATTGTTAATGGCAAGTCATGCCTCAGAGAGGGCGATATGACATCATTACTAGCTCCGTTGCTATGACATTCACACGAAGGCTATCACATGATTAAAGAAGCTACAGGGCTGAAACGGTGGTCTTATCCATAACAACATGAGGCCTCCTTGGACTGTCCCATTCATCAGAAGCCAGGAAATCTATCCATGTAGACTTTTGTGTATGTAGGATTTCCTGGGTCCCAGAATCCTGTGCAATTAGCAGAGGCATATCTAGGGTGGGGCAACTGGGGTGTGAGCCCCAGGTGCCAACGACAGGGAGGTGCAAAAAAGTGGAATCCCCCCATCCTCCTGCTCAGGTCGCTGTCCCCCACCCTTGCTAGGATACTTCCTGGTTGGGGGGCTGCGCCAGCAGCCCTCCCGCCTGACACTGCCACCGCCCCCTCCTGCCCTGCCCCGCCCCGCCCCACCGGGGTCCTTCTTGGCCTGGAGGGGACGGTGGCAGCTGCAGCTAGGGGCACAATTTCCAGGCTTGCCCTAGGTCAGTGGTTCTCAACCTGTGGGTCCCCAGATGTTTTTGGACTTCAGCTCCCAGAAGCCCTGAGCATTGACCATAGTGGCTGGGGCTTCTGGGAGCTGAAGTCCACAAACATCTGGGGACCCACAGGTTGAGAACCACTGCCCTAGGTGCTGGTGAGCCTCAATATGCCATTGGCAATTAGGGTTCCGAAATGTGAGGTGGCTTGCTTACATGGAGCTCTGTGAACATAGGTGTCTTCACTTCAAACTTAGATTGCACAATATCCCTTTGCATGTGTAACATATGACAGGGGAGACTGAGGGCAAGCAAACCCAATTTAGAGTGAGTGCAGTGGGCTAATTACATCTGTACTCACACCTCAGTTTCACTGGTACTGAGGAGGAGAAACTTTTTTTGCAAACCAAGGAAAGCAGGGAGACATTTTGCAGTGTGATGTGTACTCTCTATAGCCCATCTTTAAAAAAAAAATCCTGAAAATTATGCCACCTAAAGATCTCGTGAAAGAAAGGGGAAATCAAGGTCAGGAATGTTCAAAAACTGGGCATCTTGTTTTGTTTCAGCTCTAGATTCTGAAACAGAATCCATCTATAATAAAAGCCAAGAGACTGTGTGAGGGCCATTCCAGACTGGCCTAAACAAGAGCGAGTTCTCACTGTATAGCCCTTTGGGTTTTGCCAGGGTTTGCTTGTTACTATTTCCTCCATGTCTGCTTATTCTATTCATTGTGGAGGGTGGTGGTATTAGTAGCAGTTTTTTGGATCTGCACTAGGCTTCTTCTATTTATTTTTTTTTAAAACCAGGGGCATGGTTTGCTTGCGTGATCCTATGGCTTGGAGGGCAGATTTTCTCCTATGATTTTTTTTTTGTCTAAAATGTTCTTGAAGATATTGTGTTATAGTACAAAAGTGCCATTTCAGTGATGCGCTGGTGTGCTATAACAAAAAGAAAGAGAGAAGAGAAGAGAAGAGAAGAGAAGAGAAGAGAAGAGAAGAGAAGAGAAGAGAAGGATACTTTTTTGTTCTAAAGAAACCCCCTCAAGAATGGGAATATAATGTTGCAGCTAGTGCTGGGGACTGCCAGAAAATAACATGGGACTACAGTAACAATGTTTGGGTATTTTATAACACCCCCAAGAACTATAGCAACAAATATCAAAGACTCCTGACACAATTACCTCAATTGGAGGACCCCTTGGTGAGTCAAGGAGTAAACCCCAACTGTTTACGGAGTAGAACCTAAATAGCTCAGTGAAAAATCATGTTCTTTAATATCCATTACCTGTCATCATTGTCAGTGGGGATTTCCATTTTTCAGGAATGATGAAGGAGAGACTTGCTGTTTCCAGATTAACAGGATGTTTGCTGAAATCCCGAAAACAAAGGCCAACCCCCAAAAATGAAGGCTGCATGAAGGTCTCTGCTGGAGGTGGAATATAAATAATTATTCACTTGTGCTACCAATCCTTCACCCACTCAGTGGGGGCAGCAATAAAAATGAAATATGCTTAAAAGCACTGGCTTAGATTCAGACTCAGTCATGATTTGAGTAAAAAAAAACAAACACATAATCAGTGCCTACTTTTGGGGGCTTGCATTTAATTGTTAATCTCAGTTAGAATAGTGCCTACTGAATCAATGGAGCTTATTTATGTGTTGACCTGTTGAGTTCCCATTGATTCAATGGGTCTGCTCTGGTTGGGTTAACCACTGTATATAGGCCTTGGACTACAATGTCTAGGTTCTTTCAGCATTATGGACAGTTGTCATACTGGCTAGGGGACCAAGCTATTGCAAAAAGTAACGTTTCCCAACTCTGGTCTTAAGTTAGTTTTGACTTTCTTGTCAACTGATTTCTTTTCTAAGTCTGGATCCAGCACATTTGGCTCCTTTTCTAGTCTACTTCTTGCTACAATTCACTCACTAATAAGCTGCAGGGATCAGCAATCTTGTTGATTTCTCAGGCTCCAGCAGATAATGTCTGAGGCAACAGCTAAGACCATGAGCTTGAACAGGGGGCAAAGGTCAGGATTTCCATCTTTTTTCCCCAGAGGATCACAAAGACAGATCAGGTGCTCAGCCTAGAAGCGGGAGGGCTACAAGAGTTGTGGGAATGTGGTTACTGGTGGTGATGGAGACACATCCCTCCCCATGCCACACCAGGTTCTTCACCACCACCTAGAGGGCAACTGTTGTACGAAGGATTCCATCCTGATGATGTCATAGAGCAGGAACCTGCTTAAACATTGTAGAGAATACAGAAAATCTCTCCCTTCCTCTAAAGACCAAGGTGCTGTTCCCTGTCAAGCATGTAACCATCATCCCAAACAGTGAAGGATTAGCACTGGGGATGAGAAAGAACTTCTTTGCATTCAACAGTCTCAACAAAAATAGTGTCTGCACCCCAGAAGACTCCACTGAAGGGGAAAGCACAGCAACTCACTTTACTCAGTGGTGGATAATGCAAAAAATAGATGAACTACATAAATAAATGCATGTGATTATTGAAATCAAAATGCAAGTGAATTTTCATTTGGAAAAAATCCAACAAAAAAATCTCGCAAACTTGATATGAAACTAGGAGAGGAAAGAAATGCAGGTGGGTCTGGAGAAAAGTAACAAAGGCAAAACTGAGAGATTTTTACATCCCTACATAGGACCACTGTGTCAGAAAGACACTTGCTATCAAACATTTGTGTCAGTTCAGATCATGATCTGTAGCACATCAAACAAAAGAAGAAAGTTGCGGCATGACCAAATAATAATAATAATAACAACAATAATAATAATAATATATTAAAAATCACTAAATAGCAAAGCAACTGTAGTTTAATGAATAGTCCCCAACATCTCTTAATCTTTATAAGAATGACATAAACTGATACATCAATTATCTGTCATTCTATGGATGAAGGATTTATGACCTCAACAAAATGAGATTTATTTATTGATTTTCAATGAAAAGTCAATAATTTTAATGTAATTAAGTTTTACTCATGTTTTTTCATGGGCGACTCAGTTGGTGGTATGAGAGCTACCATAGTATAGCTGTTAAGAAGATCTTGCCAAGGCTATTGACTCATGGAGATTCTGATGCAAGTTTTTGTGTCTCTTCCTTAGCCTTTCATCTGCATTGTGAATACCATATAATTGCATCTGGATCTAGATACACATGTACACTCCATTTACAGTATAATGTACATCTACCTACCTACAAACACACACACACACATGCACACACACAAGTAAACTAGGAAATTTACCTATTTTGCCTAGACTGATTATTTCTTTTATAATTTAAATAAAACAAGAATTTGACTGTTGGCACCTGAAATCCTTAAAATGTGTTCCTTGCATAACAGACTAGTAACAGAAATCCAAATTCTATTGCAAATCCCAACTAGACTCACTGAAGCAGAGGACTTTAAATAGGTGTTGACTCACCCCTCAGCAATCAGTTCAATGGGTGTTACTGCAATGGAGCTAACCAATAGGGCGCAGGCTACTAATTTTCTTGGGAAAAGAACATCAAAAGTTTGCTGATTGGTCACAAACTTGTACAAAAAATTGGGGGGCGAACAGCATAGCAAACATAGCAAACAGACAAGTACTGGAATTAAAGATGTGATGTGCTTTGGACGCAAAAATGCACTATGCAAACTTATGCGTTGTTTGTTACAGCAGAATATTTTATATATATATATATATGAGAAATTCCATAAAATGCCATTAGATGTCACTGTTTCTCTAACTCTAACCTCAGATCCTCTTTCTCAGGGTGAAAGTCCAGCGACAAATTAAAGGTACTTCCAGAGAAAGGGGTTTAATGGGGTTACTTTGTCAGTTCAGAACACAGAGGAGCATCACCATGGAAGACAAATGGAGAACCAGGCTCTGGCAGCCATTAATAGCTGTGCAGGGCTTGGGTTGGTGCAACTTCTCATGCAGCGGAGTAGAAAAGGAGCAGCAGCAGGGTTAAGTTTCCCCCTTCCAGACATCTAGTACTCTAATGGCAGACATTTCTATGTTATTGGAAATAATGGACAAAAACTACTCTGACCTAACTAGTCATCACCACCACGTTATGTGCAGTTATATAAAAATCCTGTAAATAAATTAAACAGTGTTCGGGGAAAAGAAAAACTTTTCCTTTTTCTCTGTTCTGTTGTTGTTGTTATCATTCGTTTATGTAGTGTCATCACTGTACACGGCACTTTATATGTAAACAAACAACAAAACAGTTCCCTGCCCTCAAGCTTACAATCTAATTAAGATGTGACCCAAAGGGAAAAGGAAATAGCAATGTGGGAAGGGATTAAACCCAGTAGATATTGCCTCTTCTCTCCCTCAAAGGTTGCGGCAGAGGCAATTGTGATGGAAGGAAGCCTAGCGTCTGCTTCTGGGCCTAAACTTGCACCTGTGCAATTTCACTCCATAACTCCATATTCTAGTACAACTTGTTATCTATTTTGCCCACCTTTTTAATTATTTTATAAACGACTGTCACACTCTCCAACTCATTTTTTTTTTACTTTAATCTTTCCCTTGTATTGGCTGAAGGCCTGTAGAGATTTACCCAAGAATAAGGTCTATATTGAAGCTCAGTAAAATTTATGTCTGTTTCTGGCTATCATGTGTCCTTCAAGATGTTTCAGCTCTCACCACTTCTGACTACAGTCAGCCCTCCACATTTGCGGGTTTCACTGTCGCAGATTTGGTTATTCACAGATTATTTGCTGTAGCCTCTGCTGCCTCCCTAGGCCATTTTAAATAGGGACTGCAAGCCTCATGAGACTGAGAAACTGTGAATGAGGCTTGTAAGTCCCTATTAAAATTGGTGTGGGGCAGCAGTGGAGGTGGCAGTAAGCCCCACTAGCCCCCCATTTCTGCCTTGTGAAGGAACCCTAATGCCTCAGAGGAATCCACAGTGGGTTGAATATGGTGATCACACTTTTTTGTGTGTTAAATATGGTTTGAGAGGGCCTTGAGTTATTCATGGTTTTTCCACTTTCACGGGGGCCCTGTGCCCCTAGCCCTAGCAAATGTGGAGGGATGACTGTATTGGTTATGCAGGCTAAGATAGCATTTGGGTTGCAGCCCTTGTCCTTTTTGGTATGTTGCACAATCCATATAAAATATATGGATTTCCTTCAAACTTTTATTCACTTATTAATACCTAGCTTTTGAAGTCTAAGAACCCAAGTCCCTCCCTCTAGCCATGATTTCTTCTTCAGCTTTTCATTCTCTCTCTCTTCCACCATTCATTTTCTCTTACATTAGTGAGAGAAGTAAAATACATGTTAGTTTCTGCAGTATTATTAACATATATGTATTAGCTTATAAGTATGACACATTTTAGATATGCTTACACATATATTTTAGTATATTTTGTATTTTTTTTTAATACAATAAAGTCTAAGAGGCATATTTTTAGAACTGGCAGCTGAGGAAGGCCTTGAATGGTCAGGAGCAAAAGAACCAGACAGATAGAGATAAGGTATTCAGTAGTGGGGTGAACTCCTTTCTCCGCTTCTGCAGACTGAAGGTCAACGAAGCTGAAATGAGTAAACTAAGTTGATAAAGAAAGACAAGACGGAAAGTTGGCACTGTTTAGCAAAAGGGGCGGTTAGGAGTTGTTTGAGGGGCATTTTGAAATTACTAATGAGAATTAAGGAAGCATGAGGGAAAAGCGTGATTATGTGCGTGATCATATATACTGTAAATATGGGGAAGGGGGCATGTAACTTCTTAGGCGATTCTGATAGGGTTGTAGCCTTTGGGATCCTGGCCAATTGGGTCCCAGGGAGGGAAACCTGCGTCGGGCAGGGGGATAAAATGTGGGCTATTCCATGGGGGGGTGTCTTCTCTCTCTAAAAGAGACACCCGGCTCTGCAGAGACGCAATTTCTTTTTTTAATAAACATCTGATGCTTCAGCCGATCCTGTGTTAAATTGTTTTATGAGTCTTATCAGCTATTTCTTACAATTAGTCTTTCCTGTCAGTCATTGCCCATTCAATATTTCCCTCCCTTCACTCTTTCCCCCCCACTTAGCAGGCAGCTTGATCCCCCCCCCTTTTTAAAAACTGTTTGAAGGATTTAGAGGCTGTGTGGAAGAAGCACTACCCAAAACTGCCTAAAACCTATGGCTGTAGAAAGCCTGACAGCACCTTCCTCTCTGATGCTCTGAAAGATCAGAAAATTCTCCAGTTAGAGACTGAATATGGTACTGCAGGGTGCAAATAGATTTTAATTAACTAAAATTAATTGATGTTATAAAACAAAACAATGTTATAAAAACAAAACTATGACATGCACAACCCTAGGCACCCTTTAGCAGCCATGACAATCTTCAGGTGTCTAATTTTCATAGTCTTAGAGCTATGGCAGAGGCACATATACAAAGGCCATTTCTGCCCTAGATGCCATTAGCACAATATACTGTTACAATTGCTGCACTGCCATTCATGCAATGCTGTTGGGTTAGGAACACTGTTTTCTGCACCCTTCTGCCTTCAATGGATGAGTAGCGGTATTGCCAATGGTGTTCCTTCTGCACCACAGTGTCCTAAGCTGGTTGATAGGATTGAAGCACTAATGGAAGTGCTTAACAGATTTTTTCTGGAAATAGAATATGGTAGTTTGGTAATGCTTGGGGCTGGGCTGGCAGCTGGATAATGACAATGTCATGCGGTAGCACAGCTCCTGACCTGGAAACAACCTGCTGCTATGGCGTGCAGAAATGGCCAAAGTCTCCTTTAATATTAAATTGTCTCCTTATCTTTATGGAAAGCATCAAGTTATCATACACCATTTGTCCTTTAGCAATGAGTATGTTAGTCACTGTCCTCTGTTGTATGCACTTAGGTGTCTTATGTGGAGATCACAAATATATTTCTATTTATATAACCTTTGATCTATCTTTTGCCAAGGATAAGGTTTCCACTTTCATGGTCTTGGACGTATGGCAAAGACAGGCTGACAAACACATAATCCTTTATGATTGATTAGGTTAAGTGTACTCAGCTTTGCCTTGGTCCATAATTACTACCCCAAAAAGTATCTATGGGGCCTTCTTTTTTCCTGCTTCCCCATGTTTGTTAACCTCAGGAATCTTAACAGTACCTCAGATAGCCCTCACTTATTACCCCATTTTTTTAAAAAAAAAGATCAGCAATCTTTTTTCCTGCCTCCAAAATCTTAGCATCAATGCCATAGAGAATTCTCTTCTGTTTTCCAGACCTCATAAAATTAATTCTCAATCAATTATGAGAGGCCCTTCCCCCTTTTTTTTTTGCTTCTGTGAAGTACATCCCCTTTCGAATTTTGATTTTAAAAAGGCCACTGAGATTTGGGCAACAACCAGAAACACTCAAATGTTGAGGCATCTACTACAATTCCCTGATGAGTTTATGGCTGCCACAGATATTATCTTCTATTATTAAAGGTTTGTGTTGATATTTGAAAAGGTATGGGCTAAAACCAAATCAACAAAATGAATGAACAAAAGAGACAAACCAAGCTAATTAGTGGGCTGAGAAAATGTATTTTATTTGCATGTGCAACAGATAGTCTTCACCACAACACTGCCACGACAGAATTGTGTTTTACCAGATCTATATGAAAGCCCTGTTCTCCCCCTTCTAAATACTCTCCTAGCTTTAGGAGAATGTGGCCTTACTTCCTGCCACCTCTCTTTCTACAAATCAAAATCCATGCTTGCTGGCAAGGAGGGCAAACAGAATTGTAGATGTGGGGAAGGCTGAGCAATCCTGGGGGATAAGTCCAGTATTAATTAAAAAAAAAAGAAAAACATCTAAATTGGTGCCATGTGAACTGTTATCTTAGGACAACTAGAAAAGGAACCCAGCTTCTTCTTCTAACAGTGTGCCTATGTACCACAACATATACAGTTTTAACCATAGTGCTGGGTCTTATTTTCTTACTATCAGAGAAGGACTTGAATATGCAATTGTCTGGCTGGATGTGGTGAGTGGATTCTGTGCGTATGAAGGAAGCAGAAGGGTAATGGAAGCTTTGGTGTGAATGACAGACTGGAAATTGGATTGGGAGAGGGAGCTTAATGTTGTTCCTTTCCCCATTTCTAGAAATGACTATGGGTTTCTAGAAGTCAAACAACCACAAGATGCTTTTCAGAGACCTTCCTGTGAAGTGGCCAATTATGAGAAGGCCTGATTCTACCAGACCAGCTTACAGCCCAAGGAGGATAGGGCAGTCTTCATACCTGTGTTAAATGTATCTTGGGTAACCAAAAGAGGCCCATAGAGGAGCGATTCATTAGCCATATTGTTTCAACATGTTCCCACCCCTTCAAGACACCTGAGGGCAAATCTGGAGAGAACTTTCAGTCATCTAGGACACTGAAGTGCTTCATCTCCTTATGCTAAATCTTTGATTCCCTGAGTCAAACCTGAGACGAAACAAGGGAGGCTCTGAGGACAGGGGAACACTTACCATCTCAGAGAGACACATACCATATCTCGACAAAGAGATTATTGCTTTACTTGTACTGAGTCAGTGCTCTCAGACCATCTCAACCACTATTGTCCATTCTGACTAGTCTCAGAGAGAAAGAGAGAGAGATGCGGGGGGGGGGTGCTTTCTAGTTTGATATTGTTTTAACCCAGAGTGCTGATGATTATGCTTGAAATGATTTGTATAGAAACCATCTATATCCTGCCATTAACTATTGTTCCTTCTTCAAATCCCCAGCATGATCAAGTGGCAATATAGCCATGTATTTAAGCCAGTGTATGTTATGTGAAGATCTTAAGATGAGCCAAGGTCAAGGCTCAGCATTATTAAGTCATAATGGAGAAAGAAGTACCTTCAGGAATGTGCAGAACATTTGTTCTCCTTTCATTCAACTTTGCCATTACAAAGCCATAAATAATTAGCCTCACAGGATGTTCATGCTTATGCGTACATCCTATAATGCTTTCTTTCCTTCTAGAAATTAAATACCAAGCACCTATGATCTCTTACTGTAAAATAACAACAATAAGAGGTGTATTTTCAAAACAGGATGTAACATTTTGTCTTCACCCAGAAAAACAAGATCAGCATGGAATAGATTCTGGAAATATATTTTTTCTAAAACCTCAGAAAATAATATTTTTTTTCTTTCTAAGTCCATTTTGAAATAAAACCCCTTTGTGATCACAATTATATCATATGAGACTGGAGTTTCCCAGTCCTAAAAATGCTCCTATGTCCTCTTTTCCCAAAACTTTCCCACCTCTACTAAGAATTGCAAAACTCCCATGGTTCCTTGCACCAGGAATGCTGCCAAACAGTGCTCAAGCTGTAATTAAATAAAGCTTTCCTCTATCTACCTTAGCCACAAATTTGCAAGCCTGAGTGATAGCAGAAAAGACAGATGTTTCCGGCTGAGCCATTTCAAGCCAGTCTTGACAGATGAGGTTTGGGCTGTGAAATGTGCTCTGATATTTTCAAATTGGGTGACTTTGTTCCTAAACCACTCAGCTCTCAACTTCATTTTAGTAAAAACCTTATCCATTACATTGCTTATTTGACCACTCCTGTCCTCTAATTGTATTCAATAAAAGTGCCCTGTATATGCCCTCCCCTGGAGATTTGAACAGTACTGGTCCTACTGAAGATGAAGTCCTGCTTTCTCCTTCAGTGAATAGTTTTGGCCTATAGTTCTGAGGTAAACAGAGTAATTGGAAGAATCACAGTGCAAACATCCTCATGTGACAGCAGAGCAAGGAGGAGCAAAGGCTCTTGAACAACTTGAGCAAAAGCTGTTCAAATATCACACACACAAAACACACTTGCCAACACAACACAGACTGTTTTGTAAACATGAGCAGGGAATCTGCAGAATTCTCTCCCTTCATGAATTTCCACGGTATGTGATGTTGGTGAATGTGGAGGTGGCTCCCTTGTACAATGGATTGTTGGCCTGGAAGAGAAAAAAAAAGATAGATAAAGGAGTGAGAACAAATCATGCCCTGTGTCTGTTAATTAATAGGTCATTGTCAATGTATATGTATTCAGAAGTACGCAACTCTCACTTGGCTCCACAAAGGATCTTGAAGGGCCATACACACACACACTTCTATTGGCCCCCCACTCCCATCTTTTGTTCCTAAGTGTGCTCCAACACTTTCCAGAGGGCAGTGTAAGACATACAGGGGGAAAAAATGTTTTTCATAAAAAAATATTTGGAGAGTGTTGGGTAGCCCTGGGTGCCTCAAAAATGGCCTTGAAGGCCGAATACAGTCCATGGGCCAGCATTTCCCAACACCTGGTCTACACTATAGACTTAAACTGGTTTAATAGCTGGGATTACCAGATAAATGAGGGACAGTGTTTCTGTCCCTTTAATAGCTGTGTGGAAGAGGGAATTTCAGCAGGTGTTACTAGCATGACAAGAAACACCCACTGAAATTCCCTGTTCTGTAAGCAGACCCTGTTCCTTATTTTACGTGGCAACAATCTCTCTCATCCCAATGAACCCTAGCTAGGTATAACCCAAAGTTATTCCTCTAACTAGGGATGAATAAGAACAGGTTAACCATTTTTAAAACAAATTTATACAATTTGTGGCTTGTGAGACTATTAGCAAAAATGTGTCCATATCTTTTGGCTGTCCTTATCAGGAGGAAACTGCAACAAGCACATCCTCCCCTCTTCCTTTCCTTTTTTAATATTATGCAAATACACATAACTCAGAATGGGTATCTGAAAAATGGTATACAGGCACTTTAGTCAATGTGGGAAATTAGTACATTAAGAAATTTGCATTAAAAACTAGATATGGCCAGAATATGTATCAACTGTGTCAGCTACTTAGAATACTTAGTATACTTAACTAGGTAATTACTCCTTGCCTGACCCCCCTAAACCTGATGGAAATGTTCTTCACCCATGCTCCAGTCACTAGCAGAATGGATCTCTTTCTCCCCATGCAGTTGATGACCAGAAAAGTAGGTTGGGGGAGAGCACTAGTGTTAATATTGTGATTAAAGAATGATTGTGAACACGAAAAAGTTATGAATAAGTAAATCTAGGAAACCATTTTGAATTCACGATCACTATTTAGTCATTTAAAAACTTAGCTAAGAAGCAGGATTCCAGCCTGTATTAGGAAAACTGCACTCCAAAACACACAATGTCTATGTCAAAACCTCAACTGACACAAAAATACTGCAACAGTATACAAAACAAGGTTGGGAATAAAATATATGTAGGATTTGGAGAAAAACAATGAAACAGAGACTAAGAGAATTTTACATCTTTATCCCTTACAGAGGGGCAGGATTCTCTTCTCATAAGTGGAAGCTTCATCAGGCTCAAAGCACACATTATATGGTGATGCATTTTCCCAGTAATATGTTGTTGCAAACATGATCAGTGCGTTTTTTCTCTCTTCCCCCAAAAACCTTAGGCAATGAATTCAAGAAAGAGAAAGAAATTCTCATTCAATGATGTTCAGTCCTGAATTTTCAGTATGGTATGAAGAAAAAACCATAACAGTAGGTGTTGGCATTACCCACATATTTCTGCACTTAGTTTCAAGTGAAAGCTGGCATAAAATTGATATAAATTTGTAATGTGGATGACCCACAGTACTTATTAAGGACACAAGTGCATGGAAACTGAAATAGGTCTATTCTTGGTCCCATCACACCATTCTGATGTTTCTCACCGTGTCCCATCTAGCTCTGGCCCGTTCTTCTTCAAACTTGGCAAACTCCCGCCGGTCATGGATGGTGACAAGCAGTTTCCAGATGAGAAGTGCAGCCAAACCAATAAGCAAGATGGCCCCAGTCACCGAAAGAAGAACTACCAGGACATCAGGGCCCTTGGGGCAATCTATAAGGGAACCATATTATCATATAGAGCTGTGAAACGTTGTCCTCACAGTCCCTGATATTTCCTGCTTTGGTACATCTGGTCACACATACACACAACCCAGCCTGTATGCCAAAGAACATCTCAACTAACGTGGACAAGCAATACTCATTGTCTGAAACAGGAGTGTCCTGGAAAGCTCTTTTGTTAGCATTCTCTTGGGATACTTTTCATAAGGAACAGTTCATACATTCAATTAGTTGCACATACATGAGTTATACAGTTCTAAGAGGTTTTCTAGAAGCAGCTCTTCTGTGTTCATTTACTGCAGGCCAAATCTGGCCAAAAATATGTATTTTGAGAGAGCAATGCTATGTTAGTTTTAAGAAAATCTGTTTTTGGAATATAGTCATCTTATATTCATGTATATGCCTAGGCAACACCTATATCCTATGCACTCCTCTTTTTTTCTTTCTTCTTTTTCTTTTTTTTTTTGCTATGTAATCATGCTTTCAAAACTCCGATAAATATAATATACAGGCTAGAGGAGCTCTGCTATAGCCTTGACTTCCTCCTTGAGGAAGGGAACTACAGTGGCCTCTCCACTTTGGTGGGAGTTCAAGGTGCAGAACCCTTGTGAAAGTAGAAAAATCACAAATAACTCCCCCTCTGCGATCCTCCTCCCATTCTGTTCTGGGGCTCCCCCCACCCATTCTCTTGCCTTTTGCATGCTGGGCCCAGAGGCAAAGGAATGGGACAGGGAGCTTTGGAGGGGAAAAGGAAGGGTCACATGAGCCTTCTCCCGTTCCCTTGCCTTTTGCTTTGGCACATGTTCTCAGTGCAGAGACCAGAGGCAAGGTAATGGGAGGGGAGCTCTGGAGGGGGGAAGGAAGGCTTGCATGAACCCTCTCCCCATTCCCTTGTCTTTTGCCTAGGTGTGAATTTTTAGCACTGTGGTCAGAGGCAGGAGAATGGGAAGGGGAGCTCGGGGAGAAGGAAGGTGTGCACATCTCTCCCTCGTCTCCCCAATTTTCTTGTCTTTTGTCAGGGCACTTCGCTTCCTTCTCCATGCCCAACAAAACCCCAGGGAATGAGAGGAGGGAAACTGGGGAGAAGGCACACATGCATCTCACGAATAATCACATTCATGAAGGTCAAAGCCACTCATGTGGAAGGAGGGCTGTATACCCCTGGTCTGACTTGCGAAGACATTGCTGGTAAAGTGGAGTGTGAGGTTACAGAAGTTGTAACAATGGTTTGTATTTCTGTATGTTGGCATCAGACGGTCCATATAGTTGAGAGAGTGTACAAAGAATGAGTGACAGGTGTAGAATGTGGGGTGCAGTGAGTCAGCATACAGATGGGAATTGGCTGACAGAGTGAGATTGGGAGGTGCTGTTAGAATGATCTGCTGAGAGAGGAGAAGATTTCGTTTGGAATGAAAACAAAGAAGGAGAGGGGGCTAAGTTCTAAAGAGAGGGAGGGGGATAAAGAGAGACTATGAAGGAAGATTGTGTTTTGTGTTAAGGTTACTTTGCTAACACCACTGGGTGACACTTGACAGTTCACACATTCTCAGTCCAGAAAACTCCATGACAGCTTCACTTTACAGTCTCTATAATTAATAAACAACTTGAAAGCACACAACAACAAAGTATGTCAGTATAAAGTGGGGATGGGCAACTCTGCCAGGAGTAAGGGCTCTTAATTCTTCATCCCATTCCCAGAACTGGTAGGCCATGCTGTACCACCACACCAAAGTAAGATGTGAGGTGACATCATTTTGGATTTCACTTTTTGGCTATTTTTCTAGACATTTTTCAGGGGATGTGGGAGCAAAACTGCAGTGTTTTGAAGAAATTTGGGCATACTTTTAACTATTTTTGTGCCAAAAAATGGGATGATTTATTGTTTGTTTACATTAAGATCTGGGGGCTTTCAGACATGCTCCAGGGCACAACAAGGATTCTTTCACCATTCCTGTTACCTGAGAAAGTTGCAAGCATTTATGTGATGAAAGAGTGAAATATCCAGAAAACATCTTAAATTGCATTTAATAAGACTGTATTTAGTATATAACATACCTGTAACTTCTGCCTGGACACCATACCCCATTTGGAAGCCTAATGTCGTATCAGCTTACTTATGCAGTAATGTAAGTAAATCCCATGAAGATTTTCCTGACATCTCCCCCTGTCATCTTCACCCTGGTTCTTCTCTTATGCTGATAGTCTCTGATTCATGTTCAATGCAATAGCATTATATCAACCATAACAGAAGCCACCCCAGCTCAAGTATTTAAGTTTCAGATTAGATCAGATTCAAACTGGATATCAAGAAAGCACTGCTGATAGCCAGATCAGCACAGAAACTGTGTAGGCTGTCCAGGATGACAGCTGAACCTCCCTTAGGAGGTCCGTAAGGCATAGTTGGGAAATAGGTTGTTTACAATGACGTAAGCAGAGCGAAAAGACCATGTCCCAGTGAATAGAACGTGTTTCAACAGCTCCATGTTGATGATTTAGTAAATCAGTTACTTCCCCAACCAATCTTTCCCAGAAAGCTTATAGATTAGCCAAACATATACCACCCCCTAACCACACTGTTGTATATATGTCTTCCTGTTCCTGTATGGAATATTTAACAATCCCAGAATATTATGGAATGAGTGACAACTTTTGTGGTTTCCCACCAGACTTTATCTAGTCTCAGAGTATTCCCCACTGAGGTCTGGCCAAATCTTCCCAAGTGTTAATTAGGTGTCAACCTCCTACATGCAGTCTGAGTCACAAGCCAAATTTATATCCCCTGTGGTGAGGGCCTGTGTCTCTTCACATGCATTGTGTAGCTAGTGGTTTTAACATCCTTTGTGGGGATCAAGGTCGCCTCTAGGACTTTTGTTCACAGGCCTCATCATGCTTCCAAGAAGGAGGAAGTAGTTCTTGCGTCACTAGAGGCTACTGTAGAGTTCGTGCCTTCATTCCCCTTTGCTTTGTTATTAACAAGAAGAGATAGGGCCAACACCTGGTAGCTTAACAGGCTTATTCAAAATTTTGAAAAAGAGTTACATATGACTCCAAAGCCTCTGCAGACGATGGGCAACATTTAACTGCGAACTGAAAGATGACAAAGTTCAGAACTGAGCACAAAAGTCACTGACTCCAGGCCAGGCCTCTGAGAATTCTGTATATTAAAAACAGAGTTTTGCCCCAAGAAATACTGAATTATGCAATTGGTATGAATTATGCAAATCAAACATGCCATCAAACATAGTAGCAACTCAATCCTAGATTTTCTTGGAAGAAAAGTAGATTTGTACAGCATAAAAGTAAAGTTATAAAAGTAAATTTATACAGAGTTTTCAATAAAATAAACTATGGGTTGAATACATTACATTTTTTTTCCAGATGGAAGAAAGTAATTATTACTTATTAATAAACTACAGTAATTAACTAGTGATGAAAGAAATTTAATTACAGTATTTGAGCTACTACTCATGAACTACCTATAATCAGTAGCCAACTATATGCGAACTGATGTAACTAGTAACTGCTGCTTATCTTCTGGACATTGTGGCTCAAAATATCCCCTTGTAAGTTCACCCTCCAGCTTTACCGTCCGTAGCTTACTCTGGTATCCCTTGTGTGCCTATTATCTTATTGGCCCTTGTGCCTGAAATTCCCTTCCTGACACTTCTTTTTTCTCTTCAAATTCCCCTTCAAATCACAGATTTTCAATGAAGGCTTTGGTTTAATTCTCCTACCCCAGATTTAGTGTGGGGAAACACTCCAGATGTTTTAGACTTTAACCAATTCTCAGAAGCCCCAGGACAGCACGATAAATGATAAAGGGTAAGGAATGGTGTCCAGCAATTGTGTCCTCATTAAAAAAAACCCCAAAAAAACAACTTGAATGCACCCTCTCACGTTTGCACACAGAAACCATTTTACCTTATACATCCCTTACTTTTATCTCCTGTTGTCTCTCCTCACCCTCTTGTTCTTGTTGTTGTTGCAGGCCTTAAACCATTTCCATACTAGCCTGTTATAGTGCTATTATTCTGCGTTCAACATCCTATGGAATCCTGGGGTTTGTAAAACTACAAATCCCAGGATTCCATAGGATGTTGATAGTGGAATAATAGCACTTTAACAGGCTAGTGAGGAAATGGCCTTAAAGTCACTTCTGCCTTACAGTGACCCTAAGGTGACTCTATCACAAGGTTTTTTTGGCAGGATTTATTCAGAGGTGATTTGCCTTTGTCTTCATCTGAGAGAGTGTAACTCGTCAAAGCTCACCTAGTGGGTTTCCACAGTTGAGAAGAGATTCAAACCACAGCCTCTCAGAGTCCTGGTCCAATGCTCAAATCACTCTACCACATGGCTCTCTCTCCCCTCACCCCAGAAATTCAGATTTTAGAAGCTGTTCTCAATCTCTGAAACTGATGTTTTCCATGACATGCCTTAGCTGCAAAATATATATAGGTTGGCTGGAAAATAAAGATGCTCTTAATAGGAACCAAGCAGAAACGGGAAAAGTTACTTTCTTGAACTATTGCTCTAATGTATAGTTCAAAAAAGTAATTTTTCTGCACTCTGACTGTCTTTCATACATTGCTGAGAAATTATGTACAACTCTATCTATCTATCTATCTATCTATCTATCTATCTATCTATCTATCTATCTATCTATCTATCTATCTATCTATCTACACACACACACACACAAGCGTATTTACCCAGCATTGCCCAGGATTTTATTTTCTTCTTAAGAACTCACCAAATTGTCTTCTCTTGTACCTGTAACTTTTCCCCGTATTCTTCAATCCAATTTTTACTCAGACTTGTTAACATGCAGAGGTTGGGTTCCTGACAGAATATACTGCCCTCTTCCTTGCTGCTAGGCCTCATCTCCATAGCAACTGGCCTATTCCAGTACCTGTAACTTATCTTCATATTCCCCAATCCAATCTGTATTCAGAGTTGTTAACATACAGAGGTTCGGTTCCTGAAAGAATACACTGGCCTCTTCCTTGCTGATAAGCCTCGTCTCCATAGCAACAGGCTTATTCCAGTACCTGTAATTTATCCCCGTATTCCCCAATCCAATCTGTATTCAGAGTTGTTAACATATAGAGGGTTTGGTTCTGAGGGAATACGCTGCCCTTCTTCTTGCTGGTAGGTCTCATCACCATAGCAACCAACCTGAGGCCCCAGAACTCTCAGCTGAGGATTCTAAAGGCCCCTCCCTAAATTGCAAACCCCAGGATTCCATAGAATCTTCACAGCCAGCCAATCATATGAGGTGTTCTTACTTGACACAGCCAATCGTATGAGGTCTTTGCCTGCCCGATGCAGACAAACAGACAAACTCACAAACTGACTTTTATATAGTGTGTGTATATATATATATGTGTATGTGTATATATATACACATACACACATATATACACACACACATATATGTATATGTACACAAAGATCAAGCTTTGTATCAGTGGCTTTCAGCCCTCACCTGGTTCCTCGATGACATAGAGGATGGACTTCCCACTGGAGTCTTCATAGTACTGGAAACGTACCACGCAGTCATCCTCATCCTTGTAAGTACAATTCACAGCATTTTCCCCCTTGTCTCCTACAAGAGAGGGCAGAGGAAAGGACATTTAGTCAAGTACTGTGTCTCCACCACTGGCCATTCAAATACCTTAGAGAAACTTGCAAGCAGGTTTGAGTTGGGACACAAAAAGCAAGTGTCCCAGCTCAAGAGCTTGCAAACAGATCTGAGGTGAGCAGAGCCCTGCTTGCATTCAATCTGCAAGTCTGTGTTTTTAGCTCAGCACCAAGACAAACCCAAGGACTGGGGAGTAGAGCTGCTGTAGTCTATAACAATCCCATTTCTCTCTTTCTCTCTCTCTCTCTCCAGGATTTTTGATCAGTTGATTTTTACCTTCTGTGTGTCTGGTCTTGTAGAAACAGAGCAGGAATTTTGCGGATTTAGCAAGCCACTCCATTGTCTCATAAAGTCTCTGAGCTGACAGGAGTGATCTCATATTTACTGTTGGGGAGTCATAGGAATGTATTCCTCTGTTGCTCCAGTTTCCATGTGGAAGGTGCCTTGTTATGGTGACTCAAAACTTAATGGCTGCCACGATTGTCTCCTGCACATACATCAGTTGCCCAACACACACAGTAGGACACTCTGTGGATCTGGTACTCTCAGATGATCAGAAGGACAGTGTTCCGGATGCAGGGAGCTTAGTTCTAATCTCTTGTCATGGTCAGATCATCCTCAGGTAAAGTTTAGGCTTCTAGCCATCACTTACCATCACAAGGGTAGTAGACCCATAAAATGGATAATGGAACCTGAACAACTCCAGAGAACTTTGGGAAAGGTTCTGGTTCATATCAAAATCCCAGCTTCTCTGTAGAATACCGAGAGCACTTTGGCAGCTGATATGATAGCTCCTAAGCTACCAGTGTTAGCCCAAGATCTTGTGCTGCCTGAAGCTAAAGACAAGAAGACACTCCATCATATTCCATGTAGAAAAGACAACTGGACTACGAGTAGTTTTACTATGGAACTGGTAATGGCTTAGTATCTTCCACTGCACTTGAGAAAGAAGGTTAACGGGGTGTGTGTGTGCAGCAGGATCGATCATGTGACATACATAGTTCCCAGCACAGGGGAATAGCTGGGGGATTCAGGCAAAACGGCTGGGTGCCTGGCTCTACTGGCCCCACAATACTTGCTGCCTGATATAATTTCCATAGTATGCCTAATGACAGGGCTCGTTCTATAAGCCACTCCTCCTTGGCTACTTCTCTCATTCATTAAAAAGGCTGGGGCCAAAGAAGCAGGTTGAATTATACCTAGAACATAGATAGCATAAGAGATGTGAAAAATATGATCAAACACAAATAACAGCTCATTATTGAGTACCGTATTTTCCGGCATATAAGACGACTTTTTAACCCAAGAAAAACTTCTCAAAAGTTGGGGGTCGTCTTATACGCCGGGTGTCATCTTTGCGGTCGCCGCATACGGTGGGGGCAGCTCAAAAATGGCCGCAGCCGCATCCCCACCGTATGCAGCCACCGTATGAAACCACCCAGGGTGGTGCTGTGCACTTACCTGAAGATGGGGGGGAGAGGCTTGTTGTGCTCGCTGCTCTTCCCCCTCGCGCGAGCGCCGGTCGTGCTGCCTCTCCGCTTCCACCCCCACCCCCGCCTACAGCTCCCAGGCCAGGGAGTGCTGAGGCGGGGGGAGCGGCGACGTTTTGGGCGAGGCTCCTTGCACTCGCCGCTCTTCCCCCTCGCGCGAGCGCCAGTCGCGCTGCCTCCCCGCTTCCGCCCCCACCCCCGCCTACAGCTCCCAGGCCAGGGAGCGCTGAGGCGGGGGGAGCGGCGGTGTTTTGGGCGAGGACGGAGGTGGGGAAGAGTCCGGCCAAGTTGGCAGAGAGGGGGAAAGGAGGGCTTCCCTCCAGGCCGGTGGGTCAGGTGGAGGGCAAGGGCCGGTGCCGGCCTCCCCTGCCCTCCTCCCGTCTGGGCACCCACCCCCAGGCCCCCCAGCCCCAAAGAGCCGGGCGCGGGGTGCTGCCCTCTTCCCTCTTCTCCTCTGCTTCCCTTGGTGGAAGCAGCTGCGGCGGCTCGGGCAAACATTTTGTTTCCTTCCCAGCCCCAGCGGAGGAGGCCAACGAGGGGAAAGCAGGCGAGAGCCGAGGAGGGCATTGGAAGAGGGGTAGTCTTATACGGCGAGTATATCCCAAACTCTATATTTTAACTGGAAAAGTTGGGGGTCGTCTTATACGCCCAGTCGTCTTATACGCCGGAAAATACGGTATATTTTGTGCTGGTAATGATGGTGAAAAAGAAGAAACAGAATTTTACCAACACAGGTTTGCTAAACACTTCTAGTACAAAATCCCTTGTCTCTGCTTCCGTCTGGACACTGCAGCAATATCTGTTTGATCTGGGAATGTGTCCAGAGCACTGTCTGGTCCTGTTTTATGGAATGATTTTTAGTAACTTACTGTAGCCTGAGGATGTCGATGTAAAGCCTATTTCTACCCTCCTTACCTTCTGCTTTTCCTGGCCGACTGCATTTAGCAGATGGTGACTGAGTGATTGGGATCTATAGATAAGATAACAAATACCTCCATGCAATAGGTGTAATTCTGGCTACCTTGCAAGACCATTCTTTAAGAAAGCCTCCTTGGACCTTGATGAATTTAAGAATGATCAGATAGTCACAAGTAACCTCTTCTTGGGCAAGGTATGTAAATGGGTTCTCCAAAATCAGATTGGTTATCTCCAGCTATTCCTATCTGGTTTCAGGCCTGGTCTGGCATAGAAATAGCTTTTGTTTCCCTGATGGATAATCTTTGCTAGGAGATGGATGGGCAGAGTGAACCTTTCAGTGCCCCTTGTCACCATTGACCATGTTATCTCTTCTGTATATTCTCTGTGAGGTAGATCTGGCAAGATGGAACAACACTCAGAAAAGTTTTTAAGAATACTACTCGCAGATTCCTCTACTCAGCCTGGCTATGTTGACTGGAGGATGGGGGAATATAGTACAAAAATGTTTCTTTTTTTAGTATCACCAGAATGGTCATAACAGCGGTTCTATTCATATCTAAACAGTAATTTCCAGAATGTGGTGCTGGAAGATTATCACCCAGCCAGGTTTCTATTTTCCTTTTACATACATTTTAACATCTCTATTAGGATGGGCAACTTTTTAGGGTCTGGAGCCTATTTATGCCCTTTCCTTAGACTCCCAAGCCCTGCATTGCTAAAAAAAGATTAGTAGGGAAAATGAAATATAGCACTGTCAGAAACCTCTGGGGCACTACTGGCCACATAAATGTTCTTTTCAAGGGTCCTGAGCTTTCAAGTCATTTCTCATTTCCAAAAAACTTCTGTGAGTCTATTTCAAGCCTGTCTTTTCCTGAAACGGTAAATCATCTCTCCTGAGACTTCTCAGCCAGCTGTTTTCCATTTTTTCCAACCTTTTTTTTTTCTTGGCATGAGGGTCAGGCAACCAACAAAGCAGCCACAGTGTGGGTACCCAGTTAGCTGCACTTTGTCTCTTCCTGATTTACATCAAGCCTCCAGGAGAAATCATGCAGAGATTGCAATGAGGTATCATAAGAATTCTTTGCCTATGAAAACCTTACGAAATTCATGGGGTTGCCATAAGTCGACAGGTGACTTAAAGGAACATGCACATCATAAGAATACTCATGACCCAGAGTTCTGTTTCTCCTTAATTTCAAAGTCACATGAGGCAGCAGAAGCGCTGAATGAATGTCTAGAACCAGTAATTTGGCTAAATGAAGGCCAATATCAAGTTTAGAAGGTGCCATAATATTACCAAAAAGAGCATGGTGTTCTAACAATTATGTAAAAGTTTAATTCAGTGTTACCTGTTTTCAGAGGCTTATCATAACTGATAGTCTTAAACTGCAGCTTATTTAGCTTGCACGTAAATCCAGTAGATTGTCACCTCTTCAGGAAAGGGCTAAATTCACAGTTTGATGTGAATTTGATGTAAATTCACATCAAACTGTGAATTTAGCTTTGCACTGGAGATCCAAGTGTTCTCAGATGAGGCTAATGCACAGACTATAGTTTCACTTGGCCCAAAAGTTTGGTAATTGTTAATTATGCTTCCTTTTTAGACTACTGTATCATACTGAATGTGGGACTTTCTTTAAAGTAGATCCAAGAATTGCAATAATAAACTGATGGTAGAAGTACACAACAAATTTAGCAGGATTTTTATGTATTTATCTATGTATCAGTTATTGTATTCAGAATTCAAACTGCTGCTGATGATATTCAAAGCCTTAAACGTCTTGGGACCTTGATACTCAAAGGAGAATCTCTCCCTATACATACCTGCCTGAGGACTGAGATTTGCTGGTGACGTTCTCCTGTGTGTCACAATAGTGGGGGTAATACATTGCGTGGGAACATGGGAGAGGGTCTTCTTTGGTGTAGCACTCCATTTATGGAATGCCCTCTCCTTGGAGGCCTGATTGGTACAGACATCGCTTTCTTTTAGGTGCTGTTATAACATGGCTTTTAAAAAGCTCATTAGGGCCTGATATTTTTAATTTTTATTTTGTGTGTGTGTGTTTATATACATGGCTTCAACTATTATACTCTTTTCAGATCTTTTAACTTGCTGATCTGCTTAAAGTGCTTCTAGCCTATTTAAAAATATTTATTAATAAATAAATAAATAATACAGACGTGCTCCTCCAAGCAGTGAAAGGAATCTGCTTGTTACAGCATGTGATTTTCCTTATTTCTGTATCTTGCACTTAGCATGCTTTGTGATCAATTATTAGAAGATAAGCACAGAAATAATTTGCATGTCTTATTGATGAGGTACTTTATTTCAGAGAACATTCCACTGTTCTCTGAAATGTTGTTGTTGTGTGCCTTCAAGTTGTTTCCAACTTGTGGTGACCCTATCCTGGGGTTTTCTGGGGCTGAGAGTATGTGACATACCCAAGGTCACCCAGTGGGTTTCCATGGCTGAGCAAAATATCAAACCCTGATCTCCACGGTTGTAGTCCAACATTCGAACTACTACACCATGCTGGCTCTCAGTTCTCTAAAATACATATAAGGAGTACACATTTCCCCAGTTTCTGGTAACTAGACTCTAGTTTGACCCTGAAGGAGAGGGACAAGAAATAGGGCAGTTTTCATATCAGGTGGAAGATAACCTGATCCGTCTGAAGATATAAGAGAAAAGCCACACAGATATCAAATCAGGCACAAGCATAATTAACAGTATTAATAACAAGTAACCTGCAATTCTTACAGGGAGACCCATATTTCTTACGCACCAAGTTCCTGCACTGATTCAATCACATCTCGACAGTTGCGATTACAGGCATCTTGCTCCATCAGTGTCCCCCGCTGAAACTTTTTACATTCCACACATTCCCTGTATAGAAGGAAGAAAAGGAAGGTGTAATGAGAACATGAAAACAGTAGTAAAGGCAGTAGCAGCTTCAAATCTGTCTCCTAGAAAATGGGGTGGGGAAGAGTGACTTTAGTAGCACTTCAAGGGCCCACCTCCATGCAGCTAAGGGATGTATCCCTCCCACAGCATATTACATGCTTAAAGTTCCCAGATCTAAGGATTTATCCTAGGCAGTTGTTAAGAATGGGGTGAGATAGCATGGTTGCTTTCATTGGCTTGAATCACTGGCTACTTAGCACCTCTTCTCCCTGAACTGTCAGCAGTCATTCCAACTGGCTGGGCTAGAGGAGAGACAGCATGGCCTGTTCAATCAACCTGGTGACAAACTACCTCCCATTGACTCCTCTACTCTCCAAACCATTTCCATTCCAGATTGTCATTCTAAAAACCATTACAGTCTTGTCTACGTTAACATTTCTGGTTCACTCTTCATCCTTTTTTCTTTTTAACTTTTCTGGTTCACTCTTCATCCTTTTTTCTTTTGAATCATCATATCTAAAATCTACAGGAGGGCCAAAACTGTATTTTTTAAAAAATCTTTGTACAATACCTAAAATGCTTCAAAAATTATAAACAACAATATATAACAACTGGAAGTGGAGTAGAAGAAAGGGTAATAATGTCAGTGTCTTCATAGTCTTCATAGAGAACTGTAAAATTCCAGGGTGAATGGCCAGAAATACAGACTAGTTCCTGCTTAACTTAATTAGAGCTTTTGCTAGATCTCTCAGTCTCTACCCATAAAGCATCAGACACAGCCAGGCACTTTCCCTGACTTACAAGGTCATATTCTTCTCTTGCTGTTGCAAAACTGCCAGGTGCCACAAGGTTCTGTTTTTACTTAACCACCTCTGTTACCTGTCAGAAACTCCCATGTCTCTGCCACCCAAATTACAAGGTCTCAGCTTTAGGACAGCTGGCAGTTCTGCTGCACTCCTATACTTCCATAATCTTTCACCCATCATCTGTCTTCCCAAGCACCAAACATCTCCCAAGCACCAAGTAAGCAAAATGGAGGCTAGATCAAGAATTACAAGGACAAAGGTGGCAAGAACATCTCATTATAACATGCAGAAATGTCTGATAAGGGGATGCAGTGAAATGTTACATGCAAGATAGAGTAAGAATTGTACCAGGCTCACATCTCAAATTTTCCAGCAAAGGACAGGTCTCTTTCTCCCCCTCCCTCTTCATCCTTGTCCAGTGGCATGTGGGGGGGTGAGGGGGTGGCAGAATGCTCTTGCAAGAAGTCTAGAACTTGAAAATATTTTTGGAGTAAAGCCCTCAGAATCCCTCAGCCCATTTGGCCAATGGCTGAGAGTTGGAAGATTCTAGGAATTGTACTGAAATTTTTTTTTTTCAGAACCTGAATCTAAACTGAAGGCTAGCAGATGACATTTGAAATTAAGCTGAGGGCCCAAGGTTTCAATTCCTGAACTCATAGGACCTTATCAGGGGAGGAATAAACAAAACCTAGTTCATTGCTGATGGCATAAATATTGTGGAAGCAGTCATGGATAGCCAGGTTCATCAGACATGCTGAGATTCAGCCACTGAGGCTCAGGAGACAGAACCTGGGAGCTCAGGTGTGATTTTCCAATGGAACCTGGGGTGTGGGCTTTAGATGGTGCCTTTTGGGTCAGCAGGAGAGCACGATCATGCCTGTGGCTCAGTGGTGGAATTATTAATAGTAAGACCTAAATGAGGGGAACAACCTGCTCTTTTGCTTCTGGCCACTCACCCACAGATCTCCTGCCCTCCCATGGAGACCTTGAAAAACAAGCCCAGCCTTGATGTTTTCAGCCAAACTGCAAGGACCAAAAACCTTTCCCATACAATCAAACTAAAACGCTGAAGCCACCCAACTCTTGTCTCACTTACTTCTTGATGGTGCAGGCATCAGGACAGGTGGGGCATTTCTCACAGGTATCTCCATAAGAGCCAGGCTGGGTACAGACACATTTCCCACAGGCACAGTACCCACGCCCTTGTCCACTGCACACCAGCCCATTGCTAGACATGCAGGTGTCAGTCCGGGTGGTGCAATTGCAGTAGGTCCCTGTCCAGTCAGGATCACAGTTGCAGTCACCACACTCACATTTCCCATGGCCTGTAAGAATACAGGAAACTGCCTTAGTCTGAGTCAGACCATTGATCTATCTAGATCAGTATTCTCAAAACTGATCAGTAACAATGGTTCTCTAGGATTTCAGGCAGCAATCTTTTCCCTAGTCCTACCTGGAGATCTCTGGCTTTACTTGCTGGCTTCTTACAACCTGACTAGGCCTTGCTTAGCATCTGAAATCAGGCAGGATTGGGGGCAAATTGGTATGTAGATGAACCACAGTGTGACCAGAAGGCTGTGTTGCAGCTTAACTGAATTGGGAGGTAAGCAGGTTTCTCGGGAAAATTCAAAGGTTTATGCAGGAAAGGATCCATTTTAGGACTGAAGGAAGCCAATTTCCCCTCCCACTTTCAGACCCTCATTAATGAGATGGAGATAATAATCTGAGCTGTGCTGCACATGCCATCATTCTGCTGCAACACATAGAAAGTGCGGATCTGGATCATGGATTCCAAATTTAGCTTACAGTAATTTGTAAAAAATGTATTTATTCATTATTATATTTTTCTGCCTTTCCTTCAAAGAGCTCAAGGTTTTTAGTCCTGAGATCTGACTGAAAGTACATGAGAAATGCTTTCTGAAACCAACAGCAGATTTGAATAAGGTTTCTGGAAGTCAGGAGCAAAACTCCACAGCAGAGACTTGTGCGTTAAAAGCAAACAAACCCTAATGGGTTAGTGTTAGCATTTTAAAAAATATTTAAAAGAAGAAAAATGCCCCAAATTCTCTAAATCAGTCCTTAACTTGGAGCACCAGGACCCCTGGGGGTCCATTGAGCCCTCACAGGGGGTCTGTGAAGCTCTGCTGCTAGACACCAACTGCAGTAGCAACAGGGATGTGGAAGGGAGTGTGTGCACGCACCCACGCTGTTCCCTCGTTTGCAAATGAGGGAACAGTTTGGGTGTGAGCATACAACTCTGCTGCCACATCCTGACAAAAGGGATATGGCAGCAGGTGTGTGTATGTGCGCGTGCCCAAATTATGACTTTGGAAACCTCAGTCAAAACACATTCTCTGAGCTTCAGAGAAAGGCAAAGGCAACAAATTTTGCCAAAGAAACTCCCATGTTAGGGTTGCCTTGGGGCCATCATAAGCCAGTTTTCAAAGGGAAGAGACATGACAGCTAGAAAGAACCTCCTCTATCACTGGCACTTTGTTGTTGTATCTTCAAATCACTTCTGATTTATGGCAACTCTGAGGTGAACCTATCACAGGGCTTTTTTTTTTGTTTTGGGCAAGATTTGTTCAGAGGGAGTTTGCCTTTGCCTTCCTCTGAGGGTGAGAAAGTGTGATCTGCTCAAGATGACCCAGTATCTGAGCAGGGCTTTAAATCCTTGTTTCCAGAACTCTCTAATAAATAAATGAATAAATATTTGAATATTTAAATCTAAATTTAAATATTTAAATCTTGAGTTAAGTCTTGGGAGCCCCTGGCAACAAATTATATTTACAGGGGGTCCTTGGTAAAGAAAAAGTTAAGAGTCACTGCTCTCAATGACTCTTTAAAAACAATGAAAGAAGTTAACAATGTAACAATGTAATAAATAGTAATAAGAAACAAGAAGTAAACATTTCTTGTTTACAACAACAACAACAACAAAATGCATGTTGATATTAACATTATTAATTATATTAAAAAGATTTCCATACACTGTTCAGGTATCATTGTATATTTGGCCCTCCACATTTGCTAGGGTTAGGGGCTCAGAACCCCTGCAAAAGTGAGAAAGCCATGAAAATCAAAATGTGTGTACGTGTCTGTGGGAAAGGGGCTGCGGCATGGTGGACAGAAGAGACAGCCAAGGTCCATACCAGGTCAGGGCAAGAAGAAAGAAAGGGGGTGGGTTAGCAAGGTGGCTCTATATTTTCTCTCTCTTGCCCATCTCCTTCCTTGGCTGTGGGGGGGCACTGGGAGTGAGTTTGTGGTGCTGATCAGGCTATGGGCAGTCCTTAGCTGTCCTTAGTTGGCCAGGCAGCAGCTGGTGGAGGAGGAGAAGAACCAGAGGAAGGTTTTTAAAGGGCTGGGCATCCTGATTGGAGCCCTGGTGACGCAGTGGTTAAATGCCAGTACTGCAACCACAAGGTTGTGAGTTCGATCCTGCCAGCTCCAAGGTTGACTCAGCCTTCCATCCTTTCGTAGGTCGGTAAAATGAGTACCCAGCTTGTTGGGGGCAATTAGCTAAAAATACATTGTAAACCGCTTAGATAACACTTAGTTGATAGGCGGTATAGAAATAAATGCTATTGCTATTGCTATTGATTGGAGTGGCCAAGAAGGAAGCCCCCCCCAACCGGGAAAAGAAGCACTTGTGGCAGAGGGAAGGGTTGGAGAAACTTGCAGAAACTCAAATCCATGAAAGTTAAACCTACAGATGTGAAAACTGACTATAATTTGTAATATATTGCTTCCAAACTCCTCCACAGTAAACTTGCCTATAGTTTCCTCTCTTTCAAGACCCAGGGCTTGGAAATTTCTTACTTTTGATTTACAACCCCAGAATCCAGTTACCATGCTGCCTGGATGTTTCTGAGAGTTGTTGTCCAAAAAAGTAACTTTCCCAGGCAGCTCTGGCTACTACACTGTCTGTGAGGTAAGTCCAGAGTCTGGAATATCAGACAGGCATATAAACCTGAAGATAGAAGGCCTAACAGCTTTTCCCAGCTCTGAATCCCACTCCACCACACCCCAGGTTTTCTGTGATGATAACAAGTTACATTTTTAAGTGATGACAACTGGTTAAGTTTTACATCTGCTGCTCTGAGCTTCTTAGAGCAAGTGTGAAGATATAGATGTGACAATAAAGTACCATTTCTAGCTAGTTAAAGGAAAGGTCTGGTTGGTTTTGGGAAGGTTTTTGGGAAGGCCAAAAGCCACAACGTGTGTACACTCAGAATTTTGCCTCAACTGGTGCCAAATACCAAGGCCCTGTTTCTGCATTTAATTTAAATCCTGTTCAGCTGGCACTGACTCTTTTAAACTACTGATGCAGTTAAGCTATTAGTGTTGGAACACACATGCCACAGTCAGGAAAAAGGTCAGAGGCCTCCCACAAAAGACTCCCATGAAACTCTCTGACAGGAAATATTTTCTCTGAGATGTTTTTGTCTCTGCTGAATTTATGCCCACACACTCTTGGATATGGGGCAGCAGCCTCCTTTGCAGGGGTGGAATAATAATGAAAGACTGGTTAATGAGAAACTCAAGTGAATCATAGAGAGAGGGGAGACTAAACAGCAGTTGGTTGGAATATCTCTCTAGTAATACTGGAAAATATATCTATATATATCTATATCTATATATATATATATGAGAACAGGTTGTGAGTTGGTCACATGCCTGAGAAACAATTATTCAGGTGGAATGAACTAGGTCATTTGGCTTAGTAAAATGTTACTGAAAAGAAGGGGTGAGAATGAATAGCAAGAACAGAAATGGATTGAAGAATGTATATTTTTTTAAAAAAAAATCTTTAGATTTGATATTTACATCCTGTGATTCACGTTAAAGGATTAAATTTGTGCATTTTTTTTTACTGGTCTTTATCCCATATCTTAACTATAGTCTTGATACACTCTCAAAATGTAAGAATCTTTCAAAAACTCCTTCCCTACCAGAAAAATCTTAGACTGTTTAATTTCAGGAGTGCCAGGCTGCAGATAAAGGTTCACAACAAGCTAGGATACTGAAAGCACTGGCAAGCCTGCTCAGAATTCATGTTTTTTTTAAATTTCTTTTTAAATTTGTCCTGTCTATATGGCCACCTAGCAGCCCATGTTCTCCATCTCCTTCTGGACTTTGAAATTTGTGATCTGACCCCATCAGATTTGAGAGAATTCAGCCAGATGGTGGCTTCCTTTGCCTGTTGGTTGGTACTGCAGGCGTTCAAGAATAAGCAACTGTCTCTTTGAGTAGCAATGGGTGCCTCCTTCCTCTCTTGTCTCCATCTAACAGAGACAAGGCAAATAGTAGCCTCTACCTCCTGTCAGCAGCACACTGTGCATTAAGTGTGGTATGCAGTTACTAATTAACCCAACCACAACAACACCATTTTCCAATTCAGTGGCAGATTTAGGGTCCAGTGACTCTTTTCAGCAAAGACCCTAGATCCTATATCTGTTCTGATATCTACTAAATGGGGTTAGCGGACTAACAAAACAACAAAAGCTCAGTGTTTTTTCCCCCCCAGAGAAATCACAATGGCTGAGTTGTGCAATGAATAGCTTGTCTGTTTTATCAATGTTTGATAAACACCATGAACTGCCACATTGCACAATACTTGTTATATTTTACAGCATACACAGAAACTCACATGGAATGGAATGCACTGTGATTCTGTACGAAGGGCAAGGCTGAGTCCCCTAGATCAGAAAACCACACCAATTGCTCCTTTGGCTTGTATCACCCTGAGTCATTCACACAGACATCCAGTCCTGTGAAGATGCGCAAGGATACAAACTCAAATATGAGCTTGGACCCAAAAGTAAAGAATTATACCTACATGGCTGTAAGCATTGTTGAATTGTGTCCACACCCTTGCATGAATAGCAAGTTTTTAACCTATACAGAACTCTTCTTTTAAAAGGTAACAGATTCTTTTTCTGCCTGAAGAGTTTTGTTCGAGCTACTGTGTAAAAAAATTCCAAACTACTGTGCCAAAGTTCAGTTAAATGCTTATCATTTACAGATTTACTCTTAGAGATGTTGAACTATAATTGCCATTAGCCCTGTGAAGTACAGCCAATGATGAAGGGTAACAATAGTTTCAGTCCAACACCAACTGGAAGGCCACACATTATCAACACCTGTCTTGACGAGAGGACATTGTTTAAAGCAGGTGTGGGGCAAATTTTCTGCCCCAGGACCCTTTGGGGGCACACACTATGCACCCCCCCAAAAAGTGGCAAGAAGTTCAGTTTTTTGAAATAGCTTTTTCAGATCAAATAGGGATAGAAAGAGTATGTAGCCTATTTAAAAAGATAACCACCACTCTAGGAGCTTTCCGCTACTTTTGAGGAGGCAACTCACTGCTACTTTTGAAAGGAAAGAGGGGTCCAGGGAACCCAGAAAGCTCAGAAAGAACACTGGGGGCACACAAGGACTGAGGACCATACTTCCTTCACTCCTGATTTAATGAAGGCAAGGCAGTCCTGCTTGTCCCTGTCCCACACTGAGGCGCGTATATGACTACTGCTCGGGGAAATCTATACTTTGGCCTAATCAGCTGGTCTGTCTTCACTGCATGCATATAAACTATGTGACAGTCTTATGTATGTGTGCCAAACACCAAAATCCACTGTTAAATCTGAAATATATCTCTGAAGAGCAAACCAAATTCTTTCAGAATCTGAAGCTGGTGATATATATTAGGCTTTGAGAAAAGTGATATTGTTTTGAGAGAGCCCCTGCTTCCCACAGTGTACAGACACAGGCACCTGTCTCACTGTTGCCTTTGGTCAATTAGACTTTGCAGTGTGTTTATTTTGAACATTACCAAAAACAAAACTTACGTGATCTCTCTTTTGAACTGCCTTCAATTCTTGAAAGTTTGCCCCAAGCCACCTCCCCACGACCGTCCCACCCAGCCAGATTCCACTCACCAGAACACAGCTCCCCCTTGAACCGGACACAGGAGAAGTCATCACATTCACAGTATTTGCCAGAGATCTTGCCAAAGTCGCTGCTGTAGCAAACACACTGGCCACAGATACATTCACCTCGCTGGCTACAGAGGGGCTCTCCCTGACGGGGGCTGCAATTATCCTGCTGGGAAGGGCTGTACTCCTCCTCAGAACACTCACAGTAGGAGCCCAGCCGTCCAGGGTGGCAGCGACACATGCCGCATTCAAAGGTGCCGTTGCCATGAGTACACATCTCACTATCATGCTCGGCATATTGCTGGCACCGGCAGTCACAGTCAAAGTTCACCAATACTGTCAGGCTGTCTTCAAAGCCTACTGGCTTGATAGTGAAAGACTTTTGATATTCCTGGGGACATCTTCGCACCTTGGCCTCAATGCTGAAACTCACCTAGGAAGGGCAACACAAGCAGAACTGTTTATGCTTCATCTCAAGTGGAATACTCTAAAATTACTCAAATCTGTACTTTTATTAATCTTTTCTCTGTGTATATTTTATCTATGTTATTCCTTACGTATGAAGTCCATTTTTTCACTGCACAAAATAATGCGGACCTTAATTCCAGTAGTCCCCATGTTTCTGATATTAAAGTAAATGCAGTGACACAGATAAACTTTTCACCACTGTTGACGACCAAATTTGTATCTGTGGATTGATATTGGGATGGCTAATATTGGAGCATTAGACATTTGTGCATACCTACAATTGACTAAGCATGGAGTAAGACACAACCATCCTGTGCTTTTCTGCAAAAGCACCAAATTTATCCCAAATGTGAACTAAGGCCATTTCTGCACTTCACTGTTATAGTGCTATTATTCCACTTTCAACATCTTGTGGAATTCTGAGGTTTGTAATTTACTAAGGTACTCTAAATGCCTCTCCCTAAACTGCAAAGCCCAGGATTCCATAGGATGTTGAAAGTAGAATAATAGCACTATAGCAATGAAGTGCAGAAATGGCTTTAGATATGGGAATAAAAGGAGACAGTTGAAAAACTTATTTTCTGCTCAAAAAAGCATTTTTTAAAATGCAGAGACCAGGCTCCATATTGTAATAAAACTTGGCAAGAATATCATTTCTGAGTTTTTAACCTCTAGAGCAGTGGTTCTCAACCTGTGGGTCCCCAGATGTTTTTGGACTTCAGCTCCCAGAAGCCCTGAGCATTGACCATAGTGGCTGGGGCTTCTGGGAGCTGAAGTCCACAAACATCTGGGGACCCACAGGTTGAGAACCACTGCTCTAGAGTATAGGAATGCTTTCTGTGAAAACAGGAGAAAGTAGCTGTCTTACACCAGTCTTTTTGCAATTACTACCACCCTAGAGCTGCACTCCTGAAACTCACCGTGTCACCAATCTTAAGGCCAACACAAGACTTAACTCCTGGAATTACTTCATTATCCAGGCAGGTGGCATTGAATGAGAGGGACAATTCTTCTGGTAGATTGCGTACTTCCAGTTCAATCTTTGAACGGATTTTCTGAAATGAGAAGAGGAAGAATGTCTGAGCCAACTGGGAGATAAAGTAAAAGTTTCCCTAAAAATCTGACATACTGACAGACCCAAACTCAGTACTTTGAAACTTCTTTTCTACTGCCATGTCTACTTAACCCACTCATCTCTCCCTTTCAAAGCAATCCAAACTAGAGGCAATTCAATGGATTATGTTGGATTCAATAGAGTAAATAAGCTTGGATCAGGAAAGATCCAAATTACTCAGCCTTGAAACTCTTCATGTTGCCCTGGTTAGGTCTCTTCACTGAATATGACCACAGCTCAGTGGGAAAGCATAAAAGTTGCCACAGGAAAATGTTGCAGTGTTATCTATATAGACTATCATCAGTAACACTGATGCTGTACTCTAGAGAAAACAATAAAAGGGGCAGAGTCAGCAGAAAGCATTTAATATCTGGAACAGGAGCCCTGCAAACCCTTGATAGGACTTTACCACCTATCTGCACTGAACAGATTAGTGAAACAGTTGTGCTCTATCAAATAAATTAAAAATTGCCTCCAAACTGCCCCAAATCTGGAGGAAATTATTGAAAGAAAACACAGGAAGCAATATACCACAAAGTTATGACTGTTATATTGGCTGGTTTTCTATACAAATACGCGAAAAAAATACAGTAATTCAAGACTAATGTTTGCTTCCCAGGGCAGTTTCAAATCTACTCTCCATGCAATATCACAATTCTTCCAAGAGTTCGTTGAGTTGCTAGGCTATATTCAAATTTATCAACTGTAGTTTCTTCCATTCTACCCTTGTGTTTATTCCCAAGCAGCTGATGGAGACTTGAAGAATCTGGGTGATGTCTACCAGAATGCAGAGAATATTATCAGCTACTATGTGAGTTACTAAGATTAATCTACGCACTTCATCCAAAAGTATAGGCTGTGGTTTTGGTGCACAACATACTTGCTTTGCTATGGCACTCTTTGTGGTTGCCTAGTTTGCTTCTATGATTGAGTCAGCCATGCTGATAACACAGTAACTCTTCTGAACGCCACTGTTAGTGTACTCACCCCATAGGAATCCATAATAATCTGCAGAATATTGCTGGAGTCACTTGTCAAAGTCCCTACCGTAGTGCCCGGGAGCAGCTCGCTATATTTCTAAAACAAAAATGATGGATGACTCCAGTAAGCAGAGAAGTAGAAGCTAAGAAAAACTATATGAGATTTTACTATTTTAGCCAATATTTTCACCAATATGTATAATCTAAAGAGGGATAGCAGTAGTGTATAGCATGATATTAAAAAATAAAATTGCTAGATCCCCACTGTGTTATTACTTTCTTCCACAAAGTCCTACTCTGCTGGCTCAAGGTGGCATGGAACCACCCTGGGCTCTCAAAAGCTTTGGCACCACAGCACTAGCCCCAACTGGTTGTAATATGTTGCTAAGGTTTTGAATGCAGCCCAGTTATAGACTTGGGTCTTTCTGCACTACATTGTTATAGTGCTATTATTCCACTTTCAATATCCAATGGAATCCTGGGGTTTGCAGTTTAGGGAGGGGCATTTAGAATTCACAGCCAGAGAGCTCTTTGGCCTTAGTAAACTATAAACCCTAGAATTACACAGGATGTTGAAAGTGGAATAGTAGCACTATAACAGTGTAGTGCAGAAAGGCCCTGGATGTCTGCCTTCTAAGGAGTAGCCTGAATACAGAGAAGGTTATCTCCAGAAGGTTAGGTGATTAGTTCACAGCAATTATGAACATAATCACAATGTAGAATGCGTGTCATTTACAGCTGGACTACCTACATCAAATAAAACACAGATCTTCGAAGTATGTCATTATTACAATTCTCTACAGGGAACTGCAGGAAACAGGAAGCAACAGAGCATTTAGACCAGAGATAGGCAGACTTCAGGCTTATGAGATTTATTTTCTAAATTAAAATCTCAAAATTCACCAACCAAAGCACATTAGAAGAGAGCGAATCACAGAATTCTATATTCAGACATTTGTTCACAGTACTGTAAATGAATGGAGCTGACAGTCCTTCTACACAACAAATCCACTTCTGGCTAACCAGTTGGGTTTTTTTTTCTTTTCAGCAGTTTTGGGGGGTCAACTCTGTGAGTAGGTGTCACTGCTAAACAATGGGGAATCAAAATGTTTGCTAACCTACTGCATAGAGATTTCCCAGTAAGACGTACAAAAACCCTTTATACACTCCGCTTCACTTCATTTTATCCAGATTCTTTCATGCTGATGTCCCCCATCATCACAGTCCAATAATCTCAGTGCAAACAGAGGGCTGGCAAGTCCTCTTACCTTGTAAAGTCCCACGATGCCATGAGTCACAGCAAAAATCAAGTTAATGTTTTTCTGGGAGAGTTTATCTGTTAGCAGACCAAGGGATGGGTAATCCTTGGAAAAGAGCAAGATACATAAATTGTAATGTCAGTTATGTCTCACTGGGGAAAAAACAACTGGGAATTATAGGGATGTGGAGAAAGGGGCATCCATTGGGTCTGTGTATTTATCTAATAAATCCTGTCCAGTTCTCCTCAAAAGACAACAGCCAATCAAAAGAATAAACTTGATTACTATACCAGAACTAGGAATATCCTCATAAAAGTTATCTATGTGTGTATTTTAAAAGTGAAAAAGGTATGATGTTAAAAAAATACATCAAGCCAGGTCTCAAGACTCCATTCCACTCTTCCCAGCATGCTGTCACATTTTCATGTGTGGTACTGTGCAGATGAAGCAGAGACAGGAACATACCCAGTAACAGGGATCAACAGAGGCAAGCAGTAGGCTTGGCCTCCATTTCAAAAGAGCCCTTGCATGTGCCCCCTTCCACACAATTGGAAAAATTGCTGGCTTTGGGCAGAACCTGCTTTCCATCACTGACAGTGGGCAATCTGGCTTTGATGACAGGGATGTCACTGTGGGTAGAATGTGTCTCATATACAATTCGTTCTCATGGGCTGATCTTCAGACAATACCAATGTTTAGAATTTGCTGAGGACCCAAGACCAGTAAAGGAGTCATTGTCACCATGGTACCACCCTTCTCATCTTGTACAGATGAGAACTGAAGATAACTAAAAGCACAGAACTCTTGGGCCATTTCCTCACTAGACTGTTCTAGTGCTGTTATTCCACTGTCAACATCCTATGGAATCCTGGGGTTTGCACTTTAGGGAAGGGATGCCTGGCCCCTCCCTAAACTGCAAACTCCAGGATTCCACAGGATATTGAAAGTGGAATAATAGCACTAGAACAGTCTAGTGTGGAAATGGCCTTGGTCTACCTGTCTCCCATCTCCATGCTTATAGAAGCCCAGTGAGGCTATCTTATATGGCCCATCTCCCCTGTTATACCACATACCTTCTTACTTTTCCATCTGTCATTGAGGTTTTAGCTATAGGTGCAGAAAGGACAAGGGTTATAGGATCAAGTTTAGCTTTAACCTGTCTCTTTAGGCCCAGATCTGACCTGTGTTGACCAGAATGGAAAAACTGCTCAGGCAAGTAGTCTGTGGTGGATGTTGGGATAATAAAGGGTGGAGTGGCAGGAGAAGAGGAAAGAGATAAAGCTTTTTCATCTTCCCTAATTCATTTGTTATAGTTACCAGCTTGAATACTATTTTATATCTTCCTTTTCAAGGCCACTTACAAGGCTAAAACAAGATGAAGATAAACAGACTATGATACTGAAAAGGTTAAACACAATTAAATAAATTCATATTCATATTAAAATGCCATTTATTTTAAAATTTATAAACCCCTTTTAAAAAGTAACATTAAAGATAAAAATATTTCACACACAGCATGAAATAAATTCTCTGCAACCGCATAACCATCAAATGCCTGTCTGTTATAAAAATATTTTTGCTTATTGGTGAAAAGAGAGCAGGGATGGAGCCATCCTAGCCTCCTGTGGGAGGGAATCTACAGCCTAGGAGCAGCCACAGAGAAGGTTTTCTCCTGTGTCCTCACCAGACAGACCTGTAAGAGTGGTGAGACCAAAAGAAAGCCCTCCCTTGAGGATTCTAAGGCCATTTCTGCACTACAGTGCTATACTGCTATTATTCCACTGTCAACATCCTATGGAATCCTGGGGTTTGCAGCTGAGGGAGGGGCATTTAGAATTCTCAGCCAGGGAGCTCTTTGGCCTCAGTAAACTACAAACCCCAGAATTCCACAGGATGTTGAAAGCCGAATAAAAGCACTATAACACTGTAATGCAGAAATGACCTAAGATTTGGGTAGGTTCATACAGAAGAACAGGTCTTTCAGGCACTCTGGTTGGTAGAAAGAAGGGAGGAGAGGAGAAGAAGGATCATGCTCTCTTTCTGCAGCTCGATGCACAGTAATGACCTTATCCCTCAGGACCTCCTGAAGACCCCCTAACTGGCCAGAGAGGATGCTGTTGCTGTGCATCCAGCTACAGAAATGGAGCAGACTGATTTTTTATTGTCACCACCACTTCTTGCTTGCCACTGCCCAGTAGAGAGCCATGTTAGGAGGGGGCTGCACCACCTAAACACTGGGTTGGGAGATGGAGATTTGTGGAGGAGATGTGTTGTAGTTTCTCCTGATGAAACTTTAAAGAAAACTTTCCTGAGCAGAGACTGAATGAATATTAAAGCAACAGGAAACCTGGCCTGTATTCAACCAAGCAGTTTGCCATCTGTGAAATACTAAAAGCCTTTAACACCTGAGATAAAGTGGCAGCATAAAACTTTTCTTCCTGTTCCATCCATTCTATTGTTCCTAGTGTTAGATTTTAATATATTTCTATAGGTATTCAGGAGGCCTATCAACCCCAAGAAGTTGAAAAGCCAAAATATATAATAATATATCTTTTATGATAATTGTCCAAATGTATCATCAAGCATAGTAGAATGATCCATGTAGTGTTTGCAGTCCGAGATCTGTAGCTACAAAACAAGGTTCATACCAGTCTGGTTGAAGCTTCATAGGAGTTGTTGCTGTCCAAGTGGCAATGCCCATCATTGGGTGTCACAATCCCTGCCAGTCTCCCATCTAAAGCAATATGTGTTTTGGCATCCGTTGTGAAGACCAGTAAGTGGGAAGCATCTGGTCTCCAGCCAATCTTCTCCTGCAGCAAAACAAGAAAGCACAGTTTCCACGAACCACACAGAAAAGTAAACCCCAGAAAGAAGTAATCAAAGGCACAGGTCCTTTCCGCAACCCTACCTGGTCCCACAGTCTTCCAGTCTTGATCCCGGCAGCACCTCTGCTGGAAGGGAACATGACAGGAATGCTCCATTCCACATGTGACTGGCTGCCTCTGGAAGGGAGCACAACCAACATGCGCCTGCATGCCACAGTGCAGCCAGGCTCTTTCTCAGGCTGCACTGGGGCTGGAAGCACCGCCATCGCACTTCCTGCCCTTTCTCATGACAGATAAGTATGGGAGAGTTGTGTAATTGCAGGTCATTGATGGGGAAATCCCATCAATGATTTATTTCACAATTGTGCCAGCTGGTGACAGCAGAAGGATGGGACCACAATGACGTCTTGTGGAAGCGTCATCATGGTCCTGCTCCTCTCATGTCCCCAGGCTGGGATGCAGGCCTTCTGCAGAAAGGGCCATAGACTTAATGTCAGTTCATGTAAAATGGTTATCACTTTAAGGCTTTAACTTCACAATCAAGATAGCAGAGATTTTTTTTAAATACAAGGCTTGCCCAAGACATTTTGGGTGCCTCTCAAAAATCCAGCTGATACATCTCTCCATATACTGATATGTGGCATGTGTGAGCCACTAGGAAGTTCATCTTAACCTATCTACTGATCCATGAAAACCTGGCTGGTGGGGGAGGGACTCTTACATCACAGACAGTAGCTTGGATGATGGCATCAAACCCTCCTTCAGGTGCATCACGGTTCCTTGACACACTCTGTTTCTTAACCTCCTCATTGAAACGCTGAACTTCATCTGTAAGTGCCAACACGTGTTTATAGCCAAACATTGGCAGGCAGTGGTCATCTGGTGGTTTCAAGCTAGGAAGCAACAGAATGAACTTAGGACAAGGAAAAGGAATTGGAGGGCTTAACTGAAATTAGCATCCAGGCTCCCCTACTTATCTGACAGGTTAGATAGCACTGTCAGAAAACAGAATTGATCGAAGAACAGAGCCCATGCACTGTAGTGTAGAGAGCATGAAGAACGTACGAAGCCTTACTTGGGACTGACAGTGTGCATACTGCTTGCAAAGTCTCTGAGCTGGCTTGGTGCCCTTTTTCCTCCTCTCAGCTCACTTTGCAAGCAGCACATCCACATGAGCAGTCCCGAGCAAGCCTCCATAGGCAAGAAGAACTGATGAAAGCACTGAACCTCCATCAAACTACTGGAACTTGTCCTTAATTTGGAAGCATCATAAAAGTGAATCATCAGGTGACTGCTCATTGAAAGGCAGGGGCTTCCTATAGTCACTGATATTAAGAACAATCCCTTTCCTGTAATAATGCACCTGATTTGCTTGCCCCTGAGCTGAGACACAGGCCATTTCTGCACTAGACTATTATAGTGCTATTATTCCACTTTCAACATCCTATGGCATCCTCAAGGCCCCTCCCCGAACTGCAAACCCCAGGATTCCATAGAATGTTGAAAGTGGAATAGTAGTGCTATAACAGTCTAATGCGGAAATGGCCACAGACAAAGAACTTCCTACCCCACCTCCACCTGCCGTCCAGTATATATAGCTCTGTGTAGGGGAGTGGAAACTTTCTGTCTGTCTGTCTCATAACAGTGCAAGGCTGAGCCTAGAAAAGTTAGGATTTTGAACTACATCTCCAAGAAAAAGAGAACTCATATGTTTGCCAAACCCTAAGTTCAAACTGATCTAATCTTCTTGCATGAAAACAGTATGGTGTAACAATATTACTTTGATTTGTATTTATGTCAAGGCCTATAGCCAGAACTTTAATGGCAGCAGAGTGGTAAGAATAAACCAAAGCTGGAATATAATGTCAACTCTGGTATAAAGTAGCCAAAGCTGATATACTAACAGGACTTTATAAATATCTGCCCATTTCAATTTTGTGAGGAAGGAATAATGCATGGGGAGGGATTACCATATCCCTGAAGGAACAACACCACATAATATTAATCCTTTTCACCAGTGACTGATACTGGGCCTTTCCACCATATGCTGTTATAGTGCTACTATTCCACTTTCAACATCCTATGGAATTCTGGGCTTTGGAGTTTAGGGAGGGGCGTTTAGAATTCTCAGCCAGAGAGCTCTTTGGCCTCAGTAAACTACAGAATTCCACAGGATGTTGGAATTCCCAGAATTCCACAGGATGTTGGAAGTGGAATAACATCACTATAACAGTGCAGTGCAGAAAAGCCCACTGTTTTTCCCATTTTTGTTTCTGTATTTTTTCTTCTTATGGTTTCAATTTTGCTTCCTGGAGCAATTTCAACCAATGAAGGATCAGGCAGCAGATGTGAGGTCATCATCCCATTAGATTTGGTTGTATGATGACATTACTGAGGACAAAGTCAATTGAGACAGAAGATAACGCTTCCTGAATTAATCATTTGGTGGCTCTAGCAATCAATTCCCAAACTAACCTCACTATAGGGGTAAACAGTATTGCCCCTTTTATTTATTTAAAGCAGGGAAGGGTGAAGTGTGGACCTCACAATGTGGTCTGCAGTACCTCCCAGAAGCCCCTCAAAGTCCATTCTTTTAAAAAATGATCCAAACTGATTTTCAAATGACTGCACAAAATCTTCCAAAACTGCTTAAAAGGGCAACATGTTTCTCCCCTGAACTCTCCCATCTCCCCAAAACAGACAAAAAAGAAAGAAAAAATGACCAAAATGGTAGTCTCAAGTGACATATATCACTTCAGGTGCACTGAAATATGCTGCTGCAGCCCACTAGGAAAGAAAAATGGCCCCTCTCATGTCTGCAGTTACCCACCCCTGATTTAACATGTATCTACCCCATGCTTTGGTTGGACAAGGCTGCAGAGCAGCTTGCTACATCACACTCTGATTTTGGCAGGGCAAACACCTAGCCTTATGTAAATATAAGTTGCCTAATAAGTTCACAAGTAATGTAATGAAATTAAAGAGGAAAGCTCTATTATCAGCTACACAACTTTCACAAATCTACCAGTCCTTCAGTACTTGTGCCATTCTCCTTGAGAAATTATATTTTTCTCCATTTGCTTATGAAACAATTATATCCAATTATTTGTTTATATAAAATTGTATTGCATAGGCACACAACCTGCTTAGAAATGCAGGCCCATGGAGGCAGATTAGCGGCACATTGTTTGTGTGGCTCCTGCAGAGCTACTTGGAAATATTCCTCATCCCAGCAAAAAACCACAAAAAGAGAGGCAGTGAGCAAAAAACTGTCAAAACCACACATAGAGCAATTTCACACATACCAAGTACCCTGTAGAGCCATCACCATATAGCTGCATTTCAGAAAACAAAACAATCCTAAAATCTGCACAACAATCCTAAAATCTGCACGAATGATGAGATAAGTCCAGGAAGCTGACAGATAAGGTTTTTATGTGCAATTGTCCTGCCTTGCCCACATGTCTCTGGGAAGGAGGAAGGGAAGATGAGACAGGATGGTTTTCCATTGTAATTCTCTTGTGTTTTATCACTGTTTCTTCCTCTTTTCTTCCTGAAAAAAAGTCTTTATTGAGTGAAAGACAGTAACTGCTTAGTATTTTCTGACCAGCTGTACTAAGAGGTCTCCATCAAAGCATAGAGTTGCTGTGCTGGTGTGCCAGTGAAGGTGCTCTCACTGTTCAGCCACATTTGGGCCATTACAGTGCTATCATTCCACTTTCAACATCCTGTGGAATTCTGGGTCTTGTAGTTTACTGAGGCCAAAGAGCTCTCTGGCTGAAAATTCTAAATGCCCCTCCCCAGACTGCAAACCCCAGGATTCCATAGGATGTTGAAAAGGGAATAATAGCACTATGACAGACTAGTGTGGAAATGGCCTTGCTCTTCCAACAGTGAAATTTTCCTCTCTGTCTTAAGGAGCAGCTAAGGGATACAGTTTGTCTTGCCTGAACTGCATTAACCATGGATAAGGTCTAAAATGTTTCCCTTTTAAGTAGCTAATTAAGGGCAGAATCCTGTTAGAACACTATTCTAGCATATAAACAGTTATGTAAGTAGTTGCGCTTTCTCATACTTGTGTAAGCCTGGTCCCTAGTGCAGCCATACGTGTTGCAAGCAGACACACAGCCCTCTCTCGCACTTTTGATCTCCTGGGTAGAGAGCAGATCAACCATTACAGAGTGAGTGAGTTCAAGCTCTTTAGAGCCTGTTTCACAATCAGTTGAACAACTGTAGGATCCAGCTTAATTATGCTGGCATACATTTAACCTACAATAAATGTATGGGATCTTGCCTTAAGAATTCTGGTTCCCTGGGTAACATGATCAACAATGCCAAATATTGGTGTTATTGGCTAGCAAGCAATTTAACCAGATTCAAAATTGTTAATGGAGATGCCCACTTTGCACTTCTCTGGGTGGATTACAAGACGAAATGCACCTTACCTGCAACATCCCCAGAATTGCAAGGCCTGCAACATGTTTGATGAAATAAAATACACAGAAAAATGTGGGCACATTTTAAAAATACAGGCAAGTAATACTGTATGAACTATTTTAAAATACACTTAAACATATCTTTCACCAATGGAGAAAATGCATACAAAATACAAAGTTTACTAATGCAAAAAACACATGCAGTCAGCCCTCCACATTTGGGGGTTTGACATTCACGGATTTGATTATTTGCAAGTTTCTCTAACCCCACCCTCCCACCTCAGGTGCTCTCTTTTTCAGGGAATCTTCCCTCTTGGCAGCTCCAATCAGGCCGTGCAGCTCTTTAAAAACCTGCCTCCAGTCTTCCTCCTCCTCCACCAGCCACTGCCTGGCCAACCAAGGACAGATCAAAGCCTGATTTCTCAGCACCACAAGCCCTCTCCCAAAGCCATCTGTACATCCAAGGAAGGAGACGGGCAAGAGAGAGGAAGTACAGGACCACCATGCCAATCATCTCCTTTCTCTGACCTGATTTAGACCTTGGGTGCCCACTCTCCCAACTCAGGCCTCAGCCTCCCCCGATACACAAATTTTGATATTTGCAAATTTTTCACTTTTGCGAGGGTCCTGTACCCTTAACCCTAGTGAATGTGAAGGGCCAACTATACATGAATTCCTTTATGAGAAATAAAATGAAGACTCATAATCTTATAGGAAGCAAGGATAGGAAGAGAATGCAGGTAGGATTCAGAAAAACACAACTGTGAGATTTTCATAACCAATGCTTGCAAAGGCAGGGAGGGGAGACACAGCACATGGTCCTCAAACTATTTGCTTCTTAAATTTAGTTTAAAAAGGCTCCCAGTGTTGTACTGTCTCAGAAGGAGGGACAGGAATATGAATCTGGCAACTTTCTATACTCTAGATGACATGTTTTTTGCAAAGACATGCACAGCAACCAACTGTGCTTCAGCAGAGAACTTACTCATAGCATGGGTTTTCAAGGGCTTCTGGAGGTGAAATGTACATGTAAGGGGACAGTGGCTTGTCCACAAAAGCTCCAAAGCCAATCCTCAGGTTGCTGGTCACTTTACGCATTTTCATGGCTAGGTTAGTACCTAGGTTCTGGATGTTACGGAGATCATCCTTCATGGAATTGGACAAGTCCATCAGATAGTAGATGTCTACAGGGTAATCTTCCACCTGACGCACTTGCACTGTGAAGGTTTGGGAGTCATCTGAAATGTTAAAAATTGTGGGCAAGGTGTGAGGAGATAAAGTTTTGCTTAAGAGATTCCTGACCACCTTCCTTCCTTCCAAATGTCTGATTAGTCATGACTGCTGGCCTAGCACTGATCTGCACACATACAAAAACATACCACCCACTTTCCCATTAAGGAAATTTCTGACCATGTATGGTCAAAACCTAAGATGCTACTGGGATTCCTGCCTCAGAGCTTATAACTGATTGCAATCACCCTTCCCTACAGTAACTCATAAATGTTAACAGTTGTTAATGTTAACAGTTGGTGTGTGTTTATATCCGTAAATCTACACCATGTCCTTCACCATACTTTTCACTGTCTTATTTGAAAAAAAAAAAAAGGTCTAAAAGGTTTTTAAATGGTGTAAAAGTTTTTTTTATAAAAAAAATCAAAATGCCCCCAAAGCAAAACAACTCACTTAAAAGCAAAGTAACAACAATTAATTTGTAAACAATAGAGATTAGACAAGGGATTCTTAACCTGGAGTCCATGGGAGACTTTGGGGGATGGGGTCTGTGAAATGAATGAAAAAAACATTTTTTTTCCTCTTCAGCTTCCCTCCCTGTTGCTTTGAATCTTCCCAGTCATGATGAATCATGAGATTAACACTTTTTCCCCCGTCGCTGTCTTTTCAGCTGCTTTGAATTATTCAGTCTTAGCAAATTATAAGGTTAAAAATTAGCCTTTTAAAATGTTAATTGCATTTCTTTTTCAGGATTTGAAAGAAATCGATCTCTAATGCTATAAAATAAATCACATGCAAATTTTTGCATTTTTATGTGATTTTCTGCAAAGGGAATCCCTAGCTTTCATTAAATTCTTGGGGGGGCATAATTTTAAAAATGTTTGTGTTTCACAAAAACAAAACAAAAACAAAACAAAACCGGTACTTGGATTATTTTTCAAAAAGAACACCTTTATCTCTTCTGTTTCCCCGACATGACATAGTAATAACAGACGTAGCAACCCCTGATTCACTGTGAATATAACTGTACATACCTGGTATGTGATATGAGTTAAAGGTTTTCAAAATATACATTATCTGGTATGTGATATGAGCTAAAAGTTTTCAAAAAATACTTACCTGATATGTGATATGAGTTAAAAGTGTTCAAAACATACAGTGGATATGCAGTCAAAAACAGCTATGAGGGAGCCTCATATTGTATCAGACTATTTATTCCTATAGCCCAGAATGATTTATTCTGACTGAAGCAGCCTTCCAGATTCTCAGTCTCAGACTGTTTATCCAGCCCTACTACTGGAGAAACTTTTAATTGGAAATACTGGGAAGTAAACCTCATAACTACTGCAGGAAAAGAATATATGGCATTTGCTGAGCTGTGGCCTCTTGGTATGGAAGGAAGTATCAAGAATCAAACAGGGCAGGAGACTGCACACCAGTGAGTTAACTAATCATATCTTGCTTACCTGGTCGCAAGGTTAGCTCAATCTTCTGTGGAGTCATTTGGGTAATTTCCCTTCCTGAGCCTTTATTGCTGAGGGGCCTGTTCTCTAAGATCTGGATGCTACTGACTGGATACTCTATAAAGTCTTTTGTACAGCCATTTTGAAGAAGATTGTCCTTCAGGTCACAGCGAGAGAATCCTTGTGGTAGGTCCTGTCAGATGGAGGAAGAATAAGATGCAATAAGACAAACAATTCTCACAGAGAGGGTTAGCAATCCAGTTACCTTGGTCCTTGTGCTGATATGATGCCAGTTAAGTATTTTCTAAAATGAGAGGTGTCGCAGGGCTCCATCTTCCTGGAAACTATAGCATTGTATCAGTCCTGATTCTAATGCCAGATTACGGACCTTCTTTGTCAGGGGCTTTGTTAACTGAAGTACGGCAGTACAAGAAATGGTGTCTCATTGCACTTAGAAAGTAGTGACACCACTAGTCATTGCATTACTTTAAAAATCTCATTTGCCCTATTATCAAAAAAGATAACACTTTGGAACAATATATTTTCAATTGTCTTTGAAAGAGGTCAAGTAATGTTGCCATTCTAGCCTCATGAGAGAGAATACCATAACCAGGAGAGCTTTCACACCACACAATTATAGCACTACAATTCTGCTTTAACCACTATGGCTGTATCCTACGGAATCCTGGCATTTGTGAGGCACCAGAGCTCTCTTGTCGAAAATTGTAAGTACCCCTTGCTAAACTGCAAATCCCAGGATTCCATACGAAACTGCCATGACAGTTCAAGTGGAATCAAAGTGCTATTATTGTTCAATATGAAAGATGACACTCTACAAGTGGCATCTTCCAAAGTCAGCTAAAAGCAGTAACATCAAGGAATGAGTACTTTTGTCTTCCTATACTTATACTGCCCCTGCCCTGGTAGTTAAAGTGGAACCACAGTACTATAACTATGTACAGTCAGCCCTCCACATTTGTGGGTTTCACTTTTGTGGATTTGATTATTCAGAGATTATTTGCTGTCCCCCCTCTGCTGCCTCCCTATGCCATTTTTAATAGAGACTACAAGCCATGTGAGACTGAGAAACTGCGAATGAGGCTTATAAGTCTCTATCAAAAATGGTGTGGGGCAGCCATGGAGGTGGCAGTAAGCCCCACCAACCCCCCACTTCTGCCTTGTGAAGGAACCCTAATGCCTCAAATGAATCCACGGTGGGTTGAATATGATGATCATATATTTTTGTGTGTTACATATGGTTTGGAGGGCCTAGAATTATTCACAGTTTTTCCACTTTCACGGGAGTCCTGTGCCCCTGAACCTAGCGAATGTGGGGGAACGACTGTAGTGTGAAAGGGCCGCTGGCCTACCAAAGAACAGACTCCACTCCTAGGGCCTTTCCACACTGCACTGCTATAGTGCTATTATTCCACTTTCAGCATCCTATGGAATCCTGGGGTTTGCAATTTAGGGAGCGGCCTTTGAGATAGAACAAGTAGAATTGTTAACATAGAATAAATGTGGATGTAGGTCTTTTGTTTTTAATTATTTTAGTTAATCAGAACCTAGAACAGAGGTGGGAATTGTGCAGACTTTCAAATGTTGCTGAAGTGTAGCTCCTAGAATTCCTCACCATCAGGCATGCTGGCTAGTGCTGTTTGGAGTTGCAGTCCAACAACTTCCAGAATGCTGCAGAATTCTTACTCCTGGCTACAAAGTCGATTTCTTGTAATGCTTCATGGTTACTGTGTTATCTTGCATTGCATTCCATTGCATTTTTTCCCAGAGGGTAGATCTATGGACCTTTCTGCACTATACTGTTAATAGTGCTATTATTCCACTTTCAACATCCTGTGGAATCTGGGGTTTGCAGTTTACTGAGGCCAAAGAGCTCTCTGGCTGAGAATTCTAAATGCCTCTTCCTAAACTACAGACCCCAGAATTATTGTGAAAGGGCAGCAAATTGTCTGGTATTTCTTATTACTCTGCAGTTTGGCTTCATTGAGCACTATGAATCTTGATTTGTGAATCCAAGTGACCAGGGAAGCATGCCCTCCAAAATTTCACAGATAGAAACTGGGGCATGAATGGCCAAATAATATCAGAGTGTGGTCAAGATAGGAAAAGTTATAATAAGAAAGAACACACAAGCTAGGAGAGGCTGCAGCAGTTTGTTTTTGTCTGAACCTAATGCTTCCTTTAGTGAATACAGACTCCTTTTGCACTCTGAATTCAGTTCACAGCAATTGTAGTAAGCTGCAAAGAGACAAAGTGACAGGAGGAGAGAGAGAACAAAACATTTTAAAAGCAGCTGAAAAAGTGGGATGACAGAGGATTAATCAGGAATATCCCTGGCAAATAGGGACAGTTGGAGGGTACGGAGGCGAAGAAGCATTTGTAGCTCTGCTACAACTGTCAACAAAATATCTTGGGTCAGCCCTTATGGGAGTTTATACCCTACCAATTTCAATGGAATGCACATAGGATTTCAGCCTTAAACAGATTTAATATCACTAGTAATTCCTTAACCTTAGGAAAGCATTGGGAAGCACTGCTCAAAGGAATGGGCCAGTAGAACTTTTTAATAAGTTTCTTGGGTGGAGGTACGTGATAGTTAAACTGGCATAATCATTTAACATAAACATATTGTGTCAGCGATGCATCATATTCAGAGCCCAGGAAAGCAACTTTTTATTACAGGTGGCCATGCTGGTTGAGGATTCTGGAACCTGTAGACCAAAATGTAACTTTTTCAGGCACTTTCCTGTTCGCAGATGGTTTAGGGATGAAGAAGTCAGAACTAGCACTTTCAATTATGTCCAAAAAACAACTAGGAGCAACAAGAAGTGGCTAAATGTGGGAGTTATGTATGTATCATGTTCCAGAAAATAATAATACATCCTTATTAGTTTAGTTAAAAGATTTGGGATTTTAAAATGCTGATACCCATGTAAGCCTTACAGTTTTCACACAAATCTCTGTAAAATTGAAGGCAAAGTTGGCTGAAATTCATTCAGATAAAACAATTCTGCCTTCATTAAAAAAAAAAAAATTAAGGAACCCCATCAGTAGCATCACAGTTATAACAGCAAGAGCTCCCAAAATAAAACAGAATTTTGCGCATGCAGTGGCTCTGTTCTCCGGCAAGTTTTACAAAACTGAACTTACAAAAGCTTGCCTGAACCTCATTAACCCCTGAAAAAAACAGCCAGGAAATCCGGTTTTCGTTACAATCAGAAAATTTCCCAAGCCTACACAGTATAACACTTTGTCACCAGTTATAATAGCTGGCTGGGAAGAGGGAGGGAACCCAATGAGCTCCTAATGCCTTATCGTTTCCTCCAGACTGTTAGTGTCAGGAACATTGCAGAGGTCAAAAAGAGAACCAAAAAAGGAATAAGGGTGATCAAACAGCAAAGGGAGCGCTATGGGATGAAGGCAGAAGAAAGGGGAAATATAAAGCTAGCAAAGGATCAACAGGAACTTCAGGATATTTGGGAGAGGGTAGAATATCCCAGGTGTCATCTTTTATTTTCTCCATAATGGATTGGCACTAAAACGAGACTTAAGCCATTTCTGTACTACACTGTTATAGTGTTATTATTCCACTTCCAACATCTTGTGGAATCCTGGGGTTTGCAGCTGAGGGAGGGGCATTTAGAATTCTCAGCCAGGGAGCTCTTTGGCCTCAGTCAACTACAAAACCCAGAATTCCACAGGGTATTGAAAGTGGAATAATAACACTACAACAGTGTAAGGCAGAAATAGCCCTAGAATGTCATTCCTGACTTTCAAATATTTTATTTTCTTGGTCCATTTGCAATAGCAGAGTATCTTTTTTATGAGCTCAAGGGAGAAGGAGAAGAAGAATTCCAAGGCAAAAAGTGCCATGATCACGTTCAGGTTGCCTTTCCCTTGTGATGGGAAGCAGTTTTAAAAAATATATTAAGGGGATGAAAATCCAGTTTAAAGAATATGCAGTGTGTTCCTACGGAAAGACACTATATTTAAAAAAAAATAGTAAAAGTCCACACTTCATTTTTTTTTAAGTGCGGATACAATGGCTTTGTCCTCAACATACATACTACACTTGAGCTAAGCCAAAAGACTGAGAAGCAGATCCCTCCTGCTGCCTAGTTTTATATCCTTGTCTACTGACAATTGGCTAGAAAGATGGAATTTTGGTTGAACTGTTAGAACAATGACAAAGTTGTCAACTCTAGGTGAATCCTCAGAATTAGAGAAAACCTCTGACTTAGCATACCTCTGCTAATAAAGCCTCTGACAAACAAGTTCCCCTTTACAAAGTCTTTTGACACCCGGCCACTTCCACTTTCCCTCCTAGCCCTGTCTAGCAGGATTTTTTCTTTTTAAAGCAGTATCAGCACTGGGAGCACTGTGAAGGAAAGCTGGAAAAACACTTGAGTTTTGATGTTGTATTACAGCAATATATCTACAGTAAACACTGCAATGAAGCTTGAGCTGGGAAAGAAAGGGACTATACTCTAGCTCAGTGGTTTTTAATCTTTTCTTTACCGGGGACCCCCTGTAAATATAATTCGTTGCTAGGGCCCCCAAGACTTAAATCAAGCTTTAAATATTTAAATTTAGATTTAAATATTCAAATATTTATTTGTTTATTTATTTATTAAAGGCTTCTGGAGGTTAGGATTCAAATCCCCGCTCGCACTGGGTGACTTTCAGCAAGTCACATTCTCTCAGCCTGAGAGGAAGGCAAAGTCAACCCCCCTCTGAACAAATCTTACCAAAACAAAAAAACAAAACCCCATGACGGGTTCACTTTAAGGTGCCATAAGTGAGAAGTGACTTGAAGGCACACAACAACAAAGGGCTGCTGACAGGGAGATATTATTTCTAACCATCATGTCTCTCCCCTTTGAAAACTGACTCACGGTGATCCTAAGGCAAATTATCATGGAGGTTTTCTTGGCAAGATTTGTGCCTTTGCCTTTCTCTGAGGATGAGAGAATGTGATTCACCTGAGGTCACCCAGTGGATTTCCATGCCCAAGTTGGGATTCAAATCCTGGTCTCCTGAGTCATAGTTTGGGCACACACACATGCCTGGCGCTGTCCCCCTTTCTTCAGGGATGAGGTAGCAGAGTATAAGCGGGTGCTGAAACTGCTCCCTCATTGGCAAACATGGGAGCAGTTGCGCTTGTGATTGGTGATTAGTGATGACTTCCTGTGATGGCATAGGTCCTAGAGTAGGAATAATGTGTTGCTCTGGCAGGATGACAACTTTGTGCAATAAAGGCCTTAGTCGGGAATCATCTAGCTAGCCTAAACAAGTTCAAATTGGCAGATCTAGACAAACTACATCCCAGAGTACTCAAGGAACTTCTTGAAGTATTCTCTGAATCACCTGCCATTCTTTTTGAGAAATCATGGAGAAAAGGTGAGATGCCAAAGAACTGAAGAAAGCCAACACTGTCCTTCTCTTAAAGGAAAAAAAAGGGCAGAAAAGAAGATCCAGGAGACTACAGACCAGTCAGCCTGATATCAATACCACAAAAAACACCAGAATGGATTATACAGGAGTCTGTCCTTATTATACAGCAGTCTATCCTTATTGATAAAGGAGTGATCAGTTGGAGCATAAGTTTGTCAAGAAAAAATTCTGCCAAACTAATCCTATATATTATTTTCAATCAGATCGCTAGTTTAGTTGATGGTGGGAATGCTGTGAATGTCATTTATCTGGATTTCAGGAAAGCTTCTGATAAGGTCCCCTATAATATTTTGATTAGGAAATTGTTTAAACGTGGAATAGGTGGGAACACTGTAAGATGGATCCCTAATTGGTTGGACAAGCACGTTCAGAGAATCATAATCAATTGTTGTGCTTCAAACTGGAAGTAGGTCTCAAGTGAAGTGCTAGAGGGTTCTGACCTAGTGCCATTACTTTTCAACATTTTTATCAGTGACTCAGATGAGGAGGAGGAAGGAATTCTTAATCAGGTTTGCAGATGACACAAAACTGGGAGTGGTGACTAGTATACTGGAAAATAGAGATGGAATTCAAAAGGACCTAGATAAACTAGAAAATTGAGCAGAAGTTAATAAAATGAATTTCAGTAGAGACAAATGAAAAATTCTACATTTAGGCAAAAAAATAAATAAATCACAGGTATAGGATGGCTCAGCAATACTACATGTGAAAAGGACCTTAGGATTATTGTTGATCATAAGCTTAACATGAGCCAACAGTGTCATGCTACAACAAAGAAGGCAAATGCTATTTTAGTCTGCATTAATAAAAGTATAGTTTCCAAGTCAAAGGAAGTAATAGTCTCACTTTGTTCGGAGCTGGTCAGGCTTCATCTGGTGTATTGTGTATTGTGTTCAGTTCTACGTGCCTCATTTTAAGAAGGATATAGACTAGTTGGAGCAGGTCTAGAGAAGGCCAACAAGGATGATAACAGGTATGGATAACAAAACATATGAAAAAGCTTTGAAGGACCTGGGCATGCTGAACTTGGTGAAGAGAAGATGGAAGGGGGACATGGTTGCATTCTTTAAATATCTCAAGGGCTTTCACAAAGAGCCCAGTTCTCTGCTGCCTCAGAGGGTAAGACTAGGTCTAATGGTTTGAAGTTACAGAAGAGCAGATTTCGACTGAACATAAGAAGGAATTTCTTAACAATAAAGGTAGTTCAGCAATTGAACCAATTGCCTAGAGAAATGATGGAGTCTCCTTTTTTGGGCATCTTCAAAAAGAGGCTGGTCAGCCTGCTTACTTAGGGATGCTTTAGCTGGAGATCCTGCACTGAGCATGGGGTTGCACTCGATGGCCCATGGGTCCCCTTCAAATTCTATTATTCTATAAACAGAGAGGGCTTGTACTGCATAAAAGTACCAGCAGAGCCTTCAGATGGCTTCAGCTAGTGAGCCAATCTGCTAATTGCAAAAGGACACCAAACACTGCCAGGCTCATTGGCTGGATCTGGCCTTTTTTTACCCAAGCATGGCAATTAGGCAGACAGACAGTTTACTATACATGCTGCAACTTAATTTTTAACCTCTTCTTGATTTGGGGATGAGGTTGAGAAACACCATTCTTGAAGACAAACATTTATCAAGCTGAAATTCTACCAAGGTGAAATGGGAAGGTGGCTAGTACCTGTCAGGGTCGCTCTGTGCACTGAACTGAACTGAAGAGATGTTAACAACAGTGTCCTTCTGAGAAAGGCTTTGAACACATAGCCTTATTTACCAAGAAAGCAGGCCAGAGACTGGAAAGCATGAGTAAAAGCAAATTTGTTCCAAAAGCAGGACCACTCTCCTGCTCTTTCTTGGAACTGTCACGCTATTCTGTTTCCGTTCCCAGCAACTGGGCTGATAAGAAGAGAAAATTGACCACCTCGCAATAATTCCTTCCTGAGGCTGCCTGCTTTTGGCTGGCTCTTTTCTGCCTGACCACGTGAAAAGGCACTGCCTTCCTCTTCTGACTCGTCTTACCAGAGCAGAACTTCTTGTTATTGCTGTTGTTCTTGTTGTTAGCCTTCAAGTTGTTTCTGAATTATGGTGACCCTAAAATGATCCTATCAAGGGTTTTCTTGGCAAAATTTGTTCAGAGGGGGTTTGCCTTTTTCTGTACCAAGACACTTTTTATTGCCTGAAGTGGAGCAGCAAATTACAAAATCTGCTCAGTGCCTAAAACCAGCCAAATTATTTTGATGCACGAGGCACGAAAATCCTACAACCACATGCATGAGGCAGAAAATCCCACTTCTTCCCTCCTTTTTTGCAATAAAAAGACAACAGTAACACAATGAATACTCAACAATTTGTTTTCCTTTCCTTTCCTTTGACATTTAAAGTTAAGAGGGTTGCATCATTTTCTGACTAGTATCAGAGTCAGGCATATGTCTTGGGCTTCAAAGTTAAGGGCAGGAACCCAAGAAAATGTGATCTATTTCCTTTTACATTAACATTTACATTTATGTCTGTGTCACATTCAAATCATTTCACATGAATTATCTTGTTGCATGCCTTAGCACTAGCCTATAAAGATAAGCCAGTACAGGTGGCCCTCCATATCTGCGGAGTCTCTATTCATGGATTCAACCAACCACAGCTTGAAAATTAAAAAAACAAAACAAAACTCAAAAGCAAATCCAAAAAGTGAACACTGATTTTGCCATTTTATATAAGGGACACAATTTAACTATGCCATTGTACATAACGGGACTTGAGCATCCACAAATTTTTGTATCCACTGTCCTGGAAGCAAACCCTAGCAGATACTGAAGGTGCACTGTAGTATTACACCCTAATTTGAGACTGAGGCTATTGCAACAGTGAGGATCATTGAAAGACAGCAACTTGCCTAAAGCTGCCTAGAGCAGGGATGAGATTCATGCAGCCCTACAGACATTTTTAGATTGCTAGTTCCAGCAACTCTAGCCAGTATAATAAGTAATGGTGAGGAATTCTGGGAGCTTCGGTCCAGGAATATCTAGGGGGCTGAAATGATTCCTGCCCCAACCTAAAGAGTCAATGACAGAGGGAAGATTAAAATCAAGACCTGTAGATTTCCAGGCAAGTCTCTAGTATCGGCCTAGCTACATCTGTACTCAGGCAGCTATATTTGCCTTCCAGAGCAAGGATTGTTATCTACAAAACTGCCTATGTGATTTTTTTTTCATTTTAGTGATTCTCTGCTCAAAAGCATAAAGTGGACTACTGGGCTTTGTTTTGGGCTATTTTATTTTGTTCATAATTCCAAAAACATAAAACAAAATGATCTGGAGCAATGAGGCTGTGTGTGAGAGAAAAAGAATTTGCACAAATTTTCTAAGAAGTAGCTGTATTAGTCTTCTGCAGCATAAAAAGGACAAAGGGAGGGGGAATGGAGGAAAAAGAAGGAATGTCACAGCACCTTTTAGACTAATGAGTTTTTGCTTTAGCGTGAGCATTTGTCAATATAGACCCACTTCTTCAGATACAATACAGTACAGGGTGATATCCAGGCAGTGATGTATTTAAGTCTTTTACTCCAAATCTCAAGTCAAGTCTCAAGTCTCTACCTTCAAGTCTCAAGTCCTTGAAGATACTTTCAAGTCAAATCTCCAGTCTGGAAGCCAACTTTATACCCCAACCAAAATTCCAGAGTTATTGGATAGGTGGAAATAAATTCAGTTTTAACAATTTAAGCAGAGTTGGCTCTCCACATTTGCAATTTTGCCATCTTCAGCTTCAGAAGTGGGGAACAGGATCCTATCTTACTCCCCATCACCGAAGATTCAAAAGCTTTAGAAGGAAGGATCCTTCGTCCTCAAGCCCATTACCTAACACATTTGCTGTTCTCCTCTGAGAAATGCACCCTGCACTCTGGGGTAAGTCTTATCTTTTGCTCTTAGGAAAAGTTTTAGAAGGCTCCTCCAATATGCAGTGGCTACAGGCTGCTAAGCAGACCTCAAGCTTGCCTCAAGCCCATTGCCTAACCTGTTTGCTGTTCCCCTCTGAGAAATGCACCCACACTTTGGCCTTGAGTCAGATTGTCACATGACCAGTAGGCAAAAAGAGATAAAGAGATGGAAGTGTTGTTCAAAGCCATGAGGTTTCTGGATGAATGCGTTATTTTATTGAATGAAGGGCATCAAGTCAGTCGTTAAAAATATACAAGTCTTGAGTCAAGTTGAGTCAGTGTACCATCTATGGCCAAGTTGAGAGAAATAAAATACATTTTAGTTTTTGCAAATATTATTAACAGTATTACTAACATGGATGTATTAGCTTATAGGTATAAACACATTTTTAATATATTTACACATATATACTTTAGTATGTTTTGTATTTAAGCTTTTGTAATACAATAAAGTCTAAGAGGCGTATTTTTAGAGCTGGCAGCTAAAGAAGGCCTTGGACTGGCAGGTGCAAAAGAGACAGAGATAAGGTACTCCATAGTGGGGGGAATACTACTTTCTCAGCTTCTGCAGACCGAAGGTCAACGGAGCTGTGAGGAGTAAAACTAAGTTGATAAAGAAAGGCAAGACAGGAATTTGGACTGTTTAGTAAAACGGGTGGTTAGAATCTGTTTGATGGGCATTTTGAAATTACTAATGAAAATTAAGGTAGCACGAGGGAAAAGCGTGATTATGTGCATGATCACATATATTGTAAATATGGGGAAGGGGGCATGTAACTTCGTAGGTGATTCTGATAGGTTGTAACCTCTAGGGATCCTGGCCAATTGGGTCCCAGAGGAGGGAAAACTTGCATCGGGATAGGTAATAAAACATAAGGTATTCAACATTGGAGGGGGCCTCTTTTATGAGCACCCTCTTCTGCAGAAGAACTTACAATAAATGTGATTCATTTGATCCTATGCCTAATTTCTTTGTGAGTTTTCTTTTTCTCTGAGTTATTTATTACGAAGTCGAGCCTGAGTTGAGTCACTGAAGTGACTTAAGTCTGACTTGAGTCCGAGTCTATTGACTCAAGTCTACATCATTGTATCCAGGCCTCCGCAAACTGAATTTTCAGATGTTATTTGCAAAACCTGTTGCTTGGTTTGGAACACTTAACTACAACAGCAAATAATTAATATTCACAGCATCCGCGTAGGAACACATTAAGCCTCCTGACATCACTGGCACCCCAACCTAAATGTAACCAGGCTAAGTGCATTCAGCTGGTCCTGACTCAGCTGTCTTCCAAACTGCTCAGTGTGCACAGGCAACATGAAGGAGTAGGGAAGCTCAGTATACACAGACAGTGCTTCCCCTACTTCATTCTTGCCCTGTCTCCCTTTTGAGGAGGTAAGGTAGAGGGAGGGACAACTGGGAAATTTGGGGGATTGGGGAACTCAGAGGATTTGGCCTGTCAGAAATACCCATCCCTATTGCCGAGGACATTTCTACGTAGTCATATTATCAGTGATCAGGTCTATAGCTTCAGCATCCCCCCTCCACTGTCACCTGAATTAATTGCCTAACCCACCAATTTTTAAAAAATTAGACTGTTTATTCAGGCAACCTTTGCAGTCAGGAATTCTTGGGGATGTCAAATGATTCTGAGTCGTGTTTTAAGGAGCTCATCCAGTTCAAGCACATTGCACTGTACTGGGCAGTTCTATTCAGCCTCATCATGACAATGCATGAACTGAGAGTCCTAGAACACACCCACAACTTGCCAGCAGATGAATGTTGTACAGGAAGAGTGTTTTGGGTATACAGGGCTCCCAGTTTTCAGAGGACTAGCTGAAATCTCTGGAAATTGCTCTGCTTCCACAGATCTCCAGCCAGGTAGATAAATCTCAGGGTGAATGACAGGAGAAATTTTGGATTTTATATGTGAGGTGGTTTTCAAACACAGATGGACAAAGTGCAGCCCACAAGATCCATGAAGAACTTGGGACGTTTACACATGGACCTTGAAGCGCCCCTCCCATTTTTAAAGTGTCCAATTTTCAGGTGAATTTTTATGCCCCAAAACTGGTCAAAAGCCCCTAAATTGCCTGTATATGTGGTCATTTGCTTCCGTAAACCTGCCAAAAAAGCAACCAAAAATAAAACCCGCAAAAGAAAAGATTTACAAAAATGGCAGTGATCACTTATGGCACACCAAAATGCACTGGTGCAGCCTGCCACGTGGGCATGGGAGGAGAATGCACACCTCCACTTTAAAGCTTGGGCATTCATTTTCTCCTATTCCCATCTGACAACTGGGTTCTCTGGCGCAGCAGACAGATGTTTGTGCATGTGCTTTGTTTTTGTAAAGTTTTAGTGTCAGAGAGTGTATTCTCTCGTATAGCCCTGGTGCATGCTGTAACAATACAGTAGTGGAAGAGGAGGAAGATAACAGTTTCTGATGGCAAATCCAAAAATTGCTTCTTGGATGTGTAGTTATTTTTAGCACTATTTTTTTTTCATATCTGTCACAGATTTCAGACTCTAGATGCAGGACTTTCAAATTAATTATCCCATTACTGTCTCCAAAACCTTTTATTATCTTTGACTTCTGTTCTACCATGGTGAGTGGGGATTATTTTGCAAATAATATGAAGGAAGGGGGAAATGGGGAACCTGGTCATCTTCTTGCTCTTTAAAAAAGAAAATGCAGGGAAATGTTTCATTCTGGCAATGCTAAATTTGGCATAATACAGGCTAACAGAGTGACTTTATGCAGAAAAAAAAGTAAGCAAAAGGAAGGCTCTTTGTTCTGAAATGAGGCAAGGAGGAGGACCCTTGGGAGAGAAAAAAGTATAATGTACTAAATTAATACAACATGTTAGGAAGTTGCTTTTCTAACAAATTTTGCACCCAGGCGGGAGGTGGGGTGGCTCTTGCCAAGGCGCAGCAGACGGCTCCTTCACTAATTGTTACATCTCTTCAGTAAACAGAGTCTGGAGGCCCAGCAGAGAAAATATTGCCATTTTTGGAAACTCTTGTCAGGGGTAGGCAAAATAGCTCTGCAGCCATAGCTGCTGTCTAGGAATAAGGAAGATGAAACACTGAGGCAGCTGTGGAAGTGGGGGGAAATGGTGATGTATTGGCCTCAGCTGGCCTTTTTTTTTGAAGTTTCCCCATCATATTATATACAAAACTGGCAAGTATTTCTGGCATGGGGCCTCATGGTTCAGTCATCACACACTCACAAATATTCTCCTCATGTAATCAACAGCCAGGATGTCTGATGAGCTGTATCAGACCCAAGCCCTGGCATACACAACTAAGGCAAATGTCTCAGATTGGTCAGACATGTACTATGTGCAGTCCTAGATTTTCTAGTTAATCTATTTATTTACATTCCCTCCAACCCATTCCTAGCTGTATGAGGAATGTGGAGCTCTTGCAAAAAGCAGCATTTGTTAATTACATGCAAGATTCTCACAGGACTATTTTCCACTGAGCTGGAAAACTAAGCCTGGCCTGTACATTTTGAACTGCAGCTGGTGATTTGTGTGATCTGATGTCCTACTGTACAAGCAAAAAAAAAATCTGTGCATGTGGAAAACTTGATATTAAGGAGAATGTTTCTAAGACTTCTCCCTGAGTTCATTCTTGGAAGAGTTGGGGAGGAGGATTACAGTACAGTAACAGGAGTGTTGCTAGAGTGGGCAAAAATGAAGCCATTGGCCCCAGTGAAAATTATGCCCTCGGTGAAATTTTCGTTCAGTCCCCAAATTTCTAGCATTGCAGAGTGACACATTAAAAATAATTCATTCTTAGAATCTTTGTATTTCCTGTGTTTGCATAACTTGGAAACTTTCGCTGTCCCTTTTCTTTGGATGCCTGAATTGTATTTGTAAATATTCAACTGAAGCTTTATGTAACTACAATGCTAGAAATTTGGGGTCTAAGGAAAATTTAATGGGGGGCAAAATTCTTATTTGGGAGAGGTAATGCCTTATCCTGCCTAGTACCTATACCTCTGGCTCGATCCCTACCAACACAGCCTTCTTTGGGCTAGATGGTATCAGAAGGCATAGCCACATGCCCTGACATCTTTCAGTCACTTGCAGAATAAGGAGCTGGAAGTTTGCTTTCTGGTGCTTCAATTAGGAGGCAGCTGTATTCCTCCTTCCCCTTCCTCATGTATGAGAAATGAAAGAGGAGTGAAATCAGGAAGAGAATCCCTACTATTCTCAATCAGGCTTAGTAGAAATTCCATTCACATATCCCCAGTGAGGCTTAGAAGAGTTTTCCAGGCCTGTTTTTTGCCTGCAGAGTAAACATTTTCTTCCCCTGTTGCACTGCTATTGGATAGCTAAAAATTCAGTAACATATGCCCTCACCTGCCATATGCCTCCAGCATGGAGCACAGTTTTTAATTTGAGCCTAGGAGTTCAAAGTCTATATCTCAGTGTAGTCCTAAAGACAATAAACTCACTGAGAGCCTTATCACACCATGGTGCTATATCATCACAGCGATGCATTAGTCCCGCTTTCGCCTCAGCCTTATAATACAATGCTATTGCTCCCCAGGTGCTATTATGTTCCATTGCATTGCAGAGCGTTTATTTTTCACAGGAGAAATAATCTGTTAATGACCTCCTTTCATGCAACAATTCAGTAACCAGTTCTGGTGTGAATAACTCACAGTGCTTTCTTCAGTTATGGCATCATGACATAGTAGTGTCATGATGTCATGGCACAATTACCATGACAGGAGCCAATCACAGAAGTGAGGGGCGGGGTACAGGAATCTATAATGATGCCTTAATGTGGATCAACAAACCATGTAAATGCTATTAAAGTGCAAATGTGGAAAGGGTGCCGTGGAGAGTATCAGCAATCAGCTACCTTCATGAGAATGACTGGAGTGGAATTCAAACAGAATAACTTGGCATAAAGGAATGGCATGATAAAGCTCTGAATCAATGGAATGTACATGTGTTGATTTAACAAGTACTGTTTGATTCAATGTGTCTACCCCAGTTAGGATTAACAACTGGGCTTAATTGGCAGGACTTCCACTTGACTCGGTAGAGTAGAGACTCCATCTGTTAATTTTCCTTTAAATGCTATTTGGACTATAGAAATCACAGGTAAGGGATTGCTTCCTTGGCAGCAACGTTATAAATGTATTATTTTTTGCTAATAGATACATATCAGACTGCAGGAATGGAAATAAATAAGTAGGTAGTTTAGACCCCAAAACAGTTTTTAAATATGTGCTCTCATATTTGGAACATGTGAATTGGAAAATGGAGAAGCAGTATATCCTTATGGGAACTGAAAAGGAATTCCAACAGACAAATATTCTATCTGTTGCCTGCCACATCAATGATCTCCCAATTCCAGGTTCTGGGAATTTTCTTGAACAGCACTAAACTTAAATTGCCACCAACAGAACAAATACAACTGACTGTAGTTCATAGAGATGCTAACAGTTGCTCCAGCAAAACAGTGACTTTTGATGAAAAGATATATTGATACATCTGGTGGTCTCTCACTTGCTGAGAGCCTGTTGCTCTGAATCTGATGCATGATCAATTAATTAAAAACATCCTTCGGAGATATTCTGAAGGTTCTAGAAAAACAAACAGGACGCAGACTTTTGCTTGAGCCAACAAGTCCTACTATTTCGATTTTAAAAATCATGAAAAGCATTCTTGTAATACTTCAAGAGAATTCCACTTTTAACTGGGTTTCACTTATTCAAAGGAAGCACATTCTTCAGATTTCTTTGGTGCCTCCCTCTCACCTTACCATATTTTTCTTGAGGTGCTTCTAGAAGGGTGGGTCTTGGCACTTCACAATCATTACTCTTCTTTTGTAAAGTTATGAAAGGAATTGTGATGGATTTATTTCTTTTTTCCTGCATGCATATCCTTCTACAATCCAACTCCACTAATGGGCGTAAACAAGACACACTGGTAGAGAAAGGAAGCTACAATATACCGTACCAAACATTTTTCAAATGTTTTGTTTGTTTGTTTTTTCTGTTGTTTTTGGTAGGAAGTGGTTTAGATAAGGTGAATTTTAAGTGACAGGGACAAAAAGTTGCTAAAGTGGTGATGACCAGAAAGGAAGTTGATTTGTTTTACAAAAATGGTTTCTTTTATTTGCAGCGTTATATCTATATAGGTTTGTCCAAACTTTTTGATATTCTGATGTATGAAAGAAGGTTCTAGCACTAATTAAAAGATGGATGTAAAAAGAAACAAGGTAATAAAATAGCAACCTCTGGAAATGTCATAGTGAAATGTCATAGTGAACTGGTGATAAGTTAATTTGCCCAGTAGGTCACTGTGCATATCCACCATGCTGGAATGAAAAAGGAAATCATTATGTTCACCTTCCAGATCATATATTCTTCTTCTTTGAGAAGCTGCACAGATTTTCAGCACTTTGTAGTTTGTCAGCATATACAATACAAACATGATTTTACAGAAATTTACCAACACCCTGCTCCAGAAGATCCACTTGGGCCCTCTCTGATGACATTTCAATATCATTTGAACACTTTTTTGTTCCAGAAGGAGGATTTTGATCTCACTTTCATTTGAATGCATTGTTGCTGGCTTACACTTTAGTACTGGCTCTTAATTTTGGCCCCATTTGTGCCTTTTAATTGTTGTTTCTAATTATATAATTTAGTCACTAGGTGATGCAGATGTCAGTGGTCCAGTGGCCTTGCATTAGAGTTTAATCTTTATTTTGCTGAGCTTTTAGACAGAAATGTAAGAGTAAAATATAAGTGCTTTTTTAAAAAAGGTGAATAGAATAGGGGACTTACAGCCAAGGAATGATAAGCTGATTAAAACAAAACAGAAGCAATGCGAACCTTTGCAGCTGACATAGAACAAAAACACAGATGTCACCTAAGTGTCTACAGTGAATGTGAGAAAGGTACATGATATAATACAGTCTTGATCTGCCTTACCTCCTGGGAACACCACGCACATTGTGGATTCACAGCTAAGCACTGTTGACATGAGTTCACTCCTCGTGTAGTACAAATATTAGAGGCACCTGAAATACAAAGAACGGAAAGGAGTTGAATCACCACCCTGCATGGCACTTTCATGGACCAACACTGGCAGCAAAGCAGGTGTTAAAGAGTGCTGTCCTGAAGCCACCTCCCTCCACGGAAGTAGGAAGCCTTTGAAATCTGTGGCAATTTATCTGCCGTTTTTGTCAGTTGAGATACTGCCACTTCCTTGCTGAGCCCCTTCAGCAATAACCAAGAATGCACTTCATTTTCAAGGGCTCATAAAAACCTCGTCATTACACAGGCCATTTCCACACTACACTGTTATAGCGTACTTATTGCACTTTCAACATCCTATGGAATCCTTGGGTTTGCAGTTTAGGGAGGGGCATTTAGAATTCTCAGCCAGAGAGCTCTTTGGCCTCAATAAGCTACAAGGCTCAGAATTCCACAGGATGTTGAAAGTGGAATAAATAGCATTATAACAGTGTAGCGTGGAAATGGCCATAGTGATCACACTCAAGAGTATCTGCATCTCCATACTTTTTCAAGGATGTTGACGTTTATCATCCTTTGCCAGGTGTGGGGAGGATAAGGCTGGCCTTCTAAAATTTCTTAGACATTTAACAAAAAATCATGCATCTTCACACATGTGTAGATAATATAAAAAAAATGGCACAGAGTTTTCATTTTCATGGATGTCTCATCCTCACCCTGTTTCAGTAGCCATTATTAGCAATGATGTGAAGATTAACTTCTCCATGATATCTAGAGTAAAATTAACTTTTTAAAAAAGTTTCAGACAGGAAAGCTCATTTATACTCAAATTCCCAGATGCTGAGGCCTAAATCCAACTGCTAGTCCAAATTAAAGCAGACAAACTGAATCAACTGCTGAATGGTGAAACATTTAAATAAAGCCCACTGATTTGGTGGGTCTACTCGAGCTAGGATTAACAACTGGATTTAGTCCTGGGTGTCCACGCAATAAGCTGCATCTCAGGTTTCAGAATTTAGGATCCAAACATGTGATATCTGGATTCTATGATGTGATTTCTTCACTAGGGAGTGGATTTCATGTGTGTGCATGTGCATATTCAAATTCTAATGATGAACTTTTGAGTATCACACCTTTCAAACATAAATTATCCCCATCATTAAACATTAAAAAAAATCCTAGAGAAAGGTTGCATGATACAATAAAGATGACAGATCCGGGAATAATGTTTTCTACAAAGGAGCTGTTTGGTACTAATTCAGCAACAGCTCTAATTTACTAACAGCTCAGAGGAACCTAAATTTTCACACTCCTGTCTCTTAATCTTAAATGGAAGCAAGCAATTTAAATATTAACTTCTAATCCAGAACAAAAGTATCCAGATATTGAAATTAATTGTGAAATGCTACCTCCAGTCACTACATGCTTTTAATTTTACAAGACTGATCTGGAAACATACGTAGGAGTTTTAAAAGAACAAACTAACTACTGCTTACTAAAAGTTTACATGGGCAGATTCCACTATAGTTGAAACTATGCATTCCTCAGCGAATTATCAGCAATATCTGGACAGCAGTGCAAAAAGAAAGCAATGCATTGACATAGCCAAATATCCCTTATCTTAATTATGCCCTTCAGCTAAAGAAAAAAAGACATTAATTTTGAACTGCTTCACACGTTACATGGCAGGGAACCAGTGCTTGCAACTGAAGCTATAGTAATTTGGGCTCTGCCCAAATATCCAGTGAATGTGTGCTTTTGTAATACAAATATTATCACATCTCAGAAGTCTGGGAAACAATGATTTCAGAAGGAGTGTGAGATGGGTGCTTTACCGCTTTGTTTGATTGTCAGACCAAAGGAATCATGAAGTCACCCACTATGGTTGGCACAATCCACAGGCAGCAAAGCAGCATTCGCCAGAGAAAGAGCCAAGCCAGGCATGACTTTGAAGACATAACTGGAAACTACTATAGCGCGAGTTTTTAAAACCATTAAAGCTTTTGTTTAAGTGATAACCATGTTGCAGCAGCTTTAACCCTTCTCCCTTGCTGTGGCTTCAATCTAGGTTGGGTCTATAGTGTCTGCAGTTTTTATTTTGCAATAAAAACTGAATGCACAATAGGCCCAACTTAGACTGAAGCCATAGCAAGGGGAAAGAATTAAACTTTCCTGATCTACTACGATCCTAATCCAGATCAGTTTATTCTGATTATATGTGCTTATTCTAGAGCAGGGATGGGATTAGTGCAGCCCTGCAGATGCTGTTGGGATTGCAATTCCCAGCATGCTGTACCATTGACTACAGTGTTTAGGGCTGCTGGGAGTTGTAGTTCAACAACATGGCTCATGTAAGGGCTAGGTACATCTTTCAAGTAGTATCTGCTGTGGCCTCAACATGGGCCATTTCCACACTAAACTGTTATAGTGTTATTATTCCACTTTCAATATCCTATGGAATCCTGGGGTTTGCAGTTTAGGGATGGGCCTTATCACTCCTTGGCTGTCCCATGCAGAAATGGCCATGACTGCCTTAGGTGCCAGAGGGTGGGCAAGGCGTTTTGGACAGGGTTAGATGTGCTGGCACAGGCTGTCCTTCGGCCCTTAACTTTGCCCACTGCCTTCAGATGCAGTGCAGGACACTGCCCCATCACGAGGAACGAAGCTGGATTTACCTGTCATCTTCTGTATATGAAATGTGAAGACAGAAACTTTCCCTTCACCTCAGGCAGTAAAGTGTCTTGGGCCAATTCTGACAAAACCTTGAAATCATACTATCCCTTGGGGAGGCCATTTTCCTTTTCCCCATTTTGTACTGTTGGGCTATATCATATGTATCCATAATTTCTTTAAAGACATGCCCTAAGGGCATAAATGTAGTAAAGTAAAGGAATGGAGAAATTTTTCACTCATCATCTTTCAACCTGATACAGCAGCAGCAGCCTAACAGCAGAATGAGAATTACATCTTTGGCCTAGCATGAAATGCAGCTGCCCTTATTTAAGAGATCTGACAGACAGTAAGTCAGCACTTGTTTTCTTAAAATTTCTAAATAAAATGTTGGTATCACATAAGTGAAGAATTCTTCTGATTCATATAGTTGAATGGAGCCTTGTCAAGATACTGAGTAAGTGTGTTTACCCCACAAGATCAGGGCTTAAACATAAGGTTTGGAGGTCAATGTGTTTAAAGGGACATAACAAAAGATTTAAGAGCATGTATTCTTATGGATGGATTGGATTTTTTTTATGTATATGACTCAGTCGAGTTTTACCAAAGAGAACTGCATTGTGGGAAAGTGAAGGCATTATCTCTTTGAAGCAAATAAGACTGGCTATAGTTGGGTGGCAACAAGAGAACAGTAACTGTTAACTGTTTGAATGCTGGATTGAAGAAAGATGGAACCCCAAGATTTTTCACATCTCTTGCTCAAGATACATTCTTTGAAAGATCATGAATTTTAAACTATGAGGAAGAGGCTGTGAGCAGATTTGATATAACACTTGAGACTGGAGATTGCTGGATTTAAGAAGGAATTGTTGGGGTGTATAATGCAAGGGGGGGCAGAAGCGTGGGGCTAATCTGAAAATCATGGATAGTGGAAAGTGTATAGAAAAATAAATTCAAGTTGGCTAAAAGGGGAGGTTAGTCTGTACAACTGAGGAGGAAAGGGCCTGACTAGTATTGGACTGTAAAATGGAAAGTGCTATACAAGGCAGGCAGAAGGGGGAGGCTAGTTTGGAACTTATGTCTGAGGAAATCATACTGACAAATATGAAGATTGAATGAAAGGAAAGGCCTTTAAGGTTTAAATGAAAAAGAAAAGTACTCTGTCTTAAGATAATTCTTTTAAAGCATAAAATTGGAAGGAGATAACGAGATGTAAAAAAGTGACTCTGAGGAAATTGGGGGGAAGAAGGTCATGGTTAGGATGGGGGGAAAGCAAGCAAGAGTTAAATTGAAAATGGAATAGAAGAAATAATTTTTGGTTGAAATAAGGTTATGAGATTTGGTTCCAGATATAAAGCAATGAGAACTGGACATGGGTATGATCTTGATAAGAACTTTATATGACAAGATTTGTTAGAAATATTAGTGTTTAAGTTACATAACATGTAAGAGATTTATAGATATATTTAGAGAAAATGGAATACCACTTATCATGATAGTAGGATTATAGAAAGATATTGATTGATAGTTTAATGCTAGATATGTCAATATTCAGAAGAAAGAAAATATTTTTGACTGTGGAGATATATAGCGTAACAGGGGATGAAAAGAAGAGAACTTCAGGGTTTTTATTTAGAGAGGCTTGAAATAATTTGAATGTTATACACCCTTGAAAGGAAGAATGGAAGTCATCTTCCTTTTTATTCTCTATTTTTTCCTTTGTTCTTTCTTTTCCTTTTTTTAATTCTTGTAGAATTTTAGTATATTTGAAAGTTTTTAATAAAAATATTAATAAAAAATAATAATCAGTCTGTTATACCATTGGCTGCATCTCCCAAGCATTCACAACAAAAAGTTACATTCTTCCGTTCATTTTTGGAATCAGTTGTCAGTTCTACCATTATAAGTTTAATACAAAGCTCTAACTCTTTTTAAATTATTTTTTTCTATGTAACCAAGCCACTAATTAATGCACTGTTATGCATATCCTCTGACAAACAATACAACTGTGGGGGATATCCCATTTAACAATAGGCCATCACACAGGCCAACTGTAACATATGCATATTGCTTCCCCCCACCTGGGGACTACACAAATATATATACTCTGTCTCACTTCCATGCCACCAGATCCTCTGAAGATGCCAGCGTTAGATGCAGGTGAAACGTCAGGAGAAAATACTAATAGAACACGGCCTCAAAGCCCGGAAAACCCACAACAACCTAGCCACTAAAGTCCATAAAAATCTACTCTGATGTTTTTTGAATAATCTCTTAAATCTCAAATCTTTACCTTAAATCAACATTAAACAATGGTCATTTCCACACTATACTGTTAATAGTGCTATTATTCCACTTTCAACATCCTGTGGAATTCTGGGGCTTGTAGTTTACTGAGGCCCAAGAGCTCTCTGGCTGAGAATTCTAAATGCTGCTCTCTAAACTGCAAACCCAAGGATTCCATAGGATGTTGAAAGTGGAATAATAGCACTACAACAGTATAGTGCAGAAATGGCCAAGGAGACCCATATCAATATCTTAAATCCAGAAAAGCCAATCCTTATTTCTTTATACTTAAATTTAAACTTGGATTTTTTACCAAATCTTTGGAACTGAACAAATTGGGCATTGATTCTCCAATTACATAAGAATTGGGACAGGGAGGGGACAACATTCAATGACAAACATTCCTGTTGTCCTTAATAAACTCCTTTTCCATGTAACTAGCTGGGAGAGTTTTCTCACTGAAAGCAATCAGAACCACAAGAGAGGCTTAATGCTGGGCTGTGTCATTAGTAGCGGCCGTATCGTCTCTCCCGTATAAGGAAAACAAACTATCTGCGTTCTCCAAAACCTCTGTGCTGTCCCTGCCACCTAACGCAGCCTATAATGATTAGCACAATAGGCTTCAGCCAGCCTTAATTCAAGGTGGATGGAAGAAACAGCACTCAAGAGTTTTCGGTAGCCCCCTATTCCATCTCTGTAATTTCTTTGCTTCCTGTACAACTGCACCCCTTCTAATAACTATGTCTGTCTGCTGACTCACAGGCTGTGGCTTCTGCAGCTCCTACAGGCTGAGGATTACACAGCTCTGAGAAACTGTTGATTAACAGCCCTGGGTTATTATTAACTCTATACTGCCTTGTCTGTGGATGCATGCTTTCCCCTGTTCTCCACAGAGCGTTTCCTTCTTTCTGCGTATGTGGTTTTTAGAAAGGTTGGTCATCAGTTTCTGCAGAGATCTGCCTCCTGCACCCTCAGCCCACCCCACTCCCAGTCTCCTTTCCCATGGCTTAGGGCATGATCAATGGATGCGTGTCTCTCTTTTCTTATCAGGAGATAACATGGCCCTGGTTTCTTTTTTCTTTTAGTGACAAATATGATGCCAGGAAACAATTTAGAGATAAAAAAGTGGCAATGAGGACATATAGATGCAGGGTGGGAACAGGAGATCGTGAGGGAAGAAGGAATGGAGTGAGAAAGAGACAGATAGCATATAAAGACCAGAAGGCCCTGTCTTTTTCTTATAGTCCTCAAGGCATATATATAAGATTGTGGGAATAATTCACATCCCACTGAAGTCAAGGGCAAATATATATATTCTGTGTGTGTGCGTGTGTGTGTGTGTGTGTGTTATAGAAACTAGACTGCACCACTGCTATACAGGGCAACAGAATCACTGCTCAGCCAGAGAAATGCTACCTAAAAAGCATCATTACCACCAAATTAAGTTGAGAAACCTGTGAGAAAGGAGAGAATAGGAATGGAAAGGGGAAAGTCTCCAGAAATACAGCTTCTACACCAGGGAGATTTTGCCTGGAGTTCTCAGAACTGCTCCAGTTATTGCCATAGACTGAGTTACAACACCAGCAAGATGGAAATATTTGAAAAATAAGGGGAACTCTCTATTTCCTAGTCTTTGGATTTACTGTCCTAACTGGGCAGAAATCCAGCTGGATCCACATGAGGTACTTCCCTGCTTCCCCTTCTCTGCGAGATGAATCGACATTTTCCAGTCACCTGGTGGTGAAAACGAAGAGGAATCATGTTCTTCCGAATGACTTGTTTCAACCAAAACAAAATATCAAAATCCCCCATGTAGAAAATTAGTGTGTGTGCAAAGAGGCTAATTTGGAATCTTTCTTCCTGATTTCTTAGTTTTTTTGTAGGAGAGTGTCTGTGTGTGTGTGTGTGTGTATGTGTTATTAATGCTCCTCCATAAAAATCATGAAGTCCCTATGTGGAGACCATCACCAACAAATTTAAGCTTCCAAAATCTCTGATGTTCGGTGCTCTTTGTCCCAACTTTAAGTTTTTAGCTAGCAGTCTTTCCTGAACCACCTGGTTTCCCCTTTTCTGATATTCCACCAGTGTTGTGTGACTCTTTTCAACACTTTGCCTGCTGTGACTAGGCTATTTCCTCACATCTTCCTCCTTTCCCAAACCTGTCTGTCAAAAGGAGATTGTAAGCCCTTGAAGTGTAGAAACCGAACCCTTTGTATGTTCTGCACACTACTAACGCTACCTGTAAGTGATGCTGACACATCACATTACCTCCTTCACTATGAAATACAATTATTTATCACATTCTGATGCCACCTTCTCCAAAGGATTTCAGCATGGCATATATCCTCTCTGCTTCACTGTATTCTCTCAACAACAATCCTGTGAGGTATATTAGTCTATAAGATACATCTGATTTCAAACAGATGTGAAGCAACAGAAGGAAAACCCATGTTCATATTAAGAAGAAGAAAAAAGAATCCTTACCAATAGAAAACTAGAAGCCAGGAAGAAAAGGTTCTAGTTTAGCTTTCATGTTTTTTTAAACGTGTGGGCAATGTTATTTATTTATTCACTAGAGTATTTACCCAGTGTTGCCTGGGATTTTTTTTCCTCATAGGTAATATTTGTTAGAAATACTTTAAAGATTACCTTACTTTACCTTAGGAATTAGATGCAATTGAAATACACGGATTGGAGATCCTGCATCTGTAATTCCCCAAACTGCCTTGTCCAGTATCTGTAACTTTTCCCCATAGTCCCCAATCCAGTCTGTATTCAGAGTTGTTAAAATACAGAGGTTGGGTTCCTGAAGGAATACACCGTCCTTCTCCTTGCTATTAGGCCTCGTCTCCATAGCAACTGGCCTGAGGCCCAGGAGCTCTCTGGCTGAGTATTCTAAAGGTCCCTCCTTGAACTGCCAACCCCAGGATTCCATAGAATCTTCACAGCCAGCCAATCATATGAGGTCTTCTCGCCTCACACAGCCAATTGTATGAGGTCTTCTCGCTTCACAGCGAATCATATGAGGTCTTGGCCTGCCTGACGCAGACAGATAGACAAACTCACAAACTTTGACTTTAGTATAGTAGATTTACATCAGGAAGCATGGGCACCTTCTGTCAGTAAAACAGCCCTAGGATGAATTTACTAGCTCTGCAGTGAATAGTGAATTATGCCATTTGATTGAACAGCAAAGGAAAGAATAATTATTCAAAGCAAGAGTTCCACGTCTGGAGTGCAAACCAAATGAGACAGAGCTATGATTCAACCATCCACACCAGCCACATATAGAGTAGATCTGGCTTTCACAGTAAGAAGAACATGCAGAACAGGGATGTGGAACCCCCTCCCTCTGCCCAACCCCCAAGCACTGGATAACTCAGCTAATAGGAGCCAGGCACGGCTGTCTGGCACCATGAAAAGAAGTACTTGAGGGTACGCTGCATTGTTTCATTGCAGGTTCCATCTGTACTTTACTTCAGCTAAGATGCCTTTAACAGAATGGAATGTTTCTTGCTGAGCATATGTTTCTGTACAATGATTTGTTAACATAAACACACAAAAGCCAATCATAATGTAAGAGACATATGAAGTATCAGCCATCGTTGTTGCTTTTATAGCTGATTTACTTCAGAGAATAGTGATGCAGGTTTCCATGCAAATCTTTCCTTTCCATGCAAGTCTTTCAGAGCAAAAATATTATGGAAGAATGGCTGTAGCTCAATGGTAGAGCACATGCTTTGCATGCAGAATATCCCAGGTTCAGTGCCCAGTATCTCCAGTTAAGAGGATCTAGTGGCAAGTGACATGAAAGATCCTGGAGAGCTACTGCCAGACAGAGCAGACAATAGGGGATTAGAAGGGCAATCTGACCTGGCAGAAGGCAGTTTCCTTTGTTATTTATGTTTGTCTACTAAAAGTGGGTTGACTCCAGATTTGAACGGCCTCAGACAAAGTACTAGGTGAGTTCCTCACTAATAGGATGATGTTTCACCCATGGACCAGTACCAGTGTGTGGTCAACCCATAAACTCTACCCTGTTAGGCAATAGGGACAGTAGCCCTGAGTCAAATACTTCAGCTGGAAGATGCTGGTTATGGCAGTGGAGCCCCACTCCAGCTGTTCTTCCTGAGCAAGCTGGCCTCCCTCTTCTGTTAGAAAAGAAAGTTGTACATGCAACACAGCATGTCTTCCCCATATCCTAAACTGGCTCACTGCCCTCCATTGTCATCAAGGACCTTAGTACTATTGCCAGTAAGGTAGAGTAACGAGATTCCATTTGGCTTCCACATGTTAGATGAGGGGTATGCCGTCTTGCCTGATCCTTCAGGCAACAAAGTATCTTTGGGTGGACCTGCCAGGCAAGAGGACAAGTAAGGGCAGTTGTCCAAATAGGAGAGGCATGCACATGGTATTAGCAGTTATAGTGTTGACCAGTAGCTCTGACATCAGTGTGGTAGCAAATCCATTCTAGGTTTTAGTGTGAATTTTAAAGAAGCTATCCAAGGTGCTTGACTGATTTGGAAATTCATCTCCTTTCAAGTCTGGACTACAACACAGAGCAGATCCACCACCTCACCAACCTGGAAACCACTAGCCACCACTTAGCAATACTGGTACTTGGTTACAGCAGGCAGTGGTAGCACAGAACACATGTTAGGAGACTGCAGAAAGGGAGTGAACTGCCCCTTTAAGTTGCCTTTAGTGCCCCTGACAACAATATGGCAGGGGCACTGGTGAGTGATTTAAAAAAATACCAGCCAGCCTCTTCTTGTGTTGTGTGATGCATCCTTTATTACTGCCAGTGTTGCTCCTCATGACAGCAGCCACCCAGCACACTTTGCAGTGCTAGACATGAAGTATTCATGTACTCAGCACTGAGTATATTGCCGGAGGCATCAAGAGCGGTGAGCCTCGAATATAAAAACTGCCCTCCTCAAGTTACTTTTTTATCCCTGGTGATATTGGAGGGTGGGAGAGACATGGGGTATAGCTGTGGGGCTGGAGCAAAATGAATGCATTGTCCTCCCAAATAAGAATTCTGCTTCCCCCAATTTTCCTTCAGTTCCCAAATTTCTAGCATTGAGTAGCTTAAAATTTTAGCTGAGCATCTGGGAGTACAGTATAGACATCAAAAGAAAATTGGCAGGAAAGTTGCCAAGGGAATGTGAAAACAGCAAATAGTACTTCTAACTGTGACTATTTCACTGTCTCATTTTCTCCAAAGCTGGAAATTTGAGGACTGAAAGAAAATGTCCCATGGGCTGGCAAAATTGGGGGGGGGTCCTCACCCGCATAGTTAGACCTTTGTGTGGATCCAGTATCTTTTCAAGCCACGGACAGAATTCCATTTTTATATTTGAAATTTTGATGAGAAAAAAATGACCAACAGCGAAAGACTTAGCACTTCTCCTCCCAGGTCACTGTTCAAATCTAATTGCAATCATTATGGAGGGCGGGGGGGGGCAGACTGAAAAGGGAGAAAACTTTATTGAATAGTGCTCACTGTTGAATGACAGAAGTAATCACTGAACTTTCAAAAAAATTAAATATTATGTGTACATGATTAAATTGATTGATTGATTGATTGATTGATTAAAAATTTTTTTGAAAACAATTCCTAAAATTGCTGTGGATATAGGGCTATCTGACCTGTGACAAACCCAGAAATGTACTTACATGTGTGATGGTCTTGTTGTGTGTTGTTGTTATCTGGGCCTTCAAGTCAACTTGACTTATGGAAATCTCACCCTAGGATTACTTGGCAAAATTTGTTCAGGAGAAGTTTGCCATTGTGTCCAAGGTCACCCAAGGGGCTTTTGTGGTTGAACACAACTCTGGTCTCCTGGAGACCTAGTCTAACACTAAAACCACCACACCTGACTCTGTGATTGTCTTACTTTTGCAGAAACTGTGCTGGTCCTACACAGATTTTTGCCTACACGTACACACATACACACTCTAATAGAGACCTGAGTACACCCACAAAAATAAGTTCTGTGCTACAAACATTCACATGATTTCGGTCTTCGAGATGCCATGGCTTTCCACCTAGTTTTCCAAAATTCCTATGTGCACAAAACACTGCCAAATGTTTTACTCCATGGAAATAACTGACAATATAGATGACCAACATACAGCCCCCATTTTGAAATACAAATGTGACAGCATTCCCATGCTTGATTTTCTTTTTCCTTCTAAATTTTTATATGCTTAATCAGCCTTTTAAAAAATACTTTTAAACAGTTCTGTTACATTTTTTGCCCAAGTCAAACTTAAACTTAAGTCAGATGACTGTCTTCTTTTATGATTTTACTGAAACTTCCCCTTCAGACCAGTTTGAAATACATATAGGGTCCAGGGCAGGGGAGAAAAATGAATGCGTATACTGTGGGCAATGACAGCTTGTGCCTCTGCAAACCAGGATCTATATAACATGATCAGATGTTACACTGAACACATTATTTGCAAGTGCAGAGCAGATCCATAATGACACCAGCGTGGAGACTTTAACTGTTTTTTACCTGTTAAATTCCCAAAGCACACTGGTCTCTAGTACTTGCCACTTCAATAGAGGGACAGAAGACCTAGTTTTGGAGAAACCATTAGAAACAGGAAGTTGTAACAGAGGCATAAATTAATGCCATTGCCAGAAACCATCATTGTATCAAACACTGGCAGCCTATGGTCTGAGCAAGGAGGGAGATCCCACTATTGTGGAGTGATGCTTCCCTCACTCAGATTCAAAGCACAGGTTGCCAGTTCCCAATGTCCAACGGCCATAATTACTAATTGATCATTCTGCCATAGCCCATCCCTCTCAATATCTGAGAGGGATGGGGTTCCTTCCCCTTCCCCATCGTTTTTAAAATCAAACTCAAGAAAAACTACAGTGCTCTTCTGCTGAATCTAAAATTATTTTCCAAATAACACTTTTGTGTCCCAAAATCCTTCTCTAAGGATGACACTTTGACTTCACTCTGTATCATCTGGATACCTCTGTTCCTGCTTAAGTCTTTTAATATCCCAACAGGAGTAAAAAAGCAGGGGGAAAAACTCAGTTGCTGCTCTGCTTGAGGTGGCTTAGGTGTTGCTTAGGGTCTGGAATAGTAGTTGCTTGGACAAATTTATGGCTTATGCTGATCCCAGCAATAGACTACTGAAGGGCTGAACTAAGAGTCTTTGCACCTTCACAGAGTACATAGTACTAGGAAGGACTTACCTATGCTCCAAAGACGCAGACATTTTTAACTGTTCTTTGAAAACACAGCGTTCCTGTATGGACTAGCTTTGTTCTAAGTGATAAGAATAATCTCTGGGTAAACACACAAAAATGTGCAAGCCTGCACAGTCTACTTGGGACCACTGAACTCATGGGGCAGGGGGTCAGTGACACATTTTCTCTTTCGCACTCACTTTCTGCCACAGATTTCCACCCACTTTCCTACAAATCTCTGGCAGATCGTTGTTTTTATTATCTTTATTTTCTTTCTAACTGAAAGCGGGGGGGGGAGAAGAGGGGGAGAGAGAGAGAACGCTAATCCACTTTCTCCTAACTGGAAATAGGATTACACTGTAAACCTCTAAACCCGTTTTCAGCGGTGAGGGAAAAGTGCGGATAGTTCTTCTTACGTTTTGCTGTTCTGAGTAACACGGCAGGGCAAAATGCCCCCACGCTCTGGGAATACGGGGTGCGGGAGAACTGGAGGAAAGAATCACCCGCCAACGTGGAGGAGAGCGGCGACAGTAAGTACAACTTACCCCAGACTCTGGCGGCGAAGAAAAGCCAGATGAAGATCCGGGGGAGACCGAAGAAGAGTGTGCCCATATTTTTTGCCCAGAGGCGAGTTTGACGAAAGTTTTCGGAGCGTCTACGCGCCGAAAGTCGGATGGGTTCCCCTTGTGACAGAGATGTTTCTGTGCAGAAGGAGGGGGAGGAAACCAGCTGTGAGAAGGCGGCAGTCCTGGCGTGCCTACGCGCCGAGCTGGGCAGGGTCCGCTTCCCCTCCCGGGGAGGACGCTTATAAACTCCACCGAGGAGAAGGGAGACGCCAGTTCCCCACGAGCCGTGTGACAGACTTTCCAGCCGCTTCCATCTCGCCCTTTCCCTCACCGCCAAGAGTCCTCCTCTCCGTTTTCCACAGCCCCCCACCTCTCTCGCCGGGGAGGTTATTTGTTTTATTTTTATTTTCTTTCCAAAGGCAAGAAGATGACCTTTCACCGACCCCTTCATGCTTTTGGGGAGAAGCAAGCAGGAAACGTGACAGCTTTTCTCTCCTCCTGCTGAACAAGGAGACTGTGTTCGCTCACGTCTCCTGCTGATACTTAAGAAAGAAATATTAACAACTCTCCCTTATCCCCATTTCAGGCTATTTGGCTTCGCTCCCCTTTTGGGGGGTTCATGACAGAACACTCTTGTTTGAAGAAAAAGGAGAGACAATCATGCCTCAAAGCCCAGCAGGGCCAGCCAGCCTTTCTGTTAGGCAATGAGGCAACTGCCTCAGGCAGAAGAGAGGGGAGAGAACACTAGCCACCTGGCCATATTTTTCTTTCAGGGAATGGCACCTGGCCTCTCCCACCACCTGAACTTGACCACTGCTCTCTGGTGTAGTGGACAACAAAGCTAAAGTCAGATTCCTTTCCACTTCTGTAAACGGAGGGGAAGCACTGAAGCAACTTAATCCTTTGCCTCTGGCAGCAAAATGTCTTAGGCTAGCTCTACTAGTACCTATCAAGCAGGAGGTGGTCTTGAGGATTTCTTTTTTTTTTTCACTCAGCCATGGAAATGGTCTTGATCAAAGTCATCACAGCCTATCTGTAAAATGGGTACAACAATCATGACAAACCTCGCAGGGCTGTTCTGTGGTGAACGCAGTAAGGATGATATGAGCATTTTTGCCCAGTTCCACATACACTCTAAAGGTGGAAACTATTCACTTCTGGCCTAATGAAATTTGTACTGAATGTGGAAAACTGTAATATATTTAGAAGAAAACCCCTGCCCCAGCGCTACAAATAGGGTGACATACATGAAGGTTATCTTTCTGAACAATCCAGATGACAGCCTCCATACAGAGAGATGCTCTTTGTCACTGCAGCAATGCAAGATGCATTTCTTCATAGTTCTACAGTTCGGTGAATGGGATGCTTTTTCTATTGAAAAGTATGGTGATGCTACCTCTTGAGCTCATCCAGTCTTATGGGATATCAGACACTAAGTGGTGTTCAATGTGGTTAGTACTTGAATGGAAGCCCTCCTGTAAAAGGTGGTGGCAGAGTTTAGAAAGTCAGTTTGTCATGACAAACCTCGCAGGGCTGTTCTGTGGTGAACGCAGTAAGGATGATATGAGCATTTTTGCCCACTAAGTAAGGATGATATGAGCATTTTTGCATCCCTGTTACTTGATGCAGTGTTTGAAATGTAACCCATTGCTGTTAGTTCTTGGGCTGGTGAAAAAAAAGTAACTCTGCCACTTGTGTTGCTTTTTTGTTACTTTCTGTTACTTTTCCAAGGAAAGAAAAAGTTAGAATTAATGAGGGTATGGGATACATCTTAGAAAAAAATCCATTCTCAATGCCTCTAAAAGTGCCCTTTAAAAGAAATTAAAGGTCTTTACCTCTGGTACATTCGTAGGTAACTTCTGCATTGCACTGTTATACAATAGTTATACTTTCAACATCCTGTGGAATCCTGGGGTTTGCGCTTTAGGGAGGGGCATTTAGAGTGCTCAGCCAGGGAGCTCTTTGACCTATAACTACAAGCCCCAGAATTCCACAGGATATTGGAAGTGCAGTAACAGCACTGTCACAGTGTAGGGTGGAATGGCCTTAGTTGTACTACCATTGCTCCTCAGGATAGCTGTTAGCTAACATCGCTATTTAGATACATTGCTTGTAATCCATTGTTTCTAAGCTTTGCTTCATAGATATAAAATACAGTTGTTGGTTTCCTCCAGAGGTGCTAATTCTTTGTCACATTCAAACATGTCCACTAAAGGGAATCCAGAATGGGGTGGTGCAGATGGAGGAGTAGTTTCAGTTTGCCATCAGGATGTACAATATACATGCTGCAATAAAAATACCTTAAATGGGCATACATCTGATACTGTTGCCTTTATTTATCCAAGTTTGGAATCAGGACAGGGTGAAGCTTTGAGGCAAAGTATTATCAACAGACTCATTGACCCCCTTGCGGTGGAAGAGGTAGCAACTGCAAATGAAGAATTTTCTTACACCACCTCAGACTTTCTGTACATAGTCAGTGCAAAGTGAGAAGAGCAGACAGAATGACTGGTTAGCCTCTCATTAGTTTTGGGTATCCAGAAAAAGGTTTCTAAATTCCACTGTTTACAGCTAACTCTGACAGCTTCCAACCCAACAATGCCATGCTAGAGCACCCCTTTGGTTTTGTACATAGTGGGAAAAGATAAAGTGCTTCTCTTCTGGATATAAACCATAATTTGTTGTGAAAGCAAAACATGCAGTTAAAATAGTTAAATGTGACTGTTTCTTTGGCATTCCTCTCATTCCCATCCAATACAGAAGACCTTTAGGCTGGTAAATAATTACAATTCCCAATTTGTATTAACATCCCATAAAATGTAGAAAAGATATTCTCTTTGTGGCTGTCCCTAAATACAGGCACTCCCTCTCTTGAACCGTCAGCAAAGGCTCCAAATTTGTTGGAAGTGTGATAACAAAAAATTGGTTGAAGACATATGCCCGTATAAAGTTCTGATATGATCTTTGAAACTGACTTTTCACTTTTGTCCATCCGCTTTTATATTTGCATAATCTTCGCAGATATTTTGCAAAAGAGATAGACGACTGATATAGAGGAATATACTGGAGCAATTACTAATGTATTGATAGTTCAGATTTGTAATTGGCTCCATAAGAAAGCGCCAGGCTCAAGAAGAAATGTTACTATAATATTTCTGAAAGCTAGAGTTGGAGAAATGCAAATCTAATTCTTTGTAAAGCATGGTATCAGCTTTTAAAAAAATTCTGTATCCAAGGAGTGTATGTTATTGCCAAGGAAAGCTGAACTGTACTGCTTGTATAAATGTTGCAGGTCAAATTGCTAACTTCTTATCCTACCATTTTCACTATTTTTAAAATAATTTATTCTACTTCAGTTATATGGGGAGAGCAACTATAACTTTTTCAGAATGCTGATGTCTCACGCACAGACATTTATCTGGCTTCTGAGATGTCAGCTTGCACTCCATACACACTTCCAAACACTTTCTTGCCATCAGGACTAGAAACTTGCTGTTAGTAAAAGGAAGCTGAGATTCTCAAGAAGCTGAATTCTGGATGCACTAGACTAGTCTTCTTTCCTTGAGAATGCCACCATACACAGAAGCCTATTTATTTTTTGTTGTTAACTGCCATCGAATTGACTTCAACATGGCGATCGTATGAATGGGAGACCTCCACTTCACCCTGTCATCAACAGCCCTGCTCACGTCTTACAGACTTATAGTTATGGATATAGTTGTATGACCGTTTTAGTTCAATCATCTTGGCTTCTAGGGAGAGTTCAGGCTTGATTTGCTCTGGGACCTATTTATTTGTCTTTTTGGCAGTCAAGGTATCCACAGAAGTGTCCTCCATCACCACTTCTCAAATGAGTTGGTTTTCTTCCTGTCAGCTTTCTTCACTGTCCAGCTTTCACAACCATACATAGAAACTGGAAATATAATAGCATGGTCAGTCCTGACATTGGTATTAAGTTATATATCTTTATAGTTGAGGATCTAGTCTAGATAGCTACCCATCCTATTCTTCTCCTGATTTCTTGACTGTAGTCCCATTTTGATTACAGGGCATTTATCTGCTTGATTATAATGCTCAATGCAATATGGTACCAAGAAGGTTACATAGATTGCACTGAGAAGGCAATATGTGTCCCAGTGTTGTAGAACCTGCCCCAAATTACCCTTACCCAAAGAAGTCCAGTTGCATAGTTTTTTAATCAGAGAAGTGTAACTGATACAAGAATATCTGGTACTCACAGTTTAGTTAATTAAACAGAGATTACTAGATATGCATCACCAAAAACTTCATCAGACACTAGGAATCTGTGTCTTTTCTCCCCTGAATAGGAAGAAAATAGGAAGAGAGAAATATGCTGCTTATATCGTCTGGAGCCCCTTTTAAAATAACAAGTCCGATACACTAATATAAACTTGAAAATTTTGTTTTCAGCTTCTCTCCTATAACACATCTTTCCATTCTGTTCCTTTACTGCCCCCTTATGCCCAGATCCAAGCTTCACACAAGGCATTGGTGGGATCTACTATGCCCAGGGCCTAAATGTCTTGAAGGCATCAAATTTTCTGAATTTGACGCTAAGCAGAGTCAGGCCTGATTAGTTGGTACTTGGAAGAGGGACTACCAAGGAATAGCAGGTGTTGTATATGATTCATAGGAAGGTGATGGCAAACCACAGCTGCGTACTCCTTGCTAAAGAAAACCCTATGAAATTCATGGGGTTGCCATAAGTTGACAGGTGACTTGAAGGTTTCTACTGTTACTACTAGACCATCCTGGATCACTGCTTGTTTCTGAGGTACCACCAAATCTACATGTTACTCTGTGGGTGGGCCTTAATGAATCCAGCTTACTTTCTACTGTTTCTATAACATGGTCAAGGTCATAGTCCTGCAGTTGCAGGAGATGAAGCAGGATATGTTGCTGTTTTGAATTCCTTATTTTTGTTAGCTCTGTTATGTGGACATGCACTTTCACAGTTGTGCAGAAATGCTTACTGACAGTTGCACAGCTATGTAAGATCACAGTGCAAGGTAGTTCAAGTTTAATTTTCTTTACCATAGTTCCTTTCTCACCACTGCACAACCTGAGGGTGACTCATACCCAAGAGTCCGGCATCCTAAATCATTATCCTTTGCAGATCATAATTCTGCTGAATTAATGCATTGCACTTGATTGTTTTTTCCCCCCTCTTACTTTGATTTCCTTGTTTTCTTCTTTTTTTTCCTTGTGTTCCTCTAAGGCAACCAAGTCAAAATCCATGCAAGGAAAGAGAGAAGGAGGAAGAGAAAAATGAAATCCAGGGAAAAGTTTTCAGTCTGCCAAGCACAGAAGGAAAAAAGAAGAGAAGTAAATATGGACCAGAGAAGAAGACAAGGAAACGTGTTCAAATATGGGCTCAACAGAAGCTTTAATGCCTCTCCTGTCAATAATAATTATAATACTGCTACACTAGAAAACATGCAACTTGGCAGCACATGGAAGCCACAAACACAGGGAAGACCAACATAAAAGTTGTTGTTGTTGGGTGCCTTCAAGTCCTTTCCAACTTAAGGCAACTCTTGTTGTTGTTGTGTGCCTTCAAGTTATTCCTGAGTTATAGTGATTCAAAAGACAAATCTATCATGAGGTTTTCTGGAAGCTCAGAGTGTGTGATGCACCCAAGGTCACCCAGTGGATTTCCATGGCTCAGCCAGGAATCAAACCCTGGTCTCCAGGGTTGTTGTCCAACACTCAAAACACTATACCATGCTGACTCTAAGAGAAACCTATCATGGGGCTTTCTTGGCAAGATTTGTTTAGAGAGGGTTTGCGTTTGCCTTCCTCTGAGACTGAGAAAGTGATTTGAGGCTGACAGATTGAGCGAGGACTCGAATCCTGGATCTCATAAAAGTAGCTGGGAAAAATATGGAACACTGAGGAAGAAACAGCATCAGAGTAACAGATTGGTGACTGCACACATTAAAATAGTGGGATAGTATAGAGTGGCCACTTGAGACAAATGAAGGCATTTTCTTTGCTTCAAAATATTCAGATGTGACTGCTACCTCATTTTCTACTAGTATGAATGATTTGCAGCTATTCCAAAGTCATGCTTTTGGAAAATCTGTTAATCAGTCAGTATTCTTTCTTCATCTAATAGCAAAATCCTCGTATTTAAAGCATTTTCATACAAGCTATTTTCTTCTTGAGATATTTTAATTTTTTGCACACATTATATTATTCTTATAAGCAAAACACATGTGGAAGAGAATGATTCTTTCTAGGCAGCTGTGGGACTACAAAATCCACAATGCAGAGTTTTCTTGTGCTGTGGGGTATGGGTTGTACATTGTGACTCCCTTCATTAACCTCTACTCTTCTATTGATTATGTTCTGGACTTTTTTCTGTTGTAAATTGTACAGTAATATACGATTATATTATTTGTACCTATTAGGAAGGGCTTCTTAAATCTGAAGGCCCCTTAGATCTGAAAGGCAGGTGCCCCTTTTAAAAACCTGTATGAAAAGAAAGTGTTTAGAGCCTTTCCAGGGTGGAGTGCAGATGCATTGTGATTCTTTTCAGTAACTTTACCTCCTCTTCTGAGTATATTCCGGGCGGTTTTCTATTTTATGTTATTTTATACAGTGCACCCTCCATATATGTGTGGATTCCATGTAAAACAAAAAACACAAATGCTCTGTCCCATGAGCATCAATGGACACAATGTGCATGCAGCTAGCATGGGCCCAGCACATCCATTAACATAATTGAGTGACATGCCCTACTTCCAGAACATGGACTCTGACTCACAGTCTGAAACAGGAGGACATGCCAGAGGCTGAGACAGGGGGCATGCCAGGACCTGCTGTACAGGAAGAGGTTACAGTGCCACAAACAGAACAGGAGGTGGTGCCAGCTCCAGTAGAAAGTCCTACCCCTTCAGACACAGAAGATAACTTAACAGTACCTAACTTTGCTGAGTGCAGACCACAAAGAGAGAGCCTATGCCAATCCCAGAGAATATATAACCGGCAACAATTAATCAGGCAACAGCTGCACTATGTGGCTGACCTATATAGCTGCCGCTCTTGCCCTCTAGGAGTTGTCAGAGCTTATCTGACCTCTCTGTTTGCCTTGCTGAACTCCATGCCTGACTCTGGATTACCCTGACTGCCTTTAGACTTGTTACCTTTGAATTCTGTTGGATTTTATTTTGACCTTGTGCTTATTGAATGAAAGTGAGTAAGGAGCTGGGAGCTGTTCAGTTTGTTTTGTTTGAATGAGCAGCTGTATTGCTGGGACTGAGATAGGACAATGCGGCTTTGCGTGACTTTGCATTTATATGTGTGGAGGTCACACCAGCAGAGGGTGCACCATAATATACAATTAATGTACATAATATACAATTATTATATGTTATTTCAAATGAGCTGCAATGAATCTTTTTGCAATTCTTTAGTGTATTACTCAGATAGCCATGGGTACTTGGATAATTAGGTGAAAAGTTTTCCTCAAACCCATTTCCATTTTCTTGTCTCTTGGCATCTTTGCATCTTCCTTTCACCCTTCCTGTTCTGATTTTTACCCACTCCCCGTCCTCCTCTTCTTTCTTATCCATGCCCTCTTGATTACACGCTTTGGGTAAGGCAGATACAGAGAAGAGTTGTTAGATATTGATAATTTAAAGTGCAGATGCCACACGTTGTATTTAGGATCTCTGGTTCCTACATTCAAAAGCTGTGCTGTATCCCTGATCTTTGTAGACCTTGCATCTTGATCTGGAAAGAGGAGGCGGAATCAATGCAGTGGTTTAATTATGCAGAAAAATGTTTTGCATATGTTCAAATAGTGTTAAAAATTCAGATTAAGAATTCCCCACTCTTTATTCACTGTGTGATCATTTCAGCTATCCACTTACTACCATACTTGTGGTAGATCAGTGCCCTCTGAATGAATTAACTCAAATTAACTCACTCTTCAATAACCTTTAATAAATAGGGCATCTGAAGAGTGAGTAAAGTATACATGTTGGTGGAGACAGATAAAAAGGAGATATGCAGATGAGAGAGAAACTGAATTGAAGAGGATGTAAAAGGAGATCCCATGCTTTGGGAACACCTTCCCCAACCAAACAATTCCAAGATATGCTGGATTACCACCATTCCCAGGTAACAATTATATTATGGGCTTTGTAGTCCATACAAAAGCACATTCCTGGCTGACATCAAAAAGACAAAAATTAGTTCATTAGAAGGAGTCAGTAGCAAAATGTGCTCCTCAATAACGACAACCTCCATGCTGTTCTCCGTAAATCCCATAGTGTCACCCCATGCTAACATTTGGATCTATAATTAATGATAATTTCCTGAACCAAATAGTTTCAATTATTAGTGTTTATGCTATTGCATTTCTGTTTTCTAACATTTGATGTTACTGAATTAATTTTTAAAGCAAACATTCAAAGCTCTGCATTTGATACACCAAACTGTCACAGGTAACACACAGCAATCATGAAAGATAGGTTTCTTCAATATAGAAGAAACATGATATCCTCTTGAGAGGAACTACCTCATAGGAAAGTAGATAGATTGGACTGGGGAGAGCTAGGACTCTGGATACCAGACTGTCAGGGCTGCCAGAAGCTGCTTGTCTGAACTCTGATTCTTGCCATAGAAGGAGAATGATTGGAAAACAAGGAACGTAGCAGTGGGAGCAGTCTTTGCATACCAAGAAATAAGGAGGTAGAGGTGATGTGGTACCTACTATTTTTTTGATGTCTGCTGAAGAAAAGACACTGTGGATGAGAGGACTGGAGAAATTACCTGTGCTGCAGCATAAATGATGTCCCCATAGAATCATTAGAGTTGGAAGAGACCTCAGGGGCCATACAGTCCAACCCCCTGCTATGCAGGAACCTACATCAAAGCAGTCCCAACAGATGGTCATCCAGCCTCTGCTTAAAAAACTCCAAAGAAGGTGACCCCACCACACTCCAAGGCAGCATATTCCACTGCGAGACAACTCTGACCATCAGGAAGTTCTTCCTGAGGTTCAGGTGGAATCTCCTTTCCTGTAGTTTGAATACACTGCTCCTTGTTCTAGCCTCTAGAGCAGCAGAAAACAAGCCCATTCCCTCCTCATGACATCTCTTCAAATATTTAAACATGGCTATCATGTCTCCTCTTAACCTTCTCTTCTGCAGACTAAACATGCCCAGCTCCCTAAGCTGCTTCTCATAGGGCATGGCTTCCAGACCCTTCCCCATTTTGGTCACCCTCCTCTGGACACAGTACTCCAGATGAGGGCTAACCAAGGCAGAATAGAGTGGTACCATTACCTCCCTTGATCTGGATACCATATTCCTGTGATGCAACCAAGAATCTCATTGGCTTTCTTGGCTGCCACATCACACTGCTGACTCATGTTCAGCTTGTGGTCCACCAAGAGTCCTAGATCCCTTTCACATGTACTGCTGTCCAGTTACATGTCTCCTGACTATATTTGTGCATTCCATTTTTTTCTGCCTAAGTGTAGGACCTTACATTTGTCTCTGTTGAAATTCATTTTGTTAGTTTTGGCCTAGCTTTCCAATCTGTCAAGGTCATTTTGAATTTTAATCCTTTCCTCTGGTGTATTAGCAACCCCTCCCAATTTGGTGTCATCTGCAAATTTGATCAGCATGTCCCCTATTCCTTCATCCAAGTCATTGATGAAGATGTTGAATAGCACTGGGCCTAGGACATAACCCTGTGGCACCCCACTAGTCACTTCTCTCCAGGATGTAGAGAAGCCATTGCTGAGCATTGCTGAGCACCCTTTGGGTTTGGTCAGTCAATCAAATACAAATCCACCTAACAGTAGCACTGTCCAGCCTGCATTTTACTAGCTTTCTTGCAAGAATGTCATGGGGAACTTTATCAAAGGCCTTACTGAAATCAAGATATGCTACATCCACAGCCCACTCTCATAGTTTTGATATCTGGGTGTGCATATGTGCAGGAGAGTGGAAAAAAAATCTGTGTTTTTAATGTTCTAGGACAGAACCCTGTTAATGTTTTAATGTTCTGTGCAATATATTTGTTAGTTACCTGCCTTAAAGCTTTCCTGACGTTTTTAAACTGACAGTATGTCCTTAATTAATTTTTTTCATACTTCTGCTCAATGTTTGAGTTGTATTTTATCATTTTAAGAATATGAATCAATGTCTGGGCTCCAGACTTACCTAAATTGCTCATTTGTGGACTGCAGAGTGATGTGGCAGGGAGACATAGTTTTCTTCTTCATTATGCTAGTCCTCCTTCCAAGGGCCCATGTGCTTTTCTTTGGGGTCTTAGGTAATCAGAGGGTTGGCTGACTGAGACTTCACCCAGCTGGTGAAGCTAGGAGGCAGCCATTGCTCTGGTCTACGCAGGGTGAATATATTGAAAGCCCCACTGGCCCTTTCCCAACATTCAGGTCTTGCCTGCCTTTCCATTCTTGCATCCTCAATATTACGTTGTGTAAATTCATAGCTTTAATTTATGTAATTATTTACCTGTCATAAATTTAGCAATTTATCATGGGGACAACTTCAATTTTGGGAGAAACAGGGTCTTCATACTCTTCATCCATTCTTTCTCTCCTTGGGTGTCCTCTTAAGGGACCTTTAGGGTGCAAATGACCAGCTTCAGGCCTGGCTCAACAGCAGTCAGACCTGGCTCACTCCCAGATGACAGGGAAGCATACAGTGATTCATGCCTGAATGTATTCCACAGCTATCACTCTTCAGTAGTCCCTGAGAGCAAGAACTAGCGTCTATCAGGTGATGGGTGGATTATCCAGTTTCTGGATCCATGTTTTATACTGGGACAACAGCTGTAAACAATAAAATTGTGCCCTTTTGTTTCCAAATATATCAGATGTGTGTGTGTCTTGACCCCATCCACCTCTACCAGACGTTTTATGCAACTCCTGTAAAAATAGATAGGGGCAGATGTTCTGCAGTGGAACTGTAGGTATGAGTAAAATGTCTCTGATTCATTCAGAACAGACACATGGAGGAAAATGTTTGCAGGGACAGAATAACGACCACACATTCTTCGTATAATAAGTCAATCAACTGGTAAGTAAATGCCTATGGGGGACCATGACAGTGAGGGAAACTGAGATCAAAGCATGCCAGTTAACATTTTCTAAACACTGCTGTGGTATTCAGTCCTATAAAAGTGCTTTCCAAAGGGAGAGGCTCCAAGTTTTCAGCATACAAAGGTACTGGGCAGGTATTCCTGAGTGGATTTTATTTATAGAGAAAGGAGAAATAGTAGCGGGAAATGCAGGAGAGTTACAAATGGAAGACAGCTATGCCTGAAAATGCACCCCCCCCAAATAAAATCCCACTTTTGAGGCAGGGTTAGTGCAGGGTAAGTCTTATTCAAAAGTACTCAGCTGATGAGAAAATAATAGAACAAAGACCATCTGTTAGGTCAATATCACTCAAAGACCATCAGAACATTGGAGGAGAAATTGCTTCCAAACCTCAGAGGGAACAGCAAGTGGACATCATGCATCACAAGGAACCAGCTACTGGATCAGATACTTGGCCCAGAGCTAGGAAAAGTATATGGGGCTGGTTCAAAATAAAGCAGGAGGCACCTTACCCTGTATGGTGGGGTGACCACAATCTCCTCCCTGTTTAGCCCATTTCCAAGCTGGCACTATGTTAAGATGCTTATGTTGGTGCTTTTTTGGACAATCCTCCAGCCAGTATTGAAGTTGCTTTCCAAAACAATAACTTTTCCAAGCTCTGCTCTAGCCCCTTGGAAGCAGGGTAGCTCTGGTCTGGGATAACACCTTTCCCCCAGTCCTCGCTCTTCATCAGAGATCTTCTGATATATTTTGGTAGTGCCTCTATGTATCTTTTTCTTAGCCCATCAGCTATTTAAATTGAATAGGCTCTCTCAGGTGAAAGAGGAATCTGAGCTGACAGTTCTCAGCCTGTGGTGGTAGATGAAGGTGGTGCTTAGGAGCAGTTGGGGTGGAGTTTTTGTGTGAGAGAGGTTTTTTTTTCTACCGTGCTGCTTAAGAGACTTTACAACGTGCATCTCCTGAGTTCCCACTCTGACTGACTGCACACACTTTCCAGTGGCTGAAAATTTTTGTTCCTGAATTGACTTCTTTTCCTTAAAGATTTAGTGGAACAGTACTGATCTGAGGGTCCTTCCTCATATTGGTATATGCTTACCATCTCTCCACTCTTTTGGGCTGCCTTTTGTGAAAGAAGTCAAGGGCTGAGACAGACCGACTGCTTGCTGAGGAGTCTTCATATATTTAAAGGATCATCTATAAAAAGAGGTTTCTGTGATTACTCTTTATTTTCTGGAAAATCTGGTGGATTCAAATATAAAAATGAATGGTACATTGTTTAATCAGACATTAGTAGAAGAAGGTGTGTATTCCAACCGATCCCAAGATTTGGGGAGCACTTTGATTGGCTGCTGCAATGGGACAGGAACAGTGGTGGCCAGCGATGGGGGGCCTCGGTCCTGATCCCAGATGAAAGGAACCTTTTCATCACCCGGGTGGTCCAGATTGCAGTTCTCTGTGTCCTCTCCTTGACTGTGGTCTTTGGGGTCTTCTTTCTGGGCTGCAATCTGCTCATTAAATCAGAGAGCATGATCAACTTTTTGGTCAAAGATCGGCGGCCATCAAAAGATGTTGGCATTGCGATCATGGGACTGTATTAACAAAAGAACTTGGAGCTTTTCTCTGGCATGTGGAATACTGTCACAAGTATGGAATTCCATTGTTGAGTTTGGAAAAATAAGAGCCTGGTAGCGGCATGCTGCTAGATGGAGTAACATTAAAAGAGGAGAAAGAAAATGGAAGAAAAGAGAAGAAAGAGAGAAAGAAAGAAAGAAACCAGAAAAATAAAAGAGGGGAGGGATGGAGTGGAGGGAAAGGTTTAGTGTATGTATGTGTGTGTCATAAGTGATAAAGTCTCTGTGTTTTTTAAAAAAAGAGAGAGAAAGAAAGAAAAATCTGTGTAGCAAGTTCTGTGCAAAGTTAAATTTATTCCTAATGCTGCATGTGGAAATGTCATATGTTTTGCATGAACAGTCTATGTGCAAGGAGAAGAAAAAAGTGAAGATGTACTAGTCTTTTTATTCTGTTTCCCTTGGAAACCAGTGACTGGACACACATCTTTTGTTACATGAGGCAGGTGTTCACATCCTGATACTTAACCGAAACTCCTGCGATGCTGTGCAGAAGAGAGATGCCTGTTAAGTATCTCAAAGTGATCAGTAATGTGGTACTTAGTAATTTGATACTTAAAGTCTTTGAGTATTTCTTTCTATGCCTGTGTGGAATCCAGGGTGGGAAATTTCTGCAGAGTTTATAGATAATATTTCATGCCATGAAGGGGGGGTTGGATATCTTGGCTTCAGTGTATGTGTGTGTATGCATGTCCACTTACACCTGTTTTTTAGCATATTTTGTAAAATGCTATGCTGAAATTAAAGTAACAGCAAGCAAGTGGAAAATCACTCTATTAAACTGAAAAGACATAGGGATTCCCAGAATAATCTGCAAAGGGTATCTCAGAAAAGGATTTGTCTGCTTTACCTCCTGCAAATTACAATTTATTTTCCCTTCTGACCTTATGTAAATATTTATATTTATGTAAAAATCCAAAGTGCGAGCTGGAGAAAAAAAATTAAAAGAGGAAGGGTCTTGGCCTCTCTTTGCTCAGTGAAATTATCTCCATGAATATGGGTGCAGACTGGAAACTACTCGATTTCTGTTGCTTTTCTATTCTTTTTCATTAACAGGGTGGCAGCTAAAAATAGACAGAATATTGAAACCAAGTCTTACTTAACATGGTACTTTCCAGATATTTGTGACTAAAGTGTTTATCAGCCCCAACTATCATGAACAGTGACCAGAGATGATGGCAGAGTAGACTTTTGCCATATTCAGACAGAGTGCAATAGGGGTGTGTGATATACCCTATGCAGTATAGACATGTCTCTGCATATATATATATATATATATGAAAATTGGTGCAATTTGTTTCTTCAGTTTGTAGATTTGCAAATTGTATAACATTATGCAAATATCTGATCCCCCCCCTTTGATTTGTATCCTGGGTAGAACTCTTAGAGATGGAGGAAGTATTTGAATTCTATTTTACTAGTCATATTTGCACATATCCCTTTATCCAAGAAGCCCAGAGCAGTCTCCACACATGATCCTCACAAATCCCATAAACAGCACCTTGCTTGCCCAAGATCACCTGACAAGCATTTAAGCCTGCATGGTGATTTGAAGACTCCTCAGTTGAAATCCAGTGTCCTTTAAAAAAAAACAAAAACAACCTATTATTTTTTAGTTCAAAAACTCTTTTCACTTTCAGTCTATACTTTTCTTAATCCAGCTGGCCATCAGATGTCTAAAGAGAAAAACCATAGCTTATACAAACTATTCTGGGGGCCAAAAAGTCCTAGAATCACCCAGCCACTCGCCATGTTGGCTGGGGACTTAGGAAGCTGTAGTCCAATAAAGTAACTTTACCAAGTTCTGAGAAAGACAAATGGTTACTCATCATTCACAATGTGCTGCACTCTGCCAAGTGCCTAATATGCCCATCTTTTTCCAGCTCCAAGCATGCAACAAAAAGAGATGGATTGGCCTATGTTGCGGGCTTCGTTCAGTTTGGCAGCTTGTGAGTGGTCTAAGCCTAGGCTCGAGATCTGGAAGTGAAAATCCAAGGCTCAAAGCTCCACTCGATTATAGTAGTATAAAGTTTCAACCATATACATACTTACAAGGAACAGCCACTGGTAACTGAACAAAGTCATGTGGGCCATAGTGGACCTACCATTAAGGTCAGTTGGGTCAGCAAATATAAAAGTCCAGCTTTTCCCCTAAAGACCCCACATCTATTGAACTCTCTAATGAAGGAGTTAGCTCCATCCCTGTTCGCTTTCAAGAGGATTAGATTTTATTAATATTTTTAAAAACATTTATTTCAATCCACTTTTTACTGAAATGAATGACTTTTAAACTGTCCTTGTTCTCTCTTATTTTCAAATGTACTATCATTCTTACTGGTCTAACTGGCAATCATCTTAAGCTGTGGCTTTAAGATAAATGTTTGTAGATATTGGTTTTAAATTGGTTTCATAAATCTTACGATATTTACTATATGCTGCCTTGAAGGAACTCTGTTTTGAAAGTCAGTATTTAAGTTCCTAAATAAAATAAGTAAATTGAATATAGTGGGACATTTCTACATATACCTGTATTCACATTGGAATAAAGGAATTAAAGGTGGCATGCTAGTGTATTCTTCTTGGCTTTTGTATTCACTTTGCTCCATCCCAGAGTCATTAGGCAAGAGATAACCATGGTGGCTGAGGATATCCATGTCTGTGGGGATGGAAAATCAACTCTTGGGTTTAGTCTGTACTTTAAAGGAGCTATTAAGGGGTTGAATTCGATCCTCAAAATAGGCTTAGTACCTTGGATAGCTCATTTAAAATTCAGACTAAAACCTGGAGTGGATTCACAGACACATTAACAATGGAAGCCACCAGCTATCACTGAACACAGTCACATTCTCTCCCCAAAGCTGCCATGTGTCATCACTTCTGCCAACCTCTCCTAGACTGGATCCCAACCTTTTCTCCAGTCTAAGAAGCACCACATGTATAAAACTGTGCTGTGAGGTGTGCATTTCTTCACACAGCATATAGTTTCACTCTGGAATTCATTACAAAAGGATATAGTAATGGTCACCAACTTAGACAGCTTAAAAAAAAATGAGACTGGACAAAGTAATGGAACGTAGGGCTATCATTAGCTACTAATCATACTAGATATATATTCCTCCAGTAACAGGTGCTATATACCTCCATATACCAGTTGCTCAGGAATATGATTAGGAGGGTATTTCTATCATATTCATGGGCTGCTGGTAGGCTTCTCATAGACAAGTGGTTGCCCACTGCGTCGATAGACTGGTAGACTAGATAAACTTTTGGTTTGATCCAACATGCCTCTTCTTATGTTTTTATCACTTGTGAGAAAATATATCACAGGGCAAATAACTCAGAGGATTGGTTTAGCTCCAGACTTAGTTATATTTAAGAATAGATCGATTGAAGTAAATGAGATTCAGTCTGCTTAGAATCGCTGTGACTAATGTAAACCCCATTGATTATAAGAGGTCTGTTGTAAGTATTACTAACTCTGAAGCAGCTAACCCATATTTCTCAACCTCTCCTACCTGAAAAAAAATCACCATGAAGCAGGAACACTATTTGGTCCTTGGAGACAGAGTAAAACATACATCTGGCTCATATAAATCTAATGGACCTGTTTCCTGTTTGGAGAAAATAATCTTCTCCGTACATTATGAAGGTTATGAGGACACCTCTTAATAGCAGGCCTTGCTTCCATCTTCTGACTGCCCAGTGACCACTACTTCAGTATAGTGGCCAGATATCAGTGGGTGGCCTGACATTTTGAGAGCTATACTTCCTTCTGGGTGTCTTCAAGATGAGGAACAAGTATAAAATTGCCTTCTAGTACTTTTTGCTCCACTTGAGAGTTTTGATATTAGCTTTGCTCCATATCATACCATACAAAACCAGGCAAACCAAACTCTGCCCCCAACTTACCGTACACCACCACTCCCAACCAGGCTCTTCTAAAATGCATGCTATTCTTCTACTCAGTAATCTGTAAAGTATCATTAATGATCCAGTTGTTTTTGTGTGCATTCAAGCCATTTCTGACTTATGGCAACCCTAAGATAAACCTATCACGGGGCTTCCTTGGCAAGATTTGTTCTTTGCCTTCGTCTGAGGGTGAAAGAGTGTGATTTGCCCAACATCACTCAGTAGGTTTCCATGGCTGAGCAGGGATTCAAACACAGGTTACCAGTGTCATACTCTAATGTTCAGACCACTACATCATACTAGATTTCTAACTGTGGACTAAATGGTGTTATGGGTGAGCAGGTTGGCTTTAGATGCCCATAGGTATTAGGATCAAATTTTATATTAACAGAAATGTGTATTTCCTATCTTCTGTCCTACAATTTTATCAGAAGTACATGCTCAAGAATCAGACTTGCAAATTAAGCCTTCCTACTGTCGATCACAAAACAAAGCACTCTAAATGGAAGATACATAGATAAGGAAAATCTGTGTTGTGATAAACAGACGTGTTTCACCACTTGAGGGAGCACATCTTTTAAAAATATGTTAAACACATCATCTAATTTGACATGTTGTGAAGCATATATCTAATATATTTTTTTTCTCCTGCCCAGTGCTATTCCATCCTTTAAAACAGCTTCTACATTTCTGATATGTTACAGAAAACAAACAAGTCTTTGCCAGCTTTATGGAGGTTAAAAATAAAAGCAGTGAGCATGTGTAATTTTGCGTTTTGAACACACTGAAATCATGACACTGTTATAGCTACAGAAATAAAATAGAACTTCGTTCTGCTAGCCTGCTATACTATATTGGCTGGGGAATAAGTGGGAATTTGTTGTAGAAAAGGATAATATATTTTTAATATAAAAATAATAAAATAAGCATCGCATACATGCCTGACCAGTTGTGACCTACCCACAATATATTTTTTAAACAATAAGGATTAAGAAGGATCCTGAGGAGATTCTCATTTTCCATGCCAATCCAGGTGCTGATGTCAGGCCTATTTGCTACTCTCTGATGACTGTTTGGAGCCCCTATGGGTCTCTAAGATGCAGGCTCTAAGGGTCAGTCCTAGCCACACCTTTGCCAGGCTAATCCTTCTGAGCCTTAGGGAATCTGACAACATCTGCATCATTTCACCATTTCTAGGCAGACTTTCATTCCATAATGGAGAATGCACACAACCTTCTCAGCCCTGAGAACTGCATGTTATGGTTATTTGATGATTATTTGGGGCTGCATATGACTGTGACCACATACATAAGTGTTCAGGATACCTATACTCCAGCAGTCCTGGCACAGATCACTTTCATCACTGCCCACAACAGAAGGGGAAAAAGCAAACTGTGAAAGGATTGCTGAGGAAAGACTGAAGTGATGTTATTAGTTGTAAAGTGGGGGGGGGATTCTAGGGGAAATCAGAGCAACTTGAGGGGGTGCATTTAAGTCCTTGGGAGTATTTGCATCCAAACTTCATATACCGGTAGCTACAATCACACCAGTGCCTGCTTAGTCAGATGGGAGAGTTTCCTGTTCTTGGAAAAAGTCTGAAAACACCACTGTCCTCAAAGCAGGATCTGGGGGCAGAAATCCAGAATGATAGAACTCACTGCCACTAGATGTAGTGAAGGCCACCAACTTAAATAAGAGCAATTAATGGCAGATGGGGCTACTAATGGCTATTAGGCCATTCAGTGGCCAATAGCAGCTAGAGGTGGGGAGCTGCTGTATACAGTAATTCCTCTTCCTTTGTTACCCCAAAACATGGATGACTCAGGAGTCCACCTGTGATGCCAGTACCTCTGTTCAAAGGTGGGGAATTATTAGCTCAAATTAGGAGGCCTGCGAGAGGGGGTAACCTAAAGAGATCTTTGACCCTAATGTTTACAGGATCTTGTGCAGGGAAGAACCAGCCAGAGATTCAAAAGTAAACTAAAATGTGTTTTACTGAGGGAAATTCAGTCACTCACACAGAAGATCCAAACAGTCATGCACTCATGCAATGCTAGCCAAAGGTAAAGAGAGGAAAGTTTGATAGAGAGACTTCAGGGAGTGGGCAATATTTACCGGTCCAGAAAAGCAGCGAAGAGGCAGTGATGTGGCTTAGACTTGCAGCTAAGGACAGTACACAACTGGAAATCAGTGTGACAGAGTGGCTACCAGCAATTGGTGTACTGTGAGCTAGCTGATCAAAACTGGGGCTTTTATACACAAGTTCTACCTGGAGGGCATGGGTGCAAATGACTCTCTGGCCAAGTAAATAGTGGAATTCATAGAGTGGACAACGAGGTCTAGAATGAGCTCATGGTTTTAGCATTAGGTGACAAAAGGGGCTAATGGTTGTTTGATAGCTCAGTGTTTGTGGATGGGTTTGAGGATAATGGGATAGATTTCAGGGTGAAGAGGAGAGAACTTGACACGATCAGCAGTCTGGTGGGAATCTCCTAGTCACTGCTGTTTAAGAAAGCAGTGTTGTTAAGGCTAGCAGCAGCCTATTATCTCTGGAGTTTCCTGGTGATTTCCTGACTATGACCTGGCTGTGCCTAGGAGAATTCTTCCTGACCTCAGATTTCATAAAAACATGTTCGGCCAGCTTTCCTCTTATCCAGCAAGGCTGTCCAGCCATGTCAGGGTATAATTTATATTTTATATCAATTTCAATGTATACCAGTTAAACCATGTCAAAGCATGGGGGTGTATGGCTGCTAATACCGTCACAATAACAAGCAGTCAGTTGTGTGCACATTTTTAAAAAATCAGAGTTTGCAAATTTACTTCTTACAAAGTAATTAATTGTATCACATATGATAATGTTTGAGAAGTAACCTCTTGTCATTACTCTTTGCAATGTTGAAAAACTAATGTGTCTCTTGTTCCACTGCTCATTACTTGTGGAGCCAGTGGCAAGTGTGAGACTTTACTTCAGCAAGATCACATTTTGTTGGAATGGAAATGACCATAATTTAATTGGCTATATCTAAATAGCATGAATCTATTGACTCACAGCATGGGTCTGGGTTCAGGCATTGGTTGACTTGTCTACTAGCTGATGGCAATCCATTCATTGGTCAACCTACCTCCTGGCTTATGGGAACCCACTCATGCAGTACTACTTGCTAGATAGTTTTGGAATGACAGATACAGGAATCTACTGAGGTGGAAGCCACTGTGCAATTCCCTTGTCTTTTGGGAGTGAGGCAAGGCCATCTATCCGCAAGCTGGGAATAAAATGGCCGCCTATACCCCCAAGTTTCCTTAAGGAGACCCCATCCTGGTTACAACCACATAACCATTATGGTTAGAGCTCTACCTCCCGACAAACTGGATCCAGCTCCCCCATTCCAAAACCAACCAAAGTTGTGACAATTAATATTAACAGAGAGATATCACTAACAAAACAATTATCTATATAAAACCCCAGACATTGAAGGAGGGCAGCTAGGGATGACAATAAAAACTGATTATTGGTACAATGGGCCCTCTGTATCCACAGGGGTTGGGTTCCAGGATGTCCTGTGGATAACAAAATCCATGGATTTTCAAGTCCCATTATATGCAATGGTGTAGCAAAATAGTGTCCCTTATATAAAATGGTGAACAACTCAAAGGTTTGCTTTTTGGATTTTTTCCTCAATATCTTCAAGCTGTGATTGGATGAATCTGTGGATGCAGAATCCACAGATACAGATGACCACCTGTATTGTACGGAAAGCAACTTATATGGGCCACGAACAGACCTAAAGCGCTCACTCACTTGCTCCTAAGTCCTGTCCCTGTCACTCAACCAGGCTGCCTCTGATTGACTGTCTTCCTCGCATCATCCCAGAGCCTGCAAAAACTACATGGGCTTCTGGGATAGAGGAAGGTATCTTTCCTGCACCCATAGCCAGCATCTGGAAATTGGTGCGCCTGGTGAGTTGGGAAATACACTTTTCTGTTACTTTCTTGACCAAGGGAAAAGACATTAGCCCTAATAACAGAAAGGCATAAAACTCCTGTCTAGACCCCAAAACCTGGCCTGTCAAAATGTCTGTACAAGTGTCCTGTAAAGCAACTTTTGAAATTAACTAGAAATCACTATTCACTGTGTCAGTTAAGTAATTTTACTGTACTTGTTGTACTACTAATGAAATGTGTTGTTTCACTGCACCCTTGTTGTACAAAATGGTAACTAGTTGCAGGTCACTAGGTTATTTCTGAACACTATAAAAATGTTTTTTGAAGTTTAAAAAATTAATGTAACATATCATTTGTCCTGCCAGCAAATCTTTGGAAATCAGATAACTTAAGAAAATGAGCCAAACCACATACTCCTGAAGTCAACGTTCTCAAAGGTTCTAAGGTGTTAAGATTTTTCTATGGGGGGAAAAGTCAATCCTTTGTTCCCAGTTAGAGAACAGTGATTTAGATTCTTGGCTTTTCTTTCTATATTTGGAACTCAGCAATTTTATACTGAGATGCGCTGAAAAGTGTGAACATATGTTAATGAAGGAAAAGAAGGCAAAATACAAACAGACTTAGGAGTCATTGTTAAGAGATTAATTTCAAAAATAACAAGATATGGTGCTCATACATTGCCTAAAGGCCCTTTCCATTTGAAGCTCCCCTTTTTTTAAAAGGCATTACCATTGGACTGGAATTCTTGGATGACAAAGTAATAAATATGAAAGGACATCTGTAATTCTTAGCTACTCAACATCGCTGATTGCAAATTCAGGGTTGTCATGTTGTGTTTCCAGCTTGAAAGGGAGAGAAAGAGTCATCAGTATTAACACTAATATAATAATATCAGCATTCATATTAGCACCATCTTTGCAAGAAACTCATAACATTTTTTCCAAATCAGTTTGTATTTACTGGTCTCAGAGAGGGCTCCATAAACAGAGTTGTATATCCAAGTATAAGCAATCTACATTCTGTCCCAAGAGAATGTAGATTCTGCAATCTATGGAAATTATGCAGATATAGGATATTTTCATAAATTATTTTATTTTGCACCATCTGGCAATGATGGTGAAGTTTTGCTGCTCTGTAATGTTGCTCCTGAGGAACGCTCATAGGGAGCTGCAGATCAAAGCTGAAAACCAGTTCATACCAAGGAACTCTTAGCTATTTATGTCAATTGAAATAGTATTCTGTGGTTGGCCTAATAAAGGTATCCTGCAATATGTACTTTGGATTTTGTTGTGTTTTGCTCTCCAGTTGGTCATTCAATTATTTACTTATAGTAAATTGACAGTATCCTTCTGGAAACCAAAGCATAGTTCTTTTGCAGTGCTATTAGATGCTGTCAAAATTTAACTCTTTCTCCATTCTGTCATATACTGATGCATACCTTCCAACATTTCACAAACAAAAAATGGGACATGTGTGTCCAAGCAACATCAGAATTTGGTCAAGATGGCTATATCTGTCACGCCATTGATCGCCAGGGTTGTTTTGGCTAGACGAGTGTCCCCTCCCTCCCTCATCGCTCCATGTGCATCCCTCCCAAAGCTGTGCGCTCAGTGGAAGAGGACGACCATTCCAGATAGAAGGAGTGTGCTGTTCTCCAGTCAAGGGTATATGATAGCTCTGCTCCCCTGCTACAACCTCCAAATAATCTCCAGGTCCATTTGTAGGAGATGGCAAAAGTTATCAGTGAGGAAGAACACACAAGCTAGGGAAGACAGCAGCAGTTTGATTTTGCCTGTCCCTCTGGGAAGGGCAAGATTTTGCCCCATCCTCTCCCATTCCACTGATTAAGTGCACATTATTTTCCACTTTAAACTCAGTTTGCAAGAACCGAAATAAGCCAAGGATGAAGGGGAAGAATGGGAAGAAAAGAGAGAAACTGGGACATTTTGAAAGCAACTGAAAAAATGGGATGACAGAGGATTATTTGCAGCAAGCCCTGCCAAATCAGGACAGTTGAAGGGTATGGTGATTATAATCCTTATTATCCCTCAGGCAATATGGTGCATATCTTTCCAGTAAGGTCATGGCTTCAGTGGAAGGTGGGTGCATAACATCTTGGGTACCTTTCACAGTCTCCTCCCAGATGGAGACCCCTTGTCTCAGCAAAATCAGTCTCCCTTCCTGAATCCTTTCACTGTCACTGCACATCTTTCGAGTTTACCTGTACTTGTATTTCCTCAGCCATGGCTACAGTGGGGCATGTTAATGAGAATTTACCTAATTTTGCACTTTTGCATCACTATGCAAACCAAACAGTTATCTTTTGAGATCTGGACTGCTCTGAGTGGAGTTTGCCAATTAAAAAATGTTTACAAATATGTAGAAAAACTGGTTGGTGAGAGAGGAGGAGTACACACACAAATGTATTCATGAAAATGGGTTAGAATGTTTTTTATTATGAACATTGCTTACGAAAATCTTAACGAATCTTAACTCCTTGCTCATGGTGACAAGTACTACTAGTTACAAGTACAGTAAGCAAACACACACTAGTCTTTCTTCTTTTAAAGTCCTTTGCAGATGGAGAGAAGACTCATGGGCCAAATTCTTCTCACTTGATTTCCTGGTTGTAACAATCATCAAATTAAGAAAAAGACATCAGTGAAGCAATATTCTGAACTTCTAGAAAGATATTGCCTGGAATCCCGTTGGTTTGTCCTAGTTAGAGTTTAGTCAGTTGTTGAATGGTTGGTCAACATGTTGTTGGTATGTGCCTTCAGGTTGTTTCCAAATTATGGGAACCCTAAGGCAAACCTATCACTTTTGCGAGAGGGGGGGCCAGATTTGTTCTGAGGGGGTTTGCCTTTGCCATCCTCAGAGGCTAAGAGAGTGTGACTTGCCTAAGGTCACCCAATGGGTTTCCATGGCCAAGTGGGGATTTGAATACTGGTTTCCAGAGTCATCGTTCAAACCATGATGCAGTAAATCCAGTTGGAGCCTAAAACAGGATTTGTACCTCTATTTGTGACAGAGTGGCAGAGTAACAACATAGGCAAAACTTACCCCTACATCAGTGTAATGTGTTCCTTTTGGGGAGGGGTTGCCCCACTGACTGTCTAGAGTGGCAGTGGTTGCCTTGTGTCCAACTTTATAATAAACTAGGCTGTCCAGTCCAAGTCCAATGGACAGATCAAGAACTGTAAGAAGGGAAAGCAGCAAGGACCTGAAGCTGCCCATCTACCACTAATACACTGAGCAGGTACATGTTATAGTCTTTCCCACTGGAGACATGTACTGTCTATTTTGTGGTGTGTGCGTGCTGCGTGCATGCCTTCAGTACATTACAGTTTTTCTTCTAAACTTGCATTCATAGAAGTGCACAGACAGTTTTCCTGCAAGCTTGTTCTTCTTGTTTTTTGTTTTGGTCATGTAAAAGCAGCTTCTCTACTGCATTCAGATTAATACCAGGAAGTGCTAATTCAAATGTCCTGGGAAGGGGATGTCTGTGACAGCCACCTCTACCAACGCCATTTGCTCCTGTCAATGGGAAGATTTTTTCCCCTAAACCAGCATTGCTTGATTCCTCTGCTTCCTGGACCCATTTAATTCAAAAGCTGCAAAGTAGCCAACCCTGAAAAGGCTGATCCAAACATCTCTTCATCTGGAGAATGGAGAACAAACCTCTCTTTGTCTCAAATAAATGACTTAAAAGATAAAGGCAAGGAGGTCAAAGGTATCAGCAGTTCTGAGTGGACAACTGAGGGGATGAGAAAGGAGTAAACATCTCCACACCCCCGATTTCCTATCTTGAAATCCGCAGCCTCCTGAAACTACTTAGTAAATAATTAAATAAATTTAAACCAGAAGGAAACTGTTCACCTGCTTCAAACATCAGTTCAAGCTTAGCCCTGGCTGCTCTGGGTGTCTTCAAAAGCAATAAGATATTTTCACAGCTGAATGCTGGTGTGTGTGAGAGAGTAAAAGGCACGAAATCTCCCTGAAGCGAGGAGGAGGGTAAGCGGAGGAAGGCAGCTGGTTCTGGACACCTGGTGCCAGACACGTAACTTAACAAAGTTCAATAAAACTGGAAACAACCAAGGAAGAAGAATGAGTTTCTCATGCTTGTAAACAGAAGTGGATTGTTAGAAGAGGATATTATAATTGGTTCATCTCCCTCACTTAATCCCCACAATGACAAGACAGTGGTTGGCAGGGGCATGAGGGAGCAGGCATCAGACTATAATGAAAAGGCCTTAATGAAGTCAGCATGTTCAGAAAGGTGTTTGAGTAGGTTCCATTCAATAAGTTGCCCAAGGATATCTTTGACAGGTCAATGGACACATCAAATTTCTACAGCAAGGCAAGACTGAAAAGGCAGCAGGAACATAAAATACAAATGACGTTCTTTTCACTTACATGCAGAGATTTTTTTAAAAATAAAGATCTCACAGCATGGCAGCATGGTCTCACAGCAAAGCTCTCACCACATCTGACAGGACAGCACAAAACCTTTAGCTGGATGGTAACAAGAAGCAAATCTACCACCGGGGACACCAGAACTGTTTCAGAAGTGGGGGTGGGGGCTCCACTTTAGCAAGTAGGTTGATCTTAATTTTGTCTACTTGTGAGTAACTCCAGAGGAAGGACAAATTACTTTTCCAACGTAAGTTATCACTGGAACATGATTATGTATGAAGACTTGTACCTGTAAGTCTGCTTAGAAGTGCTCTCTATAGGTTTACTGTGGCACATAGGATGGACTACAGGCAGCCTTTATTAGTCTTGGGAGGACTCAACAAAAACAGCTGTCTTAATATGTCTTAGTTCTTGTTCATTTAGTGTACTTCTGACTGATAATTCCTGAGGAGGCTCAACTACATTAAAGATTTGGTGCTCCAAATCTTTTGCCAGATTATTTCAGGGAAGGCTCAGTCCCACTTGCCTAGATTTAGGAAGGGCTCAAGCCTTTCCCTATGCCAGGCCCCGGTCCACCAACACCAAATCAAGGTACATAGTACTCAAGTCTGGTCAAGTTATTTTGGCACCTGAGGCCAAAAGTCCTAGGAATAAAAATACAAACAAGCCTGAGATGGCTGGTTCAGAGTCAAGCTAGAATTTACAAGGAGAACACATTTCCTGCAATTAACCTGCTTTGCCTCTCACACTGGGATTTCCTCAGTGATAAGTGAAAAAGGTCAGTGATTTTAAAAAAGTCATGCTAAGTGCAATGTGAGGAAAATCAAAGCTAAATGGCTTTGTCTCCTTGATAGACAATGTCTGCAAAAAAAAAAAAAAAGTGCTCAGTATGTTGTCTTGTTTGGTCTTCACTCTAATGGTAGAACCATGTCTCCTGAAATTTATGCCTCCAAGAACTGGGAGCTAAAGGGTTAAATAGAACAGAACAAAGTGAGATATAGGCAAGGGACAGTAGTGCCTGATGAGGGCAAACAATATATCAGGCCTCAGGCCAGTGAGGGCAAGAGCCTAGTTGTGTTTCAGAATGGATCCTACCTGATATATACAAGGGAAGACTGAATGGCAAAGCAGAAAACAATCAGTCTCAATTCTCACTTTTTGCTGTGAGATTTTAATTCTTCCCCTGAAGACCCTATAACTGGGTAAAACCCTGAAATTTTTGAAGTGCTGGTGTATGAAGCTTTTATTAAGGCATTGTCCTGTCATATTTACTGAATGTTGGAAGGGGGTTGTCAGATGACATCATCTTCTACTTTTAAATTCCCTTTGATTTTCTACTACTATTGCTATATTTTTCTTACTGTGAAAATGTTATTATGAAGAAAAACAGAACAGTTGCACTGCCAGCATGAGGAGCTCTTTGTATGGAAATGTCCCAATAACCTTAGGTTACTATGGTAGAGACCATAGTTCTACTTAGCAGTGAGAAGTACTGGAGCCAGGGCTCACCGATTCAGAGCTCCAGGATGTTTTTGATTAGCAGTGCTGTGACTTTATTTGCCATCCCCTTTGGGATCCTCTCTTCTTCTGAATGTAGCTGCAATGTAACTTGGAGGATGAATGGTTTTGTGCCAGCAACAATGCATCATCATGAACTCTCTCTGTTTAAACCAAAGTATTGGGGGTTAGCCTGGCCTTGACTGGGCAAAAACATTTAGCCAGTGATGTATTTAAGTCTTTTACTCCCAAGTCACGTCTCAAGTACCTGAAGATACTTTCAAGTCAAGTCTCAAGTCAAGTCTCAAGTCAAGACTCAAGTCTGAGTGCCAACTTTATACTCCGACCTATATTCCAGAATTTCTGGACAGAGTCGCATAAAGTCAATTTTTACTATTTAAGCAAAGTTGGCCCTTCACATTTATGATTTTGGCATCTGCAGCTTCAGAAATGGGGAATAGAATCCTTCTTATTTCCCATTTCTGAAGCTGGAGGAATTTTCAGAAGTGGGGAATAGGATCCTTGTTAATCCTCACTGCTGAAGCTTCAAAAGCTTTAGAAGGGAGGATCCTTCCTCCTCAAGCCTGTTGGCTAATACATTGGCTGTTCCCCTCTGAGAAATGCAGCCTGCACTCTGAGGGCAAGTCTTGCCTTCTGCTCTTAGGAAAAGTTTTAGAAGGCTCCTCTGATATGCAGCAAGGACAGGCTGCTGAGCAGACCTCAAGCCTGCCTCAAGCCCATTGCCTAATCTGTTTGCTGTTCCCCACTGAGGAATGCACCCACCACTTTGGGCTTGAGGCAGATTGTCATGTGACTAGTAGACAAAAAGAGATGGAAGCGTAGTTCAAAGTTGTGAGGTTTCTGGATGAATGTGTTACGTTACTGAACCAAGGGCAGCAAGTCACTAAAAATATACAAGTCTTGAGTTGAGTCAGTGCATCATTTATTGCCGAGTTGAGTCCGGGTCGAGCAATTGAAGCGACTTAAGTCCAACTTCAGTCCGAATCAGTTGACTTGAGTCTACAGCACTGCATTTAGCTTTACAAGAAAAGAAAAGAAAAGAAAAGTCCTTACTTCCAATGGAAGTGAAAATTACTAGGATCATATGTGTGTGCATGTGTCTCTGTGTGTATTAATGTAACTCAATACAACTGCCTTCATTTTTGAGTCCCCTTATGGGTGTCACCACTGAGATTGTCAGTGAAGACTTAGACCATTTCCACACAAGGGAATTAAAATGGCCCAGTGTGTCCTCTCATGGAGGTCATCTGCACCTTGGAGCAGACTAGGTCCAGACTACTTACCTGAGATCTGCACCTCAGTCCTCCCCAAAACGCCCCCAACTGGTTCTCCAGCGTGCTTTTTAAAGAATGGTAGAAAACCAAACCAGTCTTTAATTTTTCGGAGCATGCCATTGTGTTCCTGCTCACTTGTGCAGATTTGCAGGCTTGCACCAATGCGAGCCTGCAATCTGCGGAGGGCGGGCTTTAGCCGTGGCGAGCTTCAGCGGTTGGTTGGGACCCACGAACAACTGGAAGCCACCATTTTGGAAGCTGGAGCAGTGCGGATCTAAGACCTCACACTGCTCTGATTCGCCCTGGACAAGACGGAGGAGACCTGTGGAAGGGCTTAAAGGACAGTCTGCATTGGTCCGTGCCCAGAAGATCCGGTGAGTAACGGCACAGGGCGATTCCCTCGCCTCGTGAGGAAATGGCCTTAGACTTCAAAAGTGTACTGCTACACTACTGGTAACAGTGTTAATGCTGAAATGGCCAAGCAATTTTAATATGTGCCTTAATATTAAACACAATGTAATAGTACAGTACCATGCACTGGCTGTTAACATATTCACCTGTGGTTTGAAGTGGCTAATGTATGCATATTTGGATTGCATGGTAGGGGGAGAGGAGTCCCTGCCAGTAGCTAACCACCATCCCTCACACAAATACTCTCTCTCTCACACACACACACAACATTTTCAAAGGCTGCAGAGTCTATTGTGTGTCTTTTTGGCAGGAATAAGGCACAGATGCAGATGAAACCAAGGAGAAAGTTAATGAAAGATTAATTATCTCCTTCAGAGAACAGTTATTTTGAGTAATGCAGATTTAAAGCCTTCTGCACAGAGGATGTGTGAATAGTATGGAAGACAAGGACACCCCCAGTCTATGTGTCCATGTCTCTGTATGCATGCATACGTCAAAGAAAGGCCATTTCCACACTACATTGTAATAGTGCTATTATTCCACTTCCAACATCCTGTGGAATTCTGGAGATTGTATTTGATTGAGGCCAAAGAGCTCTCTGACTGAGAATCCTAAATGCCCCTCCCTAAACTACAAACCCCAGAATTCCATAGGATGTTGAAAGTGGAATAATAGCATTATAACAGTATAGTGCAGAAATTGCTAAAGTGGGGGGGAGGAGGAGGAGGAGAGAGAATAAATGCAACATGATGGTTACAGGTATGCAGACACTGACTGAGAGAGAAAGAGAGACAAAGAAAGATTCCTCACACCTGTATACACTTTAAGTAGATGCATTTATTTATTTAAAAGAAATATTAATCTATTTTAAAGCCACTTTGGGGGCCATACCCTCACAAAACAGAGCCTGGGAAGATGTTGAAAGTACAATAATAGCATTGTAACAATACAGTACAGAAATGGCCCTGGATTTGTAAAACAGAAACCCTAGTTCAGATCCCTGTTTGGTCATGGAATTTACCATGACTACTGCTCTGGAAATCTTGGGCCATTACTACCACTCTGAAAATCTATTTTACAGTATTTTTATGGAGATTAATAGCAAGGGTGTAAATTATGCTCTGAGTCTGGGTTTGGTGGTGGTGGTTGTAATAACAAATGAGTGCAAACTACTGCACTTTGAACTCAGTTTGCACTCATTGAAGTAAGCCAAAGATGAAGGGGAAAAGTGAGAAGAAGAAAGAGGAACTGGGAAATTTTAAAAGCAGCTGAAAAAATGGGACGGAGGAGGACTATCTGACAGATCAGGACAATTGGAGGATATGAAACAACAAATACTGAGAGGGTGAGCACCCCCTGTAAGCAGAAGTTTTCATACCTATGCTGTAGTCACAGGGAAATTTAAAAGGGTGAAACTCACCCATCCTGTCAACCAGGTGACCATACAGGACTGGGGAGTACTGGCCCTCCAGATCTGGCTAAACTACTACTCCCATCTATGTTATCTTTGCCCAGGCTCGGTGGAAATAGGAGTTCGCATCTTGAGGGCCATGAGTTCCCCAGCTGTGCTCTGTACCCTGTATCTGTTTCTGATCCATATCATTCTTGTAAATGTTTGTGTGCAGGTCAGTTCCTTCCTATTTCTATGTTAAATTGGCAATTCTAAATATATCTTAATTTTGAATGTGTCTCAAAATGCATATTTCTAAAACTTTGTCTCAAAGTTTGGACCTAAAAATGTATTTTTATACATCTTCGAGCTGAGAACTATGGGGCAATACTCACTGGGTAACTACCTTGCAATCCACACATTAAGTCTGGAGGTATAGATCAGGTCAGTGTGATTAGAATTCACAAAAATAAATTCATTATTCATTTTATTTCTAGCTTATCTTTCCTCCCAAGAACTTGAAGCAATGTACATTGTTCACTTACTTGTGTTTATACTCACAACAACTTTCTGAGTAGATTAAGCTGAAAGACAGTAATTGGCCCAAATCACTTGGTAAGCTTTTTGGCCAAATGGTAATCCATTCCTGGTTTTAGCCCAAACTTGGAATGAGCTACCCGGGAAGTGCTATCTTTCAGATAGCTCCTTTAAAGTTCAGACTAAAATTCAGAGCAGATTCAACACCACATTGACATTAAAGCCAGCCATGTTGCAGTTGGGAAACTATGAAGGATACAACACAACACAGGTTTTCCAAAAGGCATAAAAATGAGTGATTGCTAAATCAACAGAGTAGCCCTTAGTGGCTTCACAGTTATTAAGGGACTGAGCTATCATTCAAGATGTTCCATCTCTGCCATGAACTCACAGAGAGGTCCCAGGCAATTCACTACCCCTCTGCTGCCTCTCCCATTTGTAATATTGGTGCAATAACTGCAGTGACAGGTTGGTGGAAGGATGACATAGTAACGCATATGTTCAAAATGGTGATGTCATTTAATCCTACCTCTCACCTCCCCCTCTCCCTGCAAGTCTTTTGGTCTTGTTTGTTGAGAAATGGACCTCTCTGTTGCTAAATTTGAGGCCAGAATGAAACGTAATGCAAAAGGGGGAGGAGTAAGTTAGGCGGAGAAAAAAAATACCCAAGTAAAAATATTTTTCAAAAACAGTTACCATAGTGATCTAGCTTGGCTCATCATTACCACAGCAATTATAATTCATAAGATGCTGTTTAAAGGTAGAGACACGGCTGTAACTTTAACCTAAAGCAAGATGCGGATCCTATTTTAAAGCATTGAGGTTCATTATATGGTTCTCTAGACAGGGCTGAATAGGTATTTCAAGGTGTTGGTATTAGCAACACTGCTTAGTAGTTTGAAGGTGTGCCACTGTAATTAATTAAGGCTCTTCACAGTCAAATAAATGTGGATATTACCACTATTTCTTCTGTACAGATACCTGATTGAGGCAATTTAGTTTAACATGAGATGAACATGCAGCTGAATAAACAGAGGCTATCATACTCTGGATAGGGTCCAAAGCACAGTGTAGTCACTTCCATGTGCCCTAAAGAAGGTTGCTTCTCAGTTTGCGTTTCTCAAACAGCAGAACATATCTCCCAGGCCACACGGTGAACTGTTCATTTTTTAATAGTGAGGATCCTTCCAAAAGGAGACTGTGGGTGTATGCTATACAGTGTATTCCACACATTTTCCCACTTTTTCTTTAAAAAAATAGACCTGTGTCTTGTATCAGAGAGCGTGTGTACATTAACAGCACTATAACAGCTCCATCTTATGGAGTCCTAGGATATATAGTTTGGTGAGGTACTTAGAATTATCTGCTTTAGGGAGTGCTAGAGCTGTCTAACAGAAAAACTAAAAAGTCCAGGATTCAGTGAGATAGAGCCATGATGTTTAAACTTGTTTCAAACTACCATAAGTGGGAAATGTAGGCACATTCTGTCAGACAGGACATGGGTCTGCTATTCAACAAAAACCCAGAGCTTGGAGAGTTACTTTTTAGACTATAACTCCTAGAATTGCCAGTCTTTATGGCCAGTATGAGTTTTCCATGTTTTGGTAGCAAACCCCAATGGGTTTGCCCTAGACCACATGGGATAGGGTCTTTTTTTAGTGGTAGCCCCACATTTGTGGAACTTCTTCCCTATGAAGCCGCACACTGTCCCTTGTGTTGGCAGCTTTTAAACGAGACTTGAAGACTTCTCTGTCTTCTCTGGCTCTTCTCTCTGTCCCACCACCCTCACAGGTATATCTGACTTTTGACTTTTATATGATTATTTCTTTTTAAGTATAATGTGAGGCACCTAGGGGAAACTCTTTCTCTAATTCTTGGACTGGAAAAAGACTTTTCTTGACTGCATATGTGAATCTGCCTACCTGTGCTAAGATACCTGGCTCACCACCCAACAACCATTTGTAAAATGACCATGGTTAAGGTAACCATCAATTGTTTGTATTTTTTGCATTTTTATTCCCCTGTGAACTACTCCCAGCCAAGCCTATGCCTAAATGCCTACCTATTGAGGTAACATCCCATGCCTCTGATAAAGTGAGATACCATTCATGAAAGTTTATGTTGTTACCATATATATTTGTTGGTGTATGTCACTTCTCTCTGAAGCCATTTCCGCACCAGACTGTTATAATGCTGTTATTCCACTTTCAACATCCTATGGAATCCTCAAAGGCCCCTCCCTAAACTGCAAGCTCCAGGATTCCACAGGATGTTGAAAGTGGAATAATAGCACTATAATAGTCTAGTGCGGAAATGGCCTGAGTAATAGCTACACAGAAAGGCAGCTCTTCAGGAGGCTCAGCTTTATGCCTCAGATTCTTTCCCAATCCCACTCAAAACTGTTATCTTGGTTTTCACAAATGTCCATCTTGCTTACATCATCCTTGGTTAGAAGGGGGAGGAAGTTATGACTTTTCTCCAGAGTTACAATTTTAGCCTATCGCTATTATGGCTATAATTTTTAAGTAACTTAAGTTTTAAGTTTCTCAAAATTAACTAGAATAATTACTTCTTAGTTACTTTAAAATCTGAATGCCACAAGCCACTGACCTTTCCTACAAAGCACACTTTTTCTCATCCACTTTGCTGTCCCCTCAACACCCACAACAGAGCATGGGGCAATGGCATAAGCCAGCACTTGAACCATGTGATATTCCTCTTCCACAATTTAGTGAGGCCACACCCTGGAACTATAAAAGCAACTAACTATTACAGTTAAAATACAAAAGAAGTAACTTATCATGCATGAAACTGCAACTGTAACATGGGATAGTTCTGACTCCCTTATGGCAAAAGGAATTAGTTTTAATAACTAGTTAGTGCAAGTTGGGAATGAAAAGAATAATCCTTATTATTTGTTTCCAGATCCAAAAACAGGGATCCTAACAGTTGGAAAACTCTATTAGAAAGAATAATAGACAATAATAGAGAACAAAGAATTTTCCCAAAGTATTATAGAAGAAATATTCTGTACAGAAACAAAATGTGAGGGTTGGTTGTTTTTTGTGTTTTGTTTTTTTGATGCAAGAAACTGTTTTCTGCATAGAATAAAAATGGTTTCCTGCACAAAAAACTGTTTTGTCTGCAGAAAACAGTTTCCTCATGAAGAAACTTCTTCTGCACAGAAAATGGGTTTTTACACAAAAAACCCTATGTTTTCCTACTCAGAATTATTTCTCCAGGGTAATTCAGGATGCTCAAAAATACAGGGAGAATACTGTGGAGGAATATTCATTTTCTTCTACAGTGGGGAAAAAGTAATTATTCATCCTCACACACAAGCGCAACGCAGGTAAGGCTTTACATCTCTATTGTAAGTACAATGGCCCATCCATTTCACAAAGGTTCGGGGTGCAGAACCCTCATGAAAGTGGAAAAACCATGAATAACTCCCTCCAGCTTCCCCTATTTCCTTCTAGGGCTCCCTCCTTCCTGTTCCCCTGCAAAATGGGAGGGAATGGGGGTGGGGTGGGGGAAGCCTTACCAGAGCCTTCCTTCCCCCTCTGGTGTTTCCCCTCACATTCCTATGTATTTTATCTAGGTGTGGAGAACTCATGTGAGCCTTCACTAGCTCCCCGTTCCCTTCCATTTTGCATGTGAACCGGAAAGGAGGAAGCTCTACAGAGGTAAAGGAAGGGTCACATGAGGCTTCCCCCACTCCATTCCCTTCCATTTTGCCTTGGTGTGAGTTCTCTGTGCTGGGGCAAAATGCAGATGAATGAGAGAGGGACTCTGGAGGGGGAAAGGAAGGCTCATATGAGGCTTCCTCAATCCCCATTCCCTTCCATTTTGGCTCACTGTGAGGTCTCCACGCTGGAGCAAAATGAATGTGAATAGGAGGTTTTCTTTGTCCCCAGTGCCTCCAAACTTACAGAATATTTTCATCTTTCAGAGAAGTCAGTGCATTCTAAATAGTTTGATAAATCTGGGAACAAAATGGGTAAATAAGAGAGTCATGTGCAGAGGAAGAAAATAGGGCTCCTTTATTTCCTTTCTCCTCCTTAATGTCAATTATTTCATTATATACAAAATATTGTACAGTTCTTCTACAGTATTTCTATGTTTCCTCTAAAGGGCTAATTAGAAAGGAGTTCTGTCTCTCAACCTGCTATTCATTAGCCTGAATTGTGAGAAATAACACCAAAGGTTCATTCCTCTAATCACCGAAATCAAGCACAATTGTCAACATTCTTGATTACACAAGAAGACTGAGCATTTTAACAATTACAAAAGGTGTGAAATTAATAGACAACTTTTCCCCGGGGACAGAGATGAATTAGTGGGATACACTTTGCCCTTTTATTTTCTACTGAGATGCAACTGTTGAAAACCTGACACTACATTTAAAAAGATATCAAGCCATTCATGTTGGAACTGTGTAATGTATAGGGCTCTAGGACCTGCACACCGAGAGCCAGCTGGTATAGTGATTTGAGCACTGGATTTCCACCTTGGACACCAAAGTTCAATTCACCACTCAGCCGTGGAAATCCACTGGGTATGTGTGTCACATACTCTCAGTCCCAGAAAACCCTGTGATAGATTTACCTTAGGGTTGCTAAAAGCTAGAAACGATTTGAAGGTGCATATAACAACAGCATTTCCACAGAGGACAAAATTTCTACCACATAGAGTAGAAATCACTTCTCATCACTTCTGCCCCCCATCTTGAAGATCCGATGTCCTTTCCAAATCCAAAGCCCTTGCCCTGGCTAATACTGCTGTGGAAACTGGAGGGTTAAAATTGGCACTTCCCTGTTGGCAGGGCCCTCACAAGTGTCCCCCTTTGGACACAGTCTTTTATTTTGTGTTCCTGCCTCCCTGAGTTCCAAATTGCTGGCCTAATGGAATGAGACAGCTGATAGAGCAGGAGGAATGTAATTAGACCTCAATTAGCCATGCTCGCTCTTCCAGATAATTGGAAAAAAATAAGACTAGACACCCACACTAAATTTCCTCCTCCAGTCATCCTTGCTCTTGCTCTGGCTTCTCTGTTTGATGCAGTCCATCAGGCTGCATAAACATTGCTCTAGGGACATGGGGGGGGGGGTAACAAAAAAAGGGGAAAGAAAAGAAAGCAAGACAAAAGTAAAGAGGAGAGGGAAGAATGGAAAAGGCTAGTGATCAAATTCATTATACTCCCCACCCCATTATAAGTGGGGAGTGTTTTCTTCCTGGAGGGTGACAGGAAGAGTTTTAGGCCAAATGTTCTGTAAAACCCTTGCATTTCCACTGATATTAAAAAGAAACAATCTAGAACACAGCTTTTCTTAAGCAAGTTATAATGGTGCAACTTGAATAATCAAAGCAATTTGGAAATTATTTAAAAAATCTCAGCTCAGGTAAATTTTACCTGCATGTCAACTAGTGTGGACAAAGGTAGCCTGTAGGACAAAAATGGGCATAACACACCCTCTCAGTATTGCCAATAATTTGGAAAATCAATTTCAATTCCACTTTCACCATACCCTCCAACTGTCCTGATCTGGTAGAGACAGTATTAATCCTTTGGCCCTTTCCACATGGGCATATTGCCCACGCTAGGACGACCTCTCCAGGAGGTCTTCATCGCGGGGTGCGCTAGAGCAGTTTGAAAAAGTGAGGCTCTACACCTCAAACTGCTCTAGCACAGCCACGGGGGTGGCACTGTGAGTTTTATAAAAACCACCTTCGCAAGTGGTTTTTACGAAACTCGCCCGCGCTGCTCCGTGGCAGCCCCCGGTGAAGAACTGCAGAGACGCGGTAGCGCGTCCCTGCAGATCTGCCCGGGGGCGGGCTTCCGGCTGGCACGCTGCCCTGATTGGTGGAGCGCCGGCGGCCGCCATTTTGGGCACAGCCGAGCGCCGCCGAAATTCGGTGGCGTTTAGAACGGCGAATCTGCGCTCCCCGCAGGGATGGAGCAACCTGCTATGAGGTAAGCTCCGCCCCTGCATGTGCCGCCCCGTTTCGCCCCCCCGGTGAGGAATCCTAGTTTTTCTGCAGCTTTTAAAATAACCCCTCCCCTTCTTCCTCCCACTTTGCCTTTTCATCCATGGTTTATTTCACTCCCTGCAAACTGAGCTCAAAGTGTAAAAGTAACTGGCACTCAGTTAACTCAGCAGTGGGACAGGAGAAGAGAGGGCAGAGTTTTGACCTTCCCAGTAGGCTCAGGCAAAAGCAAACTGCTTGAGCCACTCCTCACTCATGTATTCTTCCATATTAATAACTTTTGCCATCTGAACCACAATCTGATATTGCCTGGCCACACCTGTCCCCATTTTCTACTGTGAAATGTTGGAGGGTATGTTGCAGCATATAGGAAATGGACACTCATGTGGTCACTGTGAGAGATGCCTGTCTAAGCACAGTCTATGTAGTTTGCCTTAGGCAAGTCCATGTATCTTTCTTCATCATCATCATGATCATCAAATTCGAGAATCTATAAGAATAGTGCAGTATTACAGCCATTATTATCACTCATGCAAACTATCTCATGGAGTTAGAATTTCAACAGAGAGGAATGTAAGGTCCTACACCTAGGTAGAAAAAAATAAAATGCACAAATATAGGATGGGAGACACCTGGCTGGACAACAGTACGCGTGAAAGGGATCTAGGAGTCTTAGTAGACAACAAGCTGAACATGAGTCAGCAGTGTGATGCAGCAGTCAAGAAAGCCAATTCAATTCTTGGTTACATCAATAGGAGTACAGTGTCTAGATTGAGGAAAGTAATAGTACCACTCTATTCTGCTTTGGTCAGACCACATCTGGAATACTATGTCCTGTTCTAGGCACCTCATTTCAAGAAGGATATTGACAAGCTGTAATGTGTCAAGAGGAGAGCGAGCAAAATGCTGAAGGATCTGGAAGCCATGCCCTATCAGAAGCGGCTTAGGGAGCTGGGTATGTTTAATCTGCAAAAGAGAAGATTAAGAGGGGACATGACATGTTTAAATATTTGAAAGAATGTCATATTGAAGAGGGAACGGGCTTGTTTTTAATTGCTCCAGAAACTAGGACAAAGAGCAATAGATTCAAACTACAGGAAAAGAGATTCCACCTGTACCCCAGGAAGAACTTCCTGACAGTCAGAGCTGTCTAGCAGTGGAATATGCTGCCTCAGAATGTGGTGAAGTCTCTTTCTTTGGAGGTTTTTAAACAGAGGCTGGATGGCCATCTGTTGGGAGTGCTTTGATGTGCGTTCCTGCATAGCAGGGGGTTGGACTGGATGGTCCCTGCGGTCTCTTCCAATCCTATGTTTCTATAAACAAACACAAAACAAATTACAACCACTTTGCAAACTTACAGTCCAAATCTGTGCTGGTCTACTAAAAGGTACTTTCAATTCAATTCAATTCAATTCAATTCAATTCAATTCAATTCAATTCAATTCAATTCAATGGACTCTTAGATCACAGCTCAAGGTAAGCAGGTATAGGCCTGCAGTCTAAAGGAACTATACAGCATTAACAACAGCCCCAGATAACTCCAGCATTCCTCTAAGAGTTAAAACATTCCCTCACCGTTCCCTCCCTAGCTCTATTTGAGGAAACAGCACTGCCGGCTCAACAGATGGTGGAGAGGGGAGGGATTGGTAAAAAAAAAAAACACCTTCACGTTTGGTTTGGCTGCCTACAGCAATGTGGGCGACTTTCTAAGCAGGCATATGCCATCTTTGTGCATCTGTTCTTGGAACTGTGAAGACGTCAGCTCCGCGGACCGGTTTGTTGCCAAATATCTGGTTTCACAACAGATTGTCTCAGTTTTCAATATCTCTTTGGGGAGGTCCTGTCATTGGTTATTTCTAGCTGAGCTTGAAGCCAAACCAGTTTCCACCCAAATACAATCAACTCCAAAATCCACAAAACAGTGATACCTTTATTGAGCCAACTAAGGCCCTTTCTGCACCAGGCGATTAGAATGGGGCAGTGCATCCTCACAGGGAGGTTGTCTGCACCTTGGAGTGGATTAGGAGCGGACTACATACCGGAGATCCGCACCTCAGTCTGCTCCAAGACGACCCCAAGTGGTCCTCCAGCATGTTTTTGAAAGACCGGAAAAGACAGGTCTTTATTTTCCTGGAATGTGCCATTGTGTTCCTGCTCCCTTGTGCAGTTTCGCAGGCTTGCACCAATGCGAGCCTGCGATCTGCAGAAGGCGGGCTTTAGGCGTAGCAAACTTCAGCGGTTGGTTGGGACCCACAACCAACCAGAAGCCACCATTTTGGAAGCTGGAGCTGCCATTTTGGAAGCTGGAAGCCGCCATTTTGGAAGCCAGAGCAGTGTGGATCTACAGACCTCGCACTGCTCCAATTCGCCCTGGACCAAGGAGGAGCCCTGTGGAAGGGCTTCAGGGACAGTTTGCGTTGCTTCGGACCTCAGAAGAAGCAGTAGGTAACGGCACGGAGCAATTCCCTCGCCTTGTGCGGAAAGGGTCTAAAATGCACAAAATACATCATGCAAACTTTTGAGGTGTCACTGGTTTCTTCATCAGGCATACAGGAGAAGAAAAGTGATGGTGTGAGAGTCATAGGCCTACATTTTGTTTCAGATGTTACTTCTGTTGTCAGTTTACCCCAATTTCCACATGACCAAGAAGGGGAGTGGCCTGTGCCTGCATTGATATCCCTCTGGACCATCTTAATTGACAGCTATAAAAATGCGGGGATCTATTTTTCTTGAACAACAGTTAATTTCCAAGAGGTAGGTAAGTAGTTCAAGAGCATAGGTAAGTCAAAAGTGATTCAACAACTGCACCTTAAAAGGAAAGTACCACTGGGCACAATCAGATTAAATATTTAATAAATAGATGAGCTGAATTTCAGCCTTAGCAGTTTGCTTTGCGGATTTACACCATCTACTACAGGGCTTTCCAAATGGTGTACCACGACACATTAGTGTGTCGTCTATATTCTTGGAAATGTATGTTATTATTTATAAATCATAGCTTTTTAAAAATATATGAAAGGTTATCATGAGATATGTTGTGTCCCTATACATTTTATTACAGTTTATGTATGTGTCTGTATCTCTTATAAGGAGTTAGTTTAACCCAATTGCATAGGGATGTGGGGTTGGGGGGCAATTCTCCCCAGACAGCAATGTTTCTTGGGCATCCCGGCCTGTAGCCACGCCCCCACACACCCAGGCCATGCCCCCATGCACTGCAGCCACGCCCCTGTGCACAATGGCCACACCCCTTGTGCCATAGCCCCTACTCCTCCCACACCCCTCCACACACTCCAAGCTCCACCACTGGTTTAACCTCCAGTTTGCTAGTAAAACTGAATTACTGTGTCACGAAATGATGCATGTCTAAAAAAGTGTGTCACCAACATGAAAAGTTTGGAAAGCTCTGATCTATTATATCAGTGGTTCTCAACCTGTGGGTCCCCAGATGTTCGTGGACTTCAGCTCCCAGAAGCCCTGAGTATTGACCATAGTGGCTGGGGCTTCTGGGAGTTGAAGTCCATGAACATCTGGGGACCCACAGGTTGAGAACCACTGTATTATATAAAAGTCAATGTTTGTCTGCACATTTGTCTGTTTGTTGTAGCCCCTGTTAGCAGTCCCAGTCCCCGGGAGTATAATTTTAATATTAAAATTCATCTAAGCCAGAGGTGACTGCACTGGTGTGTAGACAGCCAGGCCAATGATTGGACAAAAGATCAAAAACCCAGAAACTTCGCCCGTCACGCCTCCACAGGAAACCTCAGAAGGGCACATCCACAGAGGTAATGGGCTATCAGCCACAACAATACTTTGGGGAGATAGCCTGATCCCCCCGGAACACTTGCAACAAGCAAGGCATACCAAGGCAAGATCTAGTCACATGATGCATCAGTTACATCATGCGGCCATCATACAGCCATCGGGCAGCTATCACACAACCATTATCCTTCAGTTTTGGCTATTATCCTTTTCCGGGAAAGGGTCTGCCCCCAAGGTATGTTTCACTGCATAACTAGACCCCCTTTTGAGACCCATTTTGGCGATCTCCCATGCTAGACTAGCAGATCTTCTCTCTGCCCCATCCCTGCACTGAGTTTTCCTCCGCTTTTCCTTTCTCTGGCCGAAGACTTTGAGATCAGGTGCAGTATCACCGCTTCCACTTCCTTCTGCTTTTCCTTTATCATTTTTCACCTCTTTTCATCTCGACAATCTTTGTGTGCTTGCGTGAGTGATTGCTTCTTGTGTGTGTGTATGTGGGAGTATTTTGTAATAAAACATCAGGATAGAATGATGGTCTGATTCTTGTGTGGTCTGACTCTGTAGAAGCTGGGTTCAAGATCCTGCCTCGTTGCCCTGCCCTCCACATTGCTAAAACAACTGCTCTGCTAATTTCGCCAGTCTATATATTTTTGGAGCAAATCTAGGTGTCCCCCAGGGGACTCCTAGAAATCAGGGTAACACTGTCTGTGTCAGGCAGGTGAAGATCTCATATGATTGGCTGAGCGAGTTGAGAAGACCTCATATGTTTGGCTGGCTGTGAAGATTCTAAGGAATCCTGGGGTTGGCAGTTTAGGAAGGGGCATTTAGAGTTCTTAGCCAGACTGCTCAAGCTGGTTGCTGTGGAGACAAGGTCTACCAGCAAGAAGGAGGACAGTGTATTCCCTCAGAAAACCAAACTCTGTATGTTAATAACTCTGAATACAGATTGGATTAGGAAATATGGAGAAAAGTTACACGTACTTTGGATTGGGGACTATGGGGAAAAGTAACAGGTACTGGACAAGCCAGTTTGGGGAATTAGAGACACAGGATCTCAAATCTTTCTAACAAGTATTAACTATGAGAAAGTAAAATCCCGGGCAATGCCAGGTAGATACACTAGTTGTTAAAGAAATGTACTGGGGTCCAGTAGACAGGACACAAGAGGCTTTTGCTGCATATGTTGGAATTTAAAAGCCAGATATATAAACACACACACACACACACACACACACACACATATATGTATATGTATATAAGAAGACATATCAGCTATGGAGGCCATCATTGTGATCCAGTAATTGGGTAAAATTGTGGTAATTTGTCATACCATCTGTTCCTTCAGCTCAGAACATCATGTTTCCTGACTGACAATAAATATTTACAAATAAAAATTGTAGATTTCTTTTTTTTCAGCATGGATTCAATAAATAGAAGTGATTCTGAGGCCCTCTATGCTGCAGGGTCATACTTAGCTGCATATGGTATAGCTGGAGATACTGCCATTATGTAGAATGGTAGGTAATATTTCATCTTTCATCCAACAGAAGAATTCATCATCAGAAGTAATCAACTAATTCAGATTAAAAATGATCCTGTCAGCCCAAATCTTCCCCATAAAAACCTTCTTCTCAATTTTCAAATATGGATTTCCTCGAAAGATTAATTTAGCATAAGAAAACATATCAAATTATAATAGTTGGTGCCATTGTACACTGAAGTTCCCCCACTGCTAGAACTAGGGGGAGATAAAGCCTGTTCTGAAAGGTATATCCCAACAGTGACCACCTAGAAAGAGATATAAGACAGGAAGATTACAATATAGCCCAAGATAGAAGATTCAATAGGAATTAAAAATCCCAATGACCACTGCATGTCAATAAATAGACCTGATGATAAATTACAAAAACTAGACTCACTTTCATTAGATGGAAGCTGCACCCTTCTCAAGGGAACCTGTGTTTCCAAAGAACCCTGTACAAATTTCTGAAACCTGTTTTTACATTTTTAAGCAATGTTTGCAGAATGTATAGAGAGGGCTCCATTGTAAAACATACATTGTTGTTCTGTGCCTTCAAGTTGACTAAGAATTATGATGACCTTGTCATCTGGCTTTCTTGGTTTTTGGCTATGGCTTCACAAAGACAGAGGCCCTTTCCTCACGGGGGGCGAACGGGGCTGCGCACGCAGGGGCGGAGCTTACCCGCGAGCGGGTTGCTCCGTCCCTCCGAAGAGCGCAGATCCGCCGTTCCAAACGCCACCGAATTTCGGCGGCGCTCCGCAGCGGCCGGCGGCACCCAGAATGGCGGCCGGCAGCTTCCGGCGGTGCTCCGCCAATTAGGACAGCGCGCCAGCCAGAAGCCCGCCCCCGGGCAGATCTGCAGGGATGCGCTACCGCGTCTCTGCAGTTCTTGACCGGGGGCTGCTACGGGGCAGCGCGGTTAATTTATAAAAACCACTTTTGAAGGTGGTTTTTATAAAACTCACAACGCCACCCCCGAGGCTGCGCTAGAGCAGTTTGAGGTCTAGAATCTCACTTTTTTTAACTGCTCTAGCGCAGACCCCGGTGAAGAAGACCTCCAGGAGAGGTCGCTCTAGCGTGGGCAATATGCCCGTGTGGAAATGGCCAGAGATGCCCTGGACCTAAGAGGATTACTTCTGTTAATGGAGTTTAAATGTTATCATCCTTGGTCTCAGTCCCCACATAGCCAAGAAGAGAGAGGCCTCTGCCTGCATTGAGATCCCCCCAAATCAACTGAACTACAACAGAAACAACATCTGATACAAAATGTTGGTCTGTGACTCTGACTTCATCACTTTTCTTCTCCTGTATGATTTTTAAAAACATCTTTTATCAGTGGAGCTCTGAAACCTTGCATGATGTAGTCTGTACATTTTGGTTGGCTAGTATGCAGTGAGACAAGGCCATTTCCATACTACACTGTCATAGTGCTATTATTCCACTTTCAATATCCTGTGGAATTCTGGGGTTTGTAGTTTACTGAAGCAAAATAACTCTCTGGCTGAGAATTCTAAATTCCCTTCCCTAAACTGAAAATCCCAGGATCCATGGGATATTGAAAGTGCCATAATAGCACTGTAACAGTGTAGTGTGGGAATGGCCATAAAATCAATTGAATCATTGAAGGTGTGTGTTAAGGTCCACAGAGGAGTTTATTTGAGGTGGAACAAAAGTTATCTCAGTGAGTGATCCTATGGAGCAAGTTTAGGCCTCTGATGTCTGAGAGGGGACTGTTGTCAGGAGAAGGCCACAGTAATGGTATCTGGAGTAGCTTCTAGTTTAAGAAAATACTTTTACTTCACCAGTGCCTGTGCTGGTGACAGCAGTGGGAGGAAAAGAGCTCCACTCTATTCTTGTTATGGCTGACATGGTTTGCCTGCCAATGTATCCCAAAACAATGCTGCATCCTTCTGGGGTTATGGAAATGGTGGCCAGTCAATTGAGAACAGAGCTGTGTTGCTGGTGTTGTCACCACTGAGGGAAGAAGAGGAGAAGAAAGCAAAAAAAGAGAAGAACATTGTAAAGAAGAGGAAAGCAGGACACAACTAGCATTGCTGGGTCAGGATGATGGCAGGCTCTGATATTTCATGGATAAAACCTAAGACCAAAGGGATGGCCCCTTGCAATGTCACAGGAGGCAATCTCTGGTAATGTCAGCATGACACATTAAAGACCAACCACAACTTTGCAGCGTATGCCATTCAAATTAAAAAAATACCACATCTAACAAATGCGTACCGAACTTACCTAAGGATCCCCTGTTTGCAAGAGGGCAACAGAGGCAACAAGCAGTGCTGGGTGTTAAAGGGCTCTGTGTGTTGAGGCTTCTTCTTTGCAGTGTCCCTGCAGTTTCGTGGATTGCTGGGGAAGGGCAAGAATAGCTGGCCAATCAGAGGGCAGACTGACCAGCTGCTGAAGGGCAGCATTTTCTACAACAGCCTGACTGTCAAAGCCAGTGATGTAGACTCAAGTCACCTGGCTCGGACTAAAGTCAGACTCAAGTCACTTCAGTGACTTGCCTTGGCAATAAATGACACGCTGACTTGGCTCGACTCGTGACTTGTATATTTTTAGTGATTGACTTGCTGCCTTTGGTTCAATAAAATAACACATTCATCCAGAAGCCTTACAAATTTGAACAACGCTTCCATCTCTTTTGGGCCCCTGATCACACGATGATCTGTCTCAAGCCCAAAGCTTGGGCCAGTTCTCAAAGAGGAACAGCAACATGTTAGGCAACAGGCTTGAGGTGGGATTGAGGTCTATTTGGTAGCCTGTCCCCACTGCATATCTAAGGAGCCTTCCAAAACTTTTCCTAACAGCAGAAAGCAAGACTTGACCCCAGAGCTCAGGGAAAGATCCTTCCTTCTAAAGCTTTTGAAGCTTCAGTAATGGGGAGTAAGAAGTATCCTATTCCATATTTCAGAAACTGGCTCCCAGACTTGAGACTTGACTTGAAAATATCTTGCAAGGACTTAAGACTTGACTTGAGACTTGAAAGTAGAGACTTGAGATTTGAGTAAAAGACTTAAATACAGCACTGGTCAAGCCTTCAGTCAGGTGTGCCCAAAGCAAGATACCACTTTGGGAGAAAGGCAGGCAGGCAGGCAGGCAGGCAGGCAGGCAGGCAGGCAGGCAGGCAGGCAGCAGCTTCCTCACCTTTAGGGTGACTGTGGAATGTGATGGAACTTTGTGCACAAATCACTCTCACATACTATGCTCACGTTATGCTTGCTGACCTTAAATTTCATTGTCACAGCTTTTGAACAGTTGGATATGATGTCAGATAAAATTGGTGGAGATGGCCATCATCCATGGTGCTAAGGGTGGCTTCTTAAGGGATATTGGGTCAAGGCACTATACCCTCCTAGAGGTTGCCTCTGACATCAGAACCAGATGACAGGGTAACCATACAGAGGCTTTCATTCTTGTGGGATCCTGGTTGTCACTTCAGGTTCCTTCCAGCGTCCAGGCTAATAAGGAGGTGCTTTATTAGCCAACGGAAGGGTTGCCTGATTAGTGATTCTGTGCTCCATGCCAAAACCAATCTGTAATCAATGTGGCCCATTTTGTTTGATATTTGAAGTTTTTGTATCTTTATTAGAGTGCTCAGCCCTGATTTGACACAAAGGGCCGCATTTCTTGTCTTGAGATTGCGCCCCCTACTGCCCATGTGACAATGGGTGAAGGGGGGAGGGTGCTCTTTGCCATCCTCCCGCGAGAGGAGAGCACCGGTGGGAGGAGGCGGGGCTTTAAGGCACTATTAGGGCTGCCCCGCCTCCCCCTTGGCCTCTTTTCTCCGGATTGTTGCGACCCACCCTCCCACCCTGTGGTTTCAGTGTAAGTTCGCTGGTCGCTTCGGGGCCGGATAGGAATTTTTCCCCCCTGTTCAGGGTTTTTTTTTTTTGCCTACCCTACACTGCACCAGGGGATTGGGTAATTGGCTATACAGGGTGGTGCCTTAAATAGGTGCTAAATAGGCATCCACAACCACACTTACAGTCACCATGGCCGGTAAGGGGGGGTCTATGGGTTCGGTGTGTACCTATGGTACCCTTTGGTGTAGGATAATGTATATCCTTGAGGAGGGCCCGGGACTAGCCCTCACTGGCTTGAGCCCGGGAAACTTGGTCTCAGGCTCACCTTCCAGACAAGGGCTGGCCAAAGTCTTGATCCACCTTCTGCGATTGGCTTTGGGGCCCAGTGTCTTGCCCTACGGGCTAGGGAAGATGGGTGGGAGCTGACTCTTGCCCTAGTCCACCCATGCTGTTGACCCCCTCTTTTAGGATAGAAGGTCAAGACCAAGTTCAAGTTCAAGTTAATTACCATTGTATGTTAATTAGGCATATTAATAAATTGCCCTAGTTCAACCCAAGCCCTGTGTGTGGTCTCCTCATTTCGTGGGTTGGGTGGCAAAAATGTATGCGTGTGTGTGTGTGTGTGTGTGTGTGTGTGTGTTTGTAGGGGGAAAAACAAGAGCAGACTTTTCAAGATAGCTTTCTTGCCTTGAGATTCCTTTCCCTGTCTCTGAGGACAGGAAAAAGAACTCAGATCCAAAAATCTAACAATCCTAGACACAGGACAACAAAACTATCACCTGAAAGGAGAGAGAGAGAGAGAGAGAGAGAGAGAGTGTGAGAGAGAGAGAGAGAGAGAGAGAGACTTATCAAATTAGTTAACTAATGCCACTGTCAAATAATTCACGCTGGTTTGGGGCATCTGATTCACATATGTTTTTGTTTATTCATTGTTTTATTTGCTAATTAATTGTGTTTACTGTATTCCAGGGGTAGAAATCATGAGGCCCTCCAGATAACGTTGGACTGCAACTCCCAGCAGCCCTATGGAGTATAACCAATGGTGAGCAATTCCAGGAGCTGCAGTTTAAGGTCCATATGATTCCCACCCCTGCTATATCACTGGGGAAATAAATACTCTTATAAAGACTGATTGCTGGTCTGCCTCTCTCATCTGTCTTTTAACATCACGCAGATTAATGCATGCTATTTGGAAAGTGACTGGGCCATGGTGACCACTGTTAATCATCATAAATAACATCTTAAGACAGGGAGTGATGCCAGTTGCATTGAAGGTGGTTATGGTACTCTTGTGTTAAAAATAAAATTGTAGTGTTCTGTCCTTCCAACTCTAAAAAACTTTAGACTAGTTTGAACGGATTGTCTAACTCCCTGTTGATCAGGGTCAGGCCAACATTTGGAACAGAAGCTGTTTTAGTAGCCCTGGTGGACAATCTTCTTCTGGAAATTGACAGGAAGTGTATGATCCTGTGGACACTCCTTTGGACCTCAGAACAGCTTTTGAAACCAGTAAGATGCCCTTGACAACAGCAAGGAAGCTTCAGTTGGTCGGCAAACAGCTGTGCAGTTGCTGACTTGAATTCATAATCTGGATATCACTTCACTGTTGTTGGCACAACTGCACTGACTACTTATTCACATTTGATTCTTACCTTAAAAAATAGCAAATGATCATGAAAGAAATACTTCTCAAAACCAGCTTTTGAGTCTATATTGAGAGCACTGGTTTCATTTTGCGTGTTGTCGAATAACTCCAAGAAATGAAGCTTGTTTTATGAAATGCTTCAGTCTCTATTTAATTCAGACTCAGAACTGTTCCTTCCCTGGTCATTTGCTGTATTTAGTACTTTTCCTAAACAACCATATTTTCCTTTACTCAGCCTGATTTATTAGGCTATGTTCCCTAGCAGTCCACCATTTGCACATTTTTACATTAGTTATGTTTCTACATCACAATAAACCATGGTTTATGTTAACCATTGTTTATTGTGGAAGTCACAAATTGCATGGCAAACAACCCAACAAACTGCAGCTTGTCTTCTCCATTTTTGGTTTGTTTCTCTTATATTGTTTCTTCAGCTGTTTTGTGGTGAACACCTGGAGAACCAGACAAGGAACAAGCTCCAGCTCCAGGTTTAAATGTCCTTATAAGGCATAATTTAAATAACCAGAGTTCATAATGCAATGACAGTTTATGGCCTCAGATTGTGATTTATGGCTGGTTAAAAAATGATTGCTTGCAAACAGAGTCAAGTTTGAATAGCACAAGAGGGTAGATTTCAACAAGTCCTACTATGGCTTCTCGTGCTGTGTGAACATAGATAAATTAAAGTGTACGTAGAGGTGAAATGTCTCTCCTGAGGTACCTACTTTCCTGAATTCCTTTGTCTGGGGAATTAAACTCCTCTTTTCTCTATTTCTTCTTTCCTGTTCTTTCTCTAGCAGCACATTAGCAATCTTTCAACTGTAGCTTGTTGTGGGTTTTCCAGGCTTTGAGGTCATGTTCTATTAGTAATTTCTCCTGACATTCCGCCTGCATCGGTGGCCGGCATCTTCAGAGGATCTGGTGGCATGGAAGTGAGACAGAGTATATATACTTGTGTAATCCCCAGGTGGGAGGGGGCAATTTGCGCGTGTTACAGTTGGCCTGTGTGATGGCCTTTTGTTAAATGGGATATCCCCTAGGGTGTATTGTTAGTCAGGGGATATGCATAACAGTAGTGCGTTAAGTACATTGGCAACCCATTGTATTGTTCCCTGTAGAGGGACCTCCAGAGTCTGGGTGGTGTTCATTGGCATATTTTTGAGTCTTGATTTTAGTGTTCTTCAGTACTGGTAGCCAAATCTTGTTTACTTTCTGAGTTTCTTCTTTGCTGTTCCTGGATTCTGGCTGTGAAAGCCTTCAACTTTAAATCTTTCAACTGATTCCCCCCCCCCCCATTTTTACTTTTTTTTTAAAAAAACATTCTCCATGGCTGATTTTATACCATGATTTTCAGGTGGTAGTGACTTGTTCAATTTTTGATGAAGGAAAAAAAAGAATTAATAAGTTTTATAAATAAATACATAGCTTTTTCTGTGGAGCATCTGGGGAGGGAGGTTGTATTTACACCTTCTTCCCACACCCTCACAAATACGCAAAAAGAGACTGGCACAGATGCTGCCTTGTGACAAGTTGGTGGGCAGCACTGTACATTTATTCAGAGACAATAAAACCGTGAATTGGGGAGCCTGTTGTGTCAGTTTAGAAAAAGAAGTAATTTTGCAATAGTCAGTATAATACATTTTTTGTTTTGTAAAAGTTGGCTACAGTCCGACACACTCTCACATGCAGGTATGGCCCACTGAATTGTATGAGACTGTCTTTTGTGTAGACCTACATAATACTGTGTTATTACTAAAATGCTTTTATTATCAGTTAAGTATCTTGAAAATGTCTACCTGTTTTACATTGATCTAAATCCAGTTGCTGTTTCCAGCTAGAATCAATGGGACTTACACAAATTTTGACTTTTAAAATCCCATTGATTCAATGGGTCTGCTCTAGCTAAAACAAACAGTTGGATTTAGCCTATTCCAAGCAATTTACTAAATTACTAAAATCCATAAAAACAAATACATATTTGCTCCTGCCAGCACAATCTTATACTTGCCTACTCATAAAGTACCCATGACTCTGAGGCATGTAGAACAAATCCAAGCAAGTCTGGATAGGAAAATTGTGATCCTCCAGATGCTGTACTGCAACTTCTTCATCCTTCACCACTGACTATGCTGGCTTGAGCTGATGAGAGTTGAAGACCAACATCTGGAGGGCCTCATATTGCATGCAGATCTCTGACTTTGGTCAAGAATTTGGTGCAATGTGTAAACAGAATGAGGATGAGCGATTTTGAGGGGAGATTATTAGAAAAATTTGGGCGGAGTGTAAATGTCTCCCTGTCTCTGTTGGCACTCATGGTTTTTGTTGCCAGAACTACTGGTGCCTCTAATCAGTCAACCCACACTCTTCATTTAGATATCTTTAGCTTTTAGAATTAAGAGCTTAGATTTGCCACAAGCTTAAAAGCTTAAAAGGTTCATTATTCTACAGTTGCTTCTCCATCTGAAGCAACCCACTGCCCTTATCTTACTGGCCAGGCAACAGAAAACCTGGTGTGGATTATTTACCCTTAGCCTAGGACATCCTATCAAACCTGACCTGGATCAAAGAATGAATCTGCCACAAACATTATATCCAATACAGTACTTTCAAAGAATTTAGTGGGAACAAATTGTACATACACACAGATTCAACCTTAAGTTCTTAAGGAAAAAAATTCTGGTTCAGCCATAAACCATCTTTTCTTCCAATGGGAGAGCTAGATTGAGGCCTGGAAGGAAGGACTTATTCCCCCACACACATAGAAGCCAATCGGACTGACAGCTGAATCTTCCTTCAGCACAGGTAATGGGGCAGAAACAGCCCACACCTCAGGGAAGTTGTCTAGCTTAGTAGGCCATGAGGTACATGCAACTCTGCTTTCCAGTTCTTCATTGCTGCCTACCAGCATCTGCTATCTGAGGTAGTTGCCTCATTCAATATAACAAAAGGGTTGGCCTTGTTTCACTACACGTTGGGAGGATGTATCCTACTTCAGAGAAGAAAATCCTCCATTTGTAGGCCTCCTCTACTGAAGAACTGTTTGGTCCAAGACCAGTTTAGACATCAAAATGTATAGTGAATGGAAAACAAGGGCTTTCCCCCCCAATATTACTATTCAAAATGCAAAATACAAAAGGGCCAAAAAGGCAAGAATAATAACAGAAAAACACAATAAAGAAAAAACAAAAAGGTTATTTAACTTGACAGGTTATCATTGCAATTATAACTCCCTTATATGTTAACATGATGTTTATCTTAAGCTAAATACGTTTCTTTTAGTTCCATAACAGCTCAATTATATTAACTAGATATTAACTTAAAATCTCTTTTAAACATATCTATTTCAGCTTAATCCACAATTGTGAACTGTCGTATGAAAACAAGGGTTTTAAGCTGCCCATTAGTAGCTACTTCTTAGGCACGCTGAACAACTACACAACTTAGTCTTCTACATATGGTGTGATGTGTTTCTGTCTAAGGCCTTTTCTGCATGGGGCGTTTAAAACGGTGCAGAGCGTCCTCCAGGGAGGATGACTGCACCTGGGAGCAGGCTGGGTTCGGACTACTTTGTGTAGTTCCGGACCTCAGCCCGCTCCTGAACAACCCAAAGTGGTCATTCAGCGTGCTTTTGAAAGACCGCTTAAAACAGGTCTTTCAAAAGCACGGAATCATAGAATCATAGAAATGTAGAGTTGGAAGAGACCACACGGGCCATCCAATCCAACCCCCTGCCATGCAGGAACACCCTCAAAGCACTCCCAACAGATGACCAATTACAAATCCATCAGGAAGTTCTTCCTGAGGTTCAGGTGGAATCTCCTTTCCTGTAGCTTGAATCCATTGCTCCTTGTCCTGGTCTCTGGAGCAGCAGAAAACAAGCCCTCTCCCTCCTCTATATGGCATCTCTTCAGATATTTAAACATGGCTATCATATCCCCTCTTAACCTTCTCTTCTGCAGACCAAACATACCCAGCTCTCTAAGTCTATCCTCATAAGGCATGGCTTCCAGGCCCCTCACCATTTTGGTTGCCCTCCTCTGGACTTGCCCCAGCTTGACCATGTCCTTCTTGAATTGGGGTGCCCAGAACTGGATACAGTATTCAAGATGAGGTCTAACCAAAGCTGAGTAGAGTGGTACCAGTACTTCCCTTGATCTAGACACCATACTCCTATTGATGCAGTCGAGAATTGCATTGGCTTTCTTGGCTACCGCATCACACTGCTGACTCATGTTCAGCTTGTGATCTATTAAGACTCCTAGATCCCTTTTGCACATACTGCTATCCAGCCACGTGTCCCCCATCCTATATGTCTGTATTCCATTTTTTCTACATAAGTGTAGGACCTTACACTTCTCTCTGTTGAATTTCATTTTGTTAGCCGTGGCCCAGCTTTCCAATCTGTCCAGGTCATTTTGAATTTTGATCTTGTCCTCTGGTGTATTAGCAATCCCTTCCAATTTGGTGTCATCTGCAAATTTGATGAGCATGCCCTCTCATCAAATTCCTATCCTTCATCCAAGTCGTTGATGAAGATATTGAACAGCACTGGGCCCAGGACAGAACCCTGTGGCATCCCACTAGTCACTTCTCTCCAGGATGAAAAGCAGCCATTCGTGATCACCCTTTGGGTTCAGTCGGTTAACCAATTACAAATCCAACTAACAGTAGCCCTGTCCAGCCTGCATTTTACTAACTTCTTTGCAAGGATGTCATGGGGACTTTGTCAAAGGCCTTACTGAAATTGAGATATGCTACATCCACAGCATTCCCTTCATCTATCAAACTAGTAACTCTATCATAAAAAGAGATAAGATTAGTCTGGCATGACTTATTTTTGAGAAATCCATGTTGACTTCTCGTGATCTTTCTAAGTGATTAGAAACTGACTGCTTAATGATCTGTTCCAGGATCTTTCCGGGTACTGATGTCAGGCTGACTGGGCGATAATTATTTGGGTCCCTCTTTTTTCCCTTCTTGAAGATGGGGACAACATTTGCCCTCTTCCAGTCTGCTGGAACTTCTCCTGTCCTCCAAGATTTCTCAAAGATTATAGCAAGCGATTCCGAAATGACCTCTGCCAGTTCTTTTAATATCCTAGGAGTCAATTCATCTGTCCTTGGAGACTTGAATTCATCCAGTGTGGCCAGGTATTCCTGTACCACTGTCTACCTATTATGTGCCTCATTTCCCCTGCTTCCTCACCTGCTCCCCAACTGCCAGGTTGAGTGCTTGTATCCTTCTGGGAAAAAACTGAGGCAAAGAAGGTGTTAAGTAGTTCTGCCTTTTCTCTTCTCCCTGTTAGTAATTCACCATCTTATCTGCGCAGCGACCCTATCGTCTCCTTCTTTTTCCTTTTGCTGCGGACATATTTTAAAAAGCCCTTTTTATTGTTTTTAATGTCTCTGGCCAGCCTAAGTTCGTTCTGTGCTTTAGCCTTTCTGACCTCCTCCCTACATCTCCTGGCTACCTACTTAAATTCTTCTTTGGTGGTTTCCCCCTTCTTCCATTTCCTGTACATGTTTCTCTTAACACTGAGCTCAGCTGAAAGTTCTTTAGTCAACCATTTTGGTTTCTTCAGATGCCTTCCATTTTTCCTCCTTATTGGCACAGTTTTAGACTATGCCTTCAGTATGTCCCTTTTAAGGAACTCCCATGCCTCTTGAACTCCTTTCCCTTTCACTATTCTTGACCACGGAATTCCAGTCAGCATCTCAAGTTTACAGAAGTCCGCTTTTTTAAAATCTAAGTTGAGTGTCTGGCTACGCTTATCTTCTCCTTCCCACTGAATGCCAACTTCCAATAGGGCATGGTCACTCCCCCCTAAAGATCCAACCACTTCTACCTCATTAACAAGGTCATCCCTGTTGGTCAGGATCGGATCTAAAATATTTGATCCCCTTGTAGCCTCTTCCACCTTCTGGACCATGAAATTGTCTGCAAGACTAGCAAGAAACTTGTTGGACCTTGCTGTCTTGGCAGAGTTTGACTGCCAGCATATATCCAGGTAATTGAAATCTTCTATTATTACTGTACCTCTCCTTTTTGAATGTGCAGTCATTTGGTTGAGGAAGGCGTCATCAAAGTCCTCAGTCTGGTTTGGAGGTCTGTAGTAAACCCCCACCAGAATATCCCTATTGTTTCTCGCTCCCTTAATTCTTACCCAGATGCTCTCGACCTGGCTTTCTGGGTTTAAGTCATGGATCTCTTCACAGGTGTTGTTTGGTCTATTTTCACAAAATAGGCTATACCCCTCTATTCCTACATTTCAATCATGAGACTCATCCCACCAGGTCTCAGTGATGCCTATCAAATCGTATTTATTCTGTTGTACTAGGAGTTCAAGTTCATCTTGCTTGTTTCCCATACTCCGTGCATTAGTGTAGAGACACTTAAGTCCCCGGGCCCTTCCTGCAAGTCCTGTACTATAGTTTCCACTCTTCCCACCATTGGACGCTTGTAATACTTGGCCAATATAATTTGGACCTTTTCCCCCTGCACTCGCCAAGTCCTTGCCCTGAATAATATTGTCTCCCTCCCCAGCAGAACTTAGTTTAAAGACCTCTTAATCCTCCTTGCGAGACTGTTTGCAAAAACATTCCTGCCAAGTTTCGTGAGGTGCAGCCCATCCCTTGCCAGAAGCCCACATTCATGGAAATTCAGGCTGTGTTCCAAAAACCCAAACCGTTGCTGGTGACATCATGTGTGGAGCCAGTTGTTGACCTCTGCTATTGCCCTTTCCCTTCGTACACCATATCCTTGAACAGGGGGGAGAGATGAAATGACCACCTGTGCACCAAGGTCCTTAAGCTTTGTCCCCATAAGCTCATAGTCCTTTGCGATGTGGTAAAAGCTGCGCCTCGCAGTGTCATTGGTTCCGACATGAACCACAATGAGGAGCTTATGGTCAGTGGGCTTGACCAGCCTGATTAGTCTCTCCATTATGTGGTTGATCTTGGCCCCAGGAAGACAGTAGACCTCACGATTGAGCTTGTCCGGTTTGCAAATTGCCGTTTCGGTTCCTCTGAGCAAGGAGTTCCCAACAACCAGAACTCACCTCCTCTGAGGCTTGTCCTGGGCTTCTTGACAAGCATGTTCTTCTAGGACTGCCTGGGTATTCTGTTTAGGCTGGGAGTGTTGATCTAGTTGACATTCTGTTCCCTCGTCCTGGTGCTCCTCATTGTTCGTAAGGCCAAGAACTTTGAAGTGATTGTGTATGGTGAGAGTCTCTGTTGCCTTCCTGGTCCTTCTACTCCTCCATGTGACATTCCTCCAAGCCTCCGTTTCCTGGCACAGTGTGCTGACTTCCTGATCTGGCAGCTCCTCCGCGCATTCGGTCTTGAGGAATGTCTTCTCCGCTCTATCCAAAAAACTCCTCACCTTCCCTAATAAGACGAAGATTAGAAACTCGTGCCTCCAGCTGGCGTACCTTCTCCTCCAAGGAGGTCACCAGCTTGCACTTGGTGCAGGTGTACCCGAGAACATCATGTGGAAAGAAGGAACATCCCACAAGTGCTACAGGTGACCTCGGCAGCTCCCTCACCTTCCATCCTTGATACTACAGAGAGTAGTACAGGGAGTAGTTCTAGAAAGAATAACCAGGCTTTCTTTCTCAAATTCAGCTATATAAGCTATGTCTGCTCTACTGATTGCCAAGGGTTGAAGTTGAAGGATTCAAGTAGAGGACTTCAACTGCACGCGCTAGAGGCACACGCCATTGGGAGCTCCTAATAAGACTCCTCCCCTCAGCTGACTCCTCCCCTTCGTTAGTCAGTTAGACTGTGTGCTCAGGGAGAGCACACGGCCAGCATGAGGAATCTTAACAAACACAAGCAAGCAAACAAACAAACAAACAAGCACAGTCCCACAAGCCTGTAAACACACCTGGTCAAGGATGTCTTCACAGTCCCAGCTCCCCCTCTGCTCTCTCCTCTGAGAATGAGCTAGAGGCTCGTTGGGAGCTCCTAACAAGACTCCTTCCCCCTCCGTGGCCGCGCTCCGGTGCAGATTTGCAGGCTCACACCAGTGTGAGCCTGCAGATCTGCTGGGGGCGGGCTTTAGGCTGGCGAGCTTCACTGGTTGGTGGAGAGCCTCCACCAACCAGAAGCTGCGATTTTTGTAACCAGAGCAGTGCGGAGCGTGGCCACGCACTGCTCTGAACCAGCCTGGACCCGGGCATGGAGCACACAGGTCCAGTGAGTACCAGCACAGGGCAATTCCCTCGCCCCGTGCGGAAAAGGCCTAAATTACAGCAATCCTTTTTATGTTCATTTCTATACGTATTAGTATATGCAGGGTTCTTTTAGCACCTTGTAGATTAAGAGAAAGTAATTTGTAGCATGTAGTTGCTACAAACTTGTAGTCTGTAGACTAACATGACTGCGGCCAACGAGCCTCTAGCTCATTCTCAGAGGAGAGAGCAGAGGGGGAGCTGGGTCTGTGAAGACATCCTTGAATATTCTATACATATCAGGATATGGAAATACATGCCCCCTTTTTGTTCTTTTTTGGTGTTCTTCTACCTTTTTAAAGTAATGAATACAGTTGGCCCTCCATATTCACTAGGGTTAGGGGTGCAGGACCCCCACAAAAGTGAAAAAATCACAAATATCAAGATGTGTGTGTGTGTCTGAGGGAAGGAGACTGAGACATGGTGGGGAGAACAGGCACCCAGAGTCCAAACCAGGTCAGAGGAAGGAGAGGTCAGGATGGTGACCTGTCTTGCCCACCTTCCTCCTTGGGTGGGGTGAGGGCATCAGGAGAGTGTTTGTGGTGCTGAGAAATCAGGCTGTGAGCCATGCTTGGTTGGCCAGGAAGCAGCTGGTGGTGATGGAGGAGGAGGAGGACCGAAGATGGATTGTGTAGCCTAATCGGAGTTGCCAAGAGGGAAAGTTCCTCTGGCAAAGAAGAAGAGCTGGAGGGGCATGGTTTGAAGAAACTTGGAAATAATCAAATCTGTGAAAGTGAAACCCATAAATGTGGAGGACTGACTCTATATTGCTATGATAGTTCTAAAGGGGAGAGAGATGTATCCAGAGTCATTGAGCAATACGAACCCCGTTACTTAGATGTTGTCAAATAAATCACAGTGGTGCAGAGCAGTAGTCTACTGGAAGTAGCTCACACCTAGCAGATCAAGGGACAGAATCTGGCATCATGAGGCAGATAGCAAAAGCTTGAGCCAATTGATGACATGATTTTACAAGCACCTCCAGTACATAGACCAGTGGTTCTCAACCTGTGGGTCCCCAGATGTTCATGGACTTCAGCTCCCAGAAGCCCCAGCCACTATGGTCAATGCTCAGGGCTTCTGGGAGCTGAAGTTCACAAACATCTGGGGACCCACAGGTTGAGAACCACTGACATAGACCATTATATTCTTTTGCACAGCTTTGCTTCTTTAAAAATCTGACATGTGGGTAGTACTGAGGGAGAAGAACCTACAGGAAGTTGAGGGACCAAAGAAAGTTAGTGTGAGGAGACACTTCAGCACCATCTCTCAATATTCTGGCACCTAACTGCACTTCTGTAGGTGGATGGGAGGGGCTGATGCAAAAATGATACATATTAAAATACTTGTGTATTACTTTTTAGTCTGCCAAAGTGGTTTACAAATTCAAAATAAGCGGCAGAAACCCGCTTCATGTGAATAGCCAAGAAACACTGTGGAAAGATAACAAAGGAGGGGCCATGTAGACTCCCCAAGGTTGATCATTTCCCAGTTCCAAAACTGATGAGAGTGACTGCAACCTGGCAAGTCCAGGGCTCAGCAAAACTTGCATTGGATCCACACTTTTAAGTGTGCACCCTGTGAAACTGAAGTGCCAATTGTAGTTTTAAAAATAATCTGGCAACCAGTCCAACTGTCTGGCTTCTAACATACAAACACATACGTACAAATATGGCAACTGGCCCAGAAACAGAAGCAGCAGCCATCTGTAATGGGATTCTTCTACATTTCCCCCCACTTGCCAGTCAGCCATCCTACAGGCATTTCTTATCACACTTCTCAGAATGGTTTTTAAAAGCACCAGCACTCTGAGGCAACTATAGTTTATCTGTTGTTTCTTGGCCACAATCCTAAGGAAGCAAACAGCATGCACCTATATGTATGTGTCTGCTCATTGAATTCATGGGACTCATATCCAGGGAAGTGATTATAGGACTGCAGCATTCCAAGCTCAGCCTTTGAAGATGATGTAGAAGAGAGATTTTTGATTTCAGGACTACCATGATCAGTTTGAAAAGGTGGGTAAATAGGTTGGCAAAATATCTAGAGTTAGAAACCATACATTACTCTGGATTACACAGTGTGTTTTAATACTGAATTTGAGGTCCTCTGGGAAAATAAACTGGGCTTCCCATTTTTCTCCTATGGTTCTGCCTTACATCAAATCATCCTGTGGCATAGTGTCCTCTAGCCAAGATTTGTTGGTTCTGGAAAGCAGAAACTAGAATTGCCATGTCTGAGGGCCTGGCTCTTCTCCAGTTCACAGGGCAAAAGGGAAAGACTTTGGGGGCAAGAGTGCATGGACAAAAAATGTGTCCATATGTACTTTGGTAATTTGTTAGACTTTAAGTGGTGTACTCTATGCAGCTTTAATTGATACTCAGGGAATCTTGCTTAACATCACCAGGACCCATCTCCTGTAAAGTCAATCAGGGGTCATCCCTTGGTCTTACATTCTGACCCTGAAATCTCAAGGCCTGGATTATTTGTGACCTGGCAATGCCAGTAGCAATTCTTAGGTGTTTGTCATGAACCTGTTGCTTTATACCCACTAGTCCAGTGACGTAAGGGATTCAGTTGCGTAGGGACATGGGAGCGGGAGGGGATTCACCCAGGGCAGCAATGTTTTTGAGATGTCCTGGCCCGTAGCCACACCCCTGCACGCCCTGGCCATGCCCCCATGCACCACAGCCACGCCCCTATGCACAGTGGCCATGCCCCTCGTGCTGTAGCCTTCCCTCTCACCCCCCCCCCACATTCCAAGCTCTGCCACTGAAAGGATTGTATCCAGGGCCTTTAAAGGCATGCAAAGCTATGCCTGCTCCCAGAGTCTGGAAAAATTATACTTTAAACTAGAGCTCCCATAATTCTTCAGCAAGCATGACCATTCAGAGCAGCAGTCCACTCCAATCCAGTCATTTCTGAAGCTCTGCCCCTCCTCAAGTTCTCCAACGTTTCCAACTCTTTCCTCCCTGCACAGATCAATCCTCCACTATCCCATGCCAGTATTATTGCCTTTTTCAAGGAAGGCTTATCCCTGCATACATGCATTATGCCAGTTTTGTTAAAAAGAGATAGTTCTAATAATGGTTTCCACCCCTTGCTTTTCTCCTTTTTTTTGGAAGCTGGTCAATTATGAAACATGAAGGATTTTTAGAACCCTTAAATATGAACAAGAAGGTTTTGTGTACACATCCTTGCCTCACGCATCTCGTGCATAGCAGCTCTCATCCATGACTACTAACTTGAAAAAGGAAAGATTCATTTTAATTGCTATAATTTCCATCCAAATGTGTTGTGTTCTAAAAATAACAAGGCTTGTCTCAAATATATCACCCGAGAATAGTTTTTCTCTATCTCCTCACATAGAGACTTCCTTGCTTTTTTTTTTAATTTAGACACATTAGTCATGTGTCTTATTTTATGTGGGGTGGTTCTCTTATCTGAAGCTAAGCAGGACAGCTTAGCTTTCTATCCACTGTTTTTTCCACTCTTAAGTTTGCTCCCCACTAAAGAGTCAAAAAAGGAAGCAGAACTTAATTGGCAAACATTCAATTTCCACCTATTTCTTAGCTCCCAATGGGAGGAGTGAAATGGAGAAGGAACTGCTGGGAGATTTACCTTCCTTTCAGCAATGTATGGGGGGCTTGATCAAAATCAGGTCTTCCCACACCACCTTGTGCATTTAAAAAAAATGTAAACTCTCCTCTGGGCTGGGCAACATGAAGGCTTCCGGATGCTCTTGGATTGTACACGACACATCTAACATAGCGTATAGTTTATCTCTGTTTCTTAACATCCTATGGGGCTTTTAGGGAGTGTGGGGTTGGCCTTCTTATGTTTTTCATAAGACTGTTTGCATCTAGCATCCACAAACTTCAAAGTTTTCCAAAGTCGGCTTGATGCCTCTCTCAGCATAGGTATATTGTTTTAGTTACATCATCACAGCAAAACTTGACCCCCACTAAAAGCAACTGAAACTGGAAGGAAAGATTTAGACTTGAATCCATGGAACAGTGCAATTGGTTCCAAGTGCAAAGCAGCTTTGAAGTTTCTCAAAAAGCAACCCTACATCTTTATTTTATACCAAAACTTCATTTGAAAGTGTGGGATGCTCCAGATATACTTTGTAAGGGAATCTAGCATTTAGAAAAGAGGGTTTAAAATGGGGGATGCAAGAGCCCTTGAGCAAACTGCTCACTGTGAAATAATTTGCTGCAGTTGTATTCTTGCAAAGACCTTTTTCTAGAGAGAGCAATCTCTCAAAAAGAGGAAGTCAGTTACCATTACACACACACACAAATATTTCCTTTGGCTACATAGACTAGGCTTTTGATTGCCACATCAGCACTAGATGCTGCTGCTTAGTTTTGATTAATTGGTGATAGCAGCATTTGCTGATAGCAACATACATACTCAGCCTTCCATCCTTTCGCAGGTCGGTAAAATGAGTACCCAGCTTGTTGGGGGCAATTAGCCAAAAATATACATAGTAAACCGCTTAGATAACGCTAGTTGATAGGCAGTATAGAAATAAATGCTATTGCTAAATGCTATTACTGTGTAAGCTAGTGACCAGTAAACTGCGTCAACTTAGAAGAAACCTGAACTTTACTTAATTTCACACACCATGTGCATTTTGCAATGAGCATTCTACCTTCCATAGCCCAGCTGTGGACGTTCTCATGCAATTAGTAAAGCCATTCTCATTGACAAGCTGGAAGTGTATAATGTAGGAATTTGGGCATATATGCTCACTGCTATGGAAGTGGCTGTTGGCAGAACCTCTCCTGATAGGAATGAGGGAGGCAATGCTGTCCCCAATTACACCTCTTAAATCTTTTCTCCTCCACCCTTTGGCACCAATAGATTTCCTGCCACTGCAAATTCCAGCTTCAGAGAAGTAGTTTTTCCCAGGAGTGCAGTAGGGAAGGAAAGTGTTAAAACTCCTAATCCAAACCTGGTAGGAGTCCCTTGCTTATGCAATTTACATTTAAGATGGTAAAAAACAGAACACTGAAATTTAAACTCCAAAGATGCATTTAATGTCACATCTGGTTTGGCCCCAACTTCCCAGAAAGAGAGAACTAGAGTTTGGAACTGGAGAGGGCTAATGGAAATAAAATGACCACAGAGAGGATTACGGGAGGTGGAGTGTGACACCTCTTGGCTCCCTTTACTTTAGTCTCCTGATTCCTTGACCCACAGTGAAAGGAAATTGGCAGCTCCTCAGCTAGTCTTGGTCTATGCCATTATTCATAGCTTTATGCACAGTATCAGGACAGAGAAAGGAAACCAGCAGGATATGCACAAAGCGTTTTGGAATATCTCCACACTCTTTATTGACTGTTCATAAACAGCAGATCTATTCTCAGTTCCTCACAGGCACAGCGATACAAGGCAAGCATTCCAAATCTAGTCTGTTGCACAGCTCCACTCTAACATTCTCTATTTTATCATCCATACTCCATATTCATTAGTACTACATTGTCATTCTAATATATCAGGTTCCAAAAGACAAAGAGAAAAAGGAAGGGGGGAATGGAGACCATCACAACCCTATTACTGGGTCAAAAAGACAGTTTTAGGTTTTGCAAGTAGGGGTACAAGTTGGAAACAATTGACATGGGAACAGATTGAGTCTTGAAAGTAGATTGAAGGAAGAAAGGCAAACTGAGGAGATTAAAAAGAAATCCACTTAGTACAAATTTTACTTCCACTATGCAAGCCATCATCCATCATGCAGTATCTCTCTATAGCACTACAGTTATGACAGGTCAGACTCCTGAACCGCCCAGATTTAAGGCCACCCACAAAATGATATACATACCATGTTATCTTATATAAAGTTGCTACCCCTCAGGAGGATAGAAAGCTTAGTGTCTCAAGACAAATTTCCCCCTCCCAATGGTGTTGTAGAAGCCCCTGGTGCCATCTGGCCCTTGTGGAAGACGGATCACCTCTGGCCGGATGCCAAGCAATTCAGACATCCTTTTGGAAGCAGCCCCTGAGCTCAAGGTCTCAGGTTTCTGTGAAAGGAGTTGACTGCTGGCTGGTCCACGCCGTTTTGGCATCCACAAATTCCCAGTACCTACCCCAGTGTCCCAGGAAGAATCAGATGGCTTCTGTGATTCTGAACTGCCATTGCCCTGCTTGGGTATAGAGGGAGGTGGGGGGCAAAAGGGCCAAGCCAGGGACTTGTGCAGTGGGAGAGGACCTGCATATGGGATGCTGAAGAAATTTGGTCTGAAGGTCTGGTTAGCAGAGCTGCAGAAGTTGGTAGTGGGCCAGACAGGAGCAGAGAGGAAATTCCGAGGCAGAATAGGAGTAGAAACCGGGGTGCTATCTGACTCTGTGGAGGAGCTGTAAAAGAAGGAGTCTTCAAGGGCATGTTGGAGGCCTTCTGGCAGCGCATGGGTCCACTTTCTAGAAGGCTTCTCCATCTCCTCAGCCTCCTCACCATCTTCTTGAGTGGCCACACTTTTCTTCTTGGAGCACCTTCCAGAGAGGCTGACCACTTTTATGCCTTCCCCAGGGGAGGAGGCCTGGTTGTGGCCAAGCTCCTCAAGAGCCTTTCGGGCACTCTCCAAATTCTCATATTCTACCAAAGCACAACACTTAGTCAAGAGCTCCGGGTACCTTGAGGAATACTTCTTCACATCAGAAGGAAGCTTTTTGCCAGGCCGGAGGATCCGAATGGAGGTAATATCCCCGAAGGGCCCAAACAGCTTGGTGATCTTGTCAAGAAAGGTAGACTGGAACAGGAGTGAGGCAGGGATGGTTTGCTCATATGGAAGGACGTTCCAGGCCAGGAGCATCTTACTTGGAGGAATGTTCACCAGATAATCTGGGATGGGGTTTCTCCTCCTCACCTTTGTCCCTTCCTCATTGACTTCCAGCAGCTCTGAGAACTGCAGAGCATAGAGGGTCACTCGCCAATCTCTGGTTAAATATTTCACCTAATTATTTGAGAGAAAAGAAGAAAGGGGGAAAGCTGTTACTTGGTGAGAAAGCTTCCCTTTAAGAAACACACAATGTGGTCAGAACTCCTTGCATTTCTGCCATGGCCACTAGCTTTTCAAAGAGAGGGAAGAGCAGATACATGTGATATTTTCTTCTATTGAAACGATAGGTATTTTTCCTAAGAGATGCCATCTTAGCATTACCTGCAACACCCCTAGAGCTCAATGAACTTGCTGCTTATCTTTGTGACTTATACCTTCAAATTTGCAATAGATTGGGCTAGCCCTACAGCACAAGTGAGCAGACTAGAATAATATTTTTAGTTATATGAGCATATATGCACACAATATAGTTCATTTTTAATTTTTTATGGAACCACTGTAGCATGAACAGGTAGGGGACAGCTTTCAACTTCAAAGTAGGCCAGCATGACCTTTTCAGCAATCCTATCAAACCTTCAACCACAGAAGCCAGCTGGATGATTTAGCAAGGTTTTTTAAAAAAGGAGTTCCCTCAAACAGTGAAAGATGTTTGTTTGTCATAGCACATGGTTTTCCTCAGCTCTTTATCTTCCATTTAGCATGCTTCATTTTGTAATCATTCATTGGAAAGTAAACAAGGACTTAATTTGCAAGTCTGAATGGCATGTTTCTATGAGAAAATCCTACTGTCACCTAATTGACTCCAAAACTAAAGTGGAGCACAGGCCTTATTTACAATCCCTCACTGGGAATGGTAAGAGAAAAAGTGTAGGATCATGTTTCAGTTGGAAAGTGGAATGTTTTTGCCCAGTGTATGAGGAAATCTTCCATTGGCTTAATATTGGTCCAAGCTTAAACAATCATCTTCAGTTGGAAGCACACTGTGTTGGAAGGAATGAGCTGAAGCAAGGGAAAGTGTGTATATTACATATATACACACACACACACTCAACACCACCCTACTTCATTATTTTCAGCAATTTTTCATGGTACCTTTTGCAGGGTACCTGAAAAATGCAGCCAAAAATTCAGAGACTGGAAAAATTACCTTCTTAGCCTGCTTGTTGTTGTGTGCCTTCAAGTCGTTTCCAACTTATGGTGACTTTAAGGCAAATCTCATGGGGTTTCTTGGTGAGATTTGTAGAGAGCTCGCCTTTGCGTTCCTCTGAGACTGAGAGAATATGATGTGCCCAAGACCACCCAGTAGATTTCCATGGCTGAGGAGGGAATCCAACCCTGGTCTCCATAGTCACTAAACCAGTGTGGCTCTCACCTTTTCAGACTAAAGCTACCAAAACCCATGCTGGCTAGGGAATTGTGGGAGCTGTAATAAAAAATAACTTTCCAAAGATCTGGGAAAAATCATTCATTCAAAGGTGGTTAGGAACCCCTCTCAAGAAGTTGATTTGGCTTCAGAACAAACCGCACAATTCCTGATTGCCTGGGACGACATCCAAAAAAAGTCCCTCCTTTTTTTTAAAAAAAGCATCCAATCTATATACAGAGGTACAGGTGGCAGCTGTGACAATTATTTGAAAAAAGATGTGAGAGAGGCTTCCCTTTCCAGCTTCAGTGTCACCTCGTCCCCTTTCGCTGAAACATTTCCAAGATAAAGACTCAGTACAGCCTTTGTGATGACTGGGACCTATCACTTCAATTTCATCTCTCCATCTCAGGACTAGAAAGCCAGCATTCATAAATCAGTCACATATTTGTATGAACTTATTCAGCAAGAATGACACAAGTATACCCTTTCATATGTTGTTAAGATTGCAGCTCTCATCAGTTGCAGTAGCATAGCCAATAGTGCAGCATAGACAATGGGGAGAGATACTAGGAGCTGCAATTTAACATCTTGGAAAGGCAGACTTACTCACCATAATTCTACCCTCCCATAGTCTTTTATAGCTACTTAAATATTCTGTCTTCTGAGTTAATCCTGAAAGCTTGTTATTCTAGGTTTCGTAGCATTAATTATTTCAAGTGAATGTATCTGGACGGCTCCTGGGTTCTCCAAATCCACTGAAGCTATTATGTCCACAATTGTGCAACACTCTCACAACTAGCAAGGTAGAATTATAAGGAGTTCTCACCTTGCAGCAAAACTGATTTAAAAAGAAAAAGGTGAAGCAAGTTCATCCTTATTCTCTAAGTCATGAATATCTTTCTGCAAGGAATAACAAACCCTCTTGCTATTCATCCTCCCAGTCCAAGAGCCTGAAAGTGATGTATCAGGAAAATCCTAGACTCACTGCAATGTATAAAACTTTTCCTAAACTAGAATTCTTTGTTTAAAGGACAGCCAGGACTTGTTTACTCCCCAAGAGAGATGCCAATATTCAAGCCTGAACCAAAGCCAAACCTTCTCTGACCCAGGATCACCATGTCTAAACATGTGAAGTCCAGAAATAATGTAAAATAGCACTTTTCAGAAAAAGGAATCCTGAATTTGTGCCCATCAATGAGCTACAAGCACTTGCAGCTCCCTATTGTACATAATGCTGGACAACAAACCTCAGTTTGCCTTGGGCTATGTGTGAAGATGATTTGTAGTTACTTGCTTGAATTTCTATAGGTACTTAGTGAAAGTATTGCATTTTTTTAAAAGGAGTGAGCACAGAAGAAGAAAGATAGTTGAAAGGATATGAAAAACCATATCAGAAATTCATTGCTAATATATGCACAGTGGACAAAGTTGTTCAGTGCTAGAAACAGAACATTGTCTCATTAAAAAGTAGTGTGACTACAGTATGGCAAACAGAAGAAAAATGTAAGAACAGTATTTTTTTTAGATTTCCAAAGGGCAATTGCTAGTATAACAAATAAATAATGAAAAACAGCCTGTTGGATCAATCTAAGCTCCGTCTCCAGCAATGATCAGCTTGATCTCTCCAAGAAATGCAAAGGCATAGAATACAGTCTGGATCATGGAGGTTTCAGAAAATATTCTTGAGTAGTAGACCTTTATTTGAACCCCTAGCTTGGCTTCCTTTCATTGTTCCCACTTTTTGTGGCTTTCTACTCTACAAGTTAATCATGTGCTGCCTAGACAGCAAATGAACTGGGTAGCTGATGACAGTACTTTGATCTGTATAGTCAGCCCTCCACATTTGTGGATTTCACTTTTGCGGATTTGATTATTCACAGACTATTTGCCGTCATCTCTGCTGCTCCCCCCATGCCATTTTAATGGGGACTGTAAGCTTCATGAGACTGAGAAACTGCGAACGAGGCTCGTAAGTCCCTATAAAAAATGGTGTGGGGCAGCCGTGGAGGTGGCAGCAAGCCCCACCAGCCACACACTTCTGCCTTGTGAAGGAATCCTGATGCCTCAAAGGAATCCACGGTGGGCTGAACATGGTGATCATACTTTTTTGTGTGTTAAAGATGGTTTGGGAGGGCCTAGAGTTATTCACAGTTTTTTCACTTTCACAGGGGTCCTGTACCCCTAACCCTAGCAAATTGGGAAGGATGTCTGTAAATATATGAGAAGGCTCCAAATTTTAAATTACAGATTTTTTATTTCATAAGCCCAGTTTTAAATTTGATTCTGACCTGCTGATGCAGCCTGAAGGACATCACAGCAATGAAAAGAGATGGAGGCAATCTGTTTAAAGCTGCCTCATATGGGTTCAGAAAGCAACACTAGTCTTGGACACACAAAATTCCACAGGGCCCAGAAAACTGTTTCCAATGCTCGGAAAATTTACTTCCTTGAAAGACAGTTCTCAGAATTCCCCAGGTGACATGGCCTGAGGGAATATTGGGAGTTGTGAAAAAGCAGCTTTTTCCAAACTCGGGAACTTCTGATTTACACATATATCCCATTGAAGAGATCAAAGAGGGAGAAGAAAACAAATGTTTTTAAAATGTGATCACCCACCTTCTTGAAGGATGTCAGAAGTTTAATGCTCACAAATCCCATTTTGTTCTTTTGCACATGCTTCAGGAGGAAGGCATCCTTGGACAAGTTCTCATCAGAGAGGTAAAACTCTACCTGTGAGACTATCCTTCTGATCAGCTGTGATTCTGGCATGGAGGAGTCACTGCTCTCAAAGAGACCTGGGCTGAGGTCATTTGAATCATAAGGGCTCCTGTCAGAGAGGAATGACAGAAGATAGTTCACACACACCCAGGTACTCTCAGCAGTCCAAGGCATGGGCAGGTTCACATTGCTTGAACTTGCCTTGGAACTCACTGAAACTAATACAATTAATTTCAACAGGGATAAATATAATGTGCTACAGCTAGGCAAGAAAAATGAATCTAGAAAGGGTGACACCTGGCTTCACAACAGCACATGTGAGAAAGGTCTAAGGTTCTTAGTAGACCACAAGCTAAACATGAGTCAACAGTGTGAAGTGACAGCCCCAGAAAGCCAATGCAATTCTAGGCTGCATCAACAGGAATATAGTGGCCAGACTGAAGAAGTAATAGTACCACTCTCATTTTGCTTTGATCAAATCCCACCTGGAATAATGTGTCTAATTGTGGGCACCAAAATTCAAGGAGGACATTGACAGCTTAGATCATGTCCACAGAAGGGCAACTAAGGCAGCAAAAGTTCTGAAAAACAACTCCTGTAAGGAACAGCTTGGGAAGATGGGTATATTTAGCTTGGAGAAGAAAAGACTGAGAAATGATACAACACCCATCTTTAAATTTTTGAAGGGATGTTGTGTAGAAGATAAAGTGAGCTTCTTTTCTGCTTCTCCAGGACATGAAGCAGTCGATTCAAATTGCGGGGGGGGGGGGAGAGATTCCACCTAAACTTTAGGGAGAATGTCCTAACAATAACAAGAGGAGTTTGATAATGAAATAGACAGAAGATGGAGGAATCTCCTCCTTCGATGGCCTTTAACCAGAGGTCAGATGGCTATCTTTCATAGTGCTTTAGTTGTGTTTTCCTGCATGGCAGGAAAGTTGGACTAGGTGGCCATTGTAATCCTTTTCAGCTCTGTGATTCTATGATCTTGGAGATACGTGCAGTCCAGGGTGGGGAACCTTTGCTTCCTAGAGGGTATGGACTTCATCTACCATCAGCACCATCCAGCATGGCCCATGGTAAGGGATGATGGGAGTTGTAGCAAAAAACATCCCCACTCTGGTGTAGAGACTAGCTCTCCAGCTGATTGGTTTAGACAGCTTTGGTGTTGGCTGCTACTTGCTTCTCTTTGGTGCAGCAGACAAGGCTGGTCGTAATATTAGCCAGAGTGAAACAGTAGTCTAATGCAGCAGATTTATGGTGTCATGAAAAGATAGCACATGGTTAACTATCATTTTATTATTTATTTAAAAGTGTTTCTGTACCACTTCTAGCCCACAAATAAAAACCAATTAAAACAGTACAGAGATAAAAAACATTTTAAAAACATATTAAAATATTCTTTAAAAACTTCTAAAAGCAGTCTAAAAACAATCCTAGGACCTAGTTTTAAAATAGTGAAAACACTGATCTCAAACACAGAATGACATTTGGAACAGCATTGTTCTGGCTGTTTGCCAGAAGCTTAAAAAGGATGGAGCCAGCCTAACTTTCTTGGGTAGGGAGTTCCACCATCAAAGCACTGCTACAGGGAAAGTTCTGTTACTTGTAGCCCACCAACCTAATTTCATGAGGTGTTGGGACATACAATAGGACCTTCTCTGAAGATCTCACATCTTCAGAGAAGATGTTGTGGTATGTTTACTTCCAGGAAGGGGACAGAGGCACTCGTGGGATTTGCTGCCTCAGTTGCCAAAATAATTTGCTTGGTACCAACTTCTCAAAACTCAGACTTTACAGTTAACAGGATACAACATATGGCCTTGGGGTGAAATGCAGCTTACCATGAGGATGAGAGTGGCACCCTTTGCTGCCTTAGCCATCAAATAGTCTTAGGCCAGCCCTGGCAGCAGGATCCCTCTTGCAAGCAACTGAAGGACCCAAGCTTGCCTAGCAAGTTCTACCAACCTCATCTCCCAAGCCCCAAGTCATTGGTTCTTATGAAGGCTCAGACAGAGGCCACTGATTCCAACTCGGGGGGATGGTGAAGGAGCGTATGGCAAAGCAGGGTCAGGGTACAATACTATACACACTTAGCTGGGAGTAAGTTTCACTGAACTGAATAGGACATTCTCTTGAATAGAGATTCATAGGCTTGTGTTGTCAGCCTCCCCCCGTTGCTAAGTAAACACATGAGCAGGGGAAACTGGGCTCAGAGGAAGCTGTAATTCCAGTCTCTTCCCCAAAACAATAAATTAATAAGATTAAGGAATAAGAGCCATTTGTCCCTCTCTGTTGCGGGTTCCCATGTACTTTATGAGTTCCTAGATACCCTGAATATTAATAAAACAATGAGATCAACACAGTCCAACTCTTCCTTGTATACACTGGATGCAATATGATAAATGACCACACTCATTATGAGAACCTTTTGCACTGAGAGAACAGGCTATGCTCTCATACCCTTCAGCTATCCCAATTTGTCAGGGACAATCCCAGTTAACCCTTTGTCATCCCACCTTTTCAGCTGGTTTTAAAATGTCCCAGTTTGTCCTCACTTTACTTTACTTGCTGCAAACTGAACTCAAAGTGCAAAAGTAGTTTGCACTCAACTCAGCAAGGAGGAGAGGAGGAGGTGGTCAAAACTTTCCCTTCCCAGTAGGCTCAGACAAAAGCAAACTGCTACATCCTCTGCTATCTTGTGTGTTCTTCCTCATTAATAACTTTTGCTGTCTTGACCACATGCTGATGCTGCTTGGCTACGTATGTTCCAATTCTCATTAGTGAGGAGTGGTGTCTCGCTAGAGAGAAAGACTGGGGAATCCATAGCCCTCCAGATGCTGTTGGGTTCCAGTTTCCAACAACCTAGCTGTTGCTGAGGCATTAAAGAAGCTGCAGCTCAGCAACACCTGGGGCCCTTTCCCAGGACACAATTATAGTGCTCTGATTCCAGTTTAAATGCCATTGCTCTATCCTATGGAATCCTGGTATTTTCATTTTAGAGAGGGGCTTTTAGAATTCTCTGCCAGACAGCTCATATAATACCTCTCACCAAACTTTGTATCCCAGGATTCCATAGGATGGAGACATGGCAATTAACTGAAATTATAGTGTTATAATTATGTAGTGTGAATGACTCTGGAGGACCACAGGTAACACCCTCATGGGCTTTGCATCCTATGCCCTACTCATACTGAAGCCTTCTGGGTCTGCTTCTTAAAAGAGACAGTACACAGCATAACAGTTTATTTCTATGTGCCAACTAACACTTTAATGACTCCAGCATCAAATGATGGGTAAAACCTTCTCAGCTATGCCAACTATCACTACTACTAGAAGTCCCAAAATGAGAGGATATGGCCAGGTACTCAAAGTATTTAACAACCTGTCCCAAAAAGAATTCCAGTTCTGAAATACTTATAAGATTTTAGGTTAAAGTCAGGACTTAGTACAAAAAATCTTGAAAGCATGCCTAATTTCTCTTAATTTGGAGTACACCTTTAGTCATATGCAGAGCTCTTCACCACTAAGCAAACCCAGCCACTCATATCTGGGATGGATGCAATGCATCTCTTTACCAGAGCTTAGAAAAATTACTATTTGGGGGAACTAGAACTCCCACAACCAGCAAGCCACTTGCAGACTTTTCTGCAAATTGTAGTTCTAAACACTAATATTCTGCATCTCTGAACTACAGCTCCCAGAATCCCCCAGCCACCAATGTCTGTGCTGACTTGGGGGTTCTGGGAATTGTAGTTGAAGAAAGTAACTTTGCTAAGGACTGCTACCTTCTTAAAGAAGCCACTGTGCAGCTAGAAATTAAACAGCACAAAAAAAACTACACTCCAGGAATGATTAAAATAGGCTGCTTACCCATCAAAGGTCTCCACAAGCTCTTCTTGGCTCAGCAGGGGGAAGGACCTGTTTGGGTGAGGAAAGAAATGGAGAGCAGAGAAGGGCCCCCCCTGGACTGGAACTGGGGTGCTACATTTCAGCTGGGAGTCAAACCTCAAGGCCATTGTGGGATTGCACAAGGACATGACGCTTCATCTGTAGAGAAAGCCAAGTGAGAAAAGACACTTAAGACACCACAGTTGACTTACTAAAAGCCATCCTGAAAAACCACACCCAAAAGGTTGAGCAAAGATCCTGGAGCAACAGCCTAACAACTGTCATATCTATTCAACCATCATCCCTACAATTCTAGAAATTGTTTTAGTAATTCCAAACAAAAATATTCTTGCTGCCTTTATAAAACTACAATTTTCAGTGAATGAGGGGAGCAGGGGAATGTGCAGTAGGGAGCTGTGACAGGTGATTCAACTTACCCTTGTAGTTAAATGTGCCTTACAAGTCACTCCTTAATTTTTGTAGTGTCTCCATTTGTATCAGTGTTCATAGGCTTTAATGCCCTGGGCTTCTTTGCTACACCTCTTTTGTCATTTTTTTTTCTTTCCACACAATGTTTTAGACTCTTTTGTATTTATACTTAATTCCAAAACAAAAACATCAAATTCTGCCTAAAGCATGAACCCCTGAGATGCCAAAACCCATATCTCATTCCCATATAGATGGGGATTTAGTTATTAGCAGGAAAAACACTTCAAGCATACCTTTCAAATCTCCATGTTCCTACCTGCTACCTCTGCTTGCTTCCCAACCCCAGCTAAGCAAGATACTAACTCTTTTTAAGTATGAAGGTTTTCCTCAAAAGTCTTTCTTCAGTTCATTTCTTTCTTCCTTGCAGGCCCCACAGACTGGAAAGTGAAGGGTTAATATAATGATGAAGAGAAAAATGAATATCCCACATATTAACCTGGACACACACTGACAGACTAGCTTAAATATATATTTTTAACACTAACTTATCTCCACCTTTGTAGCTCAAATTGTTGCTAAAGAAACTTCACCAGCTTACCTAAACTTGAGAAAACTTCCATTAATTATTCCTTCTGGAAATTCTCCCCCACCCCTTGTTCTTTCTACTGCTTCTGCAATCCAAACCAAACTAAATTTGAAAACCTAAGGAAGGAGAGGATAATAAACATGAAGAATAAAGTAGGAGAAGGAAAGATCCTGACCTGCCAGAAAACAGCTTCTCAAGAGAAGAAGGTGCTGTAAGAGAGAAATATCAGCTGCTGGTGTTTGAAAATTAAAGTGACAAGAGAAAGGAAAGAGGAGGCAACAGCCAAAGAGAGAGGTTCAGGTGGAATCCATTTACATCATCAGGTTCAAGAATTAAGGGCTGGATTGATGGAAGGAGTTCTTAACAGAACCAAACATATGGCACTGCTGCTCCAGGTTTGGTCATTCTTATAGCAGATCCATTGCAATTGCTGGGGTTTACAATGTGAGTTGTCCCATTGATTTCAACGGGTCTGCTTGTTACGTATGACTAGATCTGGACCCACTGCAGGCCTTTGAGCAGCCAGATTCCATATTTGTCTTCTTAAGAGTGATGAGAACACAAGAAGAACTGTATTGGATCAGACCAAAGGCTTTTCTGCTCTATCATTCTGTTCAAACAATGGCCAACCAGATGTCTATGAGAAACTCACATGATTGCAATTGTGGCACATCTTCCTCACTTGCTCTCCCCAATAAGTAATATGTAAAGACATACTACTTCTGGAACCTTCTGGAAGAAACTTATATTCATTAGCATTCAGCTTCAGTGGATGACTCTTGGTTAGAGACAGTTTTATGGGAAGTTGGCAGCATTTGGAAAGAAGGATCACTGCACATCCAATCATCCCACCTTTGTCTCTGACAAACTGCTTTCGGTCCCGTATTGCAGAAAGGCAAGGTGTAAATCAAACAAGTAGCCAGAGAGAGGTTTCGCCTGTAATCTCCCTCAAACTCCTGTTGTGTTTTCAGGACCTTTGAAACAAAGAAATGCTGGGAAAAAATGTGATCTACCCTCAAAGATTTCATTTTAGATTTTAGAGCAACAGGGAGCAAATTCTTAACTTATTTTAGATGCAACCATTTGATTTTTTTTCCCCATGTGAAGCAAAGCCTTTCTCAAAACTCTTTCAGTTTGACTGGATAAATAAGATTACAATGACACAGTCTGGCAAAGCAATCTTAATTGGTTGTAAAAGACACACATACAAAAACTCTGAACAAAACCAACTTTTTAATATACAAGAACTCTGGGTTAAGAGGGGATGAATGTTAAGCTCCCTTCAGCTGGTAGATAATCCAGCTGTTTGCATCCAAAGGGGTCTGTATGCTCCCAAGGCAGTTAATTAACACTATACCCTTAGTAACCCTTGCAAATGCACTTTCTAGCTTCTGAAAACTCCAAGGACAATCTAACTCTTTGGCTGCATGTGTCTTTTTTCTATTCGTATGATCCCATCCCATCTATGATTTCAATATTTCCAGCTGTCTGAAAATCACTGTCTGTCTCCTGGCTTAATAAGCCAGGCACTGGAGTCAACTCAAACACAGTCCTTAAAGTTGGTCCATCCTATACACACTTAATTTGAAGGGAGGACTGTGAGCCTCTTTAAGCAGTGGTGCAGTTAGGATTAAACCCGCTGGGGCTGAAGTCCAGAACTGCACAGCATGAAATAGAGTTGTGAGATCGAAAACTGGAGAGGGCTTATTGTTTTGGTAGAAGAAGGAATTTCAGTAGGTGTTGCTTGTCGTGTAACTAGGTATGTGGTTACAATGGTTAGCAATTATAGTGGATGCATTGTAGTGCTACTTCCCCCGTACTAGTATTTGCAGATAACCATTCATGCATGTCAGCAAGCCTGGTATTATTATGATTAGGGATGGGATGAATCCAGAATTTTCTGAATCTGGATCCAAATTCCTGGAAGTTTCTGGGAATCCATGAATCTCACGAATCTTGAATCTTTCAAATCCTTTTTTAAAAAAGGGTTTAAAAAGCAACTTTTAAAAATTATTTTAAACTTTTTAAAACTTTTTTTAAACAGAATTTTTTTAAAGAAAACATTTTTTGGTTGTTGGATTTGAAAGATTCGGTTCGCCTGTTTTTGCACACGGATCCGGATTCACAAACCTCGAATCCTTGCGGAGACTTCGAGGATTTGGTTGGCCCATTCCTAATTATGATGCAAGGTATGCCATATGTAACCTATACATGTATGCAAAACCTCCTTCTACATGCCTGTAATCATGGCAGTGAAGACTTGCGACCTCACAGCTAATCCCAACTAGAGTAAACCCACTGAAACAATGTGATTTACACAAGTGTTGATTTATCATTTGTCAATTGTGCCCACTTTAGTGGGGACTACAACTGGATTTAAGAGCCAATGCAGTATGTAGCTGTGTTGGAGTAGGAGACCAGGATTTGGACTCTTGTGAGTCTTGTCATATAAACCCACTGGGGATCTTGGGCAAGTTGCACTCTCTCATCCTCAGAGAAATCTTGCCAAGAAAACTTAATAATAGGCTTGCCATGAGCCAGAAGTAACTTGAAAGCACACAACAACAATAAATGGGATTCAGGTCTGTATGTGTTCTTACATTTATGCAAGCATTTTTGTGCCAGGGATAAAGAAAAAACAGGGAAGAGGGAGCATGATTCAATAGATCTACTCTATTAGGAAAAAAGACAAATGGATTCAGCCCCAGAGTCTAGAAGAGCTTGGTAAGTGGCAGCACCTCCACCATGGAGTATCTTCTGGGTACTCTATGTTGAACTGGGACTTTTGTTTCATTATATGATGATGAAGGTTATGGGAATGGGTTTCATGCCTGTGCAGCAACTAGTTTAGTGATTTTTGGAATTTTTTCCCCCTTCTCCCTAACAATTTTCCCTCCCACTCACTTTCTTTCTCTCTGTTGCTCTCACACACACTTAGGCACACAGACATATCCACACATCCCCCTTTTCGACTTTGAGGTTCATGTAGGGATTTGAGGCTTGGCAGATACAATTATAGCTTCTTTAGTGCATTTAGTTAAATACCAATTATTTTTCAAAGCCCCCTTAAAAAAAAAAAGGAAAGACAATTAAACAGCCAGCATCCCAAAGGTTTTCATTAACTGTGACTCGCTGGAGTTATAAGTGTGCTTTTGTTACCATAGATACTGTTACTGGAGTTATTGTGGTACCAAGTTTAGTCTTATTTGGTGTTGCCTGCTGGCTTGTGTAATATAAATATATGTGTGTATGCAAAGATACATTCTTCCTTCTGTCAGTGCCATCTGCTGCAACCTGGTCCTGAAATTATATTCTCACTTCCTTGTCTATGTGAGACAAGATAGAGGAAAAAAACCTAAAATCCAAAAACTGAACAAAAAACAGAGCCGGTGCAGTTTTCCTTAAGCTCAGTCATATCAGTTGATGATACCCCTCTTGTTGCTGGACAGACTTTATAAGAAATGGAAGTAAGTAGCTATGTTCCAACATGAAATGGGCACAGACAGGAAAGGAAATAAGCCTTGAACCTCTGTTTGGGTGTCTTATTTTGTTATTCATGTTGAATCATTTTATCTCACTCTTCCAATTTGCTTTTCATATCACACAGCATGGAAGCTCAACTCTGCTGTGTACCACTGGGTCAGATCCAGGCTTGATCTTTCTTACTTATTTATTCGTTCATTCATTCATCCTGCCTGCATCCTATTACAAAAAGTTGGGAGCAGTTTACAACACAAATTGGAATACTTATAGTAGATAAATTGGAATCAATGGAACATAGATTGAAGTTCCATTAATTTCAATGGGTCTGTTCTAAATATTACCAGAAGGGGATCTAGCCCAATGAGTTCTTGAGAAGACCAAACTGAAATTCAACACAAATGAGAGCTAAAACAAAATGGAGAAGCAATTTTTTAAAAAACTTTGCAAATCCAAATGCTCAGTGAGCCAATCCAAAATCTGACTTTAAATAAAGGAGATATTTTTAATCCATGTTGATGTACTTTTAAACTGTGTTGAATTGCTAGCCAATTTTACCTAAATTCTATTCATTGATCTTTAATTTCAGCATGTTTCATAGTGGTATTTGTGCCTTAAACTTGTGCTGATAACCAGAAATAACACGAGACATATTGATGCTTGGGATGAGAAACAAGATGGACACCACCTACATCTCCCATTCTATATGCAGAAGTCAATATTTTGAGCACTGTGTGCAGAGATGTGGCAAATACAGTAACATGAATATAACCAGTCCAGAGTTTCTTTAGCCCTGTTCTCTAAACTGGCACTATATGAGGAAGGATGCGAGATAGGAAGACTGCAGTAATTAATCTTGCAATCAAAAATTGGAACTATTCCTTCAGTGGTTTAAATTTGGGGATAAGACACACACTAGGAACAGCCAGTTTTATCACAAAGAAATGAGGAATATCAGAAAGTGAATGCATTATTTTTCTGAGATAATGTTGACAGGAATTGAACCAGAATATTTCAATCCAAGCTTTCCAAAGAAAAGCCCATTCCATTATTAGTTTCTATTATATTCTTCTACCCAGAATGCCCCTCTGCCTGGAGCGCAACCAACGGAGAAAGAGCCAGAATTAGTTTTTCTGAAAGACTTCAACAAATTGTTGTATGCTGGCGGGAGGGGGGGCGCAACAGGAAGGTACTATGAGAAGCTGCCAAAATGGTGGGAGGAAAAGCAAAGAAGGCTTTCAGTGAGGGCGCTTTTTCAAAAACAAAAAAAGGGAGGGGGAAAGAAGAGGAAGCGATTGTTGAGGGGAAGCAGAGATTCAGATAATTCAAACATATGCCCGGGCTGGTTCTACCAGCTGAGCTTTTGTAGCTGTGACCTGACTGCCTTGCTGAGGAGATGCTGGGCAGCTGTTCAAATACTGACTTTGTGCATAACAAGCTTGCTAAAATGATAATTCGGCTCTTTGGCTTGTGGGTGTTGTTTTAAATGTGACTTCCCCTTCCAAGATCTGCTGTAATTGGACAGCTGACAGAAGGAATGGGAAATGCAAATTGTACACACCACTGGCAGTGACACTCATGTGGAAAATGTGGCTCTTTTCCCCTTTTGCGGGGGTTAATGCTCTGCAGGTGTGCCAGGGAAAGCTCTCTTTTGGTCAGTGCTACCAAACAACAGCAAATGATGAAAGCAGCAAGCTCTGTCAAAAACTTCCTCCGGCCCATTTCTATCATCAGCCAAACCTATCATTGCAGCTGTTGACTCCCACTCACCTCCTCTCTCTCCCCCATGTTGGAAATCAGAGATGCATTTGGCTATCTAACAAAGACATCACTCTGTTCTATAAAGGCCTCAGTTGTTATCCTTTTATTGTCAAGAGCCTGGCCAAGCTGTCAGGCCCAGGAGACTGGCTAGCAGAATTACTTCCTCTTGTAGAAACGATGAAACACGAATATGAGTACCAATGGAAATTCCTGAGGGTTGCCCTGACTGTCAAAAGTGGGTTAATCCAGGGGCAAGAATTATGTGGCCCTTCAGATGTTGTTAGGCTGGAGCTTTGAACATTCCTCACTATTGGTTATACTGGGTAGAGCTGATGGGAATTGCAGCCCAACAACATCTAGAGCAGTGGTTCTCAACCCGTGGGTCCCCAGATGTTTGTGGACTTCAGCTCCCAGAAGCCCCAGCCACTATGGTCAATGCTCAGGGCTTCTGGGAGCTGAAGTCCAAAAACATCTGGGGACCCACAGGTTGAGAACCACTGATCTAGAGGCTTCATGATTCCCACTGCTGAGTTAATCTTTTTGTTTTTTAAAAAAACGTGAAGTTCAGGAAAGTGAAAAGGAATTAAAGGTATGCTTCTTAATGGTACGGCACTCCCATATTTGAACTCACAATTCAAGAGCAATCTGTCCCAAGTGGAATGAATCAAACGGACAAGTGCTAATTCTTGAATCCACCTTGAATCCCATCTTGTAAGAAAGACACAATATAATTTCAATAAATAAGTCTTCCCTCAACATTTGAGGGTTTCACTTTCATGAATTTAATTGTTCACAAGGCACATGCTTGCCCCCCCCCCCATTTTCCGCCTCACATCCCTTGTATTCCTCACCCCAGGCTTGCAAGGCTTCCGTTTAAAATGGAGTTTTTTCCCCTTTTGGATGAGCAAAGCCGCCTCCCATTGCTAAAGGCATGGCCTCTCTGCCATGTGTTGCACATTCTGTTGTGTATTGGCTCCTGATTGGTCAGGTGCTCCTTTCTCAAGATGACCACTGGAAGTAACTAGAACTCCAGAACTCCCCTCTTCTCTGACTGAGAGAAAAGTACCAGTAAGCCTTTTAGATTGTCTTTTTTCTCCCCCACCCCACCACCAGGGCCAGAGGCAAAGGAATGAGAGGGGAAAGCTTTGGAGGGGGACATGGGGGGAAGTTATTCACATTTTCTCCACTTTTGCAAGGGTTCTGTGACCCTAACCCTCACAAATTTGGAGGGCTACTACAATCTCAAGAGGGGGAATGTTCTGTTCAGTGCAGAACAGTCTTGGGGAAAACTGTGACCCTCCTCATCTTCTTGTACATCATTTGCCAACCTGGCCAATGGTGAGGGATAATGGGAGCAGTAAGTCATGAACAGGTTTCTCAGCCCTGATTTAGAAGATACAGTTGAAATCTGAGGTGGGAGGTCAGTTGTGGAATAAAGTACAAGCACAATCAATCACTTTGTTTATACTCTGCTTTCTTCCAATACAAAGTGGCTGAAAAGATAAAAATAAAAACTAAAATTGCATATAACTTTTAAAAAGTAGAAAAATTAAAACTAAGAAAATATAAATTGTCTTTAGAATAAAAAGCATTTCAAATAGGAATTTAAAAACACAGAACAAATGTAAATTAAAGAAAAATTGCTTTACATCAGTCCCCCAAAGCCCGCTGAGACACAAAAATTCCTGCCAATGAAAGGACAGCAAGGAGGGAGCCAATCTGGCCTCCCTAGGAAGGTAATTCCAGTCTGGGAGCAGCCACAGAGAAGGCCCTCTTATGTGTTTCCACTGCACATGCTTGTCCAGATGAAGGGTTTCAAAAAAGTGCCTCCTGAAAAGATCTTAAAGCTCAGACAGGCTCAGAAAGAGAAATATGGTCCTTTAGATAGCCTGGACTCAGATCGTATAGGTAGTAACAGCACTTTGAACTGTGCTTATATCAGAGGAGTCATATTTGTAATATCCCACCATGGCACTGTCTTTCCATGGTAGTGGGACTGCATGCTCCTGTGAGGCAAGAGGCTATGCTGGCAGCAGCACTGCTGCTGATAGGGGCTCCCATGTCAGACAGGCTTTCTCTGCAGAGCTGGATTAAATGTGCCAAACAGCTATTGGACAGCAGCAGCGGTGGTGCATTGTGACAATGTGGAGGATCTCTCAGAGACAACAGCAGTGGCACTATAGCTAACACTTGTTAGTACTGTGTAGAAGAAGGCATTCATAAACCACTTCTGAATGCGTTTTACCATGGAAGCCCCAAGATGAGACTATCCCCTTCCCTATTGCCCCCAAATATTCCAGGAGTTTCCAATTTATTTTTGTTTTTTTACTATTCAACTACAGAACTACTTAAATATGGCACAATTGTTTATTTTTTTATTAAAGCTGAATGGATAAGGTGACTGAAAAAGATCAGATTTGATTAGCTGGCGGAAGACTCTTAAGAGTAAGAAAGTTATCTGCTTAAATCAGTGGTTCTCAACCTGTGGGTCCCCAGATGTTCGTGGACTTCAGCTCCCAGAAGCCCTGAGCATTGACCATAGTGGCTGGGGCTTCTGGGAGCTGAAGTCCACAAACATCTGGGGACCCACAGGTTGAGAACCACTGGCTTAAATGAATGTTTTCACAGAGTTTTTTTTTCCTGCTATATACAGAACCCCCCTAAATTGTGTGATGATTGAATATGGGTTATCTTGTCAGTTTGGACAGGTGTGGCGACCTTGCCTCCCAAAGATATTTCCTCTCAGAATAGCCAGGGGTTTTGCATCTCTACTGGAATTGATGTTGCCTTAGCAACCCTCTCAGCATCTCCAAAAGAGCAAGCTGACATCCTGATTTTGCTTGGTGAAGAAGAACATGGGAGCTAAGAGTGGTAGGGAGGTCAGAGCATTAGGGCAGCTCAGACAATCCCAAGAGGAGCCTGTACCTGAAGGCAATGATGCTGGAGAAGCAGGGAAAGGAGTATAAAGTCCAATAGGAAAACAATACAAATCTAATCTGAGCCTACATTTGGAAGGATATACCATTAATGAAGCAGCCCTGCTTTCCTATACAACAAAGCACTGTTATATATCAAGGGAATAGGGTAGAGCCACTGAAATCAACGGAACTTGTTAGATGTGACTAACAAGCCCCATTGATTTCAAAGGACCCACTAGGAAGGACTAACTGGTAATTTAGCTCATGAATGGGAACCAGACATCCTTCTAGATGTTGTTAACACTTTTATTCTGAGCATTCTTCACCACTGGCTATGCTGGTGATGGTTGCTGGAAGCCGCATGGCAGCAACACCTAGAGGGCTGCACAATTCCCACTTCTGTCTTAGCACCTAGGAGTAATTTATATCAAGACTGCACTGGGCACCCATCCACACTACACAATTGTAGCACTATTATTCCACTTCAACTGCCATGGTTCGGTTCTGTCCTGTGGTATCCCAGTGTTTGTAGTCAGGTAAAGCAATAGAACCTTCTCTGACTGAGAAATTCTAACTGCCCCTCCCTAAACTGATATTCCCAGGATTCCATAGGATGGGAATCATGGCAGTTAAAGTAAAATAATAGTTCGATAATTCTGTAGTATGAATGGAATCCAATACTCCCCTGTATGTTTCTGTCAGTGTGTGTAATTTCTATAAGGGCATGTGGGTCCCAGCTTTTAAACCTATCCAGAAACACCAGCCTCCTCACCAAATACCAAAACTTGTCCTCAAAAGGATAATAGAAATGCCTATACTTTTTTTTAAAAAAAATCACATTCAAAGCCATCTCTTTGCCTCCAGGGACACTGTGGATGTCAGGTTCATAATGTGGACTAATAAATCAGTGTGGGAGATGCAGGCTTTACTGCTGCATAAGAGTAACACCAAACCCCTATGCTTGTTATTATGCCTCTTCTTTTGAAGTATTTTCTCCCTTTCCCGCCCCCAAAATCTAGTTTGGTTCAGATACTAGACATCTTCTATGACAAATCATAACCATATTTTTGACTATACCAAAAGGCATGTATGCTTCTTGGTAAATTCTATACAGCAAGAATTTATCCACAGTTCCCCTCATTTTGTATATTTTATTCTATATTAACCATTGTTTTGATTAGTCAGGATGAAGGGCTTGTAAAGTAAGTGGCCCCTTAGTAATTTTAGTCTCTCTGACTTCTCAGATTTCAGGAGGCATTGCTCACAAACTCTGAACCATCTCTTTACAGCCACAAGCACTAGAAACATGCTTATTCTTAAAGGATGAGAGAAGACTTTCTCAGGATACCACTTGTGGTGCCACATTTCATAGGTTTTCTGTGCTTCCTTGGAATCATGGGACCAGAGGAGGCACCTGCCAAATTTGCAGGGTGCAGAGAGGCTTTCTTCATGTTCGCACCCTATATGTGGAATTTTCCTCCACTAGAAAACTGTCACAGTATATCAATATTCTCCCCAGGCCATCCAGCTCTACACCAGTTTACTGGAACTGTTTTGTCCATCTCACTATAAATCTGATGGAAGGCATACATGGAGTCATTTCATGTTTCCTGGGTTTACAGTGGCCCAGGAGGGCAAAAATGTGGTGAAAATGCCAGTTAGATTCCCTAGTGGGCATCTAAGGGCAATCTGTGAAAAAAATCCCCTCTAGGAACTCTTAGGGCCCAGAGAAATGGCCCAGGGGGCCACATAAGATCTACAGTCCCCATTTTGGCCAACCAGGTTGAAAGGGCTGGGCTTCCTCATTGAACCTGATCAGATTGCAAGATATTTTTTTTCATATGAATGGATAGCTTGTCAATAAAGAAGAAAGCCACAGCTAGCATCTAGCTTAGTGAAATTAAGAGGTGCTCCCATGTCACAAGGGAATTGCTTAGTGACTTGCAATCTACTGTCCTTCCTTGTTCTGTGGTGGCAAAAGTCCATGGATGACATGGGGGCAGAGGGTCCAGGGAGCCATCTTGACTGATAGTGAAAAGCAAGATCAATAAGAGAGACAGTTTACAAGAGTGACAAGTACAAAAGAGTGACAACTACAATCCTTGCAGGACCACGGTCAGAGCACTGGGAGAAAGGAAGCTTCTTTCACTGCAGCATAGACCTCAGTTCATCTTTCCCCAACATGGCACCCTCCAGACACATTTGACTACAACTGACATCATCCCCACCATCATCACTACATGTGGATGGTGGGAATGGGGTTCTAATACACCTGAAATGTACCAACATACAGGTTGGAGCAGGCTGTCTTATATACTTCCAGCTTCTGAACTACATTTCCTATGCTCCATCGCCCATCCTAATACATAATTCCCACTCTGGGCTTAAGAGGACAGCATTCACACATAGCACTGGAGACTGGCCCAGTCTTTTCTTTACTTCCTAGCAGGTATGTTCCATTAATCTGGTTCCAAGGAGCAGGAAGTGCTTCCTCTGGGGTGGGGCCTTGGTGGTACCATTGAAAGAAGGGCAGAGTTGAGCTCAGGAATTGCTGTTAGTCCTGATTCAGAGGTCTTAGGCTGAAGATCAGACACTGGGTTTTGCACATCTGTTCAGAGAGACTTGGCCATGTTCTTCTCTATGTTCAGACTACTGCTTGAAGCTGGGACCATGAGCAGAGCTGGAGAATGTCCCCTTTTTTGGACTACAGTTCTCAGAATCCCCAAGCCAGCCAAGCTATGAACATGACATGGCCAGGCCCAAGTTCTCTCCCCCACCCCCACTCATAGCATTGCAAATGAACAGATTTGGAAAGAGAATAAATGAATGAGGCCTTTCAACCTTTCCCTCCTTCCAGGTGACACTGACAAAGGAGAAGCCTGTTTGTCTTCGACTCTTCTGCTTCTTTTCCGGCTCACCTTTCAAACCCATCAGCTGCCACAAGCCACTAATCAAAAGGCAGGCGCTGCTGCTCTCTCTCTCTCTCACACACACACAACATAGCAGCCTCAAAAAGATGTTCAAGTGCAGAAAAGGCCTCATTAGTGATTTCTGCTGGGTACCTATGCTAACAGCGGGAGTGAGGCACCTAGAGCCAGAGAAAGCCACCTAATGAGGCACCCTCGATGCCAACGTATCCTGCTGACACCCCATCAGCCTTCAAAAGAGAATGTTTGCAGTAGTTCTGCTTTTAAAAAAGGAACCCTGCAAAATGCCAGTCAAGTTGGGAAAACTACAGGCCCTGCGTTCCAATCTAAATGGAAAAAGAAAAGAGGAGGATGGATGGGAGAACAGGTAAGAGGAGCAAAACTCTAGATATATTATGCCTTCTCCCCTGTATCCCTCATTTACCATCCAGTACAGTAGCTACAGATAGCACATGCCCCAAGGAATATCATTAATGGACAACAGATTTTTTTTTTTTTGAAAACTGCCCACTCAGTTATTTCTGTTGGGTGACATGTAATAATTGCAATAAAAATAAATTTAATAAATTCTTAAATATATGCAAAATACAATGTATGTTTGGGTGTGAAAGCTGGACAGTGAAGAAAATCAACTCATTTTAAATGTGGTACTGATGGAAAGTCCTGTGGATACCATGGACTCCTAAAAAGACCAGTCGATGGGTCCTGGAGCAAAACCGACCTGAACTCTTGCTACAAGCCAGGATTATGAAACTGAGGCCATAATACTTTCAGCATACTGTGAGATAATATGACTCATTGGAAAAGATGATATTGCTGGATAAAGTGGAAGGCAAGCAGAAGACCACACTGTTTGGAAGACCTGAGCAGCTGATAATTCATTCATATGGCTGCCATAGGTAGAAGCTGACTTTATGACAAGTAGCAACAACAAATTACACTTAATTAGTCTTCTGAAGCTAGACTTTGCACAATATTTCTCTCTGTAAAGTATACACCTGTAATCCTTAATGTTTTATGTATTTGGTTGTGTTGTTGCTAAGTGCCTTCAAGTCATTTCCAATGTATGGCAACCCCAAGGTGAACCTATCGTGGGTTTTTCTGGAAAAGATTTGTTCAAGAGTTTGTTCTTGCCTTCCTTGAGGCTCAGAGAGTGTGACTTGCCCAAGGTCACCTAGTGGGTTTCCATGGCCAAGTGGAGATACAAACCTTAATCTCCCGAAACTCTAGTCCAGCACTCAAACCACTATCAATTCTTACTTGGTTCTTTATGGACAACTGTATGTGTTTCTAATATAAATACTATTAATGGTACTACCTCCATAACCACTACTAATCTTTTAATGGAGTGAGTGAATCTCCTTCCAAGGGACAAGTTCAACAGCTATACTCCCAGTCTTAAGAGAACTCAAAAGGACTATGTAAATATCCACTAGCAGAGTTATGTTACACAGCCCCTATACTGAGTACCAGTTTCGTGCAATGCATGTGGATCAAGGGTCAACTACATGGCTATCAACTGATTATGAAATTGCAGTGCTGAATGCATTGAGGCAATGCACATTCACATGCTACTGTGTATTTTAATGCACTACCACACATACAACTCCACTTATACCACTGTCAGCTCAATATGATCATTACACATTGTCCAAAATAAGTCATTCTGTGTGAGTAGCACAACTTATGCCTGCATATGCCAATAACAGGATGCCAGACAATAGCAGGATCTGTCTAAAAAACAAACCCAGATACTACAAAAGAGAAGGTAGACTTGTGTTTTTAAAAACACCAAAAAAATTTTGGAACATTAATTTCTAAGTAGTCTCATCAATTAAAAAGAAAATACATGGCCAGGAAGTAAGTACAGTGGGGCCCCAGATACCAGCCGGACCTGTGGAAGTGCTGAAAGTAATTAAGAGACAGAAGGAATTACAGCTGAAAGAGGGGTACTGCATAGCAGGTGGATGGCGTGGGAGAGAGGGGAGAACCAGGGGGTGGAAATGAAAGCTAAGGACATACAGAAAAGTGATAGCAGAGGCAGAGATACCTCCTAAACTGCAAAGCCCAGGATTCCATAGAATGTTGAAAGTGGAATAGTAGCACTATAACAGACTAGTGCGGAAATGGCCTAGACTCTCAAGTCCTATCTGACCCTGCAATGGTACACACCAACAGTGCACTGCCGTTAAGTAATAAGAGGCAGAAGATGAAGGCAATGGAAGACAACCTGAAGGAAGACAGATGGGGAGGATTTTCCTCAGCTCCTGAAGAGCTCTCCAGTAAAAACGGACACACTACATTGCAGCTTCTTCCTAAAAAGAAAGGTTTCCAGCTCCACCTACAAGATGTATTTCCATTTGCACCTGATGTGGATTCTTGGCACCCAAGAGAAACAGAGAGCTGTCCAGGTGCTGAAATGAGACACCTTTCACTTTATTGCTAGAATTGAAGTCCACAAGATTCTAGAAGATTGGGAGGTGGGTGGGATGAAGGCGAACATCCAAGCTCACCTTGGATTTTACTAATTACACAGTTTGACTCAAGATGAGTCAGATGGAGGCTATTTCTCCAAGGCGAATGGAGGGGGGAGTGTTGCATCTTAGCCAGCAAGCAGCTGCCTTGGTGTTTTTACAAGCCAAAAAGGTTTCATTTACAAGCTTCCACACAATCCCTCACATTGCCAGTTGAGCTTACAGCCAAATGGCCTTTTCATACTCATCCAAGTTCTTTACATCATTTATTTAGGCAACTGGTCACCCTACGGGGTCCAAATTCAGCCCACAACTGTTAATGGTTAGCCATGCGTCATAACCCCTGGGAGAAACCAAAAGCAGGTTTTTAGCTCCAGTTGTCTTCTTCACAGGTCATGTGTTTGTAAACTGAGGACAAAAAATTAAAAGCCCTTATAATGCCATTGAGGAAGTAGTCTGTCAATACAGAGCTTGAAAAAAAATCTCTTTAGAGATTATTGCTGCCAGAATCTCCTACGAAACATGGCCAATGGTCTGGCTAGCTAGAGGATTCTGAGAGCTGCAGTTCAACAAAGCAACTTCCCAAATACTGAAACCTAGACCTGTCCAATGAAAATGTCTAAACCTTAGGGACATTTAAAATTGCCAACAGATGGCTGTTCACCTGATATGCAGCTTTCTGCATAAATACTATGTGCTCTCCCAATGAGTTTCCATGTAATCTCCCCTAGGAGGAAAACAAAACTTGGAAAAGTTACTTTTGGGGAGAACTCCCATGTTGGAGGGTCTTGGGAGTTAAAGGGCAAAAAGGCAAAAAATAGACCATATTCCAAAGGGTTTGAGCTTTGGCCACCATTCTAGGTATCACTTCTTCCACCACGGTCAAATCACAGATAGCAATCAGAGGCTGAGAGAGTGGCTTGTTTTCCACAAAATCAGTAAAGAAGTTGAGAGACATCAAAAGGCCAGAAGCTATACTGGCCATCTTTCTGGCAATAAACATTGCCTGGGCGAGTCAGAAGAAATCAGAAGTCAGTCTTTGGGCAGCTTAGAAAACAGAAGAATGCTCACCCACTCCAACCAACTGTACCCATCACAATTCAAGTGAAGGCCAAATTGAGAGTGATATTGCTCGCACTAGTACATTAGCATGAATTGTTTTTGTGAACAGCCATCACAGTGAAGCCTGAGCTGCTTCAGGTGATGGTGGATTTGAGTGGCAACAGAGCAGTGAAGTTAGAAGAAGCTTTCTGGTTCTGGCACCCATTACGGAGCGCCTTTCTCAGAAAAAGTCACCTGGCAATTTTACAGAGTCTTTTCAAAACCGGTAAAGGATTTAATCTCACTTTTCAAAACCCAGTGAAGAATTTATTTTCTCTTTTCAAAAGCCAGTGAGGAATTCATTTTCCCAGATCTCTTTTTTTAGATTTTTAGCATTTATCATTTCCCCCCAGATGTTTGTTTGGCTTTATATTTAATTTCTGCTGTCTTGTACTGATTTTTTTATGTTGTTCTTCTGTTTATGCTGATTTTTATGCTGGGTTTTATTTTATGGTGGCAATAATCAATAAGTTTTAAATCTGTCTTGATATTATTTTAGTTATTTAGTGATGATGATGCTTTGCAAATCATCCTGAGATTGATGGATGGTATTAGGAGATCATAAATAATGACTCACAAATATATCAACCTGTGTAAAAGGAATACAGAAATATATGTCATCTAACAGAGTCATCATCCTCTGTGACAGCAATCTCAGATAGGCAGGTGGCTATCAATTTGGAAAAGAAATTGGACCAGCTAAAAATAAGAGAATGCTTTCTGCTTGCCTGGGGAGTTCCTGTGGAGTTACTTTTCAAGAGTAAATAATAATAATAAATAATTCTCATTAGTGGATAACAAGTAGCCCATTGTTGTTGCTAAGATTGAAAACTAACTTTTAAATTATTTTAAAATCATATTATTATTATTGTTGTTGTTATTTTCACTACTTATAGTTATTTAAATAAGGAACTTGGCATAAAACTTGGAAAATTCCTGTCAAAATACTTCTGAAATTTTCCTTAAAAGTAACTGATGGTATTTGCAGGTCAAACCATCTCAATGGCCACAGGGTTTCTCCTTCAGGCAGGCTCCACTTATGCATTTTCAATGGAAAAATCCTATCCTTCCGTGGCAAGTAGACTTTGTGAAGGGGAAGGGATATTGCTCAGGGATTGGAAACTGGCCTTGCATGTAAAAGGCCCAGATTGTCCCAGTCCTTTTCAAGTTCAGTCTAAGAGAGATGGATTTCTGCCCATCTTCTGTGAGAGCCACTGCCAGACAAAGCCAATCAATATTGAGCTAGATTAGCTACCAGTCAGTGGAAGGCAGCTTCCTAAGGAGAGAGTCATGTATTTTGATTTCAGGGCCAATTACTGTTTCGACCTTTTTTCCCGCATTCTCAAGCGGCCCATTCCTGCTGATCTCATGGACAAACTGTAGAAGATGACTGCTTGAAGTGAGTGATTTTTCTTAAACAAGGGAAAGAGATTTGGTAAGTGCAGCATGTACTAAACCTGCCATGAGGAAGCAAACATAGCAGGGGAGCCATTCACTGTACTAACATGTCTTGAAAGGAAACAAGAGTTCTAGCCAAGCTTTCTAGTTTTCATACTAATTACTTTGCTGCCCCCTTCTGGGCTCTTTGGAAATGACAATAACAGCAAGTGGTTTCATCTCAGAACCTATTCATCAAATTAAGGGGAAAGGTTATTAATAATTATCATGACTAGTAGTCAAACAAAACCTCTACATTCAAAAACAGTATCCTCTGAAAACAAGATCCTGGGGCAAACAATAACAGCCACCACTGTTATAACCATCTCAAAACTTTCTGAAGCGTCTATTTGGCCACGTAGACCACCAATATGATTAACTATGATTGGTGATATGGTAGCCACTTTAAATACTCAAAAGGATGTCACATTAGAAGATGGAGTGAGCTTCTTTTGTGCTGCTCCAACTGATTCAAATTACAAGAAGCAAGTCCTGACAGTAAGATCTGTTCAATAGCAGAAGAGGCTATTTCAGAAGGAAAGGAGCAGTCCCTCCATGGAGGTTTTTAAAGAGGTTGGATGGCCACTTCTTGGGAGTGCTTTAGCTGTGTGTTCCTCCATGGCAGGAAGTTGGACAAGATGGCCTTTACAGTCTCTTCCAACTCTATGATTCTATGACTTCTTGAAAGGGAACTGCATTTGGTTTAATGCAAGTTTGGGCAAAGTATCACCCTGGGACTACAAAACAGCTTCACAAGGCTGATTTTGTGACTGTTGTTGTTGCATGCCTTCAAATCATTTCTGATTTACGGCAACCCTAAAGTGAACCTAGCATGGGTTTTTCTGGTGCTGAGAGTACGTGATGTGGGTTTCCATGGCTAAGTGGGGAATCGAGCAATGGTATCTAGACTAAAGCTCAGACCACTACACCACACTGGCTCTCTTTGTGACCATAGACCCTTCCAGACTCCCCACAACCTTTTCTGGTCAAACCAATAATGTTTTGCCTCTCCTAGAAACTTCTAGGAGTAGAAAGTCATGTTTATCATAACTTGCAGGCTCATCCTGCACTGTTTAACATCCCCGCCACTAACCCCCTTAATTTTTTTTTTTTTAAAATCAGAATTGGATTTCCAGGCATTTCTGGCTCCCTCTTCCCATTTCTGGCAGTCCATGGAGCCCCTGGAGATTTGGGAGTAGGTGAAAATTGGGTCATGTACCCCTCCCCCACAGTTGCAATCTCCTGGTCTAATCTTCTTAGGCAATTATACTTGTTCAAATTCAGAAAGTAGAATTGCCAGTGTCATTTGCTGAAGGCCTTGGGGAAGCCACCTTCCTACAGACAGAAGCTCCTCAAGGTCACTTTTAATTCTCGTATTTTCTGCTGGGAGTAATGGTGGTGATACAACATTCATGCAAAATTTCCAACTTGTACGAATGACACAGGTACATTTAAATCGTTGCTTTTCTCCTCTATACACTTGGCTGGGACCAGCTCCTTTCCCAGTTGCCATTTTCATGTATTTTACAAAGAAAGGTAGAGATTTAAATATATGCATCCTATTAAGAACTTGTGGAATAGCCTAGGCACTTTGATTTTCCTCTGCTACCAATGCTTCTGGAAGACTTCCACTGCCTACCCTGCAATTTAGAATTAAACCCTGGGTTTTAAGGAAAGCTTCCAGACCACTTATTTTCTTCACAGATTCACACCTGTTTATAATCTCATTTGCATTCTGGATTATTTCTGACTCCATGGGACAGAGGGAAGGCTCAGAAGCTGGCTGTTCCAATGGGACCCATCTAGCCGGTGCCATTACTATGATTGTCATGTTAAGTAAGCAGTGGGGTTCCTCTCCCTTTAAGAGTTGTATAGAACAAGGAACGTCAGCAGGCACTGCTTTTCACACAAAGAGCATCTAATGAAATTTGCTCTTCTACACAACAAAGAGACAGGAGCCCTGTTCCTTATTTCACTTGGCAACTCTAGCAAGTAACCTGTGAACGTAATGCCTTGAGGATATCCTAAAACACTTTAGGAAATGCTACCATTTATTCAGGTGCCTCTCATTCAAGCAGCTCCCTAGTGCATTGTGTAGCATCCCCTCTCCATTCATACAGCATCACTTAACAAGGTTGATAGTGGCACTACCGAGCCTGACACAATTTAATTTGGCTACCCCAATTATAGCCTTCCCAATTAAAGACATTTAGTAGTATTTGTTGTTGCAATTTTTCCCTTCTCATTGGATCTGTGAACTCCTCAGGAATTTTGTGAGAGATTTTGATCAGTCTTGCAATTCAGGCTGGAACAATTCTGCAAAATAATGAGGAAATAAACAAGGCCATCTCTTCTGAGCCCCTCCTCTGAAGAGGCCCACAGAGTGACAAGGAAGAAGACCTTTTGGCTGTGGCTAAGAGGTCAGTCTGTCCCAACATTCCTCCAGTCCCTGCCACTTGATGAGATATGATTATTGGTTGGATTACATTAAGAACATAGTGAACTGGATGGCATTATGGATGGCACAAAGCCCAGCACTGTTTGTGTCAGGGAGCTCTAGCCTAGATAAGGTTAAAATCCTTGAGCATGTCCAGAGTTTAAGGAGGCAGGATATCTAGATAATGGAAATGTGATCTTACATGTACAAATTTCAGCCCCCACTCGTCTTTTTAGACACCAATCACTACAGTCCTCCCAAATACCCTCACACCCTTTTCTCAGGTCTGGCCTCAATTTGCATATCCCTAGCCTTTTTTTCACACGCACACAGACCTCACAAGCTTCTCATAGGCATCCCAAATGCACAAGAGACACCTGGCTTGGCACTATTTAATCCATCTGTCTCAAGGAAAAAAATCTCTTAAGTGAAGACCTGGGGCCAATTTCCTTTCATCTGGATGGGTGGGGAGAGAGGCTGTTTGACATTAGGAGCCCCAGGGGTTTTAGATCATGAGACATCTCCACATATAGTGGGTTATCAAGCTCACAGGTGCACATACTTCAGGCCCAAAGGTCTCCTGCCAATTTTTCCAGCAGAGATGCTCCCACAGCATGAAAAGGAAAATGAGCACTTTGATGCATCAATTTCAACCTCTTGTCCTTAACTGGACACCTCCCTGATGCAATATTTTAAGCATGTTGCATGTGCATTGCACAGTGGTTATCAGCTACAGATGGAACACAAGATGGAAGTAGCTATTCGAGTTTCAAATCAGCCCATTAACTCTCTTGGAAACAAAAATGCAAGCTCTTTGCATCTCATTGAGGTCATCTCTTTTGTGACCACTCTCATATTTCATAACTCTGTCTATAGCAACAGCATGTGTATTTCTATACTACTTATCAAGTAAGTGCTCTCTAAGTGGTTTATAATGTGTTTAGCTAATTGCCTCCAACAAGCTGAGTACTCATTTTACTGACCTGTAGAAGGATGGAAGGCTGAGTCAACCCTGGAGCCCGGCAGGATCGAACTCACAACCTTGTAGCTGCAGTACCGGCATTTAACCACTATGCCACCAGGGCTCTGTGTGATCTATAAAAAGGTCTCATGTAATATTATGTGCACGGAGGTCTACAAACCTGGTCTGTTTGATAGCCTGTTTTTAGCAGCCCGCATTGTCAGCATTTTATTTCCTAGTTCAGAAACTTTCCTTTCCATTTTTAGTGAGTAGTGCTAGGCACCTGCGCACTGATGGGCAACCATGGCTCAAGATGCCAACTTCTTCCCACAGCTCTAAACAGCTATAAACAGAATAGCCAATGCCAAGAGATTATAGTAGCTGCAGTCCAAAAACAGCAGGAGGGTCATCATTGCCCACCGGTAGTGTAAAGAATTTCTTTACTCTAGCTCTAACTGCGACTTCATGATAATCATGCTGCCTCTTAGCAAAGGACGGTGATGACACCATTATTGAGAAGGATACTCCGTAAATATCAGTTTTGTTTTAATACTTTGTTACTTGCATGATGCAATATACTGGAAGATTTTCCTACTGATCAACCAAAATATCTCAGTTCACAACTGACCGCTTTGCAGTTTTATGCAGCCTTGAGTATACATTTCTCAGTAATTAAAAGGTAGGAGCTCTAGCGCAGGCTTCACTTAAATTCTTTTGGGAGCAAGTAGGGTAGAACTGGAAGATTTTAGAATGAAAGTTTGCCTTTACCACCTCTAGAGGGCAGCCCTTGCTAACAAAACTACTTTCGTGAAGATTGGACAGTCTTTTTTGGCCACTAGCAATTAATAAACCACTTGAAGAGGAAGCAAGATAACTCAGCTAATTTTTATCTCCAACATAGTGTATTTAACTAGCATTAAGAGATGGGAGTCCCCTTCTTTTGTGTTCTGAATCCAGTGAACCTAAAACTCTAAATGATAAACTTTGGTTCCGTGGCGTCAACATGGCTAGAAAATGATCGGCGCAGCGCCAGATAGGGAAATAATTAACCCTTTGCATTGTTATTCTTTGGTCTTCTTGGTTCCAGGAAGTTCTAAGCCTTCCAGAAATAAACATAAATAGGATAAAACAAAGGCTAGATACAATTATTAAGGGAATTCTGCACTTTCAACACTGCAGTTCAATGAGGTCCAAAAGCATCCCCTCAAAAGGTGTAATGGCTGGTGACTTGTCACACTGCACTTGGAAAAGAACCACAGTAAGTCAGACATCTGCTTTGGTAGATAGCTGCCACTGCAAAAAGGACAGGAGAGGCTTGCTTATGATTTGCCTGTAATATAGCTGATTGTAACAAACTCTATAGCACTCTTATGAAATGCTTTGACGGGTTTCACAGACTGATCAAGAATTACGGAGACTCAGGCTTCTAGATCCCTTCCAACTCCCTGACTAAATCCACCGGAAGTAGATGAGAAGTCCAGTTCCCTTCTTTGCCATCACAAGGCTTTGTAACTTTTTGGGGGGGCGGGGGAATGCCAAAAAGACCCGGTTCTGCACTTTTACATCAATTTGAATGTTCATGATCATTCCATGATATTACTTGTGGTCATTTCTAACTTATTTTTGATAGGCAGGAGCTGGGCAACACATTACCTAGTAGTGGGTACTTTGAAAGAGCCTTGAGCTTGGCAAGATATTACCTAAGAGGTTCACGGACTCTCTTATATCCAGCCCAAGTTGTGCACTTTCTCTCAGAGTGGTTTTTCCCTATGCAACAAAAAACCAAGATACACTCACATCATTGGCATTATATGCTAAAAAGAACATAGAGCAAAATAATAGGTCTAAAATGGTACAAAAGCCCTCAGCTACTGCTCTTCTTGTCAAGTGAAAGGTGGGTATTGTCCAGCTCTACAGATGTTGCTCCACTGCATCTCTTGCCAACACAGCCCATAGTGAGGGGGCTGGGAGTCACAGTTCAACAACAGCTGGAAGATTTCCCACTACCAGTTTAAATACGGTGTCCAACTCCCCCCAAAACGGAAAAGACTTTTCAATCTAGAGATGAAAGTGAGTAGAGGCTGGAAATGCCAAAGCAAAAAAGAAACAAGAGTGCAACCACAATAGCTACGTTTAATGTTTACCTTGTCTATTTTGGAAATGGTTTTAATCTGCTTAAACCAACTGAAACATTAGTCATATCAGTATGAATGGAGCAAGAATCAAATAAGGAATTATAAAGGAACAGGCTCAGATAGCAATTTGCACGTGACACTGGGATGTGTATTTCAGCACAAGGCAGAAAGCCACTGCTTCGCACTAATGCATTTGGAAGAGGTGGAAAAGGCCTTGATAACACAGCCATTAAACGGGACTTTGAGGTACAGTGTGCTATCAGGAAACTTGCAACTAAATTTACCACTAGGACAGATTATGCCAAATAGAAAGATGAACTCAAACTTGAACATGGCTACATGGCTTCATTGGGGCTCTGAAAGTTTGCAGACCGCAATGCTTACTTTACCAAGAGGTAAGATCTGCATGTATTTCTCCCATGTGACCACCTATGCAGACAGAGTACTACTATCTGTTTACAAGGCTGTGCAATATAAAGCACAGCTGGATTAATGAAATGCTGGGAAATTTAGGTGGGAGATTTAGGCGAGGGGTTACAGTTTAATGCTAGGCATGTTTACCTGGAACCCAGTTCAAGGGGATTTATTCCCATGTAAAATACGCACCAAATCATAGCCATAGTTGCCCTGCAGCACGAAGCCATCACTCACCGAGACCACTTGCCCCAGTCTCAAGAATCATTCAGTCCATCTTTCTCCTTGTTATGTTTCTCCCCTGCACATCCATGATGACAAGGGGCAGAAAATCCCCCCTCCCAAAAAAGACCTGGAATTCTCAGCTAGTGCATTGCTAGGCTGGATATCAGAGTCTACCGGTTAAGATTAATACTGTTTCTGTGCTGTGAACTAATGCCTCCTGATTACAATAAATGCTTATCAAAACATTTCATAAGAATCTTTGCAAATGCACTATCCCAATGGGACACAGGCTGTTGGACTCACATACATATCCGCAGCCAACGCTTCCCTTCAAGCTTTGTCCCACTTGATAAAGCACCCAGATCTAGAACCTGACATTTGTGGGGCATCTACACCTCTCAGTCACACCAAGAATCCTGAGCACATTGCTTAGCGTTACCCTTCTGAAAGCAAATCTTGTCACTGGAATTACTTCACCTTTCATGATCTGCTTATGCCAGATAAAAGGCAGACACAGAAGCCATGTTTATACCCCCTGCCAAAAAAATCCCTCTTTGGCACACAGTCTATGAAGGTATCTATTTACTTTGACCACAGCAGGAAACAATACACTCTTCTGGCCTCCTAGCACAGTAATTAAAGTCAGTCCCTTAAGAACAGCTGTTTCATCAGGTGACTGTGCTATTCATGTGTACAACCTAGTTGCAGAGAAACAACAATGGCCTTTGCATTAAGGAGCCCACGATTCCAATGACAGCACATCTGGGTATGTTTGCTGTAGATCTCTACGACGATTATTCTGGTGTGGTCACATGGATATGTGCCACTAATGTAAGCATACCACCTTGTCAGCTAATCTTGAGTGTTCCGAAGGCAACGTGCCCTCCACATGACACTCATTCTGCGTGCTGTGATGTTCCCACTCAATGCCAAGTGCCATAATGTCCCAGATGTCACCTAGCTTGAGCATCATGTGAGCCCTACAGAGAACATGACCAATCCAGAAGTCAGGAAGTTCACAGTTATGTTGGAAGTCTATGACAAAAGGGAGTCCGACAGTCCATCAATGAGTTCTTTGGTCACTCACGTCAGGTACTGAACCACGAGGAACATGACCACACATGTCACAAGCATGCCTCCTATCATGAAGTACTTATCCTGGAAGGCACGTTTCTCAATGAGGCGCATGACCGTATTGGATAAACCCAACATGTTGGCAACATCCATGATTTTCTTGTGGGTACCCTGAAGGTGACAAAGGAAAAGTGAAAATGTTAACAAAATTTGTCAATAAGGACTTCTAATTCCTCTGAATTTTTGAAGCCTTTTTCAGTCACATACTCCCTAGAGAGAAGTTACCTTTCCATACTCAAGAAATACTTATAATGCCAACCTGAAATATGAAACACTCTCCCTTTCTTTCTTCTTCTCCACATCCCCTGCCCCAATAGTTTTTCTTCAAATGTCGATTAAAACTCCATATGTATGTGTTGCTATTTAAGACATGTTTTTATGTGTCTTTTTTAAAATACATGTTTTATGTGGCACGTTCCCTTGGATTTCATGTAACTTGCAGTCTTCTTGGTGTTCAAACTCTGTTCTCACACTAGATTCTGTAACTCATTGGGATATGAGAATGTGTTGTTTTTACAGAATCCAGCTTGTTTTAAAAATGGTGGCCTCTCGTCTACCACCTAAGTCCAGTTGGCAACAGAGGTATATGTCACAGTCCACTTGTTAAAAGACCTAGACACATGGCTTTCACTAGGAAAGCACAGGCTCTTCCACAACAGCCAGACATCTACTGTCTCTTACAAGTTCTGCCAATGCTCAGTTCAAATTACGAAGCACAGTGAGAACCAGCTTTCCACCAATCAGCCATAGTTTGTCTTCTCCACCTTTTTAGATATTTTGTTGTAAGATCTTCACTGAACTCTTTCCTTCAGAAATCAGAACTAAGCTGCAGACTCATGTAACCCTGATGCTTCCTTTTCCCAGTGGCTCTGTTTAGGCCTGGAGTAATTTTGATAAAGTATGACAGTAAAGATGGCAGTACCTACAGCTACCAGAGGAACAGCACAGCAGCATTATGCAGGCAAGCAGCACTGTGGAAATGAGCAAGGGGGTAGCTACAGATTAAGAGCAGGTACAGTGTCTGCAGAGATACTGGTACATAAGGCAAGCAAATTCTTTCCTTGAAATTATGAAAGCAACCTTCCACTTCCACATGCAACTATTGTGCCAGCAAGCCTCTACCTAGCTGAGTCATTTTTTATTTCTCATGATTGCACTGGGATGATAAAAGGTGACCATTCTTTTCCAGGATGACCTCTACACCCAAAATGTGAAGTCAGCCCCTGCAAAGTCACATCCTGCAGTGACCTTAAGTGACTTAGACTGCTAGAATTGGCAACTCTGACCTGGAAAAACAGCTGCACCCCAGGTGGGGCCAAGAGAGAGCAGGAAAGCAACTTTTCTATCTTAGCAGAATATCAGGGATTGCCCTATTCTCAGAGTCCACACCCAGCTGGCCAACCCATCTTGCCTTCAACTGACAGCCCCAACAGAGGAAAAGGGCTGTGGCTGAAAGAAAAATAAGCTTTGGGACTGGAAATTTACATCAGCAGTTATCAAGAACTCTTTCATTTTTAATTCCTGAAATGCAAGGGGCAGAGAAGAAAGTGACACCTCACTCAGGTTAGGAACAGGCAAGTTTATATGCTCTTAAGAAGATGTAGGTAGTACACTACAGACAGGAAGAAAAACCCGATAAGCAAGGATGCAGGATGACTGACGGAAGGAGACCAGAGCCAGCAATGAGTAGGGAAACAGGCAGGTGGGGTTGAAGGATGAATATGAGAAAGATCAGTTGACATACACAACCTTGTTCTTCAGAACCACTGGCATGGACGATCTTCTTCCAGCACTTGTTTGGGGTAGGATAGAAAATCTAATCTTTTAGGTCTGCTGTTCCTAAGCAGCTGTGTGATAGGTCAAATTGTTCATCTTTCTAGCCAAACATCATTTACTGTAACTGGCAAAGGTCTTTCACATCACTTGTTCCCTCATTCTTTTAAACTGAGGCAGCAAGAATGAACATGGAACATTCTGCATGCAAAACTTTTGCTCTATCACTGAACTACAGGCCTTCCCCTACTGTTATTTCAGCAAGGCTTTCTTCCTGGGAACAAATTTGTAGAACTACAGAATCTGCAGAAATTTGAACAATTTCCATACAAAAATCTTTAAAAAGAGATTTATTTTCAGGTTTTCCAAAAAGATGCAACTGCAGCAGCAGTTCCAAGGGTCAAAACCTTAGCTTTTCCATGTAAAAGATGAAGCAGGTGAGATCTGGACTCTGTACAATTCAAGAACAGGATGAATCAGGTAAGGAGGAAAAGAGAAAGGGAGGAAGAAATGTGCATCACTACTTTACCATTCGGAATTCTGAAAAATTTATCAAATCTCAAAAATATTGGGTGTCTAACCATACATTTTTTAAAAAGAGCTAAAGGCCTTGTCCTGTGCCCACCTTCAATGTCATTCTCTGATCCCTCAGGCCCTGTAGGATGCTGGTTCCGCTGTCAATAAGATCATCCATGCCACGGTGTGCATTTTGAAGGGATTCATTAAATTGTAATGTTTCATCAATCGGTATGGTGGTGTCAGAGTCCTGCAAGGGAAGGAAGCATCTTGGTTACCTTTCTTGATGCTCTGAACCCAAAAGGACAAAGGTGTCACTGTAAGTCCAGATACAATCAACATTTGTTCAAACTCCCTGCCTCCACAGAAGTTTTGCCACCTTGATCAACCTACCAGAGAATGCTTGCCCATTCGAAAGATCACTGCTTGCACAGTATGCCAGTGAGCTTTGAGTGGTCAGATGTCACTCCACACATGCCACGAGTGTGCCCCAGAACACTGTCTCGCCTGTTTCTTGCAGGAGAGGAGTTGCAATAGTAGACACATTGCCATTTGGTAGTTCTGGAAACCATCTCCTTATCTAAGGTCACTGTGTCCTGAGGTCCCTTGTCCAAGTGTCCCTGACAAATGAATTGAGAGGTACTTCACAAGAGGGGGCTTCTTCAGCATTGCTGTCCCATGTGTGGAAACCCTGCCCAAAGAGATTCAACTGGTGGCTGCACTACAATCTTTTCAGTACCAGCTGAAGTATTTTTTATTTTCCCAAGCATTTAAATAATTGGATTAATGGTCTTCTACTATGCAGTTGGTTCTATTTTGGTTTTATATTCTGTGGTGATTTTCCACCCGATTTTAATTTGATTTTAATAAGTGCTGTTTTTCTAGTCCCTTTCATTGTTTGCTTTTCATATTTTTTTTAAATAGCAGCCTAGAAGTACAGTTAAGTAAATAAATAATTTTGTCCACTGTTGCTGATCTTCCCAGTGCTGAACTGCAGGATTCCAAAAACCCAATGTGAGTAGCACAGTTGTAGATATGTGAAAAGAGCAGGAGGAAGGCCAAGAAGGCAACCCTCAGCAAAACCCCTGGCCTTGGCATGCAACATACGTTAGTGGTGAATGTCCGAGCAAGAAGCTCCTCACGTTGCCTCTCCTGCTGTTCTCGGGCATAACGTCGATGCTGGAAGTTCCTCAGTGCAGTCTGCAAATGTTGGATGTCATATTTCAACTGGTCAACTCGGCTGCAAACAATCACAGTAAAGAGATAAAAGGTGATAAGATTCAAAAATGAAAGACAAGCAGCCAGCTTCGAGGGTTATTGACAGAGAATAATGCAATACCGGTATTGTCCACTATAATATTGAATTTGACTATGGCAAATTAGTGGAAATGAGCCTTTGACTCAGTATGAATATCTTTGCTCCTTCTCCTACACATATATGGAATTTCAGATCATCTTAGGCCATGACCATCCACTCTTTCTAACATCAGTTCTTAAAGTACGAGTTGGACCATTTCCCAGCCCTGAAGCCCAGAAGCTTTCTTGACCGGAGATGCTAGGGAATGAACCCTGGATCTTCCGCACAGAAACAAATACTTTGTCTCTAACAGAAATGAGGAAAGTGCCTCTTGTAGGACCAGTTTGTTAACCCCGTCCCTTTCCCCAAAAAGCTTCCCCACAAATGTACACAGGTCACAAGAGAAACACCGCAGAAATTGCCACTGAGAGTATCACTGAGGGGGAGAATGTGGCCTTCCAAGATCCCAAGGGTAGCCATGACCCTTATCCCCCCTTGCTTCACACAGAATTTGAGAGGAAAGACTGAGTGGTAATTTCTCTCTCAATAGGTTTCCTGCTTGTGCTACCTGCCTCATGACATCCACCAGGAGTCCCTTCTTAGAAGCCAGTTAGTGAAAAAAGCAAAATGGGCTGCAAATCAAGACAGGGTTTTTGCTTTGGTGGGCACACCTTTATGGAATCAACAAATCTAGTTCAACACTTTCCCACCATCATTCCATAAGAAGAGCAAACATCTTTGTTTAACCTAGTACTGTGTCTGTCTCACAGTTGCTATTTGTAACCTGCTAGTTATTTTATTTAGAGGTTTACTTTAAAATGCTGTTAAGTTCTTTGGTAATTAGTGGATGGGGACTATTTGCAAGAACAGTACAAGAGAAAACTTCATTCTATAAGCACATTCATTCATGCACCTTCTATCCCACATTGAAGGTGACAAAAAGTATCATAATCACCATCAAACTTTCCTTGACAACAGGCAGAATGCAGCCTTAAAAGACAAAAGAAGCCACCTTGGGAAGGCAATTAGGGATGACTACTCACAGTTTGGCATTCTGCCGCTTGCTGGGAGGCTCCTTGTTGCAAAAGATTTCCAGCCGTTCTAGGTTGCTGAAGATCCTGTCGATTCGTGCCTGAATTTCATTTTCTACCACTGAAAAAGGGGGAAAGGGAAGAGGGCAAATATGATCAGAGTAAGCATGGTATAGTGCACATGTGTCAAACACAAGGCCCGCAGGGCAAATCTGGCCCACCATGCCATTTCATGTGGCCCTGGCACCTCTCCTGCAGCTGCGGCACTCTCCCCCGCCTGGCAAGCCCAATCATGATCTACTTCTACCTGCTCCTCTGTCCAAGTCTCAACATCAAGAGCGCTGACACGGGTTACCATGGCAACGCTCCACGCAGCTCACAGGAGCTGAACACAGAAGCAGCCAGAAGTAGATCACGATTGCTGGCTGCTGGGCCCCTCTTCAGAATACCCGTAGGTGGGAGCCTGCAATGTGGGGATCAGGCTCACTAGATACAGAAAGGAGCGGGGGGCCAGAAAGAGGCACAGAGAGGGTCGGGGGGCAGAAATAGGCACAGAGATACATTTATATAGTCTTACAGATACAACTGGACCTTTGAGAGCAACCATAATGCTGATGCGTCCCAAGATGAAATTAAGTTTGACACCCCTGGTATAGTGATTTAAGCACTGGACTACAACCCAGAGACTAGGGTTCAATTCCCCTCTCAGCCTAGGAAACTGAGTGGGTGACCTGGGTGTGTCACACACTGTCATCTCCAGAAATCTCTGTGATAGTTTTCCTTAGGGTCGCCATATCCTAGAAACAACTTGAAGACACACAGCAGCGGTAATGATCAGGGCAACAGAATCATTTATTGTTTTAACTTGTGGAGATTGTTCTTCCAAGCTGCATAGCAGTTTCCTCCTGTACTCTCTGCTTCTTTGGCCACACTGAGGATCAAATGCTGGCTTAGTAAGTCAGGCTATTCACAAGTAGCTTGCATGTATATCCAGTCCCTCAGCAGATGGTTTGCAAGGAAACCACCATTAACAATAGCTTTTTAGCTGACACAGGATGTAGAAACTTGTTTTATATCATGGGTGTGTGTATGGATTGTTCAGAAGTCATCAGCTACAGTTCTTCCATTCACACAATACAGAAAACCCTCAATGATGGTTCTTCAGGCTGCTGACATTGTGGTTAACTGACACTTCTCGGCTTGCTTTTGCTCATATGAAATGAGGAGCAAACAGGCTGCATTCAATTGTGAAAGAATGAAAGTGCAGCAACCTCAGTGTAAAAACACTAAATACAGCTGTAAGATGTAGAAATCACTAAGTACAACAAAATTCAGCTGCCATTCTGCAGTCAGGATTTCACACAAACTGGTATATTCACATCTGCAAAAGCCACAGCTGAGAGTTAAGTGGGTGGAAGATCTAGATTCAGTGCCACATTTGACACATTTTCTGGTACTCATTTTTGCCATTGTTCTTGAGTACCTGGGAAATCAGAATGAACATTCTGAGGGGGTGCTCTTCAACTGGTGCTGCTGCATGAGGTCACACTGAAAAATGTATGCGTCACATCTTCTCAAAGGAGAAGAGAGACAATGTCTTGCCCAAAATGGCATCTACTATCCACAGTTTTGGTAAGTGTTTCTATGTAAAGTATCTTTCTAAAAGATAAGGGCAAAGAAGCTAATAATATGAATGTGAAAAACTGAGCAACCTTCATTTAGTACAGCAAATGGAAACTTAAGACACATATTGGAGGGTTAATTTCTTATAGGAAACCTAACCCAGTGATATCAAGCCAGGAGAACAGTGTGATTGCCCTCTAGCATCAATTACTCACAGTGAACTGACTGCTTGTCTGTTGTCTCCAGGCGGCCCATGTATGACTGGACCTCATGGACTTGCCTGTTGAAAAGAAGAAAGGCACGAAATGGGAGAGTCAGTAGGCAGCTGTTCTGGCAGAAAAAAGGATTTCTCAAGGACAGATATAAACTGCTGATGTGCAGAGCCAAAAAAACCCAGCAAATTCAAACATGCAAGCAAAGGTCCTAATAAGACTTCAAATCTTACACAGCAAGGAAGCTATACATTATTGGAAATGCTACTCAGTATTTACATAACACTTTATTAAAGTGCTTAAACTGCTTCTGATACATTCTCTGCAATCCTTATGTGGCAACAGGTCTATTAAGTCAGGCATACATATAGCCACTTGTCTCATCATCTATACTGAACAGAGATTGCCTTTAGCCAACCAGGCAGGGAGGATTTACAAAAAGCAACCATACTAAAGTGTGCAGGCCAGGAGAGGAAATGTGTAAGCTTGAACTGCAAACCTCATCATCCCTAACTAGCACATCCAAAGGCAAGGAATGCTGGGAGCCGCACTTCAACAACATCTGGAAGTCCACAAAATCTCCACCTCTAGTATAGTCTGTCAGCTACTGTAGCAGCAAATCTGGGCTGGCATAGCTTTAGAGTAGGAATGGCTTCTACTGCTGCATATATCCATGAAAATGTTTCTATTTTTAGAACTGAACTGTATGATAACATTAATTACCAGCATGATTAAATGCTAACATATCAGCCAATCTACACAGTTGGAAAGGGTAACCAGAAAGTTATAAAAAAACAAAGTTGTAATTAACTTTTCCCAAATGACTACCCCTCAAAAACACATGCATTTGTGTGCACAGACCTGCTAAATTTAATGGCCATGTTCAGATATCATTGCCAGACAGATTTTTTAAAAAAGAAAATTCTAACCTCCATGTATGAGTAAGAGTTCTATCATACATTAACTTCACCTGCCAACAGGAGCAATCAAACAAATCTCTGCCATGTTTTTAGCATGAAGCCCAAACCAACAGCTGTAGCTCATCTGTCTCTAATAAACTAGAATCATAAGCTTCTAGAAAAACTTCCATCACTGGCTACAGGGGCATTGCCATTTTAGATGATCAGAGACATACATGCCCTGTTTCATTTTGTCTGGAGAACAAGAAAACAAGGTATCTGCTGGGAAGTCCCAACATAATTATCTGGCACTTCTCCTGGGGATCTCCTCCAAAACAAACAGTGGGAATGGCACAGTAGAAATGGTTCAACCTTGCTAGCTGGAAAACCTGTTTTGGAAACAAGCTGAGGGTATCAGGCCACAGGCGCAAAAAAGGCAACCGGATGTGGGAGATCAAGCTAGGAAAGTAAGGGAAGAATGCTCTGCCCCTCGGCACCTCCTGGAAACGGAAATAGGGCAGAGTTATAACTTACAGACACCAGGAAAACAAGTAAATGCAACGGGCAATGAAAAACAGCAGCTGTGAGATGCAGAAAACATGGGACAAGGAATCTGACAGGAGAAGCAGTTCAGCTACAGTTTGAATAGTAAGTTGTACAGAAATGCCATCATACTGTATTAGCAGTAGGAATCATGAGATCCTGCAGATATTGAACAACAAGTCCCAGAAGCCCCTGGCTCATACAGCCAATGGCAAGGAACACTGAGAGCTGCAGTCCAACAGCATCTGGAGGCCTCCATTATTACAACTCTGCAATGAATGATGCTATATGAAGTAACCTAGTGTATAAACACTACTTTACAATGCTTTTTAGCAGTCTGTCATCATATTCTAGAAACAGGAGAAAACAAATTTGTGGGGATCTGCTGGCTTGTGAAATAAAAAGCTGAATCAAATGGTTTTTAGTCTAACTCTTAATTTCCTCAGCTCCATATGGCACATTTTCAGTATGGTGACATCAACCCAAGCTGACTTCATCATGCCAGGAAACATATAATGATTGCTTCAGGATATCACCAGATCACAAATCACCATTGCTTAATAAGATGCAGCTCAATCACCTTTGAACGTTTTGCAAGGGCCTGCCAACTCATGATTTGAATATATGTTAAAACAAAAATATGAAAGAAATGAAAGAAATACACCATCAAGACACCCAGCAATGTTTTCATAAAATCACCTAGCAGGAGGATACCCTTTTAAGGTTAAGTAACATATGATACAATCAGGTGAGAGCTGGCACCCCATGTTCCTCTGACAGCAGAAATAAATCTTACTGTGTTTATTAAGGAAATATTCAAGAATCAGAAGAAAGAAAAACCTGTTTTCAAATGGCATACAGTTTAACACTCAATTTTTTGAAAGTCTGTAAAGCACATCCATCTTCTGCCAAGGTAGAATCAAATGTGAGTGTTGTGAAATTAAACAAAAATCCCACCATTCTAGGAAAAGTATAACCAAATGGGGACAAGGGACCACAGGCAGTTGTCATGACTCAGTGAATAAAGCAAGTGGTCTGCACCTTGCTTTGAACCAGAGAAGTAGATTTAGGAGACTAGACAGCACTTCATTCACAATCTTACTTGTGCAGCATTTACTCTGGCAGTTTCATCCTCAGCATCACAACATCCAAAATGGATGACCTAACCTGCAATTTTTTTTTTAAAAAAAGAGGAGATCAAAGTATATAGCCCCCTGCCAATTTATTACAAACATTACCATTACATAATCATTACCCCAGACCCCTGAAAGCCAGGCAAAAAAACTATCCTTCATGTATATGTTTGATTGTGGACACTCAATATGATCACTCAATCAACAATCCTAAATACATCTACCAGGAATAAATCCTACTGATCACAATGGGGCTAACTTCTGAAGTAACAGCTGTACAACTATACTGTACATCTTTATTAGCCAACACTGGCTGCTCTCATCCTATTTCTGTTCTTAAATTATTTTCACACAGCTCTCTCCTTGCAAATCCTGTTTTTCAAAAATTGGTTGTGATAGAGCTCCTAAAGCACTGTTCTTTCATTCCTTCTTCACTACATTTGCATCATCTCTGACTACTGTCCAAACTAACTGTGGCTGCCAGGAGAAACCAAACATCTTAATGGTCATAAATTTCCTACCCAAGGTTATAGAAACTTTTCATTTATTACCTGACAAAGAGTTCCCATCCACCCCAAGCAAACAGTTTAGGGACGGCGGTCCACCTTGGTCATTCTTTGTCCTCACCCTCTATTGCTATGGGTTCTGAGAATTACCAGTTATAAATATTCTCAAGCCCTTTCATTTGCTATTTGATCCATTCTTTCTAATATAGTTTTTGAGAAACTGGATGATCATTTCCTGTTAATGTTTGTGAAGCTTTTAAGGATCTTACCGTTAAGCACACACTGACAGACAAGCTGAACAGATTTTTAAAAGTGAAATCACAGTGTACCACTGAAGAAAACAAGAAGATTTTAATTGTAAAAAGGAAGTAGTTATTATTTGATCTTCTCCCCCAAATGTCACTGCAATTAAATAGCTTTTTATAGCAGGAATAAACTCTATTCAGAAGTTATTCTTCAAGCATAAGGCCAACAGAGATGGAAGGAGATCAGAGTTCAGTGGGCTAAGTCTACCACCAGCCAGCTCTGACATACCCAATTTTAACTCATTTGGGGAAGGCCTGAAATAGCTGAAACACAGTAATCAGAACTCAAGCAGGCTTCTCTTTCAGACATGCAACTATAAGGTAAGATGTGCCAGACGTGAGGGATGCGGTTGCTGGTACAACAGGGCGAACATATACAGCCCAATATCCCCTTACACCTAGGGGTGCAGCTTCTGAACAGGGCTATGGCTGAACCCACTTTTAAAGCAGCAGTCCTCTGAAACTCCACTGACTACATGAGGATTTTCTCATGAGCATGCAAAACAAATGCCTTGCCATTATGCCTCTTATAAACCCACATCAAACCGCCCTAGACGTGCACAAAAATCTCTCTTCCATTCCACAAGACCAGTAGAAGCTGCAGCCTGGGACTCAAGACAGATGGGTTTTTACTTTCCCACATTAATTTCTTTTTGCTCAATCTGGCCATTTCCACGCTAGACTGTTACAGTGCTATTATTCCACTTTCAACATCCTATGGAATCCCGGGGTTTGCAGTTTGAGGCCCCTCCCTAAACTGCAAACGCCAGGATTGCACAGGATGTTGAAGTGGAATAATAGCACTGTAACAGTCTATTGCGGAAATGGCCTCTCTCTTCCTCACCCTGCAATATGGAGAAAATACTAATCTACTTTACAGGGATGTTGTTAGGATTATGGATATAAAATGGTATATAAATGGCAGGTATTATTATTGCCATTCCTATAGCTACGACCCACAAACATCACGACAGCGTATTTCTATATTTGCTTGGTCTCACTCCCTGCTACAGCCACCCTCCTTAAATGCAACCCTTCAGGTCTCCTCCCCCTGCTATCCCCTCCCGAACTCATTTATTTACTAATTCCCCTTTTCTCCTCTTCCCCAATCCCGGGATATTTCACTTCTTAAAACCCCCCATCCCGCACGCACTTATTCGTCTGATGATAAAGCGCTTCCATCGTGGCAGTTCGTCCGTCCTGACTTGACTCTTAAAGCGCGCTCTAACACGTCACCCTCTCCGAGGCCGGCGCTTCCGGTTTCCGGCTTGCCGAAAGCCCGCTTGTGACGTCACCCGGCCGAAGCCGGTTGTCTATGTCTCTGCCTGAGCCGCCAGTCTAGGCAGCGAGAGGGGGGAAGCGGGGGTGGGTTTGGATGCGCCTCCTCCCGGCAGTTAATGTTCGTCATTCTGATCTGTCGGACTTTTTGTTTAAAACATATGTTGGCTTTATTTCACTTATGCGAGTGATGAGCAGCAAAGCGGGCTAAGCACGCATGCGTATCAATAGAAGGAGTCCAGGGGCCCCGAAATTGTTTCCAAGAGAAAGGGATCAACATTAGGAGGCAGGTTATTATTTTGACTACCTGCAGATATGCTTTTATAAAACAAAAAACGTTTAAAATTGAAGCTGAAGCTGGGGAAGTCTTGGGTGCCATAGAAGCTGTAGCAAAATAATGATCATTTAGTACACTTCTGATTTTTTTTTTTAATCTAATATCATAGTCAAAGTTCGTTTGTCTGTGTCGGGCAAAGGCCTCATATGATTGGCTGCCTAAGAAGGTTCTATGGAATCTTGGGGTTTGCAGTTTAGGGAATTGTCAGCCAGAGAGCTCTTGGGCCTCTGTGAACTGTGGCCATTTCCGCACTACAGTGTTAAAGTGCTGCTATTCCACTATCAACCTCCTATTGAATTCTGGGGTTTGTAGTTTAGGGAAGGGCACCTCAGATTCTCAGCCAAAGAGCTCTTTGGTCTCAGTAAACTACAAACCCCAGAATTCCACAGGGCTTTGAAAGTGGAATAGCAGTTTAACACTGTAGTGCGGAAACGGCCTGTGTCTATCTTGAATAGGCCAGTTGCTATGGCGACAAGGCCTAGCAGCAAGGAGGAGGGCAGCGTATTCCCTCAGGAACCCAACCTCTGAATGCAGATTGGATCAGGGAATATGGGGGAAAGTGACAGGTAATGGACAAAACAGTTTGGGGAATTAGAGAGACAGGATCTCAAATATTACCTATGAGAAAATAAAATCCTGAGCAACACCGGGTATATAAGCTAGTTAAGTATATAAAAACACAACACCAAAAATGAAGACAATAATAATAATAATAATAATAATGCAACAACATACTTACATTTATAGAACATCTAGATTCTGTTATATAATGTAACCAAATTATCTACCTCATAGTAAACTAAACTATCTTAACTAACAAGCAATCTATCTAAACTAAAACTAAGGAACACATCACTATACATAATTAAATACTATACATAATTAAATTAAATTAAAAAGTGGTTCCCACCCCTGCTGTCAACAACCCATAATAATCTATAAAGACACCAGTATAATAAAATTGTTACACTTAACATTTGTTGCTTAATCTAAATTCTGTAATTCTAAACTATAAAATGATAGTAATTAAAATTGTTTACTTATAATATAAAAATATAAAAAGAGACATAATAAATTACAATCATCTATAATTTTCTTTAATTTGATTGCATGCTATTACAATATATATTCATATAGTACACTTCTGATCAATAATTTCTGAGTGAGTTCAATCACCTGGTGATCCAAATTTGCCTGCTTGTTTTAGGCGGAAGGCTCAGCCTTCCTAGTCTGGTCTGTACTGTAGCATCTCTGAACAGTTGTTATGTACAGGTTCAGGGAAGTGATTTTGAATAGAACTAAGGAAAGCTGATGAGGGAAGAGAAAATTTCAATAAAGGTAGCTTTGGGTAAGCTGCACTTGTGATCCCGCCCTCCCCAAGGTGGGAACATTGGAGATCCACATTACATGGCATTAACTTTCTTCATTTCATGTAGCACGAAGGTGGCTCTTGAATGGTGATAAAAGAAATACTAAAACAAAGACCAGGAATGGTAATATAAAATGGGGATGGGAGAGAGAAATTTGTGGCAGGTTGATTGGCCACTGGGATGAGACAGGTGGGAATAAATTTCATATGGAAGACTTTTGCATATGTACAGACTGTATTTTGCCTGAATTGAGGGCATGGGGCGAATAATGCTCTGCTTGTGAATACCTGGAGAGGCATTTGGCTGGCTGCTGTTGAAAAAGGCTTTAAAAATCTCGATGGAGCTTTGATCTGATACGGCAAGGCAGTTTCTATGTGCATGATGTCTTGTGAGAACCTAAAATACTAAGTCATTTCAAAATGCTTTCTTGGTATTTCAGTAATCTGAAGATAATTGCCTTTGAGGAAATAACATGGCACGACCTTCAACTGCTAATAGATTAAAGTGAAACGTGCTTCTAATTATTCAGCTACAGGTCAACCTGAGGACTTTCCAAATTTGCAGGAAATTACCTTTCCACTAATATAACCCAAGTTTTACATTTCTTGCCCGTCTCCTCCACCTATTTCCATCCTGTTTTCCCACCCTGGCTGAGGTTTGAGGTTTGAGAGCCCTTAAGAAACATGGGACTGATGTTTCTGATCTTGCAATAAGATTCCTTTATGATGATCTACCTTAAAGTCAACTCCAACACCCTACCTAAATATTAAACCAATGGATTGATTATGGGTAGTGTAGATTAGGACATGGAAGAAATGCAAAATGGTCCGATGAGCACAACCATTTCTTCCTTTACTGAAAATCCAAATACCATTTTTCAAACTTTCCTCAATTGTTTCTGGGTTTTAAGTCCATGTAGTCAATACATAATGAAGGAATAAGTGTCAGGAAAAGATTGCATCATTTGTGGGAATCTAAGAGACAGTGTAGGTAGTGGTTTGAGTGTTGGAGACCAGGGTTTGATTCCCCGCTCTGTCATGGAAACCTGTTCAGTGACCTTGGGCATATCACACTCTCAGACCCCAGGAAACCCTGTGATGGATTCGTCATAGGGTTGCCATAAGTTGGAAGTGACTTGAAGGCACATGACAACAACAAATACTAATACCCAAAGGATTTCCAAATGGGTATCTGATTAGTTAGGCTGCAGGATCCCACTACCAACTTTCTTTTGCACACCAAGCAAACTGAGGATGGCTCCAGATGAGCATCTCCTACATAATATATGTGTACATAATATATGTGTGTAGTTACAAAAAAGACAGAAGAAGGGGTAGAAAAAGCTAGGAGGGTTATAAATTGGAGACAGCCCTGTGGCACTGTGTAAAAGCCCATGTCTGAAACAAGATGTTGGGATAACAAAAGGCTCCTTCAGAACTTCTTGACTTCTGTGGTGTGAGGATGCCCTTTGGCTGCAGGATAAGGTTTCCTGGATGTTTTCATAGTTTGAACACTAATCTAATACCCTCCAGCATGGCCAAGAAGTCACTAATACCCTCCAGCATGGCCAAGAAGAAGGGATTGTGGTAGCTGAAATCCAAAACATCTCGATAGCTAAAGATTCCCCAATGAAATTCATACTTCAGTTTGAGAATCTGGGCTCTAGTGTGTGGGTATTGTTTATGGTTGATTCCCAGTACTGCTTGAGAAAGGACATGTTTGGATGTAATGCTCGAATTACTAAACCTTTTCCTTAAGCATGTCCACATGGCACCATGTAATGTGTCTTAGGCAGAAGCACCAAGCCATAGTTTGGAAAAGGTGGTTAGTGAGGATGAACTTATTGTTATAGAAATAATACTATTATACTCCTTCAGTGGTTTTTTTTTAATTTAGAAAATTCATTAAAATTCAATTCCAGGTTACTTCAACTGGGCTAAAACAGGCTTTTTCTCATCATTTTTTGAGACACAAGAGTATAGCCATATAGCAGTTTTTCATCTGGAGGTATTTTTAAATATCTAGTTGGAAAGTGCTGATTAAAAACATGATAAAAGGGTGATACTGATTGCATGCTGAGCAACTTTGCCTTCCAGGTAACTATAAACATCAAAGCCATGCCTCTTTAAAAAGATTGAAAACTGGCACTCACCTGGAAGTATTTGGAAGGTGTTTAGGAACTTCAACTATTGCAAAACACAGAGCCCCAGAGTGTGAACTAGTACTAATGATCATGAATAGCTTGGGAAAGTTGCTGTTTTGGACTAAAACTTCCAGAATCCACCAGCCAGCTGCCTGTGGTGTTCTGGGAGCTATAGTCCAAAATGGCAACTTCCTGAAGCCGTGATCAGGTGCTATATGATGCATATTTTGCATACCAATACAGACTAACAAAGCTATATCTTTGAATTATATCACAGTGGTGTTCACAATCTTTGGTGTCCCTCATTTGTTTGGAGGTGCCAATCAAATGTGTTGGTTTTGACTTCAAAACCCCCAGCAGCCTGAGTGTGGAGTGCCTAAAAGCCTTTTCTCACAGGAACCTGCCTGTCAATTAAGACAATGTTCAGAGGCCTTTCTCCATGTATTTTGGCCTTCATAGGTCAGGAGGATGATTGCTGGGGAAAAGGCCCAATAACCTGAGGTGTGCCCAAACCGCAGAGCTCTTTCCCTACGCATGTTCGCTTGGCACCATCTGATCCATTTTAGGCTTAGATACCACTCCAGAGGTTAGAAAAGTTACTTCTTTGGACTACAAATCCCAGAATGCCTAATGTTCCAGAGTTGTAGTAGCCATGACATTTGGGTGGCCTGGAACTGTAGTTTAGAAAAAGCCATCCTTAAATATTTGAAGGTGTGTCACATAGATGGGGATGTAAAATTTCTAGAGATTTTGAAATATCCCACGCTTATTTCCTGGCAAAAATGGAAATGTTCAGAGAACAAATAAAATTCAGTATTAATCGCTCTTTAAAAGCAATACTAACCCTTCTTTAAAGAATTCTGTTACTGTGGGAATTTCACATGGGCTAAATATAACTTGATTTAGCATAAAATTATCATGTTTGCATATTAAAGTACAGTTTATTCAAAATATAATGACAAATTGAACCTAATTTTTAATAAATTTATTTTTTGTTATAAATGAAACTGCAAGGTTCTGAACTGAAGAAACAGGTTCTGAAGAAACACCTAAACTATAAGGAATTTCTGTGGTCTGAGGAGCAATCAAAAAACAAGCAAACAAAACAGAAAACTAAATTGATAAACAGAGAAATCAATATTAGCAAACAGAGATCTTTTTCTCCATTTGTTCTCCCTAATGTCAAGCAATCATTTTCATGAAATAAACTAAAAAAAGGAGACCAAGACCAGGAATTACAGTGATCTGATACCATATATAGTCTTATATAAAAGTCTTAAATCTGCATAGTTTTTCAAAATTACTTTGGGGCAGTAAATAGGTGAACACTGTTTCTTAAATTCTAAAAAAAATTGTATCATATATTTAAGAAAAATTCTGAAGGAGGGAACAGCTTTGGGAAAAATTAGGAAAAAACTGTTTTCTGAATTTTTTTGCCCTTTTTTAAAAAATAGACATTCACATTTCTACACAGATATGAAAGAAATTAGTTTCTAATGCGCCAGGAGGAAGAAGCTAAACCATTGGAAGGGAAGAGCCGCATTATGCCACAGCCCAAATCCATCCAACCTAGCAACACTGTCTCAATGCTACTCCAAAGTTAGGAAAGGGCAAGGGCAATGCTAAGTGATTCCCACCATCCCTAGGCTGAGAGGGGTTTGAATTTGGCACAGTTTCACCTGGCCTAATGTCCGCTCAGCTGGCCCTTGAGCTTCTTCGCCAGTTAGAAGTGTATTCGAAGTGTGTAACAGAACCACCAGCTAAGTAGCCCGGTGAGAATAATTACCCTTAACTCATCATCTTATATACCTTAGTAATAAATGTTTACCCTCTGCAACAGGGAAGGGAAACTTATGCTCCATGGGGGATCTCCTCCTTGCTAGCTGAAATCATCAACCAGAAGAGGGAGGGCACCAGACGGTTGGGATCCAGATCAGCTTCCCAAATGAATTTGGTACCCCTGCACTGAACAAACTGTACTTTGGCCTCAGTTACTCTCTCTCCCCTATTTGTATGAAAGATAAAATTGTAATTGGGTTGTCCTGTCCTACGTATTTGGACTATATGGCCATTTCCGCCCTACACTGTTACAGTGCTATTATTCCACTTTCAACATCCTGTGGAATTCTGGGGTTTGCAGTGAACTGGGGCCCAAGAGCTCTCTGGCTGAGAATTCTAAATGCCCCTCCCTCAACTGCAAACCCCAGGATACCATAGGAGGTTGAAAGTGGAATAATAGCACTGTAAGAGTGTAATGTGGAAATAGCCTAAGACTTCCATCATTTCTAACCAGGGTAGAGAGTGCAGTCCAACACATTCTGAAAAGCGCTTGGTTGGAAAAGACTATTTATAAGTATTACAGAAATAGCATTTAAGGGGATTCACAAACTTTGCCCAAATATATTGCTGTGGGCTAGTCATAGCAAAGCAAAAGAACTGAACACCATCAGGGTGGTCAAGTGAACAAACTCACATTCTGGTGACCCTTTAGGTCAGATTTCGAAAGGGAGCACATTTCCCCTGCATTTCCAATGACATAGGCCAATGGATATTGATGTTTATGTTCTGATTTTTTTTTTTTTTTTTTTGCCCTCCAACCTCCCACTCCACCCACCCACACACTGCATTTATTTGTTTGTTTAGCCCAGGTGCAGAAACCTAGTTCTCATGCTAAGAAACTGGGATGCTCTGGTGTGAGAATGAAACTGATAAATTGGCTCAAATAACCAACAACAGCCAGGAGCACAGAGAGGTGTGTTTGGAGTGGGGAGGGGGGAGTTCTGTTTGAGGAAAAGCTGTTGTATTGTAAACAGGATAGAAAGAAAAGGAGACAATCACTTAGGGCTTGTCTGTTGTGTCCCCAGGTCATTCCTATGTGGGATCTTCCCTGGCAGTATCTGATGGAGAGAAGGCATTACACATTAGCTGGACTTGTTAATTTTTGAGGGCAAAGGTTACAGTAACCTTGGTCTGAGTGATCTGCAGATATCCCATGTATGGAGCCGAACACAGAATGCGCACCCTGTACTGGCCTTTCAGAATGGCAAGAGATACCTGGCAGTGTGTTCTTGGGACACATTCTGCTCACTAGTTTTTTTTATCCTTCTTCTCTTATACCATGAAGATGGCTTCTCGTCTCATTTTATTGCTGGCCCAGGACACTTTCACTGAATGAAAGAAGCAACAAAAGGATGATTCCAAAGTACATAAAATACGATTAATGTGTCAAATGCCATGCTGACTCAAAGAATTTGAGAAGGGCCTAGCCTTACGTTTTCCTTAAAATGAGAGTGGACAACAGTAGAGGGTCTGGTACTCAACCCACACTCAACCCGCACAGGCCACATTTGACCCCTTCAGACTCACGCCGTTTCCACACAACGCTGTTATAGAGCTATTATTCCACTTTCAACATCCTGTGGAATTCTGGGGTTTGTAGTTTACTGAGGCCCAAGAGCTCTCTGGCTGAGAATTCTACAGGCCCCTCCCTAAACTGCAAACCCCAGGATTCCATAAGGTGCTGAAAGTGAAATAATAGCACTGTAACAGTGTAGTGCAGAAGCGGCCATAGCTATAAATGACCAGAATTTTACTTTTGTTTTTTCAACAATGCCATTTTTACTTATAACAAGATGTGGAAGAGAGAGGTTGTTTTCTAGGAGGACCATGTCGCCAGTAGGTTCTGGAGGTAAAAGTCGGGTCTGAGCAAGAACCAGGGATCACACAGCTGGCTTTCAGAGGCCACAGCTGGCCCTTTGGCCAAATGATCTCTTTTCCTGCCTTAAAAAAGTCAAATTGCAGTCTGTGATATTGTTTGACACAACTTCACCACTCAGAGCCCTGATAGCCTGTGTGTAAACCAATACCTTTCAGGAACTGTGGAGGACCAGTTCCATCTTCTCCTGGGCAGAAATAGCTGCCTTTGCCACAGTTAGCCGTATTCCGGTAATATGTATGTATGTATGTGTGTATGTATTTAATATCCTGCCTTTCTACCAAAACAGGTTTTGAGAGTAAGGTAAAATAAAGTAGAGCTAAAATCCATTAATATAGACTTTTTAAAAACAATTAAATGGCAGTACTGTTTGAAAAACAAAAACCATTTTAAAACATAATAAAACACAAACACATCTCATTAAAAGTTTCTTCTTTTGCAAGAAGTTGAAAACCAAATGCCTGCCTAAGTGAAAGGTTCTTTGCCTACTGGTGGAAAGACAGCAGGGAGGGGGCCAACCAAACCTTCCATGGAAGAGAATTCTGTAATTTGGGAGCAGCCACAAAGAAGGTTCTGTTCTGTGTTGTCACCAGACTTTGCTATGATGATGGTGAAACTGAGAGAAAACCCTTCCCTGGTAACTCAGGCAGGCTCATATAGAGAGATACAGTCTTTTGGATAGTTTGGGCCCAATCCACATAGGTCTTTAAAGGTTATTGCCAGGACTTTAATTCTTCCCTTTGGAGCTGCTGGAGTTTCTGAACAGTTTCCAAAGGCAGCGCAAATATGTAGGGTTTATTCTAAGCCTTTTCCCCTACCACACAAGAAGCTGGAAGACTACTCCTTAGTCTATCTGGCACTAGTATTACTTTGTTATGACTATGGAGTACAGCATAGGAAAAGACAAAGACAACGACAACCTCACGGAGACATTGACTTGATTAACCATATTGACAATGTTCCTGAGGTGTGATGGCACTGTGGACTAAATAAAAACTGACAAAATTTATGCACTGGTGAAAGCCCACCATGACACTGTCTTTCCATGGTGGTGGGATTGTGTGCTCCTGTGATGCAAGAGGCTATGCTGATGGTAGCAGTGCTTCTGATAGGGTCTCCCACATCAAACAGGATGGGAAGCAGCAGTAATGGAGGGTTGACACTGGGGGAGGATCTCTCAGAGACAATGGCAGTGGCACCATAGCTAATACTTGAGGAGGCATGGTAAAACCCCTTTTGAATGTTTTTTACCATTAAAACCCTATGAAACAATCCAATCCAAAATCAAATAAGAGATAGTGCCAGATGATGAGACTCCCAGGTCAGAAGGCACACAATGGGCTGCTGGGGAAGAGCAGAGGACAAGTAGCACTGTGGCTAATGATGCAACTGGACTCAGGCTGAAAGGATGCTCATGTGTTGACATGCTCAGAGGTGAAAGGAAAGTCTGAAGCTGCACAACACATATTGTATTGTTACTGCAGTCTAGGCCTATTTGGAGATAGCACCCGATATCCTTTTGATATCATAATTCGGCCTTATTCTACCACCCTTCTCCACATGTTTGTGAGGCCCCCGGACAAGCACGAAACTAGGCTCAGCACTTAACTGCTGAAATATTCCTAAACAATACAGGCAAGCCAGAAATAGCCAGATCGCAGCTTCAGAGACCTCCCCGGCAAACACCATATTATGTATGCGCGCTACCTACAAAAGGCTCCCTGCCCCGAGCGGGCAACTTGACAAAGGCTGAACCATCCACTGTCAAGCGTTGCACATTTACTGGCTACACCATTGTTAATTCGGCTCTGATTCCATCATGCTAAATTGTGACCTTTTGGAGACATTGTCTCGCACCCAAAACTTGTTGTTGTCCCCGAGTAAGGCATAGCCTGCAGTCCCACTTCTCCCTATGAAAAACCCCTAATTCTGAGACCCTCCTCAGATTGCTCCCGAGTTCCAGACCGCCTTGCTGCTGCATCACTTGGCGAGCTTCCCCTCAGCTCCACGTGCTGAGCCACATCGAACCCCAGCATCGCTCTCTATTCTTCTGGTCTTCAGGAACAGGTTTCGTATCACCCGAATCAACTATCCCTCTGAAAATCCCGCTATCTTACTCACACCTTTATTTTCCTTAGTTATCTGTGTGCTTGTGTTGCTTATATTGTGTGCCTGTATTTAATAAAGATCATTCATTGCTTTCAAACCAGTCTGCTTCTTGACTTGGCCTGACCCCGTAAACACTGGGTTACAAGATCCTGCTAAGTTACCCTGCCTCTTGTAACGCTAAAGCAGTGCTCTGAGCTAATTTTCCCCACCTATAGTTGAGCACATTTAGGTGTCCCTCCTGGGACCCCCAGTAAACAGGGTAACAGTATGAACGTGGAATGTGAGAAGCATGAATCAGAGGAAGCTATACATAGGCCATTTCCATACTACAGTGTTATAGTGCTATTATTCCACTTTCAACCTCCTATGGAATCCTGGGGTTTGCAGTTTAGGGAGGGGCATTTAGAATTCTCAGTAAAGAGCTCTTTGGCTTCAGTAGCAGCATGTTGGAATAATGTCTGGTAACATACAGGATTGACTACTGCAACATACTGCCTCCAGAGCTATCTTAGATGAACATTTGGAAACATTCTGACTTAGTTCAAATTTCAGCTGCCAGGCTGTTGACTGGAACTGTTCAGTAGGAACCTACCTATTCTTTACTGCATCAATCTGCAGTGAGGTCTTCCTCTTTTCCTATTACCATCTTTTCTAGTGGGTCACATTGTATCATGATATGTCCAAAATACAATAGCCTCAACTTAGTCATTTTGGCTTCTAGGGAGAGCTGAGGTTTAATCTGCTCTCAGGTCCATTTATCAGACTTTTTTTATTCTATGACACCTGTAGAACTGTCCTCCAGCACCACATTTCAAATGAGTTGATTTTTTCCTGTCATTTTTCTTCACTGTCCAGCTTTCAGAACCATACATAGAAACTGGAAATACTGTGACAGGAATGAAGCTAACTTTAGAATTTAATGATATCACTGAGACTCGTGGAAGTGTCTTATTCATAGGGCAAGAACAGAAAGCAACAATTATAAATCTACCTTGCTGATACTGAAAAAAACTTCACTACTGCCTTACCCATTTTGGAGCACAAGTTAAAGTGCTGGTGCTGACCTTATAAAGCCCTACATAGCTAAGAATCCAGATACCTGAAGGAATGCTTGCTCCCACATCAACTTGCCCATGTATTGATGTCCTTTTCAGAGACTGTCCTTCACATGCCTGAATATACTGTGGTGAAGCTGGTGGTGACAAAAGATAGAGCTTTCCCAATGATGGCACTGTGACTGTGGAATTTACTCCCAGGAGAATCCTGCCTGGGACCAACAATGTTGTTCTTTAAGTACCAAAGACATTTTTTGTTCCCCAGCTGCATATGTTATATTTTATCTCTCTTCTAATGTGTTGTTTATTACATTCCGTTAAAGTATTTTATCTTAATTCTGTAAACTACCCATGGCACTTTGCTGAAAGGTGGCATGTAGTAAATAAATGTATTAAAACACACTGTTCAGGGGAAACCCCAGTTCTCTGTGGAAACCAGGTAAGATGTGAAGCTACCCTTTTGGAATTTGATCCAGACATTCAGAAATGTACTTTCTTACCAGCTAGTCCTAAAACGTCCTGGAAACAAAAATGCCTTCTTAATACTAATAATTTTATAGTGGGTTTTTTTAAAGTGAAGGAGTGTGAGCCCTGAGGGCACAGTGAAGGAATGAGGAATTTCTGTTTAAGTGCTGGATGGATGTTCCTCACTTGGTTGGTCCCCCTTCAGGCCATGATGGGGCCTGCCTGTCCAAATGTTGACAGATTTGCTCTTACACAAGCCAGAGCTTAGAAAATACCTCAAGGCCCTTGCAGGGAAAGGATGGGAAACAAGACAAGTGCCAGAGGCTCCTCTGACAAAAATTCTTCCAAGTGACAAGCAACTTGTGAGATCCCAGATCCACCTCAGACCTGATGGCTTTTGAACAGCCCTTAATTCTTCAGGAATTGGAGGAGTGAATAAGCCATTTAGGAATGAAGGAATCCAAAGGTGGAGTGGGGGACTAATAAAACCAAGTTTTATTACCTCATGGCTGCTGCTGCTACATGAAGGAAGCTTCTTGAGAGGCTTCTTCAGTGGCAGAAGTCCTTCAGCACTCCAGTGTAGTTGTACCAGTTGCACAGGGCTAACTAAGAGAACAAGGACCAGGGAGAATTTTGCGAGGTAGGAATTGCCAGATTTTTATATGCTCTGTGTGTTTCCCTATTATTAAAGACCCAACTGTTCAGGATTAATATCTCATTGGACTAGAATATGCACAGATAGCATTCTCCTGCATAGCAATATTCCCCCTTTCCAATCACACATTCAGCCATTGGAGTACTGAACAAGTTTGGTTTATTTTATTTTATTTCACAATTTGCTCTCACATTTTCTCCTCCTTTTCCTGTGGTTCCCATCTGTGGACACCTTCTCATACATCTCCCATGCAGTGGGGAGATCCATAGCAATTCTCAACCATTTCCTCCCCAATGCTGCCATCCATCTCGTTCATTTGCTGGACAGGACTCATAGATCCCTGCCTGACATACTAAATGAAAGAGTCTTGAATGGCTGGGATCAGGCCCAGAAATGAATTGCAGGAGTGTAGCTATAGCAGAACAAAATGAAGGCATTGCCTCGCCAACTGAGAATCCTGCCATCTTCCAATACATTTTTTTCCTTTGGTCCTACCGTTTCTAGTATTGTAGTAACATAACACTTCACTTGAACAGTTCAGGCAGCAAGAGAAAAGGGGCAGGCAAAGTTACCAGGGGAATGTGAACACGGCAGTTAAAAGAGTTCAAGGTATGAATGATTTTCAGTGTATCACTACCTGCGAGTGCTAGAAATTTGACAACTGAAGGAAAATTTGATTGAGGTGCTGAATTTTTGTCAGCGTGCAGTGCCTTAATTTTGCACCCTCCCAGGTAGCTACAGCCCTGGGAACAGTCAGGTGGAGCTGCACCTGCCTCCAGTCACAGATACACTGTGAGACCAGGGCCATTTCCACACTAGACTGTTATAGTGCTATTATTCCACTTTCAACATCCTATGGAATCCTGGGGCTTGTAGTTTAGGGAGGGGCCTTTGGGGGGCCAGGGCTGTCATATTCTAACCTTTCAGATCTGGTTAGCTAATTTATGTAAATTATTAGAATTATGCATATTCTTAATTTCCATTATTATTGTGCAAATTCAACTCATTAACATTTTTTTAAATTGGTATTTCAGCTTGGTGCCATTTTTTAATAGTAACTCATCTTCTGAGAGAACTGGTACAGACTGCTGGAACTGGAATGGAGACACCCAAGTTCAAATTCCTGTGTGGTCATGAGATTTACTAGGTCCCATTGGGCTAGCTCTGCTTGTCAGCAAATCTATTTTATAGGAATTAATGGCAAGACAAGAACCCTGTACAGTTACTATGTACATTCCTGGTATGGTGTTGGTTGTAGTGGGGATGATGATGACCTAAGAACTGCAGTGACATTTTGTGCATAGGCACTTTTAATGCTCTTCTCATCAGATCATGACAGTATTTTTCCATCTTCCCACCCCCATATATAAAAACACTGGAAACTCCTGAGAGGGACTGCCATCTGATTCTCAGGAAAAAATGCAGAGGGAAGTAAGGACTTACTTACAAACCACACTTCCTTTTCTTGTCCTTTGCATCAGCTTGTATCCATTTCTTTTGCTCCTTGAACCTTCTCACACTTCCCTACTCTTGCATCTTCACAATGCCTACCTCTCATATACCGAACTTCTTCTCTTCCTTGCCTCACCTTGCACTCTTGATATGCTCCTCTCTTTTGTTTCTCGCACTCCACCACTTGCACCTCCCTCCCTTCCTCAGCTTGTGCCACCATTCTTTCTCTTGTACCTTCCATCAGTTTATGCCCACCTCTCTTGCAACCTGTCACCATGGCTCTCATCCCAGTGGTGGAGCTTGGAGCGTATGGGGGGGGGTACAATGCATAGGGGTGTGGCCAGGGCACACAGGGGCGTGGCTACGGGCTGGGACACCCCAGAAACATTGCCGCCCGGGGCAAATCGCACCCACGTCCCTACGCTACTGTCTCATCTTCTCTTGCCACCTTTCCTTCATCTCATACCTTTGCCATGCCTCCCTCCCTTGCATTTCACACTCTGCCGTTATTGACAACTAGTGTATATACCCGGCATTGCCTGGGATTTTATTTTTTCATAGATAATACTTGTTAGAAAGATTTGAGATCCTGTGTCTCTAATTCCCCAAACTGTCTTGTCCAGTACCTGTAATTTTTCCTCATATTCCCAAATCCAATCTGTATTCAGAGTTATTAACATGCAGAGGTTGGGTTCCTGAGGAAACACACTGTCCTCATCCTTGCTGCTAGGCCTTGTCTCCATAGCAGCTGGCCAGGCCCAAGATCTCTGGCTGAGAATTCTAAAGCCCCTCCCTAAACTGGGAACCCCAGGATTCCATAGAGTCTTCTTAGGCAGCCAATCATATGGGGTCTTTGCCTGACACAGACAAACAAACTTTGACTTTTTATATATTAGATGGCGGCAGCAGGGACAATGGGAAAGAGACACAAGGTGGAGGTAGAGAGATGGTGGGAATAATGGAAATAGCTCTTGTCCTCCCACATGAGGCAGTGGGAGAATCCTAACTAACCCCCATGAAATGGAATTTGGGAAGTTTTCTTGGATATCTAATAAAAATGCAAAATATTGGTGTTCTGAAAAACAGCAGAATACATGGAACTTTAAATGCTAATAACTGTGTTGCACCTTTTACTCTGCTTTGTTGCATCTCTCCTCTTTCACTCCATTGTTTTCTGTGCAGTCTTTCCAAGGAGCTCTGCAAAACAAGATTCAACTAGAGTTTCCTCTAGAGTTGTAATTCAGACCCAGGGAACTGAGAAAGGAACTGAGAAAGGATAGATCATGAATATGAGTCATAGGTGTGAGACTTCACTCATTAGCTAAACACACTTAAAGCAGTCTCATTTCTTGAAAAGCAATTGGACAGAATAGTGACTGTACATTTTCCCCAATAGCTACACTACTCCACAGACTAGACATTCCTTTTTAAAAAATTGTTGTTTGAAATGTGTGCCAGGTAATGGTCCAAATGGGCTCCATGTTGTGTGCCTAGAATCTCTAGGTAAAAGCCAGCCATCTAGGTAGTATGGTAGCCCGACGGGAGACTTAATGGACTTTGTTGATCATCAGTTTCTGTAATAGTATCTCTGTTCTCAAGTGGAGATATGAGGCACTATTTATGTTCATATTCTACACAAAGTGGCAATTCTGCAGTCAGGATATGATCTGATCCAGGGCTTATATGGTTTCAGTGTTAATTCTTAGACCTGGAACATATGATATAAATAAAGATAAGAGGTCTGTAGAGGAGGTTATAAATATTTTCCTCATACTACAGAGTAATTAAAGAGGGTATTAGGACTGGCTTTGTCATCAGGTGGAGTGACGCAGGTGCCTCAGGGGCATGGAATGGTGTGTTACCCTGATTTCTGGGGGTCCCATGAGGGACACCTACATGCACTCCAAATTACAAAGTTGGGAATTAGCAAAGAGCACAAGCTAGCACTATGAGAGGCAGGGCAACGTACTGAGATCTTTTACGGGGTCTTGTCTACGGGGTCAGGCTGAGTCAAGGAGCAAACAGATGTAAATAATAATAATGGTTTTTATTGATATACAGTCAAACACGTGTATGCAACCCACTCACACAGAGAACTATAGGAATAAAGGTTGGAGTGGGATAGAGGGATTTTAAGAGGAAGTTTGGTGTGGGAAATACTGCTCCTGTCCTGAAGCCCAGAAAATCTGAAGGAAAAGGTCCGTTGAAGTAGAGTTCTCAGCCCGAGGAGCTGAGGGGAAGGCTCGCTGAACGAAGCGACAGCAAGGCGGGATGGAAGCCAAGAGCGATCCGATGAAGCACTCAAAGTCAGGGGTTCTTAAAGGGGAAAATGCAGCCGCAGGCTAGTCCGTTCTGGGGGATAACAATGAGTTTTGGGCTGGAGACAAAGCCTCCAAAAGGTCAGTATTTTACATGATTGAATTAAGACCGAATTGTCAATAGAGGAGCCAGTATGCAAACGCAGAATGCTTGACGATTGAGTATTCGGCTCGTCAAGCTGCCTGCTCTGGGCAAGGAGTTCTTTGTAAGTAGCGTGCGTACATAATGTGGTACTTGCCTTGAGGTCTCCTGAAGCGGCAGTCTGGCTATTTCTGGCCTGCCTGTATTTGTTTGGAATATTACAGCGATTTGCGGCCATGCCTGTATGCATGCTTGTCCGGGAGCCTCGCAAGCATGTGGGAAGGAATAGGTAAAGAAGGCCAAATTATTGATATCAAAGTATATCTAATATCCCACAAGTCCGGGCTAGAAAACTGTGGTAACAGGTGGTCACTGGGCTTGAGGACTGAATGGTGTGATCTAAGCAGCCTGCCCTGAGCTAGCTGTCTGCCCTCAGGTGAGACAGAGGAAGTGACTAAAGTACGTACTAAAATGATGCCATTTCCGCACCCTTTGAGGCCCCTCCCTAAACTGCAAACCCCAGGATTCCATAGGACATTGAAAGTGGAATAATAGCACTATAACAGTTTAGTGTGGAAATGGCCTAAGATTCACCTCCCAGGCTTCTGTTCATGGAACTGCAGGGGGAGAGCACATCTCATCCCTAACCTCAGGCAAGAGAATGTTTTGGTCCTGGCCTGAGAGTTTCCACACCTCAGGGATTCTGAAGAAGAAACTTCCAGACAGAGCCTGGTATCCTTTTTCCCTATAGGTCCAGAGCAGGAATCATGTACCAGTCCAGATGTTTTTGACTCCCAGCATTCCTCAACACTGGTTGTGCTATCTAAGGCTGCTGGGAATTTCAGTTCAACAACATCTGAAGGTCTACATAATTGTCACCCCTGTTGCAAGTCTGTAAGGATTGAATCAAGAAAAAAGCATCTACAAACAAACCTTTTATGATTAACTTATACTCTTGCTTCTTCCCTTGGTGGAGAACTTATGTTTGTTCAATGAGATATAAATGTTTTTAGGGAAAGGGACAATATTTAGAAAAGATTTTTTTTTAAATAATTGGTGTATTGGTAATAAAGAACATAGCTGCATCTAATTAAAATTGTCCCTAGGCTACAAGTGTTAACATCAAAGAAAATCAACATCTTATCATTTGTATAGCATGGAACTATTACAGAGAGGTCAAAAGTTGAAAGCTCACTGCGGAATCCAGAAAGCTGTTAGTGCAACTTTTAAAATCCTCCAAATGCCACTGTGCTTCTGTCCAGCTTCTTGTGTTTGGAACAACCATATATGAGTAGACTTAAATTCAACAGAGGTGATTTGTCCTCATCATTTTATCTTGATATGGGGGAGGATGCAGACAATTGATCTGAATCTCTCCCAGGAACCAGCAGCAGCTACAGTTGGAAAGCCTAGGTCTAGGTGTTAGCTAGTCAGGCAGGGCTTGTAATGAACCTGACAGTAGTACATGTGAAAACATTGAAACTTGATTGTCAAAATACTCTTTCTGAAATTACACTTGAAAACTGTTCAGTCACACTGACAAACTGCAAACTGGAGATAGTTCCTGTACTTTAATGGTTGTGCAGAAGAAAGAATTTCAGCAAGTGGTGCTTTTATTGGAAGGCATGGAAGGGAGAGAAAAAGAAAAAATTATGGGATATGGATGTTTTTCTGAAGTCCTTTTTTTCTTAGAAAAAAATGACAAAATGGATTATAAAATATTTTCTTTTAGAATTATGAATAACATATTTAAGACAAAGTGATCACACATTTACTGCTCCACTATCATTGCTAAAACTGTGTAAGTGGAAGACTTTTATGTAAAACTGGGTATAGTATCAGTTCATTACAATTCCTGGTCTTGGTTTCTTTTTCTCTGTTCTTTTTATGGAAGTGGGAGCTTTATGTCTGCTTGACACTGTGAAGAACTAGGGAAGACAAAATACTTTTCTCTGGCCATTTCCACGCTAGACTGTTATAGCGCTATTATTCCACTTGCAACATCCTATCGAATCCTGGGGTTTGCAGTTTTGGGAGGGCTGCCCCTCCCGAAACTGCAAACCCCAGGATTCCATAGGATGTTGCAAGTGGAATAATAGCGCTATAACAGTCTAGTGTGGAAATGGCCTCTGTTTTACTGCAGTTGATAGTGTCTTCTGTTTTTGTTGTCATCATTATTTGTCTGCTCCTCAAACTGGAAGACCCAAAGGGGTTCCTTATCGTTCAGGTGCTTCTTACAGTTCAGAATCTTGCAGCTCTAATTGTAGCAAAAGAAACCCAAAATACAAACACACACACACAATTCTGCACTTTTAATATATATCAAAGATATTAACTTTATGCCAAACGAAGTTATATATATTGCCCAAGATCATGCATTGTTAGACCTAGCTATGGGGTCAGAGCTCTTTTGTTGTAGCTACTTCTTCTTCAGGAGATTTACTATTTATTAATTTTAACAAAAGATACAAACAAATCAATCCATAACAACAAGAAAATTGAGGGGGAAACAAGAGAAAAGGAACAAATCACACACAAACTAAACTAATTCACAGGAAACTAAAACCAAAACTAATGACACAACCCATTACTAAAAGACTCACCTCAAACAGTAAACACATCCTAACTACACTACCCTAACAAACATACAAAAGAAAACTACCCCCCTTACTAACTCTTATGAAAAAGAAAAATAGATTACTATTTCATATCTTATTCTACCATTATAGATCTTAGTATGCTCCATTTAACTAGAATTACTAATAATCGTAAGCACAGATAATTACATCATTTGATTTCTTATTGCTCAAAAGATCCATAATAGCTTCCAGTCTTTCAAAAAAATCTTCAATTGATCTGTCTTTTTAAATCCATGTGAATTTTGCAAGCTAGGCAAGAGCTTCCACTTTAACAACCCATTCTTCCATTGTCAGTGCATGAGTCCCCTTCCACATTTGGGCAAACAATATTCTTGCACCTGCTATCAAATTGTTGTAACTCCTACTGCCAATGTTACCCTTCCCCACACCGAAAACCTACCTCTTAAGTCAAGCAGTGCCCCAACTGAAAGATTACCAAGGAGCTGCAGATCAGGGTACTGGGAAATGATGCTTGCAGCACTTTCCCAGTCATAGGGTGCATTGAGACAGGCAACTAGAGGGACCCCTTTGAGTCCTGCCACAGCTGCTTGTCTCAATGTGCGCCGTGATCATAGTAATCATTTTCCAGCATCCTGATCTGCAATGACTCAGAAACCCTTCAACTGGCTGTTGCCTGGCTCAAGATATAGGTATTTAGGTCATTAGGTCATTAACAACTGCAAACATGAATCCTCAAAGTTATGAGATTATAAGTCTGGTTTATGTGTTACCCTGTAAACTGGGTGTCCCGGTAGGGACACCCAAATACCAGACCAAATAAGCAAAAGTTGGGGAAATTAGCTTGAGCACACTCGTGGCTAACGAGAGGCAGGGTAACGCAGCGAGATCTTTTATCCTATGTATACCGGTTCAGGTCAGTGAGGAGGCAAGCAGTTCAAACAATGACAATATTTATTAAGCAAGAAAAATAATAAAAACACAAGCACACTCCTAACTAAGAAAGGAGAAGAGAGAAAGAGGTTGGGGGAAAATAAACCTTACGCCACCTGTCCGAAGTCCTGGAGCAGCCAAATTGAAGATGAAGAAACCCGGCGTGGAGACCGAGGGGAATCTGGAGGGCCAAGTGGCAGCAAGGTGGTCCGGCAAGAGTTCCGGATGGGTAAAGTGATTTCAGCTCAGTGATCCAACGAAAGTTCCGTTGGCTCAAGTGATTTCAGCAGGGCCCAGCGAGAGTTCCAAAGAGCTCTCAAAAACAAGGCATTTTTATAGGGTGAAAGACGACCGCAGGCTAGTCTAGTTTTGAATGAGAACAATGAGTTCTGGACTGGAGACAAAGCCTCCGAAAGGTCAGAATTTACATGATTGAATTGTGAACCGAATTGACAATGGTATAGCCGGTATGTAGATGGGCTAGCCCAGCCATTAAGTGGCTAGCTCGCTAGGGTGTCCTCTCAGGTAGAGAGCCCGTTTTGTTTTACTTTGCATTTTTGATTGGGGTGTTTGTATTAGCGTTCTCCCCTAAAGCAGAACTGGCTATCTATAGAATTTTTGAATGACCATGCCTAGCTCAGCGCTTGTCCAGCGAGGCTTTTTCCAAACACGTGGCTGAGGGCCGAGTAAGACCAAATTATGATATCAAAATGATATCTATATCTCACTAAAACTAGGCCAGTTCGCGGTGGTAACATATGATCTCATGAGTATTGAACAAGATGCCAGCTAATCAAGTAAACAAAATGCCTTTCAGTCTGTGACAGTGGGTCAACGATGTCATATTTCAATTTTTTCTAAAAATATTTTTTAAAAAAATCTCTTTATGGCTTCACAATTTCCAGAAATTTTACATCTCTGGCCCAATGTCATACTAGGAAAGGTGTCTGAAAGATGTGCTATCACTTAATCTGAATGATTGACTTAGTATAAAGTTGCTTGTCATGTTTCTAAAATAATTTGAAGGAAAAGACAATGACTTTCCTGGAGATAAAGGCTGTTTCTTGCACATGGAATATCAGGATATCAACACATGAGGAGGAGAATTATTTGGAGCTCAAAGAATGCCCCTAACCTTTTGCAGCTCTCTGTACAAGTTCAAGATAAGACCTGCCCTTCTACCTAACTCTTCTTCCTTCTAGCATTATATCTATCAGCCAGCAGCCAATATGGAAAAGTGAAAGAACGTGAATGGGTGGATTGTCTAACGTGGATTAGACAAGACTCAGTAAAAATGCCCCAGTTTTTCCACACCCCTCCCAATAATACCCCAGCCATCTAATGAGCAGTTTAATGACAAGCATAAAATCAGATAGACAAAGGAAATTCTCAGGTGTCTAGGAGCTCTGGAAAATTAGATATTATTCTTGAATGTTCAGGCTGATTAGCAGTGAGCCAGAGAGAAGGGACAAAGCTGGAACGAAAAGGAGCCAGTGCAGGCCAGCTTAAGCAGCTCTCTGGCCTGAAGGCACGGTTGGAACTGAAAGAGAGCATATTCCTTTCTAGTCCACTGGGTGCACCTGTCTAATTTCCAACATCATTAGAAATTTATAGATGGGTACGGCATGCACAAAATCCAACATGCATAGATCTAGGCAGTGTGGTCAGTTCTTGACTTTTTAAAATCTGAAACACTGAATGTGTGCCTGGGAGTTGTAACGCTGGATTTCATACTTACATGCCCTATTGGGACATCATTATCTGCATGTGGATGTCTGATGGTTGGAAGGTAAGAGGGAAGCAAAAGAGGCAGAAAACATCTGATGGCAACCAGAAGAAAAGGAGAAACTGAGGATGTGTCGGTGCTACAGTTACAACAAATTTATACCACTTTAGCTCTCATTGTTTTATCTTCTGAAATCCTGGGATTTGTAGTTTGGTGAGGGACTTAGAATTCTCTGCTGTAGTTCAAGAGAGTGGACTAAAGCTCTCTAGCAGGGAATTCTAAGGCCCTCACCAAATTACAGCTCCCAGCATTCCAGAAGACAGAGCCTCAGTAGTTAAAGTGGTTAACAAGCTATGCAGTGTATATATATTCAGAGTCTCAGAATGTATAAAACCGGTTTTATTCTGGGAAAAAAACCAGCACATTTAGCATGACCTTCTAAAGAAAGGAGGACAATGCACAGACATTAAGGCAGAATATGAAATCAAATATATCTTTAAAATTTGGCTGTGGTCATATGCTCAGTTGAGTGTGGTGGCAAAACGAGTAATAGGATGAAAACCAAGTAAAGACAGAGCTGGCTTTACTATTAGTCAGAGTGACTCTGTTGCCTCAGGCAGCAAATTTAGGATGGCAGCTGGCTAGTGGCATATGTAGGCATGAATCTACCTTATGTGTACATATGCCTTTTTTTGTTTGGTGCAGAAGTTGATATTCTCTTTTTTCCTCTGCATTGACAAAAGCCCCCTTGGACTTACTATGGTGCTGCTGCAGCCCACCCCCAACCATTTCATGATGGGAAGCAGTGGAAGATTGGAGTAGAGGATTGGAGAAGCATGTGGCTGTATCGCTGCAGCCAGACATAAAATGTTTACAGACCTCTAGAGAACCCCAGCAGATCTCAGTGGAGGGTGGAATTCATTTTGCCTCCGCCTATGAGAACATAGCCAGATGATTCTCCAGTCCCCCATTGGAATGGGTGGGGGACCTGTGGAAACTCTGTGGTAGGTCTGGGGGTCAGTGAATGGCCAGCTATAGTGTTGTTCCACATGCAGAACTACTGCACTACACTGGACCATAGGGGATTGCAGCCATTGCTGTCATGAAAGGCAACACATTATTAGTTCCTGAAAGTATTATAATAGTATTTTGATTAGCAAGAAGCAGGGGAAGTATTTGTGAGATTTTCCACCCAGACAATATGACTGGGCCTAGAATGCTATGTGCCATGACTTTGGGAGGGATATGTGAAATTTCCTGACCTTTCTGAGGCCACAAAACATCTGGAACCAGCCCTTGATAAAGATATTAGTCACATCTTGCCACCTGGGGTAGCTGAATTTCTGGATTTAGACCTGAGCAGTCCTGTGGCTCCAATGTCAGCACGGTAGTGAATCCACTCAAGGTTTTAGACTGAGCTTTAAAGGAGTTGTCCAAAGTGTGGAACTGTAGTCGCCAAAGTGATTAGCCCCCAAATTGATTCAGCACGTTGGATAGCTCCACAAAAGTGTGGGCTGAAACCAAAGGGAGATTCACAGCTGCATTGGCTCTGGAGCCAGGAGACCCCACTGCTTTAGGGCAGTCACTAATCAACTTCATAGAGTCAACTGTGAAGATAAAATGGGAGAATACCACTATGAGCTCCATGGAGAAAAGACAGAATGTAAATAAGATGAATTCTAATTATTTTTATTTATATTTGGCCACTGGCTTAGGTAGGTCTAAAAAGGGTCATGCAAATTAAGGAAAGGAAGTCTATACACGTTTGTTGACCATTATGTAGAACAGAGGCTTTTAAACTGAGGCCCTTTCCACACGAGGCAGTTAAAACGGGCCAAGGCGCCCTGGCACGGAGGTCGTCCGCACCTTGGATCGGACTAGGTGCGGACTATTTAACAAAGGGCTTTTTCACACTTTGGGAAGAAAACAGGGCATTCTGTTACTCACTGGACTGGCGTGCTCCCTCCGACGATCCACGCTGATCCAGAGCAGTGCATGGCTCCGCTACACACTGCTCCGGGGATGAAAATGGTGGCTTCCGGTTGGTGGAAGCTCTCCACCAACCAGAGAAGCACATCAGCCAGAAGCCCGCCCCTGGAAGATCTGCAACCTCACGCTGGTGCGAGCCTGCAGATCTACACAGGAGCGCAGCGATGGAGTGGGGCGCACCGGGCTGTTGAAAGACCTGTTTTAAGCGGTCTTCCAATAGCATGGCGAACCACCAGTTCTAGTCGTTCCGGAGCAGGCTGAAGTCCAAAACTACAGAAAGTAGTGCGGACCCAGTCCGTCCCCAAGTGCAAACATCCTCACTGGAGGACGCGCTGCCCTGTTGTAAAAATAAAATGCGGAAAAAGCCTTAGTTCCGCACCTTAGTCCGATCCAACCTGCCCCCAAGTGGTCCTCCAGTGTGCTAAGTAAAGACCGGAAAATTCAGGTCTTTACATTTTCTGGAACGCGCCATTGCGTTCCTACTTACCTGTGCAGATGCGCAGGCTCGCACCAATGCAAGCCTGCGATCAGTGGAGGGTGGGCTGTGGACGTGGCCAGTATCAGTGGTTGGTCCACTCCCTCGAAGACACCGGAAGCCACCATTTTGAGCTGGAAGCCACAGGAAGCCGCCATTTTGAGCCAGAGCAGTGCAGATCTACAGACCTCGCACTGCTCCGGTTCGCCCTGCACTAATGGAGGAGCCCTGCAGAAGGGCTCAAGGAAAAGTCTGCATTACTTCGGACCCAAGAAGAGCCGGTAAGTAACGGCACGTAGTGATTCACTCGCCTCATGCGGAAAGGGCCTGTGAATAGCAGGTACTAATAAATTTAAGTACATTTTCATAACTCGGAGCTGTCTGCAACAAGGGTAGGAGCCATTTTTAATTAGATGTAGACTTTTTTATGTTGTTGCTTAGTTCATTATAGTTTGATTATTAGTTTAGTTTAAGTATGCCATATATGTATATAATTCTTTCTCTATGTATATTTAGCATAGGTTGATTTTCTTGTTTGTCTTTACTATATATTGGTTTGATTGTGGGGGTTTTTAGGTGTTTGTGTCAATTTTTAAAAATCTCTAATAAAAAAAAATAGCAGGTACTATTCTGAATAGCAGGTACTGGGGTACAAACAGCATTGAACAACCAGGCTTATGGGCTTGCTATAAGCAGTTGGCTGGCCACTGCTGGAAAGAGCAAGACTTGGAACAATAACATTTTGATTCCCCAAAATTCCCTGTGGCATGAGAATTCTGAGAGCTGTAGTGGGGGGGGGGAGATTTTTTTTCCCTTCTGCCATCTGGAACAGTATATATAACCTGGACTAGATGGACCTCTGGTCACATCATCTGATGTAGCACAGCAGGGAAAGAGACAAGGGCAGTAGTGTCTAATGGGATTTATAACGCATTCCCAAGGAGACTGACCCTAAAAGTGAGGAAACTGGCATTTTCTGATACCCTGGGTTCTCATCTTCCCTGCCTCCAGCATTGTTCTGTACTTTTATAGAAGAAATCTAACATAGGAAAATTAAACAGGTTATGGAGATGAGATGGCAGAAAGAGCATTCCTTACCATTTCTGTATCATACCAGGCATAAAGAGGCAAGTGTTGTAGTCATTTTTATCTGCCCTGCCCTATAGTCTGGGACATAAGAGATGATTCTGTTGACCTGAAGATATTATGGGTGACCCTGTAAAAGCTCAGCTGTCTTGTGTATCTGATGGGGCTTATCCACAACCATGTCAATAGGTAGCCTGAAGCTATATGTAAACTCACCATAGACACATACACACAGCAGTTTTTTTAAGGATTTTAATGAATGCTAAATGTTTGAAGAAACCTTTGACCTTGCTCTAATGACTGATGCTGACCATGCCAAGACCTTTCCTAATCATGGGCCACCCATTAGATTCAGCTGCTCATTTTAGTGTCACAAGTACTACAGGAGCCAAGTAGTAACAGGCCAGAGAGATAGTTTGAGAGGTGTGTGTGTATGTAAAAGTGTAAAAAAAGAGTCATTTGCTTCAGGGAGGTGAAGAGAGAAAGAGAAACGTAACCTTCATGAGACCAGCTTGTCAGATTCATTACTGAAGATGTTTCAAAAGGAAGGTTAAAGAAAGTCTTGTTGGAGGAACTGGGAGGTACACGTTTATGCCTAGCAGCTAAAAATATGTTGGTCAAAGAAAGACTGGAGAAAAACAGTATGCTGGTGATCAGAAATATCTCTGGACAAGCAGGGAGGAAAAAAGACATACATCTTAATTCTCAAAGGAACAACCTATAAATGTTGTCACAAAACTAAACAGGCACACCTTAACAAAGTCTCTGTCAGTGAAGCTTCTTTTTACAGATTCTTTTCACATCTGTCTAACCTCTTTTTTCCTCCTTCCCCATCTAGTTGGAGGTGTTTTAACAACATCAGCATTGGGAAGATAGTGAAGGAGAACTGGAGAAACACACACTTTTTTGATGCCAGGTTGCAGCAGCACATCTGCTGGAAACAAGAACATAAAACTTGAGCTGGGAAAAAGTGGAATTCTTCTCTACCTGATCCTACTGTAGCCTCACGCACCTGCCTACAACAAACAAGGTAAATATCAACTGCCTCCAGAATCTCTCAGTGGAATATGAATATGAGGGAACAGCAAAACAGAGAAGAAAAGGGAGAGCAGATACTCCTGTATCACTAGCTACTCTTAACTGTTAAAGAAGCATGGATGTACAAGTTTAGCTGCTAAAATGAAAATCATAAGAAAAGTAGAGGCTTGTGAAACAAAAAAATTCTCCCTGAAGGCATTTTGGAAGAAGCTTTCAAGTGGTCTCTAGAAGGTTCAGAATGTTTTTGGTTACTTCTGCAAGGCTAATGGGTTTGTGATAAGTCTTTCAAGACCTCAAGCTACATGCACACTCGAATAGAATAGAAGGCAAAACTGCCCAGGTGAAGCAGTCACAGACCTTACTGTGATCCTATTCTATGGAGACCTTCCCTATTTACCCTACCTGACCAAGATATTAAGAGATTGTCATGACTCCCATCAATGTTTTGTCACCTAGAGTTAAGACAAAAAGCCCATTCCAGACTCCTTTATCAATCCCATGAAAAAGCAGTTACCACTTTGGCCCCTTCCGCACGTGAGAAAGGAACCGTGAAAAACACTACTCACTGGCCTTCTTCAGCGTCCGGGTGAGTTCGTCGGGACGAGGATCAGTGCAAGCTCGTCGCTCTGCACTGCTCCGGCATCCAAAATGGCGGCTTCTGGTTGGTGGAGGCTCCCACCAAGTGAAGAAGTTCGCCAGCCTAAAGCCTGCCCCTGACAGATCTGCAGGCACACATTTGTGCTGCCTGCAAATCTGCACCAGAGCGTGGAGACGGAGCGACATGGAGTTGTGTGCTCCGTGCTTTTTAAAAACCTCTAAAAAGAGGTTTTTAAAAAGTATGCTGCGCGACCAGTTCCGGTCGCTCTGAACCATACTGAGGTGCAGAACTACAAAAAGTAGTCCGCCCCATCTATTCTACGGTGCAGAAGACCTCCATTGGAGGTCGCTCTGCACTGTTTTAATAGCCCGGTGCGGAAAGGGCCTTTGTCTTTGCATTCTTCTTCAGTGTAGGAAATAGGATACATAAAGCCCAGATTTGGCCCCAGCAAATTGTAATACTTGGATGTAATACATGGTGCCCAGACCTCTGTTCATTCTTGCTGCCCTCAGACACTGTCTGAGCCACTCCACTTCGACCTTCTTCTTCAGGACTGGTAGCTATCACCCTTTTCACCCAACCCATATCTCTCTATCCAGCCTTTCACAACTCACTTTCCAATAGCCTTGTATGGTTCTTGCAAGTGTTTGATTTCTTATGTGTTTTGACAATCCAATCTACAATTACAACTGGTATACACAGGAGAAAGATCCTGCCATTACCCTCCTTTGATCTATAATTCCCCAGATTCAAAGAAGAGGCTGGCACGTGAGTAGATGTCAAAGTCCCTCACCTCTTAGGATAACACTGCTCTTCCAGCAGGAATTAAAACTTTTAATGCGTCTTTCTCTCTCTGTTGTTATTGTTTAAGTTTAATTCCTGGCTCTTAACATTTTAAGTATTTTGACACCATTACATCTGCCTGATGAATTTTTGTTGCAAAAAGCTGTTGTTTCATTTGTTGTTTTCATGCTTATATTTCTAAACTACTTCAAGGACATTGCCACTTCAGTAGTACGTAAACACTTTAAATCAATCCGCCAGTGCTTCCCTGTACCAAAGCAACAACAATAGCTTTCTGTCAATTTAAAAAAATTGGAGAGAAGAGTTCAAGCCCAGTCCTGATTTCTGCCTGTTGTGCTACTCTTCCATGTACAAAGAGTTTGGTGTTGGTTCTGTTTTTTATGTGAGGGGGCATTCAAAGTGGCCATTTGTTATAACACGGAGGCATTCAGCCATCTTATTCCATGGCCTCTGCAAACGAGACTCACAATGAGGGGTCACAGAGTGACGTTGGGCCAGTCAGACTGCCTGATCTACCTTACAAGATTGTTGGGAGGACCAAGTATAGGGAGAAGGAAAGCTATATAGGGCTTTCAGATTGTCATGGAAAAGGTGGGATATAAATTTAATTAATATGAATAAATAATAGCTGTGAGCTTAAAATGCCTTTTAAAAATATTTTCTAATAGCCCAATATGCCCCTACACTGTTATAATGCTGTTATTCCACTTTCAACCTCCTATGGAATCCTGGGGTTTGCAGTTTAGGGAGGAGCATTTAAAATTCTCAGCTAGAGAGCTCTTTGGCCTCAGTAAACTACAAATCCCAGAATTCCACAGGATGTTGAAAGTGGAATAATAGCACTATAACAACGTACTGTGGAAATAGCCTATGTGTTGCAAGCTGTTGCATGTGAATAGCTCATCTTGTTGCCCATACTTTCCCCATGAATCACTTTAAAGTGACTGTTACATAGTGACCACAAGCATAGGACTGCCAGATGAAATAAGGGACAGGGCTCCTGTCATTTTAATGGTTATATAGAAGACAAAATTTCAGCAGGTCTTGCTTGCCATGTGAGCTCCACCTGCTGACCTTCTGTCTTCCACACAACCATTAAAGGGACAAGAGTCCTGTCTCTTATTTTACCTGGCAGCCCTAATGCTGCATCAACTAGCCCTAGAAAAGATGTACATGGAAAGGGATTAACAACAAAATACTAAAACAGACAGGTATGTTCTTTTCCAAATGTATCTTGTGGAAGTGCAGGACTGTCCACAAACTGTGGCTACAAAGACAGCAAGAGGTTATATAAAGCAGTCCAGCCCACATGTCCTGTCGTATGCACTCTGACTCTGTTGCTCCAACCAAGTGCCTGGGATTTGTTACACAGGTGCCAAGAATGAGAGCCTGAAGCTTGTATTCTTTTGAGAGGCCAAGGGTGGATGCTAGCTTAAAGATTTGCACTCCATCATGACCTGACCTCCCTTCTTCAGTGCTCTCTCTATACCTACAGAGAGAGAGAGAGAGAGAGAGAGAGAGAGAGAGACAGCTCTTGGCTGCTATGTTGGTGGTAGAGGAAGCCTATGAGGTCAGGTGGTGGAATTTTAGCTGCAGGCGTCTCAGGCAATCTAAGATGTAGGGCTGTGGCTACGTAGGAGAGCAATCCCTTGGCCAAGGCCTGGCCCATTCTGGAACTGCTCCGGCATGTTTACTTGGCTCCTTCCCTTTTGCTCCCCTCCCTTGCTGCCTCCAACCCCTTTCTTTTCGTCTCCTGTTTAATCTTTAATGTATCTCCAGTCGCCCCAGGCCTGACCCCTCTATGAGGCAGATCCCTTGTGGAGGCTGTAATTGCCTTCTCTACATTTCTCTGTGGTACAACATTGGTGGAAATGTACATTTAATGGCTAGGCCCCTTACTAACTGGCTGCTGTGCACTTTGCAGGCAAAGGGTCCATGCTGTGAGTGATTAAGCCAAAGGCGCACCTTGTAAAGCCAGGCATGGCATGTGTGCATGGGACTTGCCAGTTTATATTGAGGGTATACCTATCCTGTTCTCACCAAAATGGCTTCCTCTATGAGTCTGGCAAGGAGGCCTTAAACTGAGTGAACTTAGCTGTGTATCAGACTTCCAAATACATTCCTTTCTGACTCATTTTTACAACTTACTTTCTCCTGTGAGGGTTGTCTTTCCTTAACTTCTTTGTAAGAAAGAAATGAGCCTCCCCACTGGGATCTTTCCAGCCCTTCAAGGCAATGATGAAGAGACATTGGAAGGCATCTGATTCAAAGTTTCTGGTAGGAATCAAGAAGAATCAACTTTGTCCAGAAAGCTGTGGCTCACTTCAGTAATCATGCAAAGCAAAGCAAAGCAAAGCAAAGCAAAGCAAAGCAAAGCAAAGCAAAGCAAAGCAAAGCAAAGCAATGATTTGCACAGTTTGTGAGTGAATAGCATCATTATACAACTTAGTCATTAAGCAGCACTGAACTTAGTGGTACCTGAAGGGAGTCAGTCACTTCTAGGGTTGCCAATGTGAAAGCTCAAGAGGACTCCTGTACCTCTAATGGTGGTATAGAAGAGGGAATTTCAGTAGATGCTACTTGTCATGTAACCAAGCAATGCCTGCTGAAATTCCTTCTTCTGCACCATCATTAAAAGTACAGGAGTACATTTAACGTACAATACTCTGGCAGCCCTAGCATTTCCTGTTGCTGATCTGTTCTTCTGGAGAAACATAACAAAAGTTCTGTATTAGATCTCTGACTGGTATGTCTTCCAGCCCTTCCCTGACAGTTCAGAACCCAAACTATGGCCTGAATTTTCAAATGTATAATAAGCAAATACACAAGATCTCACTTCCCTACTTACATTATCTACCCACTCAGCTTCCTGTGTCCTCTGGACTCTCTCACATGCAAAGACCACTGGACTGATAGTTTTATCTAGAATTGGTCAACATCAGATCAAGCCATGGTTCATCTTGAAACTATATTTCCCTAAACTGTGGAATTTTTATTTGCTTGTGGATGACCTGCTGAATACACAGTCCAAATTTAAAACAGCATTAAAGACCAGTCTCTTCTGGCAGACCTATTTTGATGATTTTAAATTGTGAATTTTAACATTGAATTTTAAATATATATTGTTGTTTTTAAGTATTTGTAATAGTTTTGTTTAGATGACATGCATTTTAACTGATGTTCTGTTTTTAATTGTTATATCTTAATCTATTGTTGTCCCCCACCTAGATCCATGGGGAGAGGTGGGTGAAAAATGATGATGATGATGAAAATGAGATACTATTTAACATAACGTGTACTGAAAGCAGATAGAGGATGTAATAAATTAAAAATAACACATCTACTTGCAACAAGTTGCTGTGTGTGTGTTTGTGTGTGTGTACAAAACAAGGTCATAACAGAGGTAAGGCATAAATACAATTCAGTAAGTGGTAATGTTGTTACCTGTTTTGGTATAATAAGTAATTTATTCCAGATATTTTTCAAAAGTCATTTTAGAGGACATTCTTAAACATTTTTGTAGGCACCTCAAATTTTAAGTCATTCTCCCATTAGCAATCCGTGGTATCTGATGGGTGAGTGAACAGCATGCGTATTGCTAGAGGTGGATTAGGCTGGCAGGAAGAAATGAGATGCAGCAGAGCAGCCAGAAACCTTAGCTGCAGAGATTGGTAGGGAGTATGCTTTATGAAAATTCTTCCTCTACCTGGCACTTTTGAGATGCGCTGGACAACAAATCTCACCACTCCTACCCTTAACAACAAATGTTCTGTGGGACTCCTGAACCTCTGGAAAGTTCTGTGATGAGGAAGGCATGTTAAAGAATACCTTTGAAGAAGCCACTAACAAAACGTACCACAATGTCATGCAAAGTATTATATGCCAATTTTTCTGTCAATGCAAAGTATTATACGCCAATTTTTCTGTCAATGATTAACACAATGGCACCTCTCCATCAACGTTAACATAAATGGATTAGATTTTTGAGCTCTGTGACAAAATGTGCCAAGTCTTTTCTACTAACATTCCATTCTCTGGGTGCAGGCATAGATTAGCTGACCTCCACTTGGCATGGCTTCAGTATGCTGTTATTTTTGGTTCAGTATGATCATCTGCTTCTTAATGCTGCTCTCATGTCCAGAGCACCTCCTGTGGTTGCTAGCTCTGGAGCTGGGAAACTTGAGAGACCACCGAAATAAAACAAAACAAAGCAAAACAGGACATTAGTGGTGATGCTTGGAGTGTGTGGCGGGGGGGCAGGAGGGGCAGGACTATAGCATGAGGGGTGTGGCCACTGGGTGTGGTGGTGTGGCTGCAGTTTGTGGGGACATGGCCAGGGCATGCAGGGGTGTGGCCAGGATGCAGGGGGGCATGGCTACAGGCTGGGACACCCCAAAAACATTGCCACTCAGGGCGAACCACCCCTCCTGCCTCCCCATCCCTACGTGACTGGGGGACATGTATAGTCTGCAGGCTACGGATCTTCACTTCTTACATTTTCCTCTATCCTTCTTATATAATCTGATGCCACCATCTCTCAAACAGTGTTCTGACAATGATAGAAATGACATTTGGACAATACCCCTTTTCTGATCTGGTCTAAATTTCCAAGAGAATTCTAACCTGCATAATGACTGTAAAAGTGAATTGTGATAGCAATGAATCAGACTTAACAACATCATAATTCATGGAACAGGGTGCCAGCCATCTTCTTATCTGCATGATGAGACAATTTTCGAACTACATCCTTAGAAACAACTTTCCCCCTTGGTAAATTTGATTTCAAATGTTCTCATTGCCAATGGGCTGCAACAGATCAGTCCTAAAAGAGGAGCTTGCAAGGAACTGGGAAGCTGTGGTTGGACAAAGGTTGAATTTTGCAAGTTAAAGAAAGAACCAGAGCATGACAAGAGTTTAGTAGACCATGGACAGAGCATGGCAGAATCTGAGGTTTGCAGTCTTTGCAGATCCCTATACTGGTTACTCTCCATAACCAATCGCATAGTGGTAAATTAAACTCAAAGGGAGGTTGAAAACTGCAGATTTCCCTATTCACCCACGTAGCTGAAAGTCAACTGAACAGTTCTAGCAGAGTTTGTCTCTGCCAAAAACATCTCTTTTGTAAAGCTAATGGGTCTTATCTCCCTTTCAAAGGCCAAAGCACTCCAAAATTACCACAAGGGCAGCTCACAACAATATACGTTTGTTGAGAGTATCCATTTCCCTCTCGGCTGCTATGGGTTTTTGTTTTTTTCTGGTTGCATTGATAAAATATTGACAGATCTTGCATCCTGAACCCTCTTCAGACTAAGCAGACATCAAATATAGTAATTCCTGCTTCACTCTCAGTCTCCTTCTCAACATGTCCACCCACTGCGAATCCATGTGGAATCCAACTGCCCTGAGGAGCTCCTCGCAATGCATTCTTTCCCTGACACCCTCTATCATCTGGAGAAAGCTCTCACCTTATGTAAATCTTCTGACAATTTATAAAGCTGCAAGTATTTTAAGCTGAGTTAAAGGGATGACAGTAGTCTGTAATCCAAACTGACAAGCAACCCAAAGGGCAGTGAGGGCAGCAGGCGGTGAGGAAAAGAAGAGAGAGAAAAGGGCCCCTGGAGAGAAAAAAATAATTGTTCACCACAGCTGCTTTGGGTGGGGTACGAGGAGGTGTTAAGAAGAAGCAATGATAAGCACAGAGTAACTTTGGCCTTCAGAAACAGATGCAAATTTAGAGCCTCCTCTGGTTAACAGAAAGATACAGTAATGACCTAACACATCGACAACAGATGCTTGATCCAACCTAGTCTTAAAAAAGGCCAAGAGAACAAACTTACAGCAGGGATGGAGAAAGTGTAGCTTCCAAACATTGTTTTGTGTGCAACTTCTGTAACTCCCCACTGCTGTCTAGGAATGATGGAAGATACTGTCCAGCAACATGTGGAAGACAACACGTTCACCACCCCTGCCCCACATCTTCTGAAGGCAGCAGATCTTCTCCAATACCCCAGGGCAGGAGGATGTCCATCCTTTGCATCCACAGCAATTATTTCAAAATGGTGTGCTGGAGTGCTCAATTATGGTGTGACAGAGGACTGCAAATCCAAAGTACCTTCCCAAGTAAAGGGGATGCCTACTAGCCTTATGTGGTTCAATGGCATGACCCAGTTTCTGCCTGCCTCTGCCAGATCTTTGCAACTAGATAGGACAGAATGGTCCAGTCAGTCCCGATGTGAAAATGGAAGAATTACCCATACTCAGAGAGGGTTGCCTCATGCAATTGTGCATAAGTCATTCTTCTGGGCTAACACACCAGAATTATGGTGTGCATCTGAACACTGCAGAAGGCAGGGAGACTCCAACAGCTCATTCTCACTTTTATAATATGCTAAAAATATAAAATGTGAGAGGAGGATTAAGGGTGAAATATGGGTCTGTTGTGGGTCACCATGATGTGGCAGTCTGTGATGAGGTTGCAGGTTGAATTCAGGACAAGGCTCCTATACCTTTCATAGCTAACAGAGCCTGAAGACAGAAGAAGTAACATGAAGTTCTACCAGGTAGAATTATATGACAGCTTCTCCCTCACTCCCCCCAAACCCACCTTTTAGCTGTTGCATTGCCCCATTTACAGGCCGATGGAGAAGAGGAGGCATGCAGCGAAACATCCAGCAATGTTGCTATAGTTGGGCTCATAGCAGAGACAGCTGAAGCAATGGGAGAGATGAATGTAGCATCTGATGGAACTCTGTGTTAGGACTTTTTGCTCCAGAATGTATTTACTATTAAAGATACAGGCTCCTCATCCTATATTCCATCAGGCAGACTTATTCTGTTAGTAGGTGGCATGAGATGTCTTTAGCACCTGAGGCCATCATGTGTGCCAGTGCCTCATTCTAGCACTTGGGCAGGCTCTCACCACCCACTTGCTGGGACAAGGGATGCAGTCAGTGAGTCCCACCTAGAGGACAACTCAAGTCAGAGATACACCTCTGGCAACTGATGAGGTTTATGTAGCAAACTCTTATACAAAATGTCCTGATTTTCTCCTCTAAAATGCAAATCTAAACTTAAGCTACCTCACTCATTTTGCATTTCTCAGAATCTTGCAATGCAGTTCTCAGCAGTTTCATAAAGAAAACATTTTAAATTCAGGTAACCATGTGTCCATTATAGAGGCTGGTCCTTTATTTTGAAGGCTGAAGGGCTACCTAGCCCTAGACCAGTTTGAATATAAAAACCCTCAAGGAAGAACGGAAGGCTTCAAGTTGCCCTCATACATACATCTGGTCATAATCTTCCTTGATATAGTGAGATGTTCTGTATTTCTATTTAAATTATAATCAATATTTAAATATCTGACTCTATCCACAAAAATCACATGCAGTAATGTTCTCTCTCTCTTTTTTTCCTAAAATGATATGTGAATTGCCCCCCCAATTTAAATATGTATGTTTAAATATTTAAATATGTATCTATGTATTAAATATGTATTAAATACATAGATACATGAGGGCTATCTGAAAGTCATAGAATCATAGAGTCGGAAGAGACCCCAGGGATCATCAAGTCCAACCCCCTGCTATGCAGGAACACCCTCAAAGCATTCCCAACAGATGGCCATCCAGCCTCTCCTTAAAAACCTCCAAAGAAGGAGACTCTACCACACTCCGAGGCAGCATCTTCCACTGCCAGACAGCTCTGATGGTCGGGAAGTTCTTCCTGAGGTTCAAGTGGAATCTCCTTTCCTGCAGCTTGAATCCATTGCTCCTTGTCCTGGTCTCTGGAGCAGCAGAAAACAAGCCCGCTCCCTCCTCGACATGACATCCCTTCAAATATTTAAACATGGTAATGCTTGTCAGATCATAATTCTTTTATTAACAGCACGAGACATGTGCAACTACATACATGTATAAAGTAACTCTTTGTCTACAACATGGTGCTTTTCAAAATATTCTCCACCGGTGGCAATACATTTGCGCCACCTCTGAACCCACTCATCAAATCCGCTTTGGGAAAACTCTTTTGCCCACTCCCTTGTCCAATGTCTGATAGTGTCTTCACTTTGCCTACATCATCCAAGCACCATCCCCAAAGACTTTCCTTCAATCCAAACAAACAAACCAAAGTTTGAGGGTGCCAGACTGGGACTGTAAAGTGGATGTGGCACCACTGACCATTGCATTTCTGCAAAACTCTCTGATGCTACCAAATAAGGGGAGTCATACATTTTTATAGGATAACTGGATTGTATTCAGCTGTTTCTGTGGTCTTTTCTTAGGGATGGCTTCTGGACTGTTCTGGATTGACACAGTGTAGCAGTCACTGTTCATTGTTGTCCTGCGCTCAAGCATATCAAATAAAATCACTGCCTTGTCATCTCAGAAGATCTTCACCATAATCTTCTGTGTTGAGTGCTAATTTTTAGTTTTCTTTGGTCTAGAGGAGGTGGAGTACTGCCACTCCATAGACTAATTCATGATCTCTGGGTCATACATGCCCAAGTCTCATCATCAGTGCAAACATTCCTGAAAAAGGTGTCTTCAAATGCTGCCAACAGTTCCAAACACAACTGCAGTCTCTTCTCTTTCAAATCAGCTGTTAATGACGAGGAAGCCACTTAGCACACACCTTTTTGTATCCAGAGTTGTGGATAATCTGCTTGACAGCACTGTGATCACAGCCAAATTCCTCAACAATCTCTCAGACCATCATATGTGCTAATCATGTCATCCACCCTGTTTTGGTATTCACTGGTGATTGCTGTTGATGGCCTTCCACCACATGATTTGTTTTCAGCACTGGTTTTGCCTTCTTCAGACTTTTTCATGCATGTTCACACATTACTGTCATCAGCTGTTGCCTCACTGTACAAAGTTCTGAGCCTTCTGTGGATGTCAGCAGCAGTACATCCTTCTTTGGTCAAGAACCTGGCAGAAATTATGTCAGTCATGGACTGGTGGTGTAATATCATCAGATTCAGATTAATAGTTTCAGAGAAAACAACACACAGGTATTACTTTCAGTATGACCTTCATATATGGGGTTCAGGAGTTTTTTATATTCAAAGATTAATGCAGTAATGGAATAGAATAGAATTACAGATGAAATATGTGAAAGTGACATGGACTGAATAGATAGATTGGTTCATTCTCATTTCAAACAACTCTCACATCTAGCACTCTTCCTTATCCTTCTGCCTTCCTCAGGCCCATGTCTGCCTATGCCAAATCAAATTTAGTCAGGAAACAGCAAGATGATTCATCTACTTTGCTCTTGATGACATCAGATAGACTGGCCAGACATTGCAAGAGGTTTTGTTATCTATATTAACACAACATGCCCTGCATTACAGTGCCAACTTTCCGTTTAAAAAGTTCCAAACAAATTGAAAGGCTGCCTGCTTCCATATTTTACCATCTCAGTCTGAGGCCCTATTCTATGTCCCATCAGCAAATGAGGTCAGTTTGGCAAGAACACAAGACAGGGCCTTTTTGTTGGTGGCACCCTGCCTTTGAAGTTCTTCCCTTGAGCTAGCTCCCTCACTGTTTGCCTCTGGGCAAGTGATGGAGAGAAGTGACTAGCGGGGTGCCACAGGGCTCTGTCCTGGGCCCAATGCTGTTCAATATTTTTTATCAACGACTTGGATGAAGGAATAGAGGGCATGCTCATCAAATTCGCAGATGACACCAAATTGGGAGGTGTTGCTAATATGCCAGAGGACAGGATCAAAATTCAAAATGACCTGGATAGATTGGAGAGCTGGGCCAAGGCTAACAAAGTGAAATTCAACATAGATAAGTGTAAGGTCCTACACTTAGGTAGAAAAAGGAAATACAGAAATATAGGATGGGGGACAAGTGGCTGGATAGCAGTACATGCGAAAGGGATCTAGGAGTCTTCATAGACCACAAGCTGAACACGAGTCAGCAGTGTGATGCGGCAGCCAAGAAAGCCAATGCAATTCTTGACTGCATCAACAGGAGTATGGTGTCTAGATCGAGGGAGGTACTGGTACCACGCTACTCTGCTTTGGTTAGACCTCATCTTGAATACTGTCTCCAGTTCTGGGCACCCCAATTCAAGAAGGACATGGTCAAGCTGGAGCAAGTCCAGAGAAGGGTGACCAAAATGGTGAGAGGCCTGGAAGATATGCCCTATGAGGATAGACTTAGAGAGCTGGGTATGTTTAGTCTGCAGAAGAGAAGGTTAAGAGGGGACATGATAGCCATGTCTAGATATTTGAAGGGATGCTATGTAGAGGAGGGAATGGGCTTGTTTTCTGCTGCTCCAGAGACCAGGACAAGGAGCAATGGATTCAAGCTGCAGGAAAGGAGATTCCACTTGAACCTCAGGAAGAACTTCCTGATGGTCAGGGCTGTCCGGCAGTGGAATATGCTGCCTCGGAGTATAGTGGAGTCTCCTTCCTTGGAGGTTTTTAAGCAGAGGCTGGATGGCCATCTGTCGGGAATGCTTTGAGGGTGTTCCTGCATAGCAGGGGGTTGGACTGGATGGCCCGTGTGGTCTCTTCCAACTCTACATTTCTATGATTCTATGATTCTATGATGAATATTTTGTTTTGTTTGCTCAGCATTTAAGCTTTGGCAAGAGGAGCTGCTGTTGTATTACTTTTATGTACAGGGTGTTCAAAAAATATATACATCCTTAACAGCTAATAATTCTGGATTTATTTTATTTTATTTCATTTTGCATTTTTTTTCCAAAAAATGTATACACCTCAACAGGAATAAAGATTCCAATAGTAGAGAGGTGTTGTGAAATTACAAGAGAAACTTTAAATGAGTTCATCTCTGTGCTTCGACAGTGTGAGCAGTGGATTGCTGTGCAGAGACAACAATTTGAATGCCTTATATAAAATTGTAATTTAAGATGGAATTTGTAACTCTGATTAAGTTATTATTATAATATTGATTCTTCAATATAAATGTATTTACTTAGCCTTCAAATAATTACCATAGCTACTATTAGCTGTTAAAGGGTATGTACAGTTTTTGTGGGGGACACCTTGTATTTTACTGCTTTGCTTTTAAAACTGTTTTTGTTTTTGTTTTTTTAAAAAGTATTTTATCTATTTAGAGAATTTATACCCCACCCTCCAGCCAAAAAGGCACCCAGAGTAGCTTACAAATTGTTAATTTGACAGTTCCCTGTCCTCAGGCTTACAATCCAAATGAGACATTACACCCAAGGAAAAGGGGTATAAACAGATTGTACACCACTTTAACTGCCTATGGGCTGAAAGGTGGCCCAGAAATATTTTAATTAATAAATAGGCATACTTGTTTCTTTTTTCTGAACTGCTTCTGGATTGAGAAAGTTTGAACCTAAACCTGCCACCGTGTCACTTAAACCCTTTGGATTGCCCTCAGTAGAGAACTGTTCTCGACAAATTCCTTCTGGCATTTTAAAAATATTTTTCTCGTAATTTCTTACTGTAATATCTTTTCCCTGGGTGAACATATACAGACTGTTCCATTCTTTTCCCTCTTGAGAATATTTGTATTTTAGACCAGTGATGTGTTTTACAATAGATAGCTTACCTGTATCACTTTTTATATTGAATTCTGGAGACCTGATTGAAAACACTAATCCAAGTGAGATACTGAATCTTGTTTGTTTGTTTTGTTTTGTTTTGTTTTGTTTTCAAAGTGATAAGTAACAACCCAAAGGTGAACTGTGGGTGTTACTCTCTCTCTCTCTCTCTCTCTCTCTCTCTCTCTCTCTCTCTCTGCAGCCATGCTGTTCTAACAACACAATCCTATACAGGCCTCAGGGGTATTGCATTGCAAAGAATGAGATCCTGAAATTCATTCCCACCTAGGAATCTTCTATTTGCTGTTTTCCCATTTCTTTGACCACTTTGCCTCCCCCATTTTTTTGAATGACTAAGTTATATTTCTAAATGCTGAACTGCAGTTTGAAGTTACAGCAATGCTAGAAATTTTCTAGTCTGAACCGACTTAATTCTCTGTTTCTCTCTCTCTCTCTGGCCATTTCTGCACTACACTATTATGATGCTATTATTCCACTTTCAACATCCTATGGAATTCTGGGGTTTATAGTTTACTGAGGCTAAAGAGCTCTCTGGCTGAGAATTCGAAATACCCTTCGCTAAACTGCAAACCCCCAACTGCAAACCTCTCTTTCTCTCTCTCATTGTGTGTGTGTGTGTGTGTGTGTGCGTGCGCGTGCGCGCGCATGCATGATTGCAGCCTAAATCTTATTTCAAGCAAATCTTAACGTGCAGATCTGACAAATGATGTGCCACTAGACATCCCAAATTATTGGCCAGGTTTTCCAAAGGTAGGGTTATACTGTTTCTTTTGTTTCAGGTTAACTTTAACAAATGTCATCTTAAGCACCTCATCTCTTTAGAACTGGCTGGAGTCTAAGCTTGAGCATATAATGCAGCCATCCTGCTATCACATCCTTGTACATTCCTGAAGGCACACCCGTTGGTTTTAGTTACACCAAAGAGTTCAAAGTTGAGCACCACAAGGCATTATTATTTCTTGGGACATGTTGTTGTCTGTCCCGAAAGAATCCTCCTTCGTCCCCCTTGGGGCTAATAGTCACAGAAGATTCCTCATGTTTAAACCTGACCTACCATCTTCTATACTTTGCGCAGGAGGAAATATGAGAAGAAGGCTGGCAGCTATGGGGTTGTTGAGTGTGTGTGTGTGTAAGAGAGAGAGAGAGAGAGAGAATGTCACTTCATGTCTCTTTTACACATACCTTCCTCATCAGCAATTTCTTGATCCTTTCTTGGAGCAGGCAAGGAGCACACCTGTATGTCTATGCCGTTGGATGCCTCTAGGCTTAGAAAAAACATGATGCAAAAAGAGGAGGAAGATGGGAGAAAGTTAGTTTTTTTTAAAAAAAATCCGCAACATGCTGGTTTCAGGTGACCCTCCTCCACAGGTTTTCTTTCATTCGCTCATGGGCATGTCAGCATCTGAGGCTGAATGGAAGCCAACAGTACTGAAATGAGTTTAGTCTCTAACTTACTGGGCTAGTCGAGGCAGTAAATTGCTGGCAAATGTCATTAGCTCCCCTTGGAATTTCCTGAGAATGGCAAATAGAACTACAAGAAAGAAAGGACTGAAAAAGAATCTGTGCTGGTTTAGTTGCATACTTGAAACCGCAAGCAATGAATGTCCAATTCTAATCTCATTCAGTACATAACATTACACATACTGTCTTAAGAGGAGCCCTATTAGGTTAGACCAAAAATATTCCAGTAGCTCAGCATATTGTTTCCAAAACAGCCAGACAGAAAGCTTTGGGAAGCTCATAAGAGGACATGAATGCCACTGATGCTCCCACTGTTATCCCTTCCATCAGGCAAAAAGAAGTATACTGCCTGTAAACATAGAGGTTCCCTTTGCTCATCATAGCTAGAGCATGGAAAAGTTACTTTGGAAGAATTCAGCTAACAGAATATCTGAGTCAGCATGGCAACTGAGGATTCTAAGAGTAGCAATTCAAAACACTGGCCACTTCCACCATACACTGCTATAGTGCTATTATTCCACTTTCAACATCCTATGGAATCCTGGAGTTTACAGTTTATTGAGGCCAAAGAGCTCTCTGGATGAGAATTCTAAATGCCTTTCCCTAAACCGCAAAGCTCAGAATTCCATAGAATGTTGAAAGTGGAATAATAGCACTTGAGTAGTGTAAGGCGGAACTGGCCTTTGTCTTTCCTATGCTGCACTCCATAGTAAGAACAAAAAAATACTAGTGCCAAGCAGACTAGGAGGAAATTTCTCCCTGGTAGTAGTCTTCCAGCTTCCTGTGTAGAAAGTGGAATAATAGCACTATAACAGTGTAGTGTGGAAATGGCCACTAATTTTCCAAACTCTGATGGCTAATGGCCTCTGATAATCCCATCTGCCGTGAATTTAACTCATTCTTTTTTATAAACCATTTAAGCTAGAAGAGATCTCCTCTCCTTCTAGCAGGTAAACTCCAACATTTCATTATGAATTACATGAAGTATTATTTTCTTCTGCAGTTCCTCGAACCATACCCCAATTCATTTCATGGGGAAACTTGAAACTAGGGCCATTTCTGCCCTTGACTGTTATAGCGCTATCATTCCACTTTCAACATCCTATGGAATCTTGGGGTTTGCAGCTCAGGGAGGGGCCAGCCGGGATTCCATAGGATGTTGAAAGTGGAATGATAGCGCTATAACAGTCTAGTGCAGAAATGACCAAGGGTGGAAACCTTTTCTTTTCTGCATTTCCTCAGGAGTTATCCACCAAAAGATGGACACTAGTAGTAGGAATGGGGCCCAAACCAGTTACAGGTAAAACTACAGACAAAGTGCTGTGCTCCTTTTCTTTTTTTCTGCCCCTGCCTCCCTCCATGTTCAGGGAACTGCCAGGGAAGGCCAGGTAACTTGCAAAGGGCTTATAAAAGTAGGCTGAGAGCTACACAAAACTAAGCTAACGGCCATCGTGGGGCTACACATTGCCCATCCCTTTCCTCAAACCATTCAAAATGTTACAACTTTCTGTCATGTCCTCTCTAATCCAGCTTCCCCCACCTGCCATATTCCAGGTGTTTTAAATTCAAACATTTCTCATAGTTCTCCATTGGCCGTGCTGGTTAGAACTGGTGGTCTATAAAGAGCAAAACATCTGGAAGGAATGAGATAGGAAAAGAGAGGTTTTCTATCCCAGCTTCTCTTTGGCAAGTGGTAACATGTTTATCCTCGAAATAAATAAATGTTCATGTTGGACTATTTTGTGTAGAGCTTCTGTGAGCATGCGAAAGCAATGGATGTGAAAAGTCTGAAACTTGAAGTGCATCCCATAACATTTTCAACACTTTGAAATCTAAGCACCCTTGTAGATTACAGGTGTTGTCTAAGGCTTTGCGCTGAGTACAATTGCCATGCAGAGTTAAAACGTCTGCCAGGGAATGATAACCCAAGGCAGTGTGGAACCCCTTCCCACTTGAGGTCTCTAGCTATATGTTTCTCCTTGCCTTTAAAAAGGGGTGTGGGCTGTGCCTGTGTTCTGCAAAACTTTTGAACTGTTTTCATAAGATACACACACACACACACACACACACACACACACACAGAGACACACATACACACACACATTCATACATACAAACATATGTATATACATGTATATACACACACGTGCAGCTGTTGATTTACCTGGAAGGTTTTTATAATTTCATTTCATTTGGATTTAGTAATTCTTGAGTGGATTTTAGATGATATCAGTTTTAAGTCATCTTGTGATTAGGGAAAACTGGGACAAATGTTGAAGACAAAGTGCCAGTTCTTACTCCTAGGGCCTTTCCTCACTACATGTTACAGTGCTGTTATTCCATTTTCAACATCCTATGGAGTCCTGGGGTTTCTAGTTTAGGGAGAGGCATTTAGAATTCTCAGCCAGAGAGCTCTTTGGCCTCAGTAAGTGACAAACCCATAGGATGTTGAAAGTAGAATAATAGCACTATAACCGTGTAGTGAGGAAAGGCCCTTAGTGTTTTTATCACTTATTAAAAATCCAGGAAGTGGGGCAAAATGGAAGGAAGGTTAAAGCCATGATTTTGGATAGGATCAAAATGTCATCTTGAGTAAATGTGAGCAATTGTGAATCTCCTGATGTTTTTGGTCTGTAAGTCCTAGCAAGCACTTGTCTGCATAGTCAATGGTGAGGAATAATGGGTGTTGCAGTCCAAAACCACCAGGAGGACCACTGCTGCCCACCCCTGCTCTAGACCACCCCATCTGCTACAAAACAAGATCAAACCACCAACAGAACCCCAGTATAAATTCTATTTATATACTGGTTGATAATTTACCAGCCACTTAAGCAAGAACCTGAAGTAACTTAGAACCATTAAAAATATCTTTGAGGGCCCATTTCTGTACCCTAAGTCATCATACCTCTGAAGGCAATAGGATTTAGAATGAAATTGCAAACAGCTGCTCCAGACTATTGTGTAGAGTATCACAAGATTCCATTTTGTCTATCCACAGTAGTGAGATCAGCCAGTTTCCCTATATACAATGCTTTTGTCTTCTCTGACTTTAAGCTTCAATTTAATTCTCCTCATGCACACCATTGCAAATACCTTTTCAGGACTTCCACAGACTCCCTGATCTCAGTAGATAGAAAATGAGACAAAGCTGGATTTCATCAACATTTTGCAAATACTACCATCCAAAGTTATAGATTGTTACCAACAGTGGTGGTCTGTGGACTGGTGCCAGTCTGCACACCATCGGCTTTCAGTCTGTGAAGAGTTTCCAGGACAGAAAGAAATACATGTAACCAATAGGTCTAATAAATACAGTACACGTCCCTGGCACATTGGAAAAAAAAATGCTGGTCCCTCATATCAGTTAGATTGAGAAGCACTGCTCTAGATGACTTTTCTCAGTGGTTTCACGTAGCAGAATACCATAGGAGACCGGATAGAACCTCCAGCACTCCATCCAGTGAAGGTCATGGGATTTTAATAATTATTTCATTCTGGATAAGTTTTATGTACTTTGTGTACTTGAAATTTGTGTATGTGAAATTAGGAGCACAGTGTTTTGGCAATTCTGTTTCTGTCCAAAGGCCCGATTCCAGGAAGTGTTTTCATTATAGAATAGTTGCTTACCCTCTTGACATTTGTGCTATGAGGTTCTACTACCATATGCTCTATATTGTTCCATGTGCTTTAACATGTACATGAGCTGCTGACCAAGATCCCAGGGCTTTGGAGTTGGGGGTCAGCAATTGGATAAGGATACCCAGCTCTATCTTTCCTTTACATTAATTCACCAAAGCAAAACAAATGCCAAACAATGCCTTGGAATTAAGTATGAACCTTTACTAAATCTTGATTCTGTCAGACAAAGGTGCTGGTGTTGGATGTCTTCTGTGACCAGTGGAGCAGATGGATCTGAGGACAGAGCTGAGGCCACAGCAAAAATGTATGAAAGAACATAGGTAGAAGAGAGCTAATCCTTTTGATTTTGAGCCTTTATTGTTATTGTGTGCCTTCAAGTTGTTTTCAATTTATGGAAACCCTAAGGCAAATCTAGTATGTGATGCACCCAAGGCCACTCTGTGGGTTTCCACGGCCAAGTGAGAAATCAAACCCAGGTCTCCAAGGTCATAGTTCAACAATCAAACCACTAGACCATGCTGGTTCTCTCTGAGCCTAATCAGAAAGCAAAAAAGGAAAAAGGGAGGAGGTAAAAGAAATATAGTAGCACCTTTAAGACTAACTGATTTATTCCAGCATGAGCTTTTGTGGATATCAATCTACTTCTTCAGATGCCCTGATTGATGGACTTTCTCTCTGAAGAAGTAGGTTGATATCCATGAAAGCTCACGATAAAATAAATCAGTCACTCTTAAAAGGTGCTGCTAGATTCCTCTTCCCCTACGCCTTTCATTTTTGTGCTGTGACAGACCAACATGGGTATTTCTTCTAAAGTTATCACAAAATGGTTCTGTTTCTTATGGAGACCATGAAAAGGAGACTGAAAACCAGGCATTTCAGGCTGAACCCTAAGCTTTAGTGATCCCATCTGTCTCTGGTTTTCTTCCCCAGCTCCCAGTGCTTCAGGAAAGATGAGGAGAGAGAAAAACCCCTGCGATCTCATAGTGGTGGACACTGTTGTTGATTTTTTCTCCATGAGGGAGTTTCTCCTGGCAACAAACCTGGGCTGCGCTAACCTCAAGAACCCTTGGCCTTCAAGAAAGACATTCTGGGGAACTCCCAAGGATTAACACCTGTAGGCTGCACAAGCAGCAGGAGGAGCCGTTGTACGTGCCAAGTCCTTAGAAGAGTGGTATGGAATGTAGCTGCTTTGTTAGGTAAAGCTTTGGAAGAAAGCCCTAACACCTGCAATGATCACAGCAAAGGTAACCGGGGTTTGCAAAGTTGGGAAGTTCTTGAAACCCAAGAAGAGTACACGCATGTCTCTATGAATAGGGTCACACCTGGGCCCTGAAGGAATACATATGTATGGGTGTGCATGTGAGCACAAGATATATGCATGATCGAATATCAGCTCATTTGAAAGAGAGAGAGAGGGCACATGGCAACAGCAGACCCCCCACAACATTTCACAGATGAAAAAGAGGACATGTGGACAACCCACAGTTTGGTTAAGATGGCAAAGGTTATTAATGAGGAAGAACACACAAGCTGGGAGAGGCTGCAGAAGTTTGCTTTTGCTTGAGTTACTGGGAAGGGCAAGATTCCACTTCTCTTCTCTTCTCCTCCTCACACCCCGAGTTAACTGGGTACGATTGTGTCCACAGCTTACTTCAATTGCTTCAAACTGAGTTCAAAGTACAAAAGCAAAAAAGCAACCTGCTTTTGTACTTTGAACTCAGGCCCTTTCCACACATGGAGGGAGAAACAGGGCAAAGCACGCAGAAACGGAACTTACCTGAAGCCGGGTAAGTTCGTTGCCGTGAGGAGCAGCGTGCATTCGCCGCTTCACACTCCTGCAGCATCCGGCGGCGTCCGGCGTCATCCAAAATGGCAGCTTACAACTGGCGGAGGCTCTCCACCAGTTGGAGAAGCTCGCCAGCCGGAAGCCTGCCCCCTGGCAGATCTGCAGGCATGCACTTGCACGCACCTGCAAATCTACACTGGGGCGCCATGACGGGGTGGTACGGGGCTGCACGCTTGTGCTTAATAAAAACCACTTGGAAAGTGGTTTTTAAAAAACACGCGGCACCACCACCTCCGGCCGCTTCAGGGTGGTTTGAGGTATAGAACCTCAAAATTAAAACCGACCCTGCACACTCCAAGGTGTGGACAACCTCCGGTCGACGTCGCCCTACACCGTTTTATTAACCCCGTGTGAAAAGGACCTATGTTTGAAACAACTGAAGTAAGCTGTGGACACACAGAGAAAGTAGGAGGAGGAGAGAGAGAAATTGGGATATTTTAATAGCAGCTGAAAAATTGAGGTGGCAGAGAATTAATCAGGAGTGTCCATGCCAAATCAGGACAATTGGAGGGTATGCACTAGTGGGATGTTTGTTGGGTATGTGGCAGCTTTTAGTACCAGCTAAAAGCTATGCATCAAGCAAAAGTCATGTGCCAAAGAAATGCTGAATAACTATCTGTCCCAGCTCTTGCTCCAAAGGAAGGATTAACCCCACAGCACATTATAATCCTGCAGGCTCCAAAAGCAGAAGAAATACTAGATAGGCACAGCAGGAAAGTAGGTAAACACCTGTTATTTGCCAAAGTGGCATTTTTATTCCAGTTCCAAGAGCAACCTTCCCTGTGGGATTCAACTCATTGTGACATCATATCTCTGTACTAGATGTCCTATGTATCCTGCTTTAAGAAGACAGTCTTCCCTTTGAAGGGTTGTCAGAGGGAAGCCCTCTGTTTAAAGTGTTTTTCTATTTTAATATTCCTCAAAGTGGTGGCCTGTGGATTACTACAGTCTCTGAGAAATTGGTGAATTTCCAGGAAAGAAAGAAATAGTTGTAGTCAATGGACACAAATATGTTGCTGGACCCTGATCCATAGGGAAAAAGACCTGCCAGTCCTTCATGTTAGATAGCTTACAAGGCACTGCTATATTAGAAGAACCGTCCAGCACTTGTTCATCCTGAACATTACCCATAAATAGTCATTTTTTGGGCCACAAATTGAGCCAGCACATACCACCAGGGGCACTTTTCATATTACATATTATAGCATTATGATTCCACTTTAACTGCCAAGGTTCTGTCCTATGGAAACTTGAGTTTTTCACTTTAGGGAAGGGTATTTAGAATTCTCAGCCAGAGAGCTCTTCTAGCAGCTCACCAAACTACAAGCCCCAGGATTCCATAGGATGCAGCCATGGCAGTTGCAGTCAGACCAGTCAAAGATTGGTCATGCTGGTGTCCACCAGAGTGAATTGTGTTCTGTTTCTATTTAAATCATAATAATTGCTTCTAAATTGCCATTTATAGCTATACATTGGGTTAAGCAAAATTTATGCCAACCTCAGCCTTCTATTCTTCACTTTTCAGGTTCCATGTTTCCTCCTTGGGGGCACTATGTGTGTGGCCACTTGGAAGTATTTCTCTCATTTTGCAAACTGACTATTGCTATAAGCCAAGAGCAAAAATCCTGCAACCCTCCAGATGTTGTTGGACTGCAAACCCCTAGCTGGTATCATCAGTGGTGACAAATGCTGGGAACTGGAATTCAACAAACATTTGAAGGGTAAAATAATTCCCACCCTGATGTTTGTATTTTTTAGTGTGAAATCGTGAGTTTCTTGGATGAAAGAAAAGACCAATAGATGACAAATAATATATTCTAGGTTAATACTTATTGAGAAAGACAGAATAGGAAGAATCATATTGTGAATACTGCAGAACTTCAAGATGGTTGGCTTTCTTTTCTATAATGGGACAGTGAGATTCTGAGATCAAATGAACAGTTGAAGTAGGTTAGAGGTTCTGTTAGGATTGCTAAAAGTTGGTATGTGTGGGTGAAAGAGGAAAGTCTAGGATAGGAGGACAGACTGAAAGAGAATATAAAGGACACACACTCATGTGTATCTATTTATGGGCAAGCAAGAAAATAACATCCTTAAAGGTGCCAGTTACAAATCACTTATGTGGTGACAGTGCATTGATGATATCTCTGTCATCCAGATGAATGGGAAACCTAGGGCAATTTAAATATTACATCAACTCTATATTCCACAATGAAATTTCCATGTAGCAGCACCACCTCTTTCCCCATGAGAAGAACATCAAAATAGTCAGTAGGCTTTACTACAAGGACTCTGATATCCTGAAACGCAAACTCCTGCAACCTCAAACATGTAAAGATCAACATTATCTACAGTTTATCTACAGCTTAAGTCACATTAACAGCAGCATTGATAACAATAGTGACAATTGCTTTTAAAAAAAACTTGTGACTTTAAAAACATCTCTTTCACAGAAAATACCTTAAAGCATCAACTATGCAGTTATTTTTTTTCCAGAAAAAAATCACCATGAAAGATGAGAGTCAGGCAACAAAGAAAAACATCAGTCAATACATCATCTGCTGGTCATGCAGGATAATTTATGCCACTGAATGTAAATGTTCAGGATATTATGTGTCATAGATAATGCATAAGTAAGACAATTGACCTGTGCACATGTTCTAGCTACTACTTAATGAAAAAATTGGAAGAACCAGTTGCAAGATAGTTCACTTTTAAAAAAATCACAGCCTCTCTGGCCAGTTGTTACAATAAAAATGCCATTGATCCAGCACCAGTGGAAATGAGAGAAAACTTCTGGATATAAACTACTAGATATAGACCTTAACATCACATAGAAGAACATGGGGAATTTCCACCCTACAGTGTTATAGTGCTATTATTCCACTTTCAATGTCTTGGGAAATTCTGGAATTTATAGTTTACTGAGGACAAAGAGTTCTCTGGCTGAGAATTCTAAATGCCCCTCCCTAAACTGCAAACCCCAGAATTCCATAGCATATGGAAAGTGGAATAATAGCACTATAACAGTCTAGTGCAGAAATGGCCATCGCCTCATCCTGGTAGACATTACTCATCCACAACAGATCTCTTACTTTGGACTATTCCATCTGGCTCCTGTGCTCTTGCATGTTGGAGTGACTAAAGAAGTGGAAAGCTGAAACATTTTGCATTCAGACCTCCTACCAGTAAGTGATGCTGCAACAATCAGAGGCAGGACCTATGTCAGAATGCCTTGTCACAGATTGACTTGCTGTCCCAAGGAGGCTGGTGTTACCCTAATTTTGGGGGTCACTTAGGGGACACCTCACTGTGCTCCACGTGATAGGGAATGGAAACTAGCCAGAGCACAAGCAATAGCACTGGAAGAGGTAGGGTAACCTAGCGGGGTCTTTTTACCAGTTTTTATGGGGTCAGGCCAAGCCAAAAGCCAAACAAAAATGTCCAATAAATGATTTTATTGAATGCCAGTCTCATGCACCAATGCACTCTCTCTCACACACACACCCAAGAGCTATTAAGAAGCAAAAGAGAGGAAATTGGACAGAGAGAGTATTGAAGGGGTGTTGTTGGGGTAATACTGCACCTTGTCCTGACATACCAGGTCCAAGAAGGCAGCGAAGAAGTGGGGCTCAGCACGGAGAGGGCTGAGGGGATTGCTCGGCAATCGGAGCGACGGTCAGCTGGGGTGACCAGGAGCGATCTGAAGAAATGCTCCGGGACTATTTGTAGGGAAAAAGTACCTGGAGGACTAATCCTTTCCTGAGGAGAACAATGGGTGTTGCAGTGGGCACAAAGCTCCTTGGCATGATGGGATTATTAGGTGTTGCCAAAGGCTCCGGATTTTCGGCTGTGTTTTGTGGTGCAATTCCTGGTCCCCGCCTGATGGGATATTTGCTCAACTTGAGGCACAAACGCTAATCCTCTCAAGTCAGCATCTCAGGGCTGAGGACCCATTGTGTATTGTGGGTTTGCTTATCTTGAGGTTTCCTGGGGCTACGTGATGGGTGTTTTTACTGGCCTGACCTGGTTTTCAGTCTTTCGACCGTGCCTGCCTACGTGCCCCTTCGGGGGACCTCTCTGGCACACAGAATCATATTTTAATATAAAAATTGTAGACCCCAGGATAGGGTTTCTCCTTCAGAGTAACACTGGAAGTGTTATCTTCCTTGTGCTCCTTTCAAGAGACAAGCAGACCTCCTTCACTCACTGCAGCTGCTGGTTGTTTAGGTGGGCTGTGAGGGTGGGTCAGACCAGGAGCTTTTGCTTAGCTACACATATGCAACTAAGTAACCAGTGTAGAATATCGGTGATTATTTATTATGTTATTACTTCCTTGGCTGGATTGGCTTTGAACAGAAGATAAAAGAGCTGTTACAGTTAAAGTGACCCTCCCTTACCACGACCTCCTCATGCACAAATGAGAGGCCACATGAAGCATCACAGTAGAGTCAATTGAGATAGCAGGCGCATGCATGTTGTATGGCTTTTTATTAAAGCCTTTAATTTTATGCAATTTGCAGGTATGCTATGGTCAGCTTTATTTTACACTGTTTCAACTGTTTTTAAATTGTCTCATTTTAAGTGACAAATGATTTCATATATTTTAGTCTTTCAAAATATTGTTATTGTTATTTATTGTTTTAAATTCATTTCATTGTTCATTGTTAAATTAACTCCTCTGGGATCTCCAGATATAGGATGGAATAGAAATATTAAAAAACAAAAAACAAAACTTCAGTGTGAGTCATGTACCAATTTATGCCCTGACTTTTGCCTGGCTTGTTTCATTGCTCACCAGCTACCTGGAATACCAGAAAGCTGAATGGGTACAATGATGCTAAAGGGCCTCACACTATAAAATGATTGTTTCAAAGGCCCTTTCTGCACCCTACCTGATCCTGGTGACATCCCACAGTAGAGGTTCACTTGGGAAGGGAGCATGACAAGAGCGCTCCCCTCTGCACTGATTAGCTTCGTGAATGGAGGAAGCGCGGTGGCGCTGTCTCTTCCTTCTGCAGCACAGTTGGGTACTATCCCAGGCTGTACTGGGGCAGGAAGCACAGCCATTGCGCTTCCAGGACCTCCACACACCAGGTAAGTGCGGGTGGGCAGTGGGAGGGCTGCACAATCTCTGGTCGTTGACAGGGAAAACTCATCAATGATTTGTGGCACCCCCTGTTCTGGACCCAGGTGACGTCATGCAGAACCTTCGTCCAGGTCCTGTCCTTATCCCATCCCCAGTGCAGGATGACAGCACACTGTGGGAAGGGTCTATATCTTTTTGTACCTCACCATTCAAGTCTGAAAGAAAAAAAAACTGAGAGCCTTACAGCCTCAGCTTCAAAAGTAACATTATATAGAGTTTCAGCTTAAGATTTAAAGCTATTTTAAAAATGGTGAACAGATTTTGGGGGGTAAATGCTGAATTTAGACCAATTTGTTACTATATTCCCAGAGAAATTAAGTTCCCAAGGATCTCTCAGGAAGTAGAAGTGACTTAAAGTTTGCTAAACTTAGAATGCTTTGTACTGTAGGAGTGGCAACTGTGGTTCTCCTCATGTTTTGGACTGCTGCTCCCATAATTCCTCATTATTAGTTAAGACGGCTTTGGCTGATAGGATTTGTGGGCCCCAAAAAGGACATCTCAGGGGCACAGTTGCCAACCTTTGCTCTGTGGGAAGGTCTTCCAAGTTTGAAAGAAGAAGCAAAAAGGTACAGGGTATGAAGTAAAACTGTGGTCAAGTGGGTTACTTTATAAAAAGATGCAAAATGTATTTATTGATAATCCTATTTTCAAAAATTTTGAAGGGCGTTGCCATCTTAATCTGTTGTAGTAATACTACAAAGAATCTTGTGGTAACTTGAAAACCATCAAGTTTTTATTTGGCAAAAAGTTGTGTGGACTGTACCCTAATTCATGCATCTGATGAGGGGGGAAAATGTGATCAGCCTGTTGAAAAGTACATCTGGATACAAGAACAAGAATAGACGCATTGAAATACTGAGAAGTGAGTAAGTGTTGGCTTACTATTCAACAACCAATTCAAAGAGTCTTCCCTAGGTGTGACTACCAATAGGATCCAGGATATAATTAGAAACATGTAAAAACTGTCATGTTTGCAGCTCTTTCCCAATTGGGCTGTAGAAGAGGTATAGTAGTAGCAGATTAAGGCTAGAGTTACTCTCTCACCAGAGTTTTGAGCAAAATGGATTAACTTTGATGTTCTGAGGATTTTAAATCACCTATTAGCATTGCCATTGAGGAAGAACACATATTACATGTTACATGGAAACAGGAAGCACTAAAGGCTCAGCATTAAAAAACAGTTTGGGGAAAGCATTACTTCAAGAGGATGGGTAGCGGGTGGGGACTTTAACTATTTGCATATAATTTACTGTTTGTCTGGCTCCAAGTTTCCCAATCTTCTTCTATGCCAACAAGATTCCAGAAGCATGCTCTTGTAAATGTATATTTGGATACTCAGCAACAGTTAAAAAAATAAATGGCTAGAAGGAGAAGCCCAAGGCTGGAACTGTAGTGCTCAAAACAGTTTCTTCTTGACACAAGGTTTTAAATCATAATTGGTTAAGTGGTTGGGGTGTTGGATCACAACCCTGGAGATCAGGAATTGATTTCCCCCTCGGCCCATGGAAACCCACTGGCTGACCTTGGGTGCATCACATGCTCTCAGCCCTGGAAAATCCCATAAGTTGGAAATAGCATGAAGGCACATAACTACAACAAATTAGAAAAAAAACCATTGTGGCTTTGTTATTTGTGTTTGAGTATATTGTGGCATTTACCCCTGACAGAGAAGTAACAAAGAATGCCAGGACACTGGCAGAGATTGTCTGCGGCCATGCTAGCTGGTTCATTATGGCAACAGTGACAGAATGGTTGCCTAGCCGCTATCAAAAGAAGGGAATATTGTGTGTTGTAATTTTGGGGAGAGAGGTATGGATAACTGAATGTACATATAGGTGCCAAAAAGAAGATTGGAAGTCCAATTTTCCTCTTTTTCATTTCTTTTCTTTTTCTTTCTATATTTTTTTCTGCATTTTTAAAATTTTTATTTTATTGTATTTCAGTTTTCTATCTTTTGTCTTTAAGCTTTGTAATTCTTAATGTATTTTTAAAACATTCCTAATAATTTTTTTCAAAAAAATGGTTGCCTAGCTTTGTAATTACTATTCTACCCTGATATGAAGCAATGACTGTCATTCTGTTTGCTAGTCCAGCTGGAGCAGACCTATTTAATCAGTTGTTGAATGGTGATTAAACACTTAGATACATCCAGTTGACTGAGTGGGTCTATTCCAGTAAGGACTAATAATAGGATTTCAGCCAATATCAGTGTATGTCTATGGTTTGTATTGAGAGGTAGCAACCCACTATTCCCAGTGTTTGGGCTGTGAGTACGATTGTTTATGTAGCCAAAATGGCATGACCTACAGAAGGAGGAGGAGATATCATCAGGTTTCTTATTCTTAAAGTATGCAGAATGTTGAGGGGGGATCTCTAAATAGAGATTACAAAACAGCAACAGCACATTGAGCATAAATTATTTCAAGCCACACAATTATAGCACTTTGATACCACTTTAACTGCCATGGCATCATCCCATGGAGTCCTGATATTTAGAATTCTCACCCCGAGTTCTCTAGTGCCTCATCAAACTCCAAATCCCAAGATTCCAGTTAAACTGGTATCAGTGCTATAATTGTCTAGTGGGAAAGAGACCCAGGTGGGAGAGGAAACAAAATGGATCTTCACAGAAAAGGCAATGGATGGCTGACTGAAATGCTGCAGGGTACTTCTTGCTGCAATCTTTTGCTTCAACAAGTCTCATTTGTAGACTTGCAGTATCTCTTACTGGCTTCCAGTGATCACTAACTATGAAGTTCAAGAATAATTCCACAATACTAAATGGGACTACTCAAAGCAAGTGCTTTGCAAACTATTGTCAAATATAGGACAACAGTGCTTTCCCAAGCCATTATCTTCACATTCTTCAAAGTCTGTACAAGTCCTGAAAAGCTTCCATATCCAGCCATATTATTAGGGGATTCTGTGAGGTTATCATTTGAGACAGCTTACTTTTACAGAAACATGTTGCATTTCAAGTGAAGGAACAGCGTAAGAATTTTATTCATCTATTTATTTTAACCATTTGTATTTACCTTCAAAAATATCTTCAAAGGTGGTTTACATCGTAAAAACAAATGATAAAACTACACTTCAAAGAAGATTAGCACACATATACAAATACGCTCATATAATTATATCCAAGAGCAGAGGAAAATGATTTACTGAAAAAATTAAAAGCCTTGCGAAATTAAAATATCTTCAGATCCTACTTTAAAGAGAGTGCTTGGCACAGCTTGGGTTGAGAGAATTCATAATGGTGGAAACACCCCTGAAAAGTTATTCCTATGTCTATATTATCGTATTAGTCACCGTGGGTTTTTTCCTTGTCTGCTGAAGAGCACAAATACATTAGAGATGACCAAACCAGCTTTTCAAGACCTGGGTCCCTTTCATATTGCATAATTACAGCACTATGATTCCACTTTAACTGCCATGGCTACTCCTTATGTGATCCTGGCATCTGTAGTTTGATGAGGCACTACAAATCTCTAGCTGAGAGTTCAAAATACCCTCCTTAAACTGCCAGTCCCAGGATTCCATAGGATGGAACCAACTGAATTCATAGTGCGATAACTGTGTAGTATGAAAAGCCCTCAGGTTAGAGTTTCACTGTGCTTCATGGATATGCCCAACCTGAAACAATCTGATGCCCACAAAGATCTAAACCATGGTGACATAAAAGATTTGAAGACCTCTTGCGCTCCCATCACAGCTGGATTAAAATGTCATGGGAAACAGCTTCCTGGCAAACAGAGTGAACAGGATTCTGTTCATCCATGCTGAAAATCCCCTCGTTTCTCTCCCTGTTTGCACAGCCTAGTTGTTGCTTCAGATCTCCATAAATCTTTAAGGGAGGGATTGGTGAAAGAGGGGAGATGGCTTTAGGCCCACCTCTTGACAAACATGCATGAGAGAACTTCTCAAAGAAGATCATGCTCCCCACACCTCATCTGGAACCCAATGAAACACTCTACATTTTAATCACTGGGGTGTGATCTGTGTGCCTCTCTATGTCTGTCAGCCACCTAAGAATTAGGCAGTAACTGTCCCAGTCAAGGAGGCCACCATGTTAGAAAATAGCCACCACATTTTCCCTGTGTTTATGTGGGAACAGCCTTCTGTTGCACAGCAGAATATTCAGTACAAATGAAGCAGCAAATAATCCATGGATCAACCAACTGATCTGAGTTTTAGTCAATGAATTGCTAAGGAAGCCACACAGAAACTTAATGTTACAAGCATGCTTGTGAGGCTCTTAGCATCTGGTATGCAACTGTAATAAGGAAAGAAAATTAAGTTATTAAAAATGGCCTTTCCATCTAGCAACATGAGGTATCTTCTGTTTGTTAAATGGTAGATTTATTCAGTGCTAGTTGATTCATCAAGTCAACATTATTTAAATGGGTTAATGAAAATAGGAATCATCCAGTAGTGACTGGTGGTTCCATGTCAGTGAGGTGGTGAAGACAGACTGGGTCAAAATTTTAAAAGAGCTATCCAATGTGTTGCACTCTACCCAATATAGGTTTAATAACTTGGATAGTTATTTTAAAATTCAGACTAAAATCTAGAATGGCCCCACAGCTCTACCAACATGGAAGCTACCAGCAACCATTAGAATCTCCTCATCCATCCAAAGTGGATATGTTGCAGGTAAATCAATGAACTTAATACCAATACACCCTTTCCTGTGGATATGATCTCACTAGTGACTAAAGAGTGAATCCCTGAATTATAGTAATTTTCCCTCTGCTTATTCTACTCCCATGACTACTTTTGAAGGAAGGAAACCAAGAGGGGGACAAATAGAGTGCTTTAAAAGAATCAAATGATATTTATGGATTCCTGAAGACATAAGCACAGCATACATTAGCAGAACACTTCTGGAAAAGCATCAACAGCAATATAAAAAAAAATACTTGGTAAAAATCAAGGCACACACTCTGTTATGTACAGTTTAAAAGCCATAAGCAGCTAGGATGCCAATACCTTTAAAGTAAGTCACACAGCACTGTAGGAAATGTTCAAAGGACATAAATAATATAAATATATTCTCCCATCCTAAATATCTATACATTTTGAGGTAGGGAAAAAGAAGTCCATATATTCCCTTAAAAGTATTAAGAGTATACTAAAGCCAGTGTTTTTCATCTCTTATTATTTTATTAACAAAGATAAACACATCTTTCCCTTTTGGTACTAAGTCAGAATTAGCCAGCTGTGAACCCAGACTTTATGTGTTGCTCTGCAGCCACATTTTATCAGAGAAGTGAGTGTCTATGTGAGGAAGATGCAAACATGCTGGATTTTGCTTCTTGGCTGTTTGAACTGTGGGTGCTTATTGTTGTTGAAGTGCCCCTCAACCCTAAAGAAGTTTGTCCAGCTGCTTCTTATTCAAAATGCATCATCATTCTTACAGTCAGCAGAGGGAGGTTCTTTTGAAAACATTGTTTCTGTAGGTTTCCGAAAAGAATTATACTTTTACAAATAGGGATGAGACTACGCTGAGGAATCTAGACTGAACTGGCAAACATTATTCTGCTTGATGAAGAGGACTCACCCTTCAAGAGGCTCCCACCAGTGACTTCCAAGTTGGAGGTGTGACAAATCCACCATGGGTTTTATTCCAGACTTTGAGGAAGCTATCCAAGGTGCTAAGCCCTATCCCCAAAACAGGTTCCGCTCCTTGAATAGCACCTTCAGAGTCTGGAATAAAACCTCAAACAGATGCGATTCTGCTTAGAACCCCTCCAGCTGCCACTGCTCTGCCCATTCCACATACAAAAGGCAACCAGGCAAGCCGTGGAGTCTTATTTCAGCACTGCAACGTGGGACAGCATCCCTCATTGCACTTGTAGGCAGTCTAAGGAAGGAATACGTAGGTATCAAGCATATGAGATCTACTTTGAGTGTCTAACAACCACAGTCAGGTACAAAGGCTCCATGCTTTGGGTGAGTGGGCTCCACGCAAAATGCTGATTGTGCAGAGGTGGGGCTGATTATCTATTGTGGCCTTCTTCAACTTGGTGCCTTTCCAATTGTCAGACTCAGCTTGGAAACACTATATCTTTGGACTACAACTCCCACCAAAATATTGGCTGAGAGATCCTGGGAGCTAGAGTCCAAATAACAACTTTCCCATCCTAGTCAGGGAGGGCATGAGGGTGCCACTGCTAAGAGACCCATTAAATTCTGTGACAGTCAAGGTATCTGAAACTGCCAGCAGTAGCAGAGAAATATTTTTAGCTTTTACTTGCAGCTACTGCAAGTAAGAAACCCTTTCTGATCTACTGCTTATTACCCAGGGGTCCCAAGCTACTTTTTCCCACCTTGGTCTCATGGAACTTGCAGCAGAGCAGATGAATAGCTTTGTTTCTACACCACTCTGCTTTTCTGTCCTTGCATGCCAACATCTGCTACTTGAGGCAGTCACCTCCCTTGGCCTCCGGATAGGGCCCAATAGGAAATTCAGTAGAACTGGGGTAAAAATTTCATTTGAATTTCATTTTTAGGAGGTGAGGTTTTTTTTTTCTTTAAAGAAAGACTTTTATGCAAGTTTGAGGCCCATCGCATGTTCCGATAGATTATTCAGTACATCAGTTAACAAAGCCTCTGACAAAGCAGTTTATTTTTATAAAGCCTTTTTAAGCACAAACAGCCTCTCTCTTTTCTTTATTCTCTGTATAGCTGGAAGGTTTTTAGCAACATTGGCACTGGAAGGATAGTGAAAGAGGGTTGGAGAAATACAGGTTTTCAGTGTTAGGTTGCTGCAGCATGTCTGCAGTAAACAATGCAATGAAGCTTAAGGTGGGAAAAAGTAGGATTTTACTCTTGGCAATCCTACTGTAACTATATATGCCTGCCTACAAGAGGGAAGTTGAGCAGCAGCTCTCTTGAGAGTTCCTGAGGATGCTTGAAATGAAAAAGGAAGCAAACAGAAAAGTCCGCCTTACCTTAAAAAAAATCTATAAGTTTGGCTATCAAAACGGAAATCAAATGGAAAGAATTGTAGAAACAGGTGAGAGAAAAAGACACCCCTGGATACATTTTGGAAGAAGTCACTCATTTGTGTCTAAGTAATCTGGTTCTCTGAGCAAATGATCAGCTGTGGAATAAATCTGACCAAGCAATTAAAAAAGGAAAATGTTTTTGTTTACCTATACAATACTTATTTGACCTGGTTGTTTTGTTTTACATAGGTAGATTGTTAGTTTTGGATAAAAAGTTTGCTGAATCTTATTGAACTGCTCTTCTTTTTTGTGTTGCAAGAACCCGTCTCTATTCTTTCCATGTTCTTTCTGCCTCTGGTACAAAGGTTTCTGTGAAAGAAGTAATGCTTAGGAACACATCTATTTTGTGAATGGAGGTATACCTGTATTTTGAGGCAGATATCACACATTTTGAACTAGAGTATTAAACATTTCTGAATCTCAGTTTCTCTCCCTCTCAGCCATTGATCCCATCTTCTAGTCCCACTTGGCTCCATCCAGCGATCTAATCTCAAAATCACCAATTAAAACCCTTTTTTCCATAGAATTGGGAATTGAGACTTGGTTCTGACAGTGGAAAAGAGTGAGCCCTTCAAAGACATCACCTGGTTTTGGGCGGCACAAGAAATTGGGTGACCAAAAAGTCCACTGGAGTTAATTGCTTCAGTTTACTTTCCTGCCCTGCCTACAAAGACACAGGGTTGTGTGTCTTTGTTGCACAACTGCAGTGAGTTGGGTGGGTCTCTTTGTGAGCATCTTTTGAATGGGCTTGGAGGTACACCATGCCACTGGTGGAGGAGTATTTCACTTCTGTTCATAAATCCCCACACAAATATCTACAAACATCATGACACTCTCTACAGGTTTTCTGAAGACTATTAATAGGTATGCAGGAACTTAAGGCATATATTTTAAAACAGTGGTTCTCAACCTGTGGGTCCCCAGATGTTTCTAGACTTCAGCTACCAGAAGCCCTGAGCACTGACTGTAGTGGCTGGGGCTTCTGAGAGCTGAAGTCCACAAACATCTGGGGACCCACAGGTTGAGAACCACTGTTTTAAAAGGATACAGAAATCAAAATGTTTATCAAATATTGCATTAAGGATTAAGCCCCTAAGCCTGATGTTTTGGATATCTGGAAGGCTGATGGCTATCCACTGATTCTGGAAATTAATTTAGGAAGTGCCGAATCTCAGTTCCTCCAGATGTTTTGGACTGTGACTCCCACAATCCCTTACCATTCACCTTGTTGGCTGGATCTTCTGACAGTGGCATTCTAAAGTATATGAAAAGCCACATTTTCTCCATCATTCCTTAGATCAGTGGTTCTCAACCTGTGGGTCCCCGGATGTTTGTGGACTTCAGCTCCCAGAAGCCCCAGCCACTATGGTCAATGCTCAGGGCTTCTGGGAGCTGAAGTCCTAAAACATCTGGGGACCCACAGGTTGAGAACCACTGCCTTAGATACTGCTAAGGACTATAGCTCCCTATCCAAGAATTATGACAGTACACATAAGATTTACTTAAGCCACCAGCTAAAATGTGGCTTACTGGCTAGCCATATATACAAGTCACCTGGCTTTTGCTGCTTGCCTTAGGTGACAAAATGGGTCAGTGTGTGGGTGAGGATGCCTGGAATGAATGTGGCATTGTACACAGCTACTATGTTGGGTGCAGTATAACGAGTCACTAAATTGTACAGGCTTTTTCTAGCATGTAGTTTGGCTCACTTGATGAAATTATTTAGAATTATTTAATGCAGAAAACATCATAGCTTCCTCTGTGGGGACTGGTGTATTAGACTAAGTGGGTGGTGAATAAATGTTTCTAACCCACCATCTTGATCTAACAAACCAGCCAAATATCCTGAAATCCCGTGGGAAGCCTTAAAGAAAATTTCTCTTATGGATTAGCAGGGCTAACCCATAAATAATGGGCCAGCTCATGCCTATTAATTTCCAGAGCATTTAAGGTGGTTGAGAACCAAGACCAATTAGAGCCCAGCTGGTAATAATGTGGAGATTAAAACTGCACCAGTTGGAATTAAGCTCTCAAGATGCCTTAGGAAAGGCAAAGCTTGAGAGATACAAATGTACAAAGCGTGTGGCTGACAGCCAGGCAGTATGTACTAGTGTATTGGTTCAAACAGAATGAAAGTGGAATGCTAGCAGGCCATTACACTATGGAGCACAGAATTTGATCCCCAAGATGGAATCCTGATAAAGTTTTATTATAAGTAAGCATGTTTCTAGTCCTCTGTGGTTCCCCATGCAAGGGGAATGGCGAAGAAACTATCTAGCCTGTGACTAGCCAAGCTGAACGTAATCCAGTAGGACGTTCTTCTCCAAAGTGGTGGTGCTCCAGGTGTTTTGGCTACAAATCTCATCAGTCCCAGGAAACCTGACCAACACTGAGAACTTATGAGGGCTGAGATAAAACATCTGGAGATATTAGGTTTGCAAGTGGTGGTGGCCATCCACACAGCACCAAAGAAGAGGAATGTATTGCCAAAAGACAAAAATCAAAGGTTTCTATTACAGGTGCATGCACTGATTTATATATACTGATGCACACTTAGAAATGATTGCTATAATTAAAGCAGAAATACAAAGCATCTCACTTTAGCAGAGGAAGCTTGATCAGGCAGAGCTTGGAACATTATCTTAAGACAACTGTTACTCATACCTTTATGAATAACTTGCTGATAATATGTCTAAAAATACAAAACTGGCAAGAAGCTGGCCCCAAATCCCCAAGGATAATCCCCTCCAAAAACAGTATTTTGGAATAACCAGTAATCATTGCTTGTTAGACTGAAAGTGGTATATCACTACTATCAGGCATAATGTTATTTCACAAAAAGATCCTAGTTATGGCATCGTTGCCACCAAAAGCAACATGTCACCAATAGCATTGTTTCTTTTTACCTCTTTATTTTCAACTCAGATCAAACATCTGTGTCCCTCATCTGAGGACTGTACATCAGGGTTCTCACATACAAAGAGGTTCCAAGCCTTTGGTGTTGGGACTCCAACTGACATAGAAGCCTCAACACATACAGCTCTACACGTATAGACCAGGGACATAAAGAATACTTGCAAGTGTTCTTGTCCTTGAATGGGTCTAAACTACAATAGTTAAAGCAGTTTAACTGCCATAGTTTCATCCTACAGCATCACAGGATCTGCAGTTCGGCATCATTTGGTTGGCATTCTCTAACAGAAAAGTTTAAGTCCTCACCAAACTAGAAATCCCAAGATACCGTATGATAAAGCTATGATAGTGTAGACACTCTCTTTGACTACAAAGGCTCTCTCCCTATCTCAACATATTGATACTCTGCCAAGAAATGGTCAACTGGCAAGAAATGTTTTGCACTTTGGAACTCTGCAGTGAAAATCTATTTGAGGAAAAACTTCTTTTGGTAGCCAGCCCCCCTTTTTTCTCAAATAAGGGGAAAAATGCATAACAGTTCTCATAACTTCACTCAGCAGGAGGAAAACTTTTGAAATCCTTTGTTCCTCCATACAACAAGAAGATAAAGGAAAGATCAGATGCCCAGCATGGATCTCCCTCCTGCAGAAGTTTGTACTGTGTACCTGGACACAAATCTGTGCATGCTATCAGGAACTGGGGCTATCCAGTGCAGCTCCATTCCTTGCTCACATGTTAGAGTCATTTGCACTGAATGTGTGGTCTTTAAACTTCAAGAACTCTACCAACCCATACAAGTGGTCAGGCTATGCTCTTCTGTAGAACGTATGTAAATACACATGTACGGGTGTATATATACAGACAGAAGGAGAAGGAGGATGGAAAAAATATTTGGAAATATTCCAAAATGGTTGAAAAATATCTTTTTTTGAGTGTTGGGAAACACTGATGAGGAGAATTCTGGATTAAAAAGAACCTTTACATATCAGGACTTATTCTGTGCAAAATTCACACACGGTATTTTTTTTTAACAGAAAATAGCATTTTCTGCACAGGAAACAGCAAATTCTCTTTTCTGCATGGAACACACTGTTTTCCTTCACAAAAAAACCAAAAACCAAAAACTGAAAGAAGCAAATTTTGTCCTGGATTGTGAATAGTCTTTGAAAATTGCACAGTTATTGAAAACTTTCTTGCAGTGGGAAGAAAATTGCTAGAATTATCCACTCCTCCATTTGAAAATGAATTTAGCAAAGAATTGCATCCCCAGAATGCATACACACTAAATCAGACCTGTGCTAAATTTGTTGAAAGTAGCATTCATGTGGAATGGAACAGGAAAACAGAAACCAAGACCCAAACAATCACATACTGCCAAATGTTTACTTTTGTCTGAAGCTATTCAGCATCCTTTTGTTTGCCTGGATGTTACTTCTTCTTGCCCTTTTTTTCCCTACCCTCACAGAGACTGAACATATTCTAGATCTACCAAAGCCAGACAACCTGATTGGCATATGATGAAAGTGTTTCTAAATTATGGACCAGTTCTCTCCACCCTCAAAAACAGGTAAGTATGTTGGAATGACATGCATGCTTCCAAGCTTGCTACTGGCCAAACTTCTCCCACCCCTAACCCCAATAACTACCTTATGGGAAACTCAGGTGGAAAAACATCTCTTTTTCACAGTTTGGCTGCACAGAGATCTTTCAAAATTATGGAGAGCAGTAGGCCCCCTCAAGCCAACCCCCGCTCCATGTATGCTGCTCAAAGTTTTTTTTTAAAAAAAAATCTGCATACCTCCTGCAAGTACCTGACCCCTTAAGAAAGCAGCACCTCTTCTCTGCTTCCTCAGGTGTGACACCCCAATGCCATCATGCAGTGAGCAGGATATATGTGGCTGAATGGGGCTTGGTAAAGCTTCAAGACAGCCAACTGTGATTTTTCTCTGATCTCAGTAAGGCCTGGGAGCAGCACTAATCTAAATCAGTCCTACGCACTATTTACATATTCCAGATTTCACACTGGTACACTGAGTTCTGGTGAAAGTTTAAATGCAGACTCCCAGCTAAGGGTCCCAGGGCAGATGTCACCAGCAGGCCCTATTGGTGTGCTGGGATTGCAGCATTTGCCTAAGGATGTCATGTGTAAGGTTGGGCCTGTACCCAAGACTGCAGTGCCAGCAACTAGAGCAACACCATCCAAGAAAATGCTCCACTGTGGTGTGGGAAGGCTTCTGCCCCAACTGGAAGCGTCTGACTAAGCACACGTTATAAAATAATGTTCTGACCATCCCACTGCAAAGAGTAAATTGCCACCCAGACTTTTGCTGGGACCTGCTCTAGAAAATAGTGCTAGGTTAGCAGTAAAGCCCATGGCTTTGAACAGATAAGGCCTCTCAATTTCACCTTCAAGCCTCAAAAGGATTCTAGGCTAGGAGGGACTTATGTTTGAGACCCTCAGCAGCCTCCCAGTCAGAATCCTAGGCTACATGATCCAATCACTTAACAGTGTGTGAGGCAACTCTTTATATCTCTTTTTAAGCAAAGGTCCTTGATTCTTTAGAAGCATCAACCTGTCAGAAGTAAAGCCAGACTTGGAGTTTGCCCCCCCACCAATGTGCTTCCTCCTTCCCCTGTTGATTCAAAGAACAGTAGTCTTCAGTGCTACAGAACTGCTGCCACTGACCATTTCCCTGCAGGTTAGTTTTCACCCACAATATGGCAAAGGAAGCCACAGTATCAAGGGCGTCCAAGTAGCCTGCAGTCCTCTTCCTCCAGCTGCCAGCATCAACTTCTTACTGCTTGCAGGTATAAACCACTTCTTCCTGCATGCACTGTTGGCATTCAACATAGCAGCACCACTGCACCTGGCAATGGCAGGAGAAGGTCACCATGCGAGTCTGGATGTTGTAGCCCCGTCCACAGCACATACTGTCACAGTTGGCCTCACGGGAACACGTCCTTCCTGCAGTGCCCACTGAATACCTGCTGGGCCGGCAGAAACTGGGAGAGTCCTCCATGTAAACCAGGTCAGTGGGGCGGGGAGGGACTGGGCCTTTGGCCACATGGCCATGGTGCTGGGGGCTCACCAGCTCCGAATGGCCCACAGCATCATTGGTGGCACTGAAGACCTTGACAGCACTATCATAGCGTAACTTGAGAAGCTTCCCTGTCTCATGGAAAGGGGACAACTGTTTCCAGCAAGTTCTCACAGCGCATGAGCCAGAGACACCATGACACTTGCAAGTGGTCTTGAGGCCATTTTTCACAGCCTGTGGAAGAGAGAAAAGGGCAAACAGCTAATCATTGGATACCAGAGTCATGAATGATGAAATGAAAAAAGGCAAAGGAAGTTTTGCAAACAATCCAAAAGCTTAGAAGAAAAGACCACAAAGGTCACTGACTAGTTTTGCAAAGCATATGTTCTTTTAAAAAGCAAGAGAGGAATGAGTGCTGAAAAGCATGTATAGCAAATCAGCAGAAAAAGGGATTCTGCGCTCCACACACTTAAAAATAGTCCAAATTTATTCTTTAAAAAGCCCAATGCATTTCAGCCTGAATATAAATTGATTGGCCTTCTTCAGGGGCTATAATAAAAGTAATCTATCTATCTATCTATCTATCTATCTATCTATCTATCTGGGACATTTCCATGGCCAAGGGGGTCTCCAAAATTCAAACTGCTATACTATAGTTAGTCCCAGCTAAAGTAGTTCCATTGACTCAACAGAACTTGCCTAAGTTCCCCTTGATTAAGTGGATATACTAGGACTTACAATTGGATTTAAGCTCAAGTTCATTTCACTATGTACCTAATACTGAACTGATAACAAATGTCTCAAATGGTCAGGTAACTGACAACCTTACTTTACCCCCTTGAGATCTAGAAATATGTATAATGCAACTTAGAAAAACACATGGCTTTCAAACAAAGACATAGATCTGGTATCCTAAAACTGTGGGGTGGGTAGGCAGAATAGCCCACTGACATTTCAATTTACTACTTGTCTTTTTCTAGGCAAGTCATGAAAGGCCTCCATCCTCACCTTGATGCCCACATTAGTATTGTGGATGTCCACCTTGGCCCGCAGGTCTTTCCCAACCTTCTTCTGACCCAAAAAGTTCTTCAGAAACCTCGTGCTGTACTTGAGGTTGTCTCCGCACACTCCCCACTGCCAGGCCTTGCGGTTCTCCAAGTCTGGAGAGTCGTCACAGGTGCAGCGCTCCATCCGTCCCGCACTGCACGCCCGAGCAAGGGAATGAGTAAGTGCTGCTGAAGACACAGCATACAAAAAAGCTGTTTCTTTGAAACCTGGGAGAGAGGAAGCATGCAGCCAGGAATGAGGAAAGAGATTAGGAACCAAGAATAATGGTTGTTGTTGCTCTTGCTGTTGTTGTTATCATCTTCCCATCTTTGTCCCATTCTGGGACTTAAGGCAGCTTACAATAGCTAAAATAGTTTTGAAAAATTCATTGTACCAAAGTTAAAAATGGAACAAAAACTATCACTAAAATTAAAAGCCATTAAAACCAAAGCATTACAAAAAACAGCGGCAAATATAACAACATAGAACATGAAAGTCTCCTTTCCCCTGAGCAATCAGCACTCAAAGGCCTGAAACAAAAAGGTCTTCATCTGCTTACAAAGTTATAGCAAGGAGCGGGCCAGTCTAACCTTTCTATGAAGGGAGTTCCAGAATCAGCAAGCAGCCACCAAGAAGACCTTCTCTCATGTTTTCACCAGATATAACTGTGATGGTGATGCAACAGAGACAAGGGCCTCCCAAGAAGATTTTGATTAATGGCTGCAGGGGGTGGGGGGGAGTTGAGTGTAATGTAAGGGAAGCAAGTTGTTATTTATTTACATTGCTTTCAGTTTATTTTTAGTGTCAGAGATGGGGAGAAATGCTTGTGGGATTTTCCTCTATATTTCAGCAAGATAGCCTGGCTGGCTTTGGCTATTATGCACTTTGATTTAGGTGGTGCATGGGAAGCAGGCAATAAAATGTCCTGGGCTAGCCCTACCCTGCGATGTATGCCCCCCCCCGCAAACATACACACCGTGGCTGACAGAATATACATGTCTGAAATAATCTAAACTAGAGGAAAAGACTCAGCCTTCTGCCTTCTTCTACTCACTGCTCCAATGAAGCAGCTTGCATTTAACAGCAACAGGTCTCCTACCCATTCATACAGTGCCTGTGAATTATTATTTTAGCCAAATGAGTGAGGAAACTCCAAGGAAGGGGCTGCGTTTAACAGCTGAATTCAGAAAGGAAGGCACTGCTGGAGAGGAGCTGCAGTTGCCAGGGCTAAGGCATAGGCCCTTTTCATCTTGAAAAAGGTAGTGAGATTTTTCAGTTATTTATTCAGGAGGGAACTAAAGGAGTAAATTCTTTGTGGCATAATTTCTATATTGCATTTGCATCTTTTTAAAGTTTTTGTTGAGGCAGACAGACAGACAGACAGACAGACAGACAGGTAGAAGCTAAATGTTGCAATACTACTCAGGATAACAGGAAGAAGAGTCTGGCAATCATGTCCTGCATTGGCACCTCACTGGATGTACAGAATTTTTTAGGACAGTGTATATGTATCAAATTTAATATGCAATTTATTGTATTGTTGTCAAGTATATGTATAGGAACTTGGATTGCAATTGTGTTTGCAATATTCAATTATAGTTGGCTCCACAGAACCTATAAAGGAGTCATACAAGGGGGTAAATGAACCTGAAAGCTTTCAGTAGGCTAGAATCTGGAAAGCCATGTCTCCCTATCTGAGCCTTTCTGACTCTTTAAGTTCTTCAGAGGACTGACTGACTGAATTGATACCACACTTTTCTCCTGGGCTTTCTCACTGCCCATTTTAATTTTCTAATTCTTTAAATCAAGTTTTTAGTTGTATCCTGTTTTAACTTTGTTGTAAGCCATCTCGGGACCCTTGTTGGGAAAAAGGTGAAATATAAAATTATCATACAATCAAAAGGCTCTCATGCAATCAATTCCAGCTCAATGCTGGCAGGAATCTTCCTTGATTGGTCTCCCTACAGTTCTGGTGTAAATGCTAAATCCCAGCTTGAACTCTTTCTCCACTTCATGTTCAATAGCTTAAAAACTTCTGTGATAGTGACCTAATCCTTAGATTTTAGTTATGCTGTTTTCCATGTATGGCAGAATTTCCTTGAATTTTACCAGTGCAGCAGCACGCTCTGCAAAAGTAGCTTTGCTGTTATATCACAGTTGGCCCAGTTTATGGATCAGCAACACATGGAAACACGAATAAATCACTTGAAAATTTTTTCTTCTGAAGAACTGCAAGACATTCTTTTTTCTGTCAAATATTTGACTGAATTGCCAGTTCTATGGGAGTGTTTTTTCCTCTATGGGGCTCTTTCACACCACACAATTATAGAGCTATGACTCCTCTTCAACTGCCATGGCAGCATCCTATAGAATCCTAGAGTTTGCAGTTTAGGAAACACTAGAGCTCTCTAGATGAGAATTTTAAAAAGCCCTCTCTGAACTACAAATCCCTGAATTCCATAGGATGAAACCATGGCAATTAAACTAGGCCAGCCCTTCCTCCTCAACCACCACAGAAACATAACCAGTCAGTAGAGGTGGGTCAGATCTTCCCATCCTCCTTTCACCAGTGCAGTTGGTAGAAAGCTTCTTTGGCAAAAGTTAACCCACTAAATCAACAGTAGCATGCACTTCCAAGCTGGCTAAGAGCAGGAGCTAATTTTTTTAAAAAAAAGGACAGAGTACTAGCTTATTTACAAGTATGAACTATCTACCCTGGGTTATTATTAGGGGTGGGCCAACCAAATCCTTGAATCCTCGAATCTTTGGCAGGGATTCAAGATTTGGGAATCTGAATCCCTGTACCAAAATAGGCAAACAGAATCTTTCGAATCTGCCCCTCAAACAGTTTGTTGGAGACCGGGACACTTGAAAACCTGGGAGACAGGGGCGCCTGAAAACTTGGGAGACCGGGATGGGTCTCACACGTGGGCACAGGTGATTGACCAGCAGACCGGCATGAAGCCTCACACACACTGGTGGCCACCATTCCTCCCTCCTGCTGCCTGTGCCCCTAGTGCTGCCTCTCCCTGCTGCTGCCTCCCTCTGCAAGGTAATTTTGGGATAGCGATTGGGAGGTGAGGGACAGAGGAGCAAAACTGAGTTTGTGTGGGGGTCTGGGAGCTTGTGGGAATGTCCCAGGGGGTCCCAAAGACTGCAAAAAGGGGTTCAGGGGTTCCACGCAAGCCATGCCAGCCGTACTCTCTCCTTCGCCAGCTTTCTTTGGTCAATTCTGGGATTAAGATTGTCATGATGCCGCTTCCTCTCTTAGTTTCTGTGTTTTGAATACATGAACACTTCAGTTAACCTGTTTTGAAGCTGCCTTTTAGAATGTCTTTTTATGCTTCTCAACCCCTTTTCTTTTTCCTCTGTCTGGCTGCAAGTTTATAAGCAGCATTGCCATTGGAAAGGTTGCAAAGGAGAGCTGGAGAAACACAGACTTTTGGTCTTGTGTTGCAGCAGCATGCCTGAGGTAAACAATGAATACCAAAAAACCTGAGCTGGGAAAGAATGGAATTCTAGTCTAGCTGATTCTATAGAAGGAGTGTGTGTGTTGCCTACAACAAAAAAGGTGAACAGTAGCTGCTTCCAGAATCGTTTATTGAGCATGCATTAATCTGTATTATTTTTTTATTTCAGACTGGAAGGTAGGGATTGGGAATTGTTGAGACAGGCCTAGAGATTTGACTTGAGTGTCCCTTGCAGGACTTGAGGGTAGAGAATTGACTGGACTAGAGGCGTGTGTGTGTGTGTGTGTGTGTGTGTTTTAAGTGCTTTCTTTGTTGCAGGACTTGAGACTTGGCTCTTGAGACTGCAGGGTGCAGAACTGAGATTGGACTAGAGGCTGTTTGTTTGTGTGTTTTAAGTGCCTGCCTTGTTGCAGGACTCGACTGGAAGGTACAGTCTTCTTGAGATTTCAAGGACAGCTGAACATTTCTTTGCATCACTCCCTTGCAAAGCTCTAATTCTGGGGTTTGTAGTTTTACAAGGTGTCATAGCCTTCTCTGCCAAAGTGTGCTGGTGCATCATCAAACTACAGTCCCCAGGATGCCAGAAGGAGCTATGCAAAGAAAAGCTAGTTTTGACCTGGATTATCTCTGTACTGTAGCATGTGGCCCTGTTTATACAGGCAGGAAAATATGAGATTAATCCACATTTTCCTGCCTGTGTAGAAAGGGCCTTCATGTCATTTTAAATCTGGGGAGATCCTGAGGCAAAACTATGACAATTGTCCTGGCCAGATTTCTTCAGAGGGAGGTTTGCCTTTGCCTAGGCTTTTGCTAAGGCTGAGAGAGTGTGTCTTGCTCAAGATTATCCTTCTTTCCCTTGCTTTTTAAACCCTTTTTTAAAAAAGGATTCGAAAGATTTGAGATTCGTGGATTCCTAGAACCTTCCAGGGATTCAGATTCGTAAAATTCTGGATTCGTCCTATCCCTAGTTATTACCATATTTTCATTAGGAACAGGGTTAGCCCAAGACATTTTGCCAGAGGCAAGGTCCACAATACCTAACGCCAGCTCCATTATTTTGGCATATAAAATGCTACAGGCTTCCTCTTCCTGGCAGTGGTAACACAATAAAAGCATTTACTGCCTTTTCTTGACACTCAGCTTCTGCCTTCCCCTACCAGATCTGCCACCTCTGACTAATGGTAGGGCCAGCCCTCATCATGGACTAAATGACATCCCAGCAAAGTGTGTGGGGAGAAGAAAAATCCAAAGGGAAAAGCCTAGAACTCCCTCTCTGTTTGGGGCTTTTGAAGGCTGACAGAGAGGCACTCCTACCTCGCTTCAGGAGGTCAGCTCTCCCATCCAGACTGCAGTTCCAGCGCTCATTGCGAAACTGATACTGGCACTCAAGGACTCCGAGCCGGATGGCATCTCGCAAAGTCTCAGCCAGCCCTGGTTCCCGCCGGCAAAGCCTTTTCTGCTTTCGGGAAAGCCGGAGCAGGTCACATTGCTTCAAGTGAGCCTTCCAGTGGGCAGGGTTTGTTGAAGGCCCCAGCAGAGGAAACTGAGTTAATGCTTCTTTCCCAGTGAGGCTAAAGGACAAAGAAGAAACACATCATGGCTTTTAAAAGGGCATAAAGCCAAGGATAGTTCATTACTATGAAATATCAATGGACCCAGAAAGAGTAGGTCTGTGTTCTGTTCTGGAATTGGGTGCAGTTCCAGGCCTCTCCAAGATTCCATTTGGTGCTGAACATTGACACAAGTTACTCCTATAAGGTAAACTTTGCTGGTGGTAAATGATGCAGCAGATGACCTACCACAGAGGAGCAGTCCAGCCCTTTCACTGATGGTGTCCAGCATCCCTTTACAGCCAATAGTAGAACTGGACCCTTGAAAAGCTAATTCTACCCAGAGCATCCCTGGCTGGTAATCCAATTCCCCATGGCTGGCTAAATGGGGAGACTCTGGGCTGGGTCCATCTGCCCCTCACCAAGCAAGGCAAATGAAGGATAGACTCCCAAGGATAGTATTATGCAGAAACAAACGAAGAAAATCAAAGTCCACAAGCATGACCCCAATCTCTTCCCCTCTACTCTAGCAATGAGAACTGTATAAACAGGTTGCTAAAGAGAATACTCGCTCCCCTAGTCCCTTCTCAGCCTTCATATCTTTTCCCAGCCTTGAACTGCAAAGCTAATGCAACAAGTATCAAAGTCATTTACATAAATTAACCTTATCTATACCACTAGACCACTGCATTTGGTCATGATCCTGGCAAGGACTCTAAAACCCATCTGCCTGGTGGCAGGGGTCCAACTCACTACATTCTGGTTCACGTACAGAGAAGCCACATGGTTGCACAGTTGATGAGTGGCAGATGAATATGTGAACAAAGCTGGCTGCCTTTGAGCCACTTAGGCAGATGCGAAAACTGTCATTATGGGACATGGGCAATGGTTCCTGTGATGCACCCTGGCTATCACGTGCAAGGAGAAAACCAGTTTGGCAAGATAGTTTTGTTCCCTACAATTACTAATTATCCAGAGTTGATCAAACAAGTCTTGAACCTGAACACTTTTGAGAAGTTTAGCTTTATATCCAACACCTTCCCTACAGACACCTAGAGGGGAAAGAAAGATAACCAGGCACCAGCACATCAACAAAAGCTTATGGGGATGCAGTTATGGGTCAAAGATAATCCCCACAACTATACATAATATTCCTACAGAAAGATGTGGTACCCAACATACCACTCTGTGGAATGTGCCACCAGCCTTAAGAAATCAGCTACAGGAACCATGAAAGAAAGAGAGATTGGGAGAGAGGGAGAGATCTAAGATGTGAAGAGAGAAGTCAGTTGATAGGGTTCACTCTAATAATTGCACAGAAAATATGTAGGGTTACAACTAGCCACATCTCTCTACCAGGTTGCTACAGAAAAGATAGCAGGAAAGTACTTACACTTAAATCCAACAAATGAAATTTGGAAGTAATAGTCAAAATGTTTAATGAGCTCTTCACCTTGGCTGGATCAACAAATTTCCAAAGTTGCAGACAATTCCAAGATGTCCACATTGAAATCTACATTTTGGCAGACACTTGTTTCTACAACTGCTCTGTGGTTTATATTTATATTTTATATTTTAGAAATATAATGATGCATCACTAATGTAAAAAAATACATATAGACTTTATAACTACCACCAAAGGAGACTTGAGAGTACAAGAAATGACAAGAGAGAGCTATCTCGAGTTACATCCACACAATGCCTTTTTTCTCAAATTGCCATCTATTGCTTACTCACTTTTTATGACAGATACAGTCATCGCTGTCAGAAAGTGAAGAGTCATGTCTTTTCTGCACAGCTTGAAGTAACTTACTACTCATAGCAGCCTTACCTGAAACAAGTTACTTCTCACACTAATAAGACCGTTCCTTCCCTTAAAAATGTATTGATTGCCAAGTTACTGCTTCAGAGGTGGACTAATACTTTCAAGGTATTATCAGGGGACTGGGTGGAAGTGTGCTTCTTGATAAAAGGCTCTTGTATCTCCCTACCTTAGTAATACGAAAGGACGGAGGCAGGGGAAGAGTGCATTTGTTACACCTTCAAACAAGGGTTTTGTACTACTCAGATCAGTGCTCCTCTTTGTTTCCATTCCGTCTAGTTCAAAAGGAGAAGCAATGGTGCAAAAACTGTGGCAGCCATATTTGTTCAGCTGGCAAAGCAACACAATACTTACCTAGTCCAGGAGGCGTAGCTGCCTCCTTTCTAAGTTCCTCCACAGTATTATTTTGAAACAAGTACAATGGAGGCAAGGAGGAGCAAGGTCCAGTGTTGAACTGAGTGGAACAAGACACAGGATGAGGGTTTCTTTAAAGTTTAAGTGTAACAACAACACAGTAATGTCCCAGCTACCTAGCATAATTATGGTAAGAATATGCAAGACCCTTTTAGTAAAGGGCAACACTCCCCACTTCATCCCCAAATAATGACTAATGTAATGACCAACATAGCAATCAATGCAATCCATTTCCCTGGCTTATTAAAAAAAAAAAAAAGGCCACAACAAATTGTTCAGATGGGTAACATAAAAACTCAAAGCTCTGGTTTTCTGTGCTGAAAATTTCCATCCTTCTCCAAGTTGATTCTTACTCTTTTTGTAGAGGGGAGAGAGCAAATGGCACTTGTAGTGTCCACCTGTTGAGAGGGAAGTGTGTCTTTCAAGGCTATGCTTTTATGTGCATCCACCCTTATATGCTTAATTCTGTACAGATATCTGTGACAGAACAATCGATAATGATGTAGAAAAAGGATGGTGTGAGCCACAAGACTGCAAGGTTAGGAGAAAATATCAACTACTCCTACACAGGACATTACTGCTAGCAAAAACTCCACTCAGGAAACAAAATTATTATTGCTCACCCAATAAAGGTAATTTCCTTCTGCTTACTGCTCCTTCCTCAGCCAAAAGACCTCAGGGAATCCATATGAAGACAGAATCTGAGCTAAAGCCCTACCTGGGACCCTTTCATACTACAGTTATAGCACTTTGATTCCTCTTTAACTACCATGTCTACATCTTATGGAATCCCAAGGTTTGTAGTTTGGGGAGGCACTAGAATTCTCTGGCAAAAAATTCTAAATAACCTTCCTAAGCTGCCAATCCCAGGATTTCATAGGATGTTTCCATGACAGGTAAAGTGCAACCATAGTGTTTTAATTGTATAGTGTGAAAGCACTCCTGATCACTGAGAACCATAGGCACCTCTGACCATAGTTACAGCTCTGTGGTATCCTACAAGCCATAGAGTGGGGAACCTCACTCCCTCCAGATGTTTCGCACTACAAGTCCCTTGCCATTGGTCATGCTGGATGGGGCTAAGGGTAGTAGAGGCCCAAACATCTGAACAGCCAAATTTTTCCATTCCTGCTACAAGCAATATTGAATATCTGTGACTGGTTTCTTTGAAGAATGTCACTCAAGGTCTTTTTTTTTTAAAGACACACACATACACAGCATCAAATACCTCTTAAGTGGGCTGCAAAATTGATCCTTTTACCACAAGCCATTCTGGTTATTTAATACACACAAACAAACCAAGACTATTTTCCCACCTCTGGGAAAGAAAAAACATAGATCCCGTATTTTACATCCACAGATGACAAAGCAGTCACCTTAAATCACTTATGGAGAAAAGTTTCATTTTAGTGTTTGCTTGACAAAGACTAAAAATGAAAAAACTGTTGAGAGATCAATTCCTCTCTCCCTCTTCACTTATAATTTTGGGTACATCTGGCATCCAGTCTTGAAAAATTCCTTACACCTCTCTTTAGCTGTTATTCATTGGTTATTCCATGCTTCACTAGCTCCGAAGACTGGACACTTGCTGGACCTGACAACATCACTTGCCTCCAGGTAAAGTTCTGCATCAGAACCTATGATCTATCAAGCATACCCAGTGAGCAGCCAAAAGACCGCCAGCTGTGCTTATCGCAACAGTGGAATGCTCCTGCCTTCTTACCAGCCCAGAACTCTTCTTACAGCCATTGGGTGATGCTGATTAATCATTAAGCAAGTAAATTTCCAAATCACCACACCAAGCAAGATGGCGGCAGTTTTATCAAAATATAAGCTCCATGGCTGTGCACGACCTTCCTACCCAGTTGGGGATCAGCAATCCCTTCTCTGTAATCATTCCCTCTAATACGAACTCAAAAATGTACATTTGCACGTGAAAATGAGACAACTGCAAAATAAAACCATTCTTTCCTACATGCTCATGGGACTTCCTAGGGATGCAGTAGTGGATGCACTTGCACACTATGAGAAAAATGCCTTTAAAAATAACCAACTCAGAAGAATTAGTATGAGACTTCAGAATTACTGAAGTCAGATTATCATACTTACATTTTTGCCTGCACATCCAAATGTCAACTCCCCTCCCCACCCCCCCGTGGCAGCTGATTGCTCCCGTGTCAGTAGGACAGAGAATCTATTCCAGGTTTTTAGATTTGGAGCTATCCAAGGTGTTGAACATGTTTAGTATTAGGATCAGCATCTTGGAGAATTCCTTCAAACCCTGAGTTAAAACGTAGAATGGATTCACTGCCCAACTGACGTGGGAGCCATCGGTCTCCACTAATCACCCACTTCACCCATTTTTTCCTTGACCTGGTTGTCATGAGCCACAGTCTTTAAGAATCACAACTTCTCATGTCATCCAGACCAGGAAAATTAACAGATTTAGAAGAAGTTAGGATCTTAACCTTCAATTTGAAGTTGTTCCTGGTTTGTTCTGAATCTGGTAACTTCAGTTTCAGCAAACTAGCCAAACTGTGGAGTTGTCAGCGCCACCAGAAGTTCTAAATATCCATAGACTATATTATGATTCCCAAGCTTGGGTCCCAAGATATTGTTTGATTGTAACTCACAGAAGTCCCAGCAACCATGGCCAATGATCTGGGATTCTGAGAATTGTAGTCCACAACATCTGGGGACAAAAGGTTGGGAAACACCAGCACAGACATACAAGGTATTGTGACAAGCCTTTTTTATTTGCCCTCAGATTGGCGTGGCAGTTCCAGTCCAATAAGGTGCCCTGGCAATAATCACCTTGCCCTGACTCCACTCTTTTATTGCAACCTTTGTATAACAGGGCTAGAGTTTCAATTTTCCTCAGAACCAGACTGTTTATTTAAGGTAGTGTGTTTTCTTTATTTCAGTGACTTTAGATAACTCAGACCAACTCAGCAGTTATAAAACAAACTGTAACATTTATTACAATAACAGTGGGAATAAAGTATCTTGTTAGCATTCAGTTGTGGTGCAGTGTTGATATATTAGCTGTTTCAACTTCTGGAAGACTTTGACGCTAATCCCTGCTTTAGACACTAGTTCCTTGTGTCTTTTCCTCAGCTGCTTAATGACAAACCAAACCACCCTCTCTGTGGCTCATTCTCACTGAAAACCCACATGGAGACTTTGCTTTATATAGAATTCCTCTCAGCCATAAGCTCCTCCCATACACACCACTGTGTTGGATTTCATTCTTGAGGTGCTATTCTAGTTGCCTAGCAACTTGCCATCATGTTGCACTGGCAGTCTAAACAGCTAACCAAAACAATTTTGTCACACCTGTTATCAGTAGTATTAGCAGTATTTGCTTTATTGATATCCCATCTCATCCTCCAGCATCAGAATGCAAAGTGGCTTACAAATTAAACTAGATAACAATACAAATAAGAACATACAAAATATTACATTAAAAATTAATTCAGCTATCCATACCGTTAAAAACAACATGTTTAAAAGAATTTAAAACCCAGTTTTTAGAAGCACTGCAGCACTCTATTAAAGCCCTTTTTTTAAAAAAAAAACAACCAGATAATTCTGAAAGGTCTGAGAGAACAAAAAGCTAAAAGACAGCAAAGAGGGAGCTACTCTATGAAGAGAGTTATATAACCAAGCAGGCCCTCTCCCACATTTCTATCAGACATACCTGACGTGCTCAGGGCCTGGGCAGGCTTATATAGGAGAACAGGACCATCAAATAGCCTGGACCCAAGCTGTATATTATTTAGGAACCATGATGGAATCATAGTGCTGTCATTGTGTAATGTGAAAGGGCCACTGGTGCAATCAGGTAGCATTCCTATTTTATAAATGAGAAACACTGAGACAGAGAAACAAGCAATTAGCCAGCTTTAATAAGGCTCCTTCCTCACAATCTCATTCTTTGTTTACCCTAAAAATCAAAAACTCTGAAAGAAAGCAAGAAACCTAGCAACAGACTCCAATCTTCCCTTCTGCCCATCTCTGTCTTAGCTCTAAGGGTCTGACCAGAGCAACACTGATCACCTGTTGAAGAGAAAGGTACACCAGTCTCAGCTGAAGTGCCCATCATATTTGCATACCGGGATAGCCTCTGAAACTAGACTTTCAGTGATTGAACCAGCACCTTCTCCCAGGTATGCAAACCAGACAGTATGCATGGTTCACCTGGACAATAGAGTCAGCCAGACCTCCATATCCATGGATTCTGTATCCACATATACAACTATCCATGGCTTGAAAATGTTTTTTAAAAAATTCCAAAACGCAAACTGATTTTCTCATTTTATACAAGGGACACCATTTTATTATGCTACTGTACCTAATGGGACTTGAGCATCCACAAATTTTGGTATCCTTGTGGGGTTCCAGAACCTAACCCTAGTGGATACCAAGGGCCCACTCTACTAGTATACCTCATGCTCCTTGCTATCTTCCCAGCACCAACTTATCAGTGTAGCTCAGTGTCCAAGCCCTTCAGTAGTAAGAAGAGGATACTCTAACTCAGTCTGGAGGTCCAAAGAACCTGTACTTTCAGCAAGCTCATTCTCATGGGAAAAACCTGAAGAAAGGGATTATAAATAAGCTTTCTCAAGAATGAACATGCCTCTGTCCAGAACATCTCAAAGTTTGTGATATTTGCTATAGCTAATCAGAAACACTAAGCCCTTTCACACTATACAATTATAGCGCTACGATTCCACGTAAATTGCCATGGCAATGTCTTGTGGAGTCCTGGAATGTGCAGTTCAGGAAGGGGTATTTAGAGAGCTTTAGAGTGTCACCAAGCTACAAGCGCCAGAATTTCACAAGATGTGGCCAAGTGGAGTCATAGCACTATAGTGTGAAATGGCTCAAACCTGGAGCAGCACAGATAGTTATCTGAATGGTGTTTTGCCAACCCAGGCTATCTTCTAGAGTAGAGTATGAATCTGTATGAAGAACTCTAGGGCTTGAAAGACTGGAAAAGAAAAAAGGGCAGTCAAAATCCCATTCCTTAGTTCTGGTGGGCATTTCCAATACACTGGCAAAAAGAGCCAAAGGGATGAAGAAGCAAGAGGCATTACTGCTTACAGAATTTAAGGGCTCCAGCAATGCAGATGAATAAACAATTTGGGCTTTTGGGCTTCAGCATACAAAAGAGGTTTCAACCTTCCGAAGACATATTTGGAATGTCGACAGAATGCTGTGGGTCCTCTTACAAAATGGCTGCTCGGGGAGGCTTGTCCATGCACAAAATGGCTGGCATGGCAAGTGAGTCACAGATGACCTGTCCAAGCAAGCAAAAATAGGGAAGCTAAAAGTAAACAACTTGTTCAAGACCTTAGGTACAAGATACAGGTGCTATGGCTGCCGGCCCGCCAGATTTCTCATGGAGTTTTCACCTCAAAACCACTGTTTTGAACCCATTTTCTCATTTAACACTGATTTCACCAAGGTGAACAAAGAGATGAAACTTAGACAAGTAACCTCACTACAAATCAGAGTAAAACAAAAATGGGATCTGAGCCTTAAAAAAACAAAAACAAATGAAATACCCCCTACATAATTGAGCAGACAAAGCCCAATAAAATATCTACTTCATTAAAAATGAACTGGTGATGCTTCAAGAAACTTAAGTGCAGATTAAAATGTTTTATATTTTAAAAACACCAATGCACATATACCATTAAAAACCCACCCTTCACTTAAACAAGCCAGCTAACACACAACAACAGCAAATCAACATCTTAATTCTCCATCAGTTGTTCAAGTGTGATCCTCTGGAACACTTTTTTTCTTTTTTCTGAGTGGCAGGACACACTTTAAACTAGAGCACTGAACAGCAGCCACTATTTTGATTTTCTAAAAATGTTTCTCAGGGCCATAAAGGACTCAGACACATTTTTGGAAATAAAGAAGGCACTGAAGAAAGTCAGCACTTCATTCTGCTGCATGGTAGCTTCACCACTGGTTCGTCTGTTTGTTTTGTTTTTAATTTCAAAAAGTCTAAAACCAGTGTATGGAGGTCCCAAGGAAGGTGCCCATAAAAGAACCAATATGAGGTTCCAGCTAGGAACACAATGGCTAAAGAGCAGTATATTATTTATATTGCCTTACATTGCTGTAACTGATGAAGAAAGAAAGACGACATTAAGGTTAACTCATTTGAAACATGGTACTGGAGGAGAGTTCAATAGATACATGGACTACCAAAACGACTCACCAATGTGCCTGAGAGCACATTTGCTGAGAGCCAAGACAACTAAACAGAGGGTACTCTACTCTGGACACATTATGGGACAACACGATTCACTGGAAGAGATTATAATGCTCAGTAAAAATACAGGGTAGAAGCAAAAGAAGGCCACCACATTACAAGTGCATTGATTCAATTGGGCAAGCAAGACCTGAGCAGCACCATCGATGACTGTGGCTCTTGGAGATCTTTCTTTCAGAGAATTGCAATAAATCAAAGCCAACAACACATAACTACTACTCACAGAGCCAGTAAACACAAAGAGCTTGAGCTGTGTCAAAGTCTTTTGAGAAGAGCCCCATCCCATGTGTTCCAGGTTTGTATCAAAGCCCAGATTAACAATATTTGATTTGATAACAATATTTAGTTATGCCTTTAAAAGATTACAGTAGGTCCCCTTGTATCTGGCATACATTCCCGGACTTTTCGTGGATAACAGGAAATGCTTTTTTTTTCAATGAGACAAACGACATAGGTATAGAGACAAATATGCAGCTTGGAAAGGAGGCCCTGAAACTTGACAGAACTTTAGAATCGAGCAGAAAAAAAGGCTTTGTAGCCATTAGCTGCAGTCCAAAGCTAGCGCACAACTGATAAAAATATAAAAATTAACAACAATGTACAGTCAAAAAAGACTGGAACAAAATGTTTTCAGACCACATGTCAATGTGGGTATGTGAAATTATGTGTACCAGTCATGTGGCTATCGGGGACCTAGTGTATTTCAGAAAGAAGCACACATGGTCATGCTAAACCTCTCTAAGTAGTGCTGAATATCAGCTACTAAAAATTCAGCAGAAAATTTCACAATGAATGTGGGCAAGTAATATGGAGTTGCCAGATTTCTTTCTTTCTTTTTTTTAAACTAGCCTCTGCTCTGGTGCCTTAACAGCAGATTTGCAGAAAAATTAGCGGATAACAACAGTGGAATTTAGCTCAGGGCTATTATCTGACCAGATTAGATCCATTGAACCAATGGGATTTATGTAGGTGTTGATTTGTCAAATTCCTAATAACCCCAGTTAGCTGGGATTAATACTTCAATTAATCCCTTATTCCAAAATAAAAAAAAATCACTTGTTAATTTCTGCGGACAGAGTGCTGATAAAACTGCAAGAGCAGGTCAAGCTAATTTTCCTCCTGGTCAGCTGGCACCCTTTGTGCAAGGAGCAATTTATACCTGTGCTCCAACAGATGTGGTGACAACAGACTTTCAGACACAATGAAAGGTTCTGTGTTTTTCTTTCAACCTATACTATCTCTTAGATCAATCTTCCCTAGACTGGTAGCCTTCAGACCTGCTTAACCATTATTCCTGTAATCCCCAGACAACATGACAATAGTACATTTAGAGGCTGAGGAAAGCTGTCCTAATTTTTTAAAAAATAAACTTGGTTGTATTCTCATCTAGAAACAAACATAATTCTTAAAACTGAGCAAAAGCATACAACTTTCAAATAGGAAATAAATAAAGTTCCTTGGGAGGCATTCTTGGTATCTCTTCCATAACTGAATTCCTTACCTTCAGAGACATGACAGATAAAAGCTGAAGCGTGGCTAGACTAACTAACTAGCATTTGTAAAGTATTTCATAGGCATTAAAGTATTAATCCTTATGAGAGTTATTACAGGTGGGCCAGTATTATTATCTGGAACAGCTGAGGCCTTAGGCAAGTAACCACTTGATTTACAAGGAGTTTTACCTCACACATTTAGCCACTGCCCTATATGAGGAGTTTGTGCCAGCCCTTATAAGTCATTCTCACTGGGAATTTTAATTTCATTTTGAAGTATTATATACTTACTTTTTTCCGTTGATTCTTACCATATAGTTCTAGATTTGAGCCAGCTGTAACAAATGCCCTTCACGTATCTGGCCCACCTTAAACCCAGTTTAATAGGATAGCACCAAGACAACTGCCTCCAAAGATGAACAAAGGACCTGGACAGAAACCTTCATTCCACATGGCTTTTCTAAAACAGCACGTCCCTCTGTACTTAATTTTATAGCCGTGAGATTCTGCACAACAATGCATCTCCAGCACACACTGGGAAATGAGGATTTCCTTGTGAGACTTTGGTTATTTCCATACTAGACTGTTATAGTGCTATTATTCCACTTTCAACATCCTATGGAAGCAGTTTGCAAACCCCAGGATTCCATAGGATGTTAGAAGTGGAATAATAGCGCTGTAATAGTCTAGTGTGGAAGTGTCCTTCTTACCTTGCTTTAATGATGATGCTTGCTTTTTTGTCTGAGGTCACATCAGAACACAACAGTGTGGTGTTTCTGGTCAGCCTCAAAACTCTTACATGACCATATATGCATCTGCCAGCCTTTGGAAATATACAAACGATACACACTCAAATTCAGGAATCTTTTTCTGGAAGAATCTCTGCTAAGCAGACTCTTATTATTTCTATTTGCCTGAGCAGGAAAGGGAAATAGCACAGATTTAGAAGCCTCCTTTACTCTATTTCACATCCAAAAGAGTGCACAGGTCCAGAAAACAAGTTTAAGCCCACAAAGAGCTGTGAAATGTTTTCCTTTAAACGAGAATCCCCAAAGATCTTGGAAGTTTTAACCTAAAGGCTAATTTTCCCTTGCTCACACTAAGAGTCCACAAAATTCCCTGAAGTCTGTATCTCAGAACTTCAGTTTTCAACTTTTAAATTCAAGAAAACAAAATTCTAAAGTCTACTTTGAGTGGACTTCCAACTTTCTGAATATGTATGTATGCATTTCTTTCTCTATATACATAAGAAAAAAAATCTAGTGGAAGATGTTTTGGATTCAGCCTCAAGGAAGAAAGTTGGAAGCTCAAAATTCTACATAATTACTCAAATTGAAAAACTACAAAGTCCAATAAAATTGCATGCTTTTTTATGCACGTTCACTTGGAACTAAATCCCACTGAACTAAATAATATTTACCTCTGAGTAGGCATGCCTTTGATTGCCATGTACATGTTTATTTGAATAATTATTTTAAATCTGACAGATAAAAATTGAAGCTTGGCTAGACTGACTATACTTGATGTTAATTAAAGAAGCAAAAACTCTACTGTAATTTTCATCTGGGCCTTTCGAAATCAAAATTCAGACTGTAAAACAATCAGATGATTTTACAGAGAAAGAGATGTGGTTCTATTTAGAGATACAAACTATGAGAGCCAAAAAATCTAAATATTTACAGTATATAAGATTGTCAAGAAACATGTTGAAGCAGTGCTATCCTCCATCCATCATAACATAACCAGCCTAATTGCTATGGGGAAAGTGCTTTGTGGTTTATCAAACTCCTGCATTTTTCAGAATAAATTAGAGAACAATGGAAACTGGAAACTTGTCAGTGCTTTGTGGTTTACCAAACTCCTGCATTTTTCAGAATAAATTAGGGAATTATTAGAAACAGGAAACTTGCAAAAATTTTGCAAAACAAGAGAGCTTGAGCATTGCTAAGCATAATTTTACACAAAAACTGAAAATCTAAAATGTAGTATAAGAATCATACATATTTAAATCCCCTTGTTGGTTGTGAGAGGTATTCTATGCACAGAGTGTTTGCTTTCTCAGGAATGTTTGGTTGTTACAGCACAAATCAATGCGCATTTTTGTAAGTCCCACTGAATTCAATGGAGTTTATTCTCAGTACTGTATTTGCTGGCGTATAAGACTCACTTTCCCCCCAAAAAATACTGTCTGAAAATGGGATGTGTTTTGCACGGTGGCGTGTCTTATGTGCTTATAAATGTGCTTATAAATGGGTGTGTCTTATACATGAGTACATCTTATATGCCAGAAATATGGGTATATATTGGATTACAGCCCTATAGGCAGTAAACAACTTTTCCCCAAAACAATAAGAGTCATACCCCTACACACAAATATGGACTGGCGAAACAAAATCCACAGTCAAAATCCAGATTTTTCACACTTCTCTCTTTCAGGACAGACACGTATATATAACTCCCACTCAAACTGATTATCAACTATCATATAAATCCAAGCTTGGGAACACCTTACCTCAGCCCCTCTGTGCCCTCCAGAGGTCAATGTAATGATTCACATACCCTCCAACATTTCACAGATGAAAACCAGGACACATGTGGCCAAGCAACTTTGGGGCATGATCAAGATGGCCAAAGGTAATACTGAGAAAAGAGAAAAGCTAGGAGGGGTTGCAGTGCTTTGCTTTTCCCTTCTACAAAGAAGCCCAAGATCCCACCCTCTGCTCTCCTCTCCCCCTCTTGAGTTAATTGAGTTAAAACTTTGCACTTTGACATCAGTTTGCACTAATGCAAGCAGGCTGAGGACAAAGAGGAAAGTGTGGGAAGGAGAGAGAAACTAGGACATTTTAAAAGCAGATGAAAAAGTGGGATAATACAGGATTGAGCTGGACTGCCCCGGCCAATTTGGCACAGTTCAAAGGTATGGGACTGCACGGAACGAAGGATGATCACATGTAGAATCTTTTGTTAACTGGGAGACAGAGTTGGATCCAGATGTTGTTGTACTTAGAGCAGACCCACTGGAATCAATGGTACTTACCCCAATAATGATGTATCTTCTTAAAACATAAAAGAGGATAGGAAGTTTGCTGGATCAACCCAAGGAACTATCTAATCCAGCATTCTGTTCTCACACTGGCTGAACAGTTCTCTCTAGGAAATCTTCAAACAAGATATCACTGCCTATTGCCAGCAACCAGCACTGAGAGATACACTGCCTGCAATACATTCTAGATTTATTGCTCTCCTTCAAGCAGCATCAAATCTGGATCCAACCCAAATACTGTGCAACTAATTGCAAGTTTGATTCTAAAACTGCTGCTCTAAAGAGGTTGGCCCTCCCTATCCTGGAACATATAGCTATGAAAGTTCACCTGGGAGTGCCACCGCCTACATCATCAGAAGCAGAGCAGCCAAGCAAACTTATTCCAGCTAGCAACACTTTTTTTTTTTTTTACTAATGGAAAGAACTTCTCTAAATGTGTCAAATGAGAAACGAGGATCAAAACAACCAGATGTAGTAAAAAGGCCACCCTGCCATAGAAGTTTAAGCACTGAACTAGAACTCCAGGAGGGCAGGTTTCAAATCCTCCACCTGGCTGTGGAAACTCATTGGGTGAGCTTAGGCAAGTCACACTGTCTCAACTTCAGAAGAAGGCAATGACAGATCCTTTCTGAACAAATCTTGTCAAGAAAACCCCATAAGAGGGTCCCCATAAGTCAGTTTCCAATTCACAGGAAAATAGTAAAAAGGCAAGGAGTGTCAATAACCATAAACAAACACAACATTTATGTATGTACCTATACACAACCCCAAAATCCAAGCCCTGACTTGCCAGATGGGTTCCCCCAGCCAACTTACTACATTCACACTGCAAAGCAACAACTCTCATTTCCCCATCAATTGTCCCAGTCCGGCAAATGCAATCTGCAAGCTGACAAAACCTGCAGCAGTGGTTCTGCTGCAAGGAGAACTGAAGCTTGTAGAGGAGACAGAAGGAAAAAAATCATGAAGGCCATCTGTAATCCCTGAAGAACATGGATGCAAGTTTCAGAAACCCACATTTACCTTGAGTTGAATAGAAGCCAGGCTTTGACGGTGGAGAGAACAAGAGCAATAACTGGGCAACTGCAGCATGAAGCAGGATTCCCTGAACTGAACCCACTGAAGCAGCAGGAGTTAATCTTGGTATCCCACCTAATCTTGGAAGCTAAAGAAGGTCAGCCCTGGTTAGCACTTGGATGGGGAACTGCCAGTGAATACTGGGTACTGGAAGCTGTATTTCAGAGGAAGGAACTGGCAAAACCACCTCTGAGTATTCCTTGCCTAAGAAAGCCCTATGAAATTTATAGGGTTGCCGTAAGTCCACACTCGACTGGCAGGCACAAGTACACAGTACACTTCTGACTACCAACTCCTGAGGAGCCTCAAGTACATAGGAGTCTTGATAGTCCAATTTTCCCTGATGATTTCGGGTGCGGGGTGCTCAGCCTTGAAGAGGGGGTGAGTCCTATCTCTTCCACCCCCTGTTCCAAGACCCATGGTTTCATTGCAGAAAACAGATCAGATAAGTGAGTGTGCAGACATTAAAAACAAATAGGATAGGAAGAGAAAAGGGAATTAACAAGGCAACTTTATATAATATAAAGCAAGCCTCAGTGCCTTCAAAGGAGCTTACTTATAGGAAAGTGTGGATAAGACTGCCATTGAAAAACAGAGTCTGGGAGCCAGGCTTAGGCAGGCTTTGCAAAGAACCACTGAAATCAATACTCCATGCCAGTAATTCCTCAAGGAAGTCCCATTGAGTTCAATGTTTCTACTAAGCATGGAACCAACTCAGAGACCAAGAGAGATCTGGCAGAAAGTAGAGAAGGAAAGGAAGAAGAGAGCCAGGTTAAAACAGGTTAAAGCAAGAAAAAAGAAAAAGGAGAAAGAGAATGGAGAAGTGGGAGAGTTGAGAAGAAAAATCGGAAAAGAAAGGAAACAAAGCAGAGGCAAAAAAAAAGTGAAACACACGGGATGGCGCAGAAAGTGCGGCAGAAGAATTAAAACTAAGAACTGGAGGCAAAAGGAAGAACTGAAAAGTAAGGAATGAGAGTAGAAGGGGAAAAAAACTTTCTAAAAATGTAAGGTGGAAAGGGAAGGAAAAAAAGATAAGATGTAGAAATAGAAAACGATGAGAGGGAAAGAGAACAGAAATTGACAACAAACGCAAACCGGGTGGGAGGAAGGGGAAACGAAGCCCCCGAAGTGGGGGAAAGAGCCGCTGACCCGAAGTATGCGTCCACCTGGAGCACCAACAGGCAATAAGCGGCGGCCAAATAAAGGGGCGGCGGCGGCGGCGGCGGCGGCGGCAGGCTCTTCCCCGGCGGGAGACGCATGGTGCCGGCGACGGCTCTCCCCGCGTTGCGACCCGCCGCTCCCCTGGCTCGGCATGGCGCTGCGCTACCAGAGGCCGGCGCGCCGGGAGCCCTTTAAAGCGGCACCCGGGCGGAGAGGGTGGGCGCCCCCCTTTGGCCCCGCCCCCGGGCTGGAAGGTGAGGGCAAAAGCGCCGCCCTTCCGCCAGGGGGCGCGGCTCCCCAAGATTGCTCCTCGGAACAACCCCGAGCAGAATCCAGACTGCCGGAGAGACGTGTCTCCCCATCGCGGAAACTTCGGAGTTCATTTCGACCCAAGGGCGTGGTCCTGCGATGGACCACTCGGAAGCTGTAGGGGAGGGTGCCTCTGAACATGTGCAAAGTGATGTCTTATCCCCAAATAGAACTGCATAATAATAATAATAATGTTTAAAAATGTTTTTTTGCAGTATAATACTGATTCTAGTAATTTGGACTGTTTTTACCATGCTTATTATATTTTGTTATCTATTTAAAAAGGAAAAAAAAATCCTTTTTTCATAGAGTAGAGCAAGGAGTAATTTTTAAAACAAGACTAACAAGATCTGAAACTAAGGAGAGAGTCTCCTAGATGGGAGGGAGCAATATCCCAGCAGATTTGAACCTAGCTGCCCTCAGTGGCTTCCACCTCAGTGAAGTGGGGAATCCACTTTGGGTTTTTGTCTAACTTTAAAGGAGCTATCCAAAGTGCTGATCCTGACCCCAAGAATATATTAAGCACCTAGGACAGTTCCTTTAAAGTTCAAAAGAAAACCAGAAGAGCTAAATCATCTCTCTGGAAGCCACAGAGACTGAACCCCAGCAAACCCCTTTTCTGAGTTAAGTGTTCACCTTTTTTTCCCTTCTTTCCACTTTCTGACTATTCAATCAATTCTTAGTACAATGTTAAAGACTTTCTACTTTTAATCTGCTCAATCAATCAAACACTTTTATACCTCACTTTTTCCTCCAATACTAGAGCTCAAGGTGACTTACAGGGTAAAAGAAGTCCAAGTTCACATGTCACTAAAACATAGGAAAAGATATTATTAAAATAATATTAAACCATCTGAGCAATTAAAACCTTTTAAAACATGAATTTCAAAGCATAGCATAAAGGTAATAGAGCATTCTCCAACAAAAATCAGTTCCTAAAGGCAGGCTGGAATTGAAATATCTTTATCAGCCAAGAAAGCGCAAGAAGGGGGGGCAACTCAGCCTCCCCAGGAAAGGAGTTCCAGAGTCTGGGAGCAACTGCAAAAAAAGCCCCCTCCGGTGTTCCCACCAATTAGCTGATAAAGGTGGTGGAACCAAGGGAAGCTCTTCTCCCAAAGAAGCAGGTTTGTAACCAAAGACTCATTATTTCAGATAGCCTGGACCCAAGTTATATAAGTCCAGGCAGATCTCTGCCCTCTGTGCAAACCTTGAAGACCTCTAGAAGACAAGGCTTCAATGGGATAATGTCATACTACCCAAATTTATTCTGAAGTCCCAGTGTGCTCAGTGAGGCTGACTTCCAGGCAAGCGTGTATAGCAGAAGTGGGAAAAGTGTAAGCCCCAGGCCACATGAAACTCCCTAGGCTTGTCTTTGTGCCCCTGCAGGGCAAAAAAAAAAATTGCAAAAAAAGTTTTTGCTCCAAAATACACCAAGATGATTTCTGGGAGTGTAGAAGGTGTTTCCACATGTCTGGAGCCCCTCTCTACCCTCCAGATGTCAAAACAAATTTTTATGATTTTTTAAATGCCTCAAAATATCCCAAAATGCCTTCTAGGGACCTAGGAAGTCTCAAAAACATGCACTCATGCTTCATAAAGAGTGTTTGGGAACCATTTTTTTTTTCAGGAGCAGGTACAGCCCTCCAAGGTCTCGTAGACAGCCCCCTAGTCTTCCACAGTTGCCCACTTCAATGTCCAGGATTACATCCTTTTTGACCAAACGTTTGACTAAACCTGGGATGGTGAGGGCCACTGCTTTTCTTCCAGCTGCACAACAGCAGCCAAACTGGGTCCAGTCATATCCTAGCAGCCAAACAGTGGCATTTTCGATTGGATACAGAGCCATGGTTAGTGCCATCCAGCTGTTGTTCTGTAACGGGGGGGAAAGTGGTGCAGGAGGAGGTAATGGATATCTCACCCAGTTCCACTATCACAAGTCACCAAAAGTGCTCTGGCCTGTTTCCATTGAACAATGGAATCTTGCAGCACCTTGAAAATTAGCAAATTTAACTTGGCATATGCTTTCATGGATTGTAGCCCATTTCATCAGATGTGTAAGTATTGCCTCAGAAAATTATTGTACATGGTCTTTGAACTCAGGGAGTTCAGTAAGTAGGGTCAGTAGGAATAGAAGGATAAAAAGTACAAACAGTTTAATAGTCAAAATTTGCAACTAGTCATTGGGTGATTTTAGACTAGACTCTCAGCAGGCCAGCAGATAGAAGCTCCTGGCTACAGCTCAGAAACCAGGAAAGCTGTTATAAGTGCCAGTCAGAGAGATCTCTGGCTAGTTATTACTCCCCCTAGATAAAGGAGGAACAAAAGATTAACCATTAGGGTCTGGAATTCCCATTATTTGCATTTATTTACTGGTAAATGCATTATGAAAGTGAAAGACCAAAGGATTGACATTTTGCTTTTGCCATGAAATGCAGCTGTTAAGATTAGAAGATCTGGTGGCTCTATGCCAGCAACCTGCTTTTGTAAAGAAGAAACTTCCAATTAACCTCTGAAGTTATGAAAGTGAACAATCCTTTCAATTAAGATGGAACAGCAGAGCCTCCACAGCTATCTTCTTCCTGCAATCAAAAGCTGAGTAAGTCTGTTTGCCCTACAAATTCAGAACAAATGGATTAGAAAATTGGGCACTGATATCTTAAAAGAGAATACAGTGGACCCTCGGTATTCTCCAGGGTTTGGTTCCAGGTTCCCCTCACCCATGGATACCAAAATTTGTGGATGGTCAAGTTTTATTATATGCAGTGGTGTCGTAAAGTGGCATCCCTTATATAAAATGGCAAAATCAAATTTTGCATTTTGGATTTTTTAAATATTTTCAAGCAATGGCTGGTTGAATCTGTGCATACAGAATCTACAGATAGGGAGAGCCAACTGTAATTTAGGACTTAAGTACATAGATTTTGTGAATAGTCTGAACTGTATTCTATTTGTGAGATGGAATTGGGTTTTAACAAGGAGAAATTACAGCATGAAAAAGTATGGATGTTATCAGTGATGTTGATAACATTGTCTCACTGGCAGCTTCTGACTAGACACTGAAGTGAGTTATTAACTCTGTAACTGTTGGACTAAATGGAAGATGAAAATTTCTCAGGAACATTCCAAGGATATTTTACAATGGATTTTGGAGGAGCTATGCATGAAATTCCTAAACTGATAGAAGAATATGGTAGAGATTATGAGGAAGGAGTTCAGCAGCAAGGAACTGTGGCGAGACCTAAGAAAAGAGGGAGACACAGAAGCTAACATGAAGCAAAAGAAGACAAAAACCAAATGGAGAGAAAAACTCAAGCCAAGTCAATAGAGGGAGTTACTCACTTGGGAGAGATTTATGATCAAGAAACTTTGGTTTGTTAGAGTGAGATAGCAGCCCAACGAGATGGGAGAAGGGGGAGATGAATTTATAATCGACCTGTAAGTCGATTATAAATTGATGGTTGAATGAAACCAAGTTGATTAGCCTATGAGATTGAAGGCAGTGTGGGAAAGATGTCAAAAATAAGGGTGTGGCTCAGGACAGTGATTCTAAAATATCATGTCAGAAGCAACTTAGAAGAGTAATAAAGGGCAAAGATGGGAATCTGAGATGTTGTGAGTGCGTAGTCCTTGGAAAGGATGGCTGTGAGGGAAGAGGGGAGTTAAATTCAAAATAAAAGATTTGGCTTAAGCTAGGTTAAGATAAAGTTACAAATGTAGGATAATAATAACTGGGTTGGGTCTATGAATTTTGTAATAGATTTTATAAAATAAAATCGTATTCAAATATTTGGATTTGGAAGTGTCATTTTAAAAAATTCAATAGATTTACAGTTTTAATTAGTGAAAATATTATGTAATTAAACCAGTAAGTAGTATTTAGTAAATTTAGTAACATTATTATTATTTAGTAGAATTAATGTAATTACTATGTAAGCAATTTGTAATAGAAACTAATATAAAGATATTATGCTAGATACATTAACTTTTTATTTGCTTTTGCTTCTCCAAAGCATGTACTAGAAGAGTAAGAAGAAGAGAAATATTGGATATTTCTTTTTGAGAGGCGGAAGTTGATTCTTTTTCTTCTTCTTTCTTTTTCTTTTTCTGTCTTCTTTCTTTTTCTTTTTCTTTCTCTTATATTTTGATTTTTAAATTGTAAATTTTTATGTTTTTCTACATGTTATTCTTTTCCTTTCTTTTATACATTTGTAGTGTTTTTAGTGTTTTTGGAAAATGTTAATAAAAATATGTTTTTAAAAAGGAGAATTTGCATTGCTGAACTGATCAACATTTATAACATGGGTTGGACTCCATGGCTGTTGTGGTCTCTTTTAGCTCTATGATTCTATGAAAAAGCATTTTTCCCCATTCAGGCTACAGGAGACAGAGCTGACCCTCTTGATGAATTTTTGTCCAGCTGGACAATATGTCTTGGAAGTTATTTTGTCTGAATTCTTTTCTCTGTCACACTGAGGTAAGAGGTATCACTGTGCAGGATGGTCTGCAAATCTCTGATCGTCTGTTTGGGTGGTTTTAGCTGGGAAATGTGGGTGAAAACAAGTGTTGTTCTCTTCTGTATTTCCTCCTGTAGTAGAATGTTTCTGAGTGTCAGCTAATGGCACCCAGCCAGTGTCAATGGGTTACTAAATCCACTGAGAGGTTCTCAGATATGTAACTAACACTGAAAGCAGCATCAATAAGGAAGGTCTTCTAGCCTTGCTTATTCAAAAGGACAAGGTATAAATCCATAAGATCGAAACTCTACAGTTTATATGTGTAGATAGGATTGCCAAGTATCCCTTATTATAAGGGCTATCTGTTACCACGACATTCTGGTCTGGTTTTTGGTGAGCTAAGATATCATTTTGATATTATAATTCGGCCCCTTCCCCCCATCAGCTGAGTGTTTGTTGGGCGCCGCCGGACAAGCGCGACGCTAGGCATGGGCGATAGCTGTAAAGTACCAGATATAGCCAGTTCTGCTTCAGGGGGTAGCCACCTGAAACAGACACCTTGATTGTAAAACAAAAGAGTTCTTTGCCTGTGAAAGCACCCTGGCAAGCCAGGCACTTAACAGCCGAGCTAGCCACATCTGCATCTCAGCCATACCATTGTCAATTCGGTTCATAACTCAATCATGTAAATCCTGACCTTTCGGAGCCTTTGTCTCCATCCCAAAACTCATTGTTCTCATGCAAAACCCAGACTAGCCTGCGGTCGTTCTGTCCCTATAAAAATTGTCTCACTTTGGGAGCTCTTCGGAACTCTCACTGGACTGAGCTGAAATCACTTGAAATCACTAAGCTGAAATCACTAGAAGCTCTGTTTGGATCTTCGTCCTTGCCTCGCTGCCGCTTGGCTCCACAGATTCCCCTCGGTCTACTCGCCAGGTTTCCCTCCTTATCTTCAATTGGCGTCTCCAGGACTTTGGACAGGTGGCGTATTGCTTATTTCTTGAAACTTTCTTTCTCCTCTCTCTAGTTAGGTGTGTTTGAGTTTTATTATTTTCTTTGCTTAATAAAAACTGTTAGTATTTTGAAACTGCTTCGCTCCTCACTGACCTGAACCGCTATACATAGGACAAAAGGTCTCGCTGCGTTGCCCTGCCTCTCGTTAGGCAAGAGAGTGCTCCAGCTAATTTTCCCCATTTTGCTTATTTTGGTTTGTTATTTGGGTGCCCCTCATAGGACCCCCAGTTTACAGGGTAACATGCCCCCCATTTCAGGGCTGGAAATCTTATCCCTTATAGTACTGGCAAGTTTCCTTTATAATGAATGTCCCCTGTTTGAGGGTTGGAAAGCTCTTCACTCCAAAAAAGTCCAATATTTTGGGATGCGGGCCAAAAAATAAAGCGAGAAATGCATGTAACAGGTAATTCATGGATGTGGGCAATATTTTAATTTTATAGAGAAACATATGGCTATGTTAAGTGAAACAAATACTTTCATGTAGTATTTAGGTAGAACATAAACTTGTTAATAGCTACATCCTGATTGTCAAACCCCACATGTCATGAATTTCAAACCCTGGATTGTGTGTGCTATTATACTGGGCCTTGATGATGCATTCTTCAAGGAGACCAATGTACCACAGAATTCAGGTGAACCTTATCTTTAATCATTACTTTCATCAGTTCTCCACCAATGGATTCCTTTGGAAAGGGACTGTGGGAGGTTCGGAGTTGCAGGATCTTCAGAAGTCCTCCCAGTCCCAGCTGTGTAGGGTGAAGAGGGGTTACCAAATGGAATGGGAAAGGTATCCTCCATGAGCTGAGTGGCCAATTTTTATTCATCAATAAAATTATATGTTTATGGTTTATCCATATTCTGAGTTATAATTACAGAATCAGTTATTGATAGAATTACCTATTTTTGCTCTAAATGAAAGCAGAATTTTGCATGTATGTGTGTATGAGAGAGAAAGAGAGGCCATTTCAGCACTGTACTGTTATAGTGTTATTATTCCACTTTCAACAGCCTAAGGAATCCTGAGGTCTATAGTTTAGGGAGAGATGTTTAGAACTCTCAGCCAGAGAGGTCTTTGGCTTCAGTGAACTACAAACCCCAGAATTCCACAAGATGTTGAAAGAGGAATAATAGCAGTATGGAAAGGCCCCAAGAGAGAGAAAGAGAACAAATTCCATTCTGTCCTACTTGTCTTTGTGAGGAAAAAAAGGGGAGCAAAGAAAAACATTCAAGTATCTTTGTTGAAGATGAGGAGATCTTCTATAGACATATTATGAATAGCAATATCATCCCCATTTTAAAAGTTGGCATTGCTGTAGAAGAAGGCTGAGCAAGTATGGATGCTGGTTGATATGTCACTGGACTGCAGCTCCCATCAGCCCTGGCCAGCACAGCCAAGAATGAAGATGATGTTGGGGAACTGAGAGATTTTTAGTAATAAGTCTCCCAATCAGCAGAGTATTTTGTAATGCACAAGCAGAAGTTGAACAAGTTACCAGTCCCACTTCATCATTTCCACCCCAGACACACATAATCTAGCTCAAAACAAGCACAAACAGTTTGGTTAAAAAGTATGAAAAGTTTACTCACAAAATCTTGAGCGTAGTCTACACAGGTTCAATTCTTGAAGAAAGTAAGATGAAATTAAGCACTCAAATGCTTATAGGGAAGCATGCTTGCTAGAGGATCAAGACCATATGAACAAAAAAGGGAAGAGTAAGAGAACATGCAAGGGGAAGTGGGTGTTGACCAAACAACAGGAAGTTTACTCTAGGCAGTCCCCTCTATGTCTACAATAAACGTGCAAACTAACTAGCCTGTTAATTAAAGCATGCAAAGTTTGCCACTCCCAACAGATGATGGGAGACAAGGGTGTAGCTATGTGGGGGAGGGATCAAAATAAGACCATTGCCCCCAAATAAGAATTCTAACCCCTCCTCAAATGAAATGTTCCTTCAGTCCCCAAATTGCAAGCATTGTTAGAATTAAAATGAGACATTGGAAAGCCTTTACAGCAGTGGTTCTCAACCTATGGGTCCCCAGATGTTCGTGGACTTCAGCTCCCAGAAGCCCCAGCCACTATGGTCAATGCTCAGGGCTTCTGGGAGCTGAAGTCCAAAAACATCTGGGGATCCACAGGTTGAGAACCACTGCTTTACAGTTAGGACTCTCATATTTGCTGTGTTCATTTTCCCATAATAACCTTTCCTGTCCCTTTTCTTTGGATGCCTAAATTCTATATCTAAATGCTCAACAGAAGTTTTAAGTTACTACAAAGTTAGAAATGTGGGGACTGGAGGAAAATTTCATTGGGGCAGAACTCTTATTTGATGGGGCGTACCATCATCTTGGCCTCCCCCATAGCTACACCCTAGATGGGAGATGTGGTCAACCAATAACTGGAGAGGCAGATATGCCCTGTGCATTTCATGGTCTGATCTAGTCACTGTGTCATGCATGATCTGAATTCCAGAGAGCAGAGCTGCCCCTCCTTCTGCCTCAAGGTGCAGGAGCTCCATTCCATCTGGGTACTCTTTTAGCAGGCACAGTTGTATGAAGAGTAATGGAGCAGCAGAGCCTAAGAAAACCCTATGAAATTCATCAGGCCACCATGAACTGATAGGCGACTTTGAAGGCTCATACAAACAGAGAGAGAGGAAAGCGTTACCATCTGCACATCACACACACCTAACATCACTTAGATCTACCCACAGGTTGTGCTTTTGAAACAGCAGTTCAGAGTAGAAACATCTTAGCTAAACGTTCACGGAGAAAAAAGGGAATTTCTGTCAAAGAAGAGCAATATTTTTAACAACAGTATAACTACACAGCGAGGAGCATCTTCCACATTTTTCACATACAAAAATAGAACAGGTGCCACTTTATCATCAAAACTTCTGAATCTGAAAATGAAATAAAAGTGGGTTGCAGCAATGCAAAATTTCCAGATATTTTGAAGTCATGGGGGGGCATTTGTTTCTAGTACAATTGTTTCAGAAAGAAAATGGAAAAAAAAAGCAATCTAAGCACCCTCTACAGCAGTGGTTCTCAACCTGTGGGTCCCCAGATGTTCGTGGACTTCAGCTCCCAGAAGCCCTGAGCATTGACCATAGTGGCTGGGGCTTCTGGGAGCTGAAGTCCATGAACACCTGGGGACCCACAGGTTGAGAACCACTGCTCTACAGAGTGAAAGTTGGTAATATAACATGGCCTAGGTATAACTTCATTTGGCATAAAATGACCATGTTTGATGGTCATTAAAAGTATAGTTTATTCAAAATATACTCATAAACTACACTTACTTTGTAATGTTTGTTGTTGCTGCTGTGCTGCAAGGTCCTGAACTGTGAGATTTCACCAGTCTGAGAAGGAAGGGGGGGGGGAACCATTAACTTCAGTAAAAGAGAGAAAAAGTTGTTGTGTCCATAGCCTCAAACAGACATAAGGCACTCATTCCCATAAAAAGGAGAGAGATGAGGAAACCAAGACCAGGAGTCATAACTATCTGATACTACACATAATCTTACATAGAAGTCTCCCTCTTTCATAGTTTTTACAATGGATTTTGAGGCAGTATATAAGTGAACACTTTGCCTTAAACATGTTATTAATCAAGAAAATATTCCACAATCCAAATTTTCCAGAAAAAAGGCTTCAGGGAAAATTTTATTTTATTTATATGTCACCTTCCTTTATTATTTATTTTATTTATATGTTTCCTTTCTTCTAGCTGGGGATCCCTGGTGGCTTACCAAGGCTAAAAACAAGGTAAAAACCTAGTAATAAAAAAGTTAAAACATAAAGAAATCAAGCTCACTTTAAAACACTGTTAAATGTATAAAATCATTTTTTAAAAAAATAACAATAAAGTAAAAAATGCATCATACACACACCATAAAAATGACTCACCACAACTAATTAATCATTAGAAGCCTGTTTAAATTTAAAAAAAAATGTTTTATCTGCCAGCAAAAGGAGAGCAGAGAGGGGGCCAGCCTAGCCTCCTGAGGTAGGGAATGTGTTCCCCAATTTGTTTTTACATGGCTTCACTTCACCCATTAATCAGTCCAAGAAAACTATATGTGCATTTGTTCAGACATTATTCATAAATATATGTTAAAATCAATATCAAAAATCACTCTTTAAGGAATCCAAATCTATACAATCTATATAGTACCTGTTGTTTAACCTGTTGGTAAAACAGCTAGTCCAGAACTAAGGATTTGCTCAAGAGTTTCTAGATAATTTAGCCTGAAGGCCTCCGAAGGAGATCTTGTGAGACGTTAAATCTGGACTGTCAAGAAACTCAGGAGTTGCAAGTTTCAGGAAGCACAAGTTAATATATGTTTACTTGGAAGTAAACTGTAGGTTTCAATGAGGCTTACTCTCAGATAAATATGCATAGGGCTGCAAGATTATTACAAACATTAAAATAAGTAAATAATAATTATGTCTAATAATAGAAAAGGTAAAGAAAGGAGCCAGGAATGTTGAGTTGAGGTGACCTACATATAGGGAGGATGGTCAGCATAATTAAATGAAAATTAGGTGCCACACAGTATTTGTAACTACATGGCCTGGATCATATTGGTTGCTCCAGCTAGAGTAGATCTATTCAGTCAATGGGTTTTATATAAGCGTTGCTTCACCATTCAACAGTTGATTCAACTTGTGGATCTCTTCTAGTCCTGGACAACCAGTAAGATTCTGGCAATTATGTCCTGTCAATATAATGTGTTCTCTTCTAGAAAATAAATATCTGCACGCAGGCAGGAGAAGTTCAATCTGGTGAAATCAATGACCAGACCCTTGTTACCCTGATTTCTGGGGTCCTTTGGTGGACCCCTCAATGTGCTCCAATTAATAGGGAATGAAAACTAGCCAGAGCACAAGCAATAGCAATACGAGAGGCAGGGCAACCTAGCAAGATCTTTTAACCCAATTTTTACGGGGTCAGGCCAAGCCAAAAACCACACCAAATTACTAAATAAATGATTTTATTTAAAAATAAAGACTTGCACACGCACGCACTTACGCACTCACTCACACAAGACCTAGCGAGAAATAAAAGAGAAGAAATTGGATAGGGGTCTTTAGAGGATTATATCAGGGAATACTGCACCTGGTCCTGAAGTCCAGATAGCAGAGACAGCAGCGGAGAAGTGGGACTCAGCATGGAGGGAGCTGAGGGGATAGCCAGACGGAGTGACAGCAAGCCGAGAGCGATCTGGAGCGATCCGAGTAAACGCTCAAAAACCAGGTCTATTTATGGGGGAAATGGCACCTGGACGGCTAATCCAATCCCGGAGAGAACAATCAGTGGAGGAGCTAGAACAAAGCTCCAAACTGTCCACGTCCTTTGCATGATTGGAGAATAAAGCTCCAATGTGTCAAAGTTCCTTGCATGATTAGATTTGCCGGGGTTGTCAAAAGCCGCGGCTATTTGCAAATTGTTCTCACTTGATGGGCTGTTTGTCAGAAGCATTAATCCCTTCAAACTGACTTCTTGGGACTGAGGACCCTTTTTGTATTTTAAGTTTTACCTGGCTGGAGGTCTCCTGGGGCGATGTGACTAAGAGTTTACTGGCCTGACTGAGTTTTTCCTGCTTTCGGCCATTCGACCGTGCCTGCCTACGTGCTCATTCGGGGGATCTCTCAAGCACGTGGAGATATTTTTGATATTAAATTGTAGACCCCAGGATAGGGTTATCTATCGCAGTAACGCCCTCTCTGTTCTGGGAGGGAAGGCAAGCCTAAAGGACATTTGGGGTGGCCAGCAGTACATGTCCTCCTGTCCTCCCAGTCAGCCCCCATGGCTGCAGGCCTGCCAAAGATCAAAGATTCAGTTTTAGAAAATGAAGGTTAGAGAGATGAAAACCACCAGTATCTTGGAAGGTTAAATACCCACAAAAAGGGAAGAATTTCCACATGCTTTGGAGCATCAGAGAGGAGGCAAAATTAATTTTCCTACCGAGGAAGTCCCATTGTTCAGATATGGCCACCAAGAATGTCTCTCTTGTTCCCCTACTTTCCACTGCTCAGATGCTAATATGAAGTGGTGTTTCCCCATAATATATGGATAACTAAGCAGGCTGCTAGGGAAGGCAAAACTGTGGATACTGCGGTCCCAAATAACTTAGAACCTTAAAGGTTTTTGGCATCGCTTTTCTGTCCTGGCTTCTGGTTTGTCCATGGCTTTTATCCTTAATGTCCTCTTTGACTCTGACTCCCTGCCTCTTCTCTGATTCTTGCTTTTGACTCATTCCCAGGCATTATTGATCTCTAGTTCTAATTTAGCCTCTAAACCAAGGGGAAAAAATCTCTGGCCCTCTAGATTGCATGAAGTGCAATTCCCACAGTTCTTTAAAACTAAGTCATACTGGTTAAGACAGATTGGACTTGTAGAGCAAAAGATCTGGTGGCCAAACGTTCCTCATCCCTGCTATAAACAGGTGAGGAGGATTGGGATGCAGTTCTGTGAGAACAAGTTGGAAGAACTGTGCAGTCTGTTCTGGAGAAGAGAAATTATAAGGGTAGAAATGACCACTGTCATGAAATATTTGAGAGATTGCCATGCAAAAGATGGATCAGACTTGATCAGGACCAGATCCAGTGGGTTAGAAACTGCAGAAGAGTAGATTGTAGCTTAGCATTGAAAGAAACATTCTAATAGTAAAAATAAAAAATAAAAAAATACCCAGCAGTAGAATATGCTGTCTCTGGAAGTGGCTGCTTGCTTTAACTGAAGCAGAGAGAGACTGGGTGGCCATCTATCAATGATACTGCAGTTTTATCCTGCATTGTACAGCAGAGGTGGGAATCACATGGCCTTTGAGACATTTGCTTGACTGCAACTCTCAGCAGTCCCTATCATTGGCTGTGCTGGATAGGACTGTGGGAGTTGCAGTCCAGCAACATCTGGAGGACTATATAACGCACTCCACTGTTGTAGAGCTTGGGCTAAGCAAGACATGTTACTAGATGACCTTCAAATTAGGGATATAATTCTTTGCTAATTTTGTACTGGAAAGAAGCAATAAGAAATTTTAGCATTTTCCTCCCACTACAAGAAAATCTTTGAAAACTGCACAGTTGGTAAAGATGATTCACCATTTGGAATTTATTCTGTGCAAAATTCACATATGCATTTTTTGTTCAGAAATCAGCGTTCTCTCTGCAGAAAGCTGCATCTTTGCACAGGAAGTAGTATTTCTGTGCAGAAAATGCTGTTCTGTGTGCAAAAAAAGGTGCACATTTTATATCCAATAACTGTAATGATTCTAATTAGTCCAGCTGTCTCCTTTCCAGGGTTTTCTGATATTCAAGAAACACATTTTCAACCATTTTTGCAAATATATTCAGATATTGATTCTGTCCCTACCTTCAACCCTTCCCTGTGATTTCCTACAATGCCACAGATAGTGTTGCCTGCATACTGGTGATATTACTATCTCTTTTTCTCAGGCAATCTCTCCAAGCAGATTCATGTAAATATTGAACAGCACCGGAGTGGAGGCTGGTTGCAGGAATGCTCCTAATCTCATGGTACTTCCAGGCCAAAGCCCAAAGTGTCAGATAGGAAAACAAAGGCCCTTTTTGCACAGCACTTGCCATGCGAAAGGGTGCCTGGAGCATCGCGCGATTGTGAGGAGCGCGATGCTCCAGGATAGGGCAGGCACCACTTGCGCACTTTTTCATTTTCAGCTTTCAGCCAAATGGTGTACGATCGCATATTGCTCCAGGGCCCTGTGCACACTTGCCGCGTGTGCGGAGCCTCCGAAGCTGCGGTGGTCACGCTTCCTGCTCCAGCACAGCCTGGGAAACACCCAGGCTGCGTTGTGGAAGGAATATGTGGGGCTCTCGCGCTGCCTGCTTGGTAGCAGGCAGCTCGTGCGGAGCCGAAGCAGCAGGGATGCAAGAGCCTCTCGCTGGAGGCTGCTCACGCGATCCCCACACCCCAGCGCTGAGAAAAGGAGAGCTGCGGAAAGGACCCAATACATGAATTATCTTCCAGAACTGCCCCTCCAGGAAGGACCAGAACGGGCACACTTTAGTGCCTCTAGACCCCATTTTAGCCAGGTGATTCAAGAGAATATAATGGTCAATAATATCAAAAGCTGCTGAGAGTTCCAGGAAAGCCAATTAGAACTCACTTCCTCTGTCCAGTTCCTGGCAATGGTCATCCACTAAGGTGACCAAGGCCTTTCTTTTGAATAAGCAGTCGTGACGCTGTATCAAAATGGATCATGATAATAAGTACCATCCAAGATATTTTTTCAGATATTGGCGTATATTGCCCAAGGCCATTTCTGCACTACACTGTTCTAGCGCTATTATTCCACTTTCAACATCCTATGGAATCCCGGGACTTGCAGTTTAGGGAGGGGCATTCAGAATTCTCAACCAGAGAGCTCTTTGGCCTCAGTAAACGACAAACCCCAGAATTCCACAGGATGTTGAAAGTGGAATAATAGCACTAGAACAGTGTAGTGCAGAAATGGCCCAAGAATGAAGTATTAGAGGAGAGGGGTGAAAAATGAATTAATGTGGTGGAGAGAGCTTTCTAAATTATAGAGAGCTTTATAGAGAGCTTTCTAAATTAAAGTCCACCTGGCTGGTTTACTGGCCAGGATGGAAAGGCCAACAGCCAGGAGAATCCACAGGGGATGCTGGCTTCACGCCTCCGAGGAGCTTGTGCACATCTTTGGCTGCAGTAGTCAAGACAAGCAACTGCCACAGGTACCCCCAAAGAGTTTGCATTTTACCGTATCATCCAAGGTGGAATGAGTACAAACAACTTCACTTATAAAATGTCAACTGGAAACAAAGGCTCATAGACTGATTTCTCTAAGATATTTTTTCACCCATGTTACTGTTCAGGAATAATTTTTAAAAATGGCTAAACTCTCAAGTTGACATGCCCTTCAACTGTCTCAATATGGCAGGAATAGTCTAATTAATCTCTACTATCCTACTTTTTCAGCTGTTTTTAAAATGTTCCAATTTCTCTTTCCTCCACCACTTTCTTTCTTCATCCTCAGCTTGCTACAGTTACTGAGAACTTAGGTCAAAGTGCAAAGGCAGTTTGCATTCAGTTAGCACAGCAGGAAGTAGAAGAGAAGTAGGATGGGATGTTGCCCTTTTCAGTAGAGCAAACTGCTGCAGCTTTTCCTGGCTTGTATGTTGTTCCTCGTTAACAATTTTTGCCATCCTGACCACATTCTAATATTGCTTGCTCACACATGTCCCAGATTTCATACATGCAGTGATGTAGACTTGAGTTGATTGACTTGGTGTCAAGTCTGACTTAAGTTGCTTCAATGACTCGACTTGGACACAACTTGGCAATAAATGACACTCTGGTTCTACTTGTGACATATATTTTTAGTGACTGACTTGCTGCTCTTTGTTCAGTCACATAACACATTCATCCAGACTTGAGGTGGGGTTGAGGTCTGCTCAGGAAACTGTCCCTGCTGCACATTGGAGGAGACTTCTAAAACTTTTCCTAAGAGCAAAAGGCAAGATTTGTCCTCAGAGCACAGGATGCATTTCTCAGATGAGAACAGCAAATGTGTTATGCAATGGACTTGAGGAGGGAGGATCCTTCTTTAAAGCTTTTGAAACTTCAGTAATGGGGATTAAGAAGGATTCTATTCCCCACTTCCAAAGCTGCAAACTCTTTTATGCCCATTGATGGAAATGTCTCCAGCTTTGGGAAGGGGCATGAGAAGGATCCTGTTCCCCTCTTTTGAAGCTGTACATGGCAAACTTGCAAATGTGGAGGGCTGATTCTAGTTAAATTGTTAAAAATGAGTTTATTTGACCCTGTCTAAAAATTCTGGAATATAGTTTGGGGTATAGTTTGGTTCCCAGACTTGAGACTTGACTTGAAAGTAGTTTGCAAGGACTTGAGACTTGATTTGAGACTTGAAGGTAGGGACTTGAGACTTGACTTAAGACTCAGAGTAAAAGACTTAAATACATCACCGCATATGTGAAATGTTGGCAGATTTGAGATAATCATAAAATTTCTCTTATCAAGCAGATCCTGTGTGTGAGAGAGTGTGTGCGTATGCATATAAGATTAGAGTTTGACCAACATTTGTGTTCTTGGAGAGGGGACTACTGTGTGTTCTGGATATACCAGCCTATGCATTGGACAGGGCTGGATTATTAATGGTTCACCTGACACATTTACTCCAGGCCCTTCATTGACTGGGGGCTGAGTTCTGAAAGTGAAAAGATGTAACTTGCTTCCTTTTCTTCCTCAGTCACATCTTGAATCTCCAGGTGTTTCTATCATCAACAGTTTATAAAGTAGATGGGCTCAGGCTCTTAGCCACCCTGAAGCTGCTGGGCTGAAAACATATTATTTTACATTCTGTTGTTTATTTAATTTTCCACTTCTAGAAAAAGCTCATACACGCACACAAACAAGGCCCTACTTCTGGAACTGCTACAGGGCCAAACCAGTCTTGGGACTGGCACATTGTGAGCCACTTCATATATGATAAAGCTCTCTTGTTCAAATTTAGCATCATCTAGCAGCAATGGATCAGATGGAGGCCATGTCTTCAGATAGCATGAAGCCTTAACTAGAGGAAGAAGCAGGGCTGAAGAATAAATACAATTCCTGGAGGAAAAAACCCCTTCCAGAGACAAATTGACAGTCAATGTTGGTCCTTTCCAGAGCATGCATGTACTGTTGATGCAATAACATTTGTATCAAAAACAAGGCTGCTTTTTATTTACGTAGTGCAACACCTTCCAAAATCAAACCAAAACAACTGACATCTTCATTTTAAAAAGCATGTACATCTGCTTTCATTGCCCTAATCCAGCTGGGGGGCGGGGGGAAGGTATCAGTTCTAATTCTACATAGACTCTAAAGTATGAGATATTTAAAAAAAGTTTTACAAAATTATTGTCCTCCAATATTGTCACATGAGATGATGCAGAGGCCCCAAATAGAGCCTCATTTACTTACCGTCTACCAAGGCACTTCAGTTTACCAAACGCCTTCTGCACAGCCTATTGGTCCTATTTAAAACAACACCGGCTATGCCTTATCTTTTCCACCAGATGGCAATATCCCCTAAAAAAGCTAAGACTTGGGCTCTGCCAAATCGATACAGCAGTGCTTATTCAGTTTGATCCAGCCAGTTTCATACCTCATACCTGTAAGTCTGTATTATCATTTAATCATTATGGACAGATAAAACATTTATATTCCTTTCTACAACTTTACCCTTTTCTCCTCTGCCCCTTTGAAGGCCATGAACTTATAGCCCAGGGTGCAGTTTCCCACGTGTTGCTAACATAAAACTCCTATCATTCCTCAGCATTGACAATGCTGATGAAGCCTGTTAGTGCCAATGTTGCAACATCTGGGAGGACGCACATTGGCCAATGCTGCTGCAGCCCATAGAGATGATAAGACAAAGCAGGAGACAGTTTTACTACTAAGCCTTCTCGCTGCTCAGTGACCATGACACTCCTTTTTGCCACACGAAAGGAATAAAAGAAACAGAGGCTTGGAGGGAGGGAAACCTAGTTAACAATCCTGCACAAAATGTAAGTAGGAATACTTCCCTAAACTAAAATGAGTATATTATGGGGACAAGGCACAGATCTCTCTGTCTGTCGCTCCCTCCCCCTCCCTCTGCCTCTCATACTGTACACTTATGGTACTTTGATGCCACTTTGACTGTCATGACATGGCTGCACCTTATGGAATCCCATAGCTTCCAACTGTCCCATTTTGGCAGGCACTGATTAATTCTTTGCCATCCCACTTTCTCAGCTACTCTTAAAATGCCCCTTTTCACTCTTTTCCTCCCACTTTACTCCAGTTGCTGCAAACTGATTTCAAAGAGCAACAGTCAATGAACTCAGCAGGAGGAAGCAAGACTTGTGCTGTTCCCAGTAGGTTCATTTGCTTTTTCTTCTCTATTCAGTCTTTCGTAGACTCAGTACATAAATTCCAGGGTTTCTCTACTTCAAATATTACTTTTATGTGTTCTTTTTCATTGGTAATTTTTGCCCTTTTGTTGTCTGGCCACACACCCTACTGACCACGCTCTGATATTGCTTAGTCATGTGTGTGTCTATTTTCGTCTGTGAAATGTTGGAGGTTACAGAATCCTGGGATTTGTAGTTTGATGAGATATTTAGAATTCTCAGCCAGAAATTCTCTCTATCTCTTCCCCAAACTTCAGATCTCAGGATTCCATGGGACAGAGTCATGGCAGTTAAAATAGGATCAAAGCGCTATCATTGTGTAATGTGAAAGAGACCAACACCATTTCCGCAGCCAGCCGGCCCCTCCCTAAACTGCAAGCCCCAGGATTCCATAGGAGGTTGAAAGTGGAATCATCGCGCTATAACAGCCTAGTGCGGAAATGGTGCAAGAGTCATTCATTCATTCATTCATTCATGTATTCATTCTATACCCTGCCTTTCTTCACACAGAACCTGAGGAAGCTCACCAGATAGATTAAAACAGAATGTAGCTAAAATCAATCACAACAATTAGATTTTATATTAAAATGGCACTGAATTACAAACAGTTTAAGAGCCTTAAAAACATAACAAATATCAGGGGAAACGACCACATTTTCCATTAAAAGACCTTTTAGCAACAGCTAGTTGCTAAAGGGTGATAGTGTGATTCAAATAGTGTGATTCCATAAGAAGGCTTTAGCCTGCCTACCTGAAGAGTAAAATGAAGGACAAGGTAGCCTCCTGTTGAAGGGAGTTCCACAGGAGGTTGGAAAGATGGGAAATTTTCCTTGCAAGGAAGTCAAAGAGCAGTTGACCACCTGCTGCTCTGGTCATCTCTGGTTTCTTCTTCTCCCTTCTTCTATTTCTCTTGTCTTCCTGTCTTCCTAGTCTTGTCTGAAGTCGGCACTTGGTCAGACTGAATCTCCCAGTTTGAGAGAAGCAGTGTCAAAAAACTAGTCCCTGGGCTGAGGTGGGGTGAGACATTTTTTTGGCCTACAACTTCTATCAGTCCTTGCTTGGATAGTCAATAGTAAGGGACTGTGAGAACTGCAGTCCAAAAATCTGGAGGGCCACAGTTGTCCAGTGCTGTCCTAGCAAGAGTTTAGAACAGCAACCTGTTAATTGCCATCAACACTGTTTGCTTCAAACTTGGCCTCTCCAAAGGCTTAAGGGGAAGCAGCTGCATAAGCCAACCCCAGAGGCACTGTAGCCAAAAACGGCTTCCTTAGACAAACCTTCATGGAGAATCACAGCAGTGTATTGTAGAAAAACCCTCTAGTTGGAATGATAACGCTGTAATCTGCTTTGATATATTGATGCCAGCCCATTTCAGGAACTGACCCCTAACTATGAAGGTGCTGATCTTCTTTAGCAATGCGAGGTAGAAAACTGGGGGAAAAAAGATTTTGTGCAAAATACAGTTGATGAAACTGTTCACTGCAGAATCCACCTGGTGGTGCTGCACCATTCCAAATCAAGAAACCCTCTTTATGAGTAAAATATCACCGCAACTTCTCAAGATGCTGCTCTGCCAAAAAAATAGATTGCAAAATTGCTTGTTTATATAAGTTAAATTGTATATCTTTGTTTTTTTTTATTTTTCTTTTATGCTTGGTTGTTGTTGCTGTTGTTGTTGTGTGCCTTCAAGCCACTTCTGACTTATGGCGACCCTAACACAGGCCATTTCCACACTAGACTGTCATAGCGCTATTATTCCACTTGCAACATCCTATGGAATCCTGGGGTTTGCAGTTTCGGGAGGGGCCAGCGGTTTTCTAGTGTGGAAACTGTAGCCATTGTAGCCATCTAGTGTAGAAATTGTAGCATGTAGCTACAGAGTCTTCTGGGGCAGAGTGTGTGTGACATGCTCAAGGTCACCCAGTGGGTTTCCATGGCTGAGCAGGGAATCGAATCCTGGTCTCCAGGGCCATAGTCCAGGACTCAAACTACTACACCAACTGGCTCTTGAAAAAAAAACCCTGCTCAGTCAGATAAAAGAACCAGCTCAGAAACTGGAAAGATTGCTTTTGGGACTATAATTCCTAGAATCCACCAGTCAGCAGAGCCACTGATCACACTGTGAGATCTGGCATCCAAAAATATAACTCTTCCAAACTGTGGCCATTTCCGCATTACACTGTTATAGTGCTATTTTTCCACTTTCAACATCCTGTGGAATTCTGGGGTTTGTAGTTTAGAGAGGAGCATTTAGAATTCTCAGCCAGAGAGCTCTTTGGCCTCAGTACAAACTACAAACCCCAGAATTCCACAGGATGTTGAAAGTGGAATAATAGCACTACAGCAGTATAGTGTGGAAATGGCCTGTGTGTCTCCAACAGCGGTGTACAAGGTTTTCTGGGAAGTTTACAAGCAAAGCATAAAAGCCATAAGTATCCTAAATATAGTGCCCTCAGCAGCAGCAAGCCATTAAAAAATGCACTGCTTCTGAACATATTAGACTCCGCTTAGCTATCAGGGCTGCTGACAGACTTCCTCTTCCTCTATCATCTTGCTTAATCTCCTTTTAACACTAAGCCAGTAGCCATCAGAACATCTTGTGGCAGTGAATTTCAATTTATGTGTCCCAAATCTATTGCCAGTCAGAGTCTGAACCTGTGTGTTAGCACTAGAGCTGAGGGAGAAAATTTTATTCAGAACACAGCAAAGTTACTCTTTTGGAGGCTATGCTAGCTGAGGGATTGTGGGAGTTGTAATCCAAAACAGGGATTTTTCCAAGCTCTGGTTCCTTTCTCATCTGGAGAAATCACAGAGTTCAAAGGGTCTGCAACAGCCATCTAGTCCAACCTCGTGCCATACAGGAACCCACAGCTAAAGGGCTCCTAAGAGATGGCAATCCAACCTCTGTTTAAAAGCCTCCACAGACAGAGTGCCACTTCCTTCTAAGGTAGTCCAGTCCACAGTCAAATGGTTCTTACTGTCAAGAAGTTCTTCCTAATATTTAGGTGCAATTAAATCTAATTTGAATCCAGCGGTTCATGTTCTGGTCTCTGGAGCAGGAGAAACCAAGTTTGCGCCATCTTCTACATGACATCCTTTCAGATAGTTAAGGGCAGCTATCATGTCACCTCTCAGTCTTCTTTTCTCCAAGGTAAATATACCCAGCTCCCTTAGCTTTTGCTCATGGAGTTTGGTTTCCAGAATTTTTACCATTTTTGACATCTTCCTCTGGACCCATTTCAGCTTGTCAATATCCTTCTTAAACTAGGGTAGCCAGCTGTGAAACTTCTTAGCGGTGAGGAACATATATACAAAATATTTTACTAGAAATGGCAGAGGCTACTCCCAACTCAGTGGTGGTAAATTATTGGCATAGAGTTCAGCACCTTGGATATTTCCTTTGAAGTCTGGACTAAAAACAAGTACAGAATTGCCATACATACACACACTTACATGAGAGCCATGAGCTGACAGTGGGAAATAACCAACAATGTATTTTTTTCATATTCCAATTTCTACCAAGGCTTGAAAAAGTTACCTTTTCTAACAACATCCAGGGTTTCCCAGTCAGCATAGGCACTGATGCTGATACGAGATGCTGGGAACTGTAAGCCATAAAAGTAAATTTCCCAGGCTATGATCTGTACACATGTCAGAGAGCCTCACACCTAAAAGCAACTGTCCTATAGATTTCCATTTCACTAAATGATTGTCTGGAGTCTTCCAACACACTCTGATGAGTTTCAGTGCTTAGGTCAGCCAATGGATACCTATTAACTTGCACAAGAAAAGAGCTCTTGCAAAGCTTGTTTTACTTTGACTGAGCTTCTCACCTCTTGCAGAACAGTTTTAGTTTATTTTTGTTGCCAATGACGAATGAGACACTTACTCTTTTGTAATGGTTCAGATTAAATGGATAAAAGACTAAATGAAAATAAGAAGTTGTAAATAAGATCTCAGGAGGTAGGCTTCCCCAACACAGGCAAAAATAAAAGACTGATATACTGAATTTATTCTTTATTTGATCTACATCCTGCCTTTCTCCCAAAATGAGACCCAAAGTATCCCATACATGAGTATTCTTGATGCAGAATATCACCTGAGTTTAGGATTTTTTTTTTTCTTTTAAGCTACAGCTACCACTCGACTCCAGCCAGCATGGTCTACTGCAGAGCTTTCCAAACTTTCCATGTTGGTGACACACTTTTTAGACATGCATCATTTCATGATATGGTAATTCAGTTTTACTGGCAAACCGGAGGTTAAACTAACCCCTTATAAGAGATACAGAAATATATATAAATTGTAATAACAAAATGTATGGGGACACAACATACCTCATGAAAACCTTTCATATATTTCTAAAAAATATATGATTTATAAATAATAACATACATTTCCAAGATTGCAGGTGACACACATACACACTTCAGGTGAAACACTAACGTGTCGCGGCACACTGTTTGGAAAACCTGGGTCTACTGGCCATTGGGACTCTAAGATTTTACGAGCTGTAGTCTGAAACACCTAACTTTTCCAAGCTCTGTTCATTACTCTCTTTGTAGGGTTTCCAGACTGAAAACTGGAGATGGCTCCTGCACCTTTGAGGGTTGTGTAGAAGAGGGAGTTTCAGCACCTGTTGCTTATCAGGCAACCAGGTAATAAACAGCCCTGCTGAAATACCCTCTTCTACACAATCATTAAAGATACTGGAGCTTCTACAGTATTCACTCTGGCAACCCTACTCCTCCGACATGTAGTACTGACCGCTCAGATGACTTTTTAAGAGGATTAAGCCAGCCTTTCCCTACCAAATTCCGTGCAAATATTTTGGACTTCCAACTCCCGTCAACCCAAGGCACCTTGCCCTAGGCATGGATGGCAAGAGTTGTAGTCCCAAACATCTGAAAGGCACTAGGTTGGAGGAGTTTTGGGTAGGTGGGCCTTTGGTCTGCTCTAGCAGGATGTCAGCTATGTTCTTCATTTTATACCGGCATTTGTAAATACCTGCACATCCATATTTTATTGTCTTACAGCAACACTTCTGACAAAGTCCCTGTATCTTCCACAATTCAATCTAGAATTTGGTACTGAGAGAATGATATAGGTTTGCTTGTTGGTTTGCTTTTAAACAGGAGATTTCTCTCTCTTCAAGCTCTGAAAGGCAAGTCTTGGGACTCGCATGATTATTTGCAGAGTTAAGAGGCCTGGAAAAAGAATAAACAGCTCCAGGAGCAGAGTTTTCAGTGTTCTCCATGTCTTGTTCTGCTCATGAGCAAGCAGAAATGCAACAACAAATATGTGGAGAACAGCTCAATTTGAATTGCAACATACAGTAATTTTGTGCAGAACTAGATATAGCTCAATGCATAGACCACTTTTACTGCTGTTTTGAAGATATATTTTCCTCAAATCCCCCAGTAAAAGCAGTGGGATTTCCTTCACGTTCTCTCACTATGCTAGCTTGCACTATGGTCAGAAAAGGTATGCAGGGTACTTCCTGAAACTCCCCCCCCCTTCTCATTATTTCAACAGTTCTTAACATAGGCTTTGCAAGCTGGAATAGCTGGTTTATTGGATTTTGACTTCCTAGTTGACCTTGGGCATACTTTGAACTCAGCAGTTTGTGGCTTCGCTGTATGAAAGAAGACAGTAGCTGGTCTCAGAGGGCCATGCAATCAGATCAGCTGCAAGAAGCAAGGTGATCCATTTTCTTTTAGGACAGGGTTGGGAATTATGGGGCCCTCTTTGGACTCCAACTCCCAGCAGCCTCAACCTGCATAACCAATGGTGAGGAATGCTGGGAATTGTGGTGCAATAATGAGGGCATGGCCTCCAAATAAGAATTCCACACACACACACACACACACACACACACACACACACGTACAAAATAAATTTTACTTCTGCTCCCAAATTTCTAGCATTGCTAAGGGTGAGACACTAAAATCTTTCATACCTCGAATTCTTTGTATTTGCTGTGTTTGCACTCACTTGGTAATGTTGCCCACCCCTTTTTTCTGCAGGCCTAAACTGTTTTCTTTAAATGCTCAACTGAAGTTTTAAGTTATTGAAGTGCTAGAAATCTGGGGCCTAAAGGGAAATCTTATTTGGGGAGCTGAATTCTTATTTGAAGGGGCATTTTGCTACCCCCATAGTTGCACCCCTATAATGTGGGAGAAAGCTTCACTTGTTGAATACCTATCATACAGCTGTTAAAGACACAGGAGCCTTACTAGAAATAACAATGTTAGGTTTGATGCCTTATTCAAGAGCTTTCCATACTGTGTACCATAGCACATTAGTGTGTTCGCTGCAGTGCGTAGGTATGTTGCGCTAACATTGGTGGAGGGGCTGCCTCTCCCATTCCCGCTGTGGGCCAGTCCTGGGGCTTCTTCTGCTGCCACCGCCACCACCCCAGGCTGAGGAAGACCCTGGCAAAGGCAGTGGTGGCGGCAGGCCAGGCCCAAGTGAAGGGGCTGCCTCTTCCACTGCCACCACTGCTGCCCCGGGGCCAAGGAAGACCCCATTGAGGGCAGTGGCAACAGTGGCAGACCAGGCTCAGGTGGAGGGGCTGCCTGCACCTACTGAATTACTGTGTCGTGAAATGATACCTGTCTAAAAAGTGTGTCACCAACATGAAACGTTTGGAAAGCTCTGCCCTATTCAGAAAGCTGGTTGTGAGGCCAGATGGAAGACTAATTTTGCAGATAAATGTCATCCGTTGAACAGAAACAGGGGCTATAAGTTGCTGAGTTGGAGAGGACAACATGCAGGTGAAGCCTGATGCAAAAGCCCGTTGGATATTTGTAAATGTAATAAGCGAAGATTTCCAGGGATTCCTGTGAGTCAACTGGGCTAAGGAAGAAGGTCAGGCTCCAATTTGTGGAGGCAGCAGCGGGTGGAGAGGAAGGACGGTGAGTCTGTGTACCAGAGGCCAAGTAGAGGTTCACTGCCCGTCCTTGAGAAAGGAAGTTTTAATGACACAAACAACAACAACCACTGACAAAAGAGGAAAAGGAGGCAAGGGAGAAAAGGCCCCCGCAGGGCCGGTTCCCATGGAGACCCCGAGGAAGTTTGAACCAGCCCTGCGCTTTTCACAGCCGCCTTTTGAGTCTGGGAGGGCATTATGGTCGCTGATAAAAGGCAACGTGCCCGCTTTCGGTGGCAAGGGCCAGCCTCTCTCGTTAGCAGGCCTGAACGCATTTCCCACTCTTGCCAAGTCTGACAAAAATGTATGTGCGTGCGCAGAGAAGAATCTAGGGCAGTTCCTTCTCCTCATCCTTGCTCTTTCATTTCCTTCTCTTTCTTTGTCAGTCTACCTAGAATCTTGTTTCCAGAAACCTATGAAAAATACAGTCAGCCCTCCACATTTACCAGTTTCACTTTTGTGGATTTGATTATTCACGGATTATTTGGTGTCACCTCTGCTGCCTCCCTATGTCATTTTTAACAGGGGCTGCAAGCCTCATGAAGCTGAGAAACTGCAAATGAGGCTTGTAAGTCCCTATTAAAAATGGGGTGGGGCAGCAGTGGAGGTGGCAGTAAGCCCCGCCAGCCACCCACTTCTGCCTGGTGAAGGAATCCTGATGCCTCAAAGGAATCCATGGTGATCATACTTTTTGTGTGTGTTAAATATGGTTTGGGAGGGCCTAGAGTTATTCACGGGTTTTCCACATTCACAGGGGTCCTGTGCTCCTAACCCTAGTGAATGTGGAGGGATGACTGTACTGTGTTCAGCTCCAATCCTGCCTTCCCATCAGTGCTGTGAAACACGTTCACCATGTGCTCCAAGCAACCTTGCTAGCAGGAGCAAACCCTCTCTTCCACTGCCCTTATGTCTTTCTTGTGCTGGGTTGGGAGGAGAGACAAATGAGTTGCCTGTTTTGTTTTGTTTTTTGTTAATGTCTCATTTGCACACAGGAATGTAATGTTGATTAGAGGCCTTTCTGCACTACACTGTTATAGTGCTATGATTCCATTTTCAACATCCCATGGAATTCTGGGCTTTGTAGTTTACTGAGGCCAAAGAGCTCTCTAACTGAGAATTCTAAATATCCCTCCCTAAACTGCAAACCCCAGGATTCCATAGGATGTTGAAAGTGGTATAATAGCACTACAGCAGTAGAGTGCAGAAAGGCCCAAGGACATGGGAAAATTCAAAATGTTCCCATGAACACAAATCCCATTTCTTCAGAGAAGCACAAGTTGTGTGTAAAAACTCACAGTTGTGATAGAGTTAAGATTGCCAGAGTGAAAACTGTAGAAGGCTCTTGTACCTTTAACAGGCCAGGCCCATGAGGGAATTTCAACATGGGTTGCAGGCCACCCAACCGGGTAACGAGCAATACCAGCTGAAGTTCCAGCTTCTACATAACCATTACAGGTACAGGAGCCCCCTCCAGTTTTCACTCCAGCTACCTTAACTGTATCGTATCTGTAGTGCAAAAGATATTTTCTTTATTGTCTTTCTGCTTCACTTTTTTTTGGGTGGAGGAAGCTACCTAGTACCTTCATGAAGATGGCTCCCCCAGCTAAAAGGCAAAGAAAAAACCCACTGGGCATCAACACTTGTGAGAGCTGTGTAGGTTTGATCTTTATATACAACAGGATGAGATGGTGGACTTCTGCCGTGGGACACTGGGCTATAGCACTTCAGAGTGCTAGTTTTCTTTGCATGAGGAAGTACCCTCCAGATCAACTTCCTGACCATCTTGACTTTACTTTTTAAAGGCAGTTTCTGATCCATGTGTATGCAAAGTAGTGTCAAAATAAATGGGCTTTCAGAAGTTTGACTGAATTTTACAGGGTAAGTTTTCCAGTGGTCAGATGTGCATGGGATTTTAGTCAGTACCCCTCTCCGAGGTGAGTATAGGCAGAATCAGTTTTACACAACATGCAGGCACATCTGCATCTCTGGAATCTGAGTGACTTGTACAGATGACAGAGTTTGCTTGGCCAAGAATTAATGAACACATTCTGTGGGCAGTTCCCATTTATTTCAATGAAGGTGGAGCAAAAGAAGTTCCCAATGGATTGCACAACTATATCCAGAGATCTAATACAGAAACATTCTGGAGAAAGAACTACAGTGTGAAGAGTCCTTTTTCCAGGTCACATGAACTCTTGTTCTTGTTGTTCATCTGACTTGTGTTTTGCAATCTGATTTGCTTGAGTGAGTCATCTGGAGCAAATTGTTTTATGAGGGCTTCTGGAAACTCTCCTGCTTTCTGCTTAGGGCACCCTCTGGAATAGCTCATCCTGGAAGAGGGTTAGGTGGTAAGTGATACCAGTGGAGGTTGGTGACTCTGATGTTAACAGGCAGTGAATCCGCTCCATGTTTCAGCCCATACTTTAAGGGAGCTGTCCAAGGTGTTGAATCCCATCCCCAGTATATATTCTGCACCTTAGACATAGCTCATTTAAAGTTTGGACTAAAACTAGGCTGTGCCACAACTTTTGGATGGAAGAGATGATTTTGAGTGGAAGATGGATTGGATGAAATGGTCTCAGGCCCTGAGTGATTGATCTAAACTGTTCACACTTTATCATTCAGGCCACAGGAAAAGGGGCATCTGAGAAGTACATAGGCATTGGTGTGTAGTTCCAGACTCAAACACAAGGCTGGAAGAGAACTCAGTTACTCATTTGTGAACAAATAACAATGTTGGTCAGAAAATACCTATTGTCTGACACTGTATAAGGCAGCTTTATCTCTTCCTTCCAGGTGCTATGCCTCTTAAATCCAGAGGTTGAAGAAAATAGTTTAAAAGTAATACCGTTGTTACCACCATGTACTGGCCTGGTCTTTGGTGAACCAAAGATATCATTTTGATATCACAATTCGGCCCTGCTCTGCCACCAGCCAAGTGTTTGTGAGGACACCGAACAAGCGTGAAGCTAGGCATGGCTACTATTTGCTGCTCTCACCAAACCAAGCCAGAGATTGTCACATCTGCTTTAGGGGGCCTCCCGGAACAAACACCTTCATTACCAATGCGCAATAAACAAAGAGACCCTCTGCCCTGAGAGGACACCCTGGCGAGCTGAGTGCTTAACTGCCGAGCTAGCTGCATTTACATACCGGCCATGCCACTGTCAATTCGGAACGTAACTCAATCATGTAAATTCTGACCTTTTGGAGGCATTGTCTCCAACCCAAAACTTATTGTTTTCGCCCAGGACCAGACTAGCCTATGGTCGTTCTTTCCCTGATAAAAACCCCCAGTTCCGAGAGCTCCTCAGACCGCTCAACAGACTTGCGTTCAGACTGCTCTCCTGCCTTGCTGCCGCCTCGTTCTGCGAGCTCCCCTCGGCTGCCGCGCCGAGTCCTTTACCCTCCATTGGCTTCCCCAGGACGGCAGGATTGGTGACGTATCACCCATTCCCCAAAAACTCTATTTCCTATTCTAGTTAGGAGTGTGTTCGTGTTTTTCTTAATAATTGTCTAATAAAATCTTAATTGCTATTTTGAACTGCCTGACTGCTCACTAACCTGACGCTGTAGACATAGGGTAAAAGATCCCGCTAAGTTACCCTGCCTCTCGTTAGCCAAGAGAGTGCTCCAGCTAATTTCCCCATCTTTGCTTGGTTTGGTTTGTTGTTTGGGCACCCCTCCCGGGACCCCCAATTCACAGGGTAACACCTTAGTCTCAAATAATTACTACCTTGCATGACCATACTGGGTGAGGGATTTAGGGAACTGTAGTCTTTACAAAGGAACTTTTCCAAGTTCTCTATTAAGTCAATTCCTTGGTTTCCTAAGTGCTTTTGTATCCACAAACTCTTTTTGTCTTCAAAGTCCTCTCAGGCATTGTCCTTGTTCCTCCTTATGTTTTGTCACCTTATCTCTTGAGATATTGTTGCTTCCACAACCTCAGATGCCCAAACATCTCCTGCTGTCCTAAATAAGTCCACACTTTCTCCTTTGGTGCTCCCTGACAACCAACTCCCAGAACACTTACACTGTATCACTCTCTAATTCATTTCACATGCAACCTCCTGAAAAGCCATCATGCATAAGAGAGATCAGGAGTTAGACTACTGTGGCCCTCCAGATATGTTTGGACTGCAGTTCCCATCACCACTCATAATTTGCTGTGCTAGCTGGGACTGATACGAGTTGTAGGCCAAAAACCAACTGGAAGATCACACATTGTGCCCCACAGATTTACAATATGGAATCTGAATGAACAAGGTGGAGCACACAGGCCTCTAGCCATACCTGTGTAAATGTGGTGTCTGAGCCATGTAAGGTGACAATGACATGGACCTGCTTCCTGCAGAGGCTTTTTGGGCCCAGGCCTCCTTCTGCAACTTCTTACAGCCATTGAGCATGCATACACACACAAAGATACATAAACAGGCCACTGCTTCACTTGACTGGCAAACCCAAATTATGTTTGGCCCAACAGTCCTTATTATCCAACTACAATGCACCAACTACTCATACACACCATGGCAGCAACAGTGGTGGCTTCTACTCCCAAATTTTAATCCATAATCTAATGGAGCTATCTAAAGTGCTGGAAATCTTTGGAGACATGATTCTGCACCTTGAATACTGTTTTGAGATTAAAACTTGAAATAGATTAGTAACCCCACTGGCATGGAAGCTACCTGCCACCCCTGGGCAGTGGTATCTGTCCAGTGTGGATGCTCCAAGAATCCTGCCACATTTACTCTTAATGCAGCCGGAGTAGACAGAGAGTGGTGGCTTCAGCGATCATAAGCCTGGGGAAACAATAGGGTTCTCCTCCCCCACCCTTGGGGCCCAGTCTAGAGTTCTGTCCCAATCTCAGATGAAGTAAGCATACGTGAGGATGATAGGCTTCCTATTTGTCTTCCCTCAGTAACAAAAGAATAACACGTATGATACAGTGAAAATGTTTATTGAATAGCATTGGGGAAAATGCAGTGTGTTCTGAAATGGAAAAAAATGTCTAGGGTTAACCTGTTGCTCCCACAAAGGTCCTCTGACTTTGGCAGCAGCATGCCAGACATGGTGTTCTCTATGGCTCCATCCTCATGCCATGTATGCCCCACACCTAATTCCATAACCATCTCCCATGAAACTGGCACAGGTGCAGATACTCTTCTGGAGCATGTAAATTGGCAACCCCACAAGGGAACAATTCCAATTCTATGATTCTACATGAAAGCAATTCTCCAGCCACCACTGTGGCTCATGATGTGGGACTTGCTTGTGGGTCACACATGAGGGAGGTGCTACTGTCACCTGCTGCAGTTGGGAAGCTGCTTGCAGAATGAATGAAGAGATCATCAGAAATGAGGGTCAGCAGCTGGAACTGTGGTGAACTCCCATTGGCTGTCCTTTGACTGACCTGGAAATGAAAGAATTTCTACACCCATCACACATCCATCCATCCTGGCCTATAACTGGAGATCTGAGACCAGGGGACAGACAAAAAGAAAGTAACTTTAAAACCATTATAATTCGATGTAAACTATTTAAAACAATTCAACATGATTAAAACAAACATATCAGTTTCTTTCCTGATCTAATCCCAAGAGTGGAGAAAATGGACATGCATCTGTCCTCCAACAAGCAGCTCCTCGAGCACCTTTCTCTTTTCTTACCTAAAGGAGAAAGTGAGAATGGTGGTGTGCCAATACTATCAGTGAAGACACCTCATGGAATCAATAGGAGAAGGTTATTCCAGAAAGAGACGCCACCACTAAAAAGGTCCTCTCTTTGGAGGTTACTCCTATGTCATCCCATCAGAAAGTGGCACCTGGAGAAGCATTTCAGCATGTGACAGCACAAATTCATTGAGGCAGAAGGGCCCTTTTGTCACCTGAGTTCTAAGCCATTGAGAACTTTAAGAATCAAAACGAGAACCTTTAATTCAAAGCTAGAGGTTACATCTAGATGTCTTCAGACCGAAGTATCCTCATTGTTGGCCTTGCAGCCATGTTTTGAACTAGCTGAAATGTCCCTTTGGAAAAGACAGTTCCATACAGAGGAAGGTACAGTAGTCAAATCTGGATGGAACTAGAACACAGCTAACTGTAGCTATGCTGTCTATGGCTATGTTATTGAAAGTAAAATTGGATCCAAAGGCACCTTCTCTATATGCAGGAGTGCACTCTTAAAGAAAGGTTGTACATTACTGCCCAGACCTGTAGTACTGCCTACCAACAGAACCTCCATCTAGTCTAGAATAAGCCTCCGTTTATTAACATCCAGCCCATTCACAACTTCAGTAATCTGTCCGGCATTTGCATTGCCTCATTCGGCTGTGACATAAAGGAGAAATGAAGCCATGTGTCACTTACATATATCCTCTTCCACTTGTTTTATGTCAAAACTGAAGAACATAGGCACAACCCAGTAGAAAACTGTAACAGATGTGCCAGGGAGCCAAAATAAAATCCCCCAGAATGGTTCAGGAAGGATTGGAACCATCTTGCCTCAGCTGCAGTGGGGGTAGTCATAGAACCTAAAGTGGATTTTCTAGCCCCACAGCAACAGATCTACCAGATTTAACTGAAAGCAACCCCCGGACAGTTCCAGATATGAACCCATGTCTAAAACAAGACTGAAAGGTATCAGTTGGTTCAATCAAAACATATCTAGAGTTGACCAGCTACTCCATATTATATAATTCTCTCTCAGTTCTCTCTGTTCTATTCTGTCTTCAGCAGAAGCTATTTTACCTCTTTGCTGCCAGAGCTTGGAAAAATAATGTTCTAGATTACTTTTTCTAGAATCTTCCAACCAGTATAGTCATTGCATCAACTATTATCTTGTAATCCTTGCAACAAATCTGAGGTAGCTCAACAATATTATTCTCATTATTCTTGGCTTCCTGTTGTACCTGAGTATTACTCTTCCCATTTTACAGATGAGGTGGCAGAGTTCAGATAGAATGATTCATCTAAGGCCATATAGTGAGGTTCTTCATTTTGTTTCATTTTTAAAGGAGGTGTTGTTCAAACGAAGGACATTCTCAGTCATAACCACTTATATGAGTCACATGTTTCAAGACACAAGAACACTTTTTCAAGATACTTCCCTAAAAAAAAACCCATTCTTTTTTCTTTAAGCCAAGACTAGAATGTTCCATTTTAGCTTTGGAAATGAAAAATAATGGCAGCATGTGACACAGTACTCAGAGACTATGATGTTAAACAGTGTACTGAAATGAAAGGAAGATGGGGTATACCTATGCAGGGGGGAGGATGATGGTACTGCCTGTCTAAATAAGAATTTCCTCCACCACCACCACGAAATTTCCCTTCAATCCTCAAATTTCTATCATGCATAGAGACATTAGAAATCATTCACACCTAGAACTTTTTATAGTTGTTGTGAACAAGTATGGAGCAGTGGTTAGATTAGATTCCGGGAAACCAGAGTATGAAAACCCACTGGGTGACCTTGGGCAAGTCATATTCTCTCAGCCTCAGAGGAAGACAACAGCAACCCCTCTCTGAACAAATCTTGCAAAGAAAACTCCATGTTAGGTTCACCTTAGAGTTGCCATAAGTCCAAAATGACTTAAAAGGATAAAGCTTGCATTCTTTTGGTAACTTTGCCTTTGTATTTGGGTCCCAAAACTGAATTTCTGAATACTCAACTGAAATTTTAAATTACTGTAGTGACAGAAATTTGGTGGGTGAAGGAAAATTTCATCTGGAGAGAAAGAAGTCTTATTTATGGGTGGCAATGCCCTCATCTATCTATACCCATATCTTAAAACTTATTTGTATCAAACTTTATCACCCATTCCTAAGATGGTTCAACCCAGAAAGCAAATGACACAAACTGGCCAAAGCTGTAAGAAATATGAAAAATATGAAAATCAAGAGAAATTTGTATTGTTGTGTACCTTCAAGTTGTTTCTGACTTATGGCAATTCTAGGGCGAACCTATCATGGAGTTTTCTGGGGCTGAGGGTGACATGTTCAAGGTCCCTAGTGGGTTTCCATGGCCTAACAGGAAACAGAACCTTGATCTCCGGCGTTGTAGTCCAATGGTCAAAGCACTATACCATACTGGCTAATTTGTACAGGCTATGTCATTTGACTTTTCTTAAATAAGCGGGATATAAATTACCTTAATGCCAAATTAGTTTGGTTTTATTACAGATACAGCGCTAGCTAGATCTTCCATGAACAGCAGCAGTCCAAGTCTCTGAACACCCAGTGCTAGCAGACAAGTGGTGGAGAAAGCTGTTATTTTCATGTTCTGCTCATAAATTTTGCAGGCCTGTCTGGCTACTGCTGGAGCAAACTATTAAACCCTGGAACTAAGTCTATAAAAATATCATGAATTGTATGAATTTTTTTAACAAGTACACATATATAATAAGACTAATGAACTTATATTAATACACAAAAATAAGTAGTGAATACAAATACATTAGTGCTATAAATATAATATATGCAGTATAATACCTGATACACATAAAATACAAAAGTATATATAAAGTATATAAAGGTCCTGCAAAGACCTATGAGAGCACTGGTGTTAACTGTGTAGTCATGTCCCAATGAACTATATTCTCCAAACCTGATTTTTTTTAAAAAAAAGTCATAATGGTTAATAAATGCTCCTGCGTTTCTTTTCTGGAGAACACTTTTCAGATGTAACTTTCAAATGGTGGACTAGAAAAATCTTCAAGTATTGTAGATAGCCCAATCTTCATCAAAATGTGGAAAACTTTCAATTGGAGCAATAGATGGCCATTGCTGGAAACAGGATGCAAGGACTGCTAGGTCTCTGACCTGATGCACTAGGGCTGTTCTTCTGTTGGTGGATTGGGCCAAAGATAGGCAAAAGCTAGTCCTCCAAAAGTTCCTGGAGTTTAGCTCCCAGAATTCCTAACCATGGGCTATGCTGGCTAGGGCTTACAGGACTTGTTGATCAATAACATCTGGAGGGCTATACTTTGGCCTCTCATTATAGGCTTAGATTTTGTGTGTGCTCTTTTATCTTGAGTTCTTGAAAGGCTTCACTGGAGGACTGCTTGCCTATATAGCTGTTCCTTTTCCTCTTATGGTCGGTATTAGGATCAGATGTTTATTTCTGTTGACTCTTCCAGATAACAACCACTCATTCCTTTCTTTGGATTTTAATTATTCAACAGACTTCCAAAACCAGAAAAACTTTCTCCCACCCACCTGCCACCAACCCCTGGATATATTGGAAGTCAAAACAGCTGTTTAGGGCAATGGATTTCATGTTTGGGAGGTCAGACACCCTGTTATGCTGCAGAATGTAGAACAAGTGCAGGCAAAACTCAAGTCATTAGCTGCCCTGAAGCAAAATCCATTGGACGTTTCCACTTTGACTTTTTTAACATGTGAGGAATGGAGTGTGTGATAGAAGAGAGAAATTAAAAATAGTTAAGAGACAGAGTTTGGAAAGGTTATCTTTTTCTGCACTACATTTCCCAGAAGCCCTCAGCCTGGTGCTGCAGTTCAAAAAGTATGTTTCCTGAGTGCTATAGAAGAGCTTAAGGACATCCGACTTCAAGGAAACACAATTTCTCTTACCCTGTTGGATGTTTGAAGTAGGGCACTGATGTTCTGAATACAAGAACAAAGGAGAATGTTCTGGATGGTGCCATGGATCATTTACCTCTGTACTCTGCTTCTGTAGTCGACAGCTGCAAGTCCATCCATGAGAAGCCTACAAGCACTGTGAAGGTAACAGCCCTCTTCTGCTCCTTGCTATCAGGGAGAACACTGCCTCTGAACTTGAAGGCTTAATTAATTAATATCACACCTTTCCTCCCAAAACAACTTATTGCAAGTTTAAAACAAGAGGCAATTAAAACCTGATGCTAAAAAGGTGAAATACAGTTTAAGTACCATATTGGCCATTTCCGCATGAGAGAATTAAAACGGCGCAGTGCGTCCTCTCACGGAGGTCATCTGAACTTTGGAGCAGACTAGGTCCGGACTACTTACCTCAGAGCCACACCTCAGTCCGCTCCGAAACGCCCCCAACTGATCCTCCAGCATGCTTTTTAAAGAACGGTAGAAAACCGTTCTTTAATTTTTCGGAGCGCCCCATTGCGTAAATGCTCCCTTGTGCAGATTCGCAGGCTCGCACCAATGCAAGCCTGCGATCTGTGGAGCACAGGCTTTAGGTGTGGCAAGATTCGCGGTTGGTAAGGATCCACGAATGACCAGAAACCACCATTTTGGAAGCCGGAGCAGTGCGAATCTAAGACCTCTCACTGCTCCGATTCACCCTGGATGAGACGAGGAGCCCTGTGGAAGGGCTTAAGGGACAGTCCGCGTTGGTCCATACCCAGAAGATCCAGTAAGTACCGGCACGGAGCGATTCCCTCACCTCATGCGGAAATGGCCATTGAAATGCTACTAATGATTTTTAAAACAGTGCGTATCCCACTCACCTCTCATTAAAAGACCTTTAATCAGCAAATCTCTGTTTAAATGAAAAAGGTCTTTGCCTGTCAGTGGAATAAGAGCAGAGAGGAGGCCCTCCTAGCCTCCCATAGGAGAAAATTCCACAGCCTGGGAGCAGCCACCAAGAAGGTACTTTCACTTGTCCTCACGAGACAGGCCTGACTTCCTTGAACTGAGAATCAGCCTTCCAGATCCTATAGCGTTCCAGAGGTATTGGATTACAGCATAGCCAAGGAGATGTATTATCCAGGGATGATGGGAGGTGTAGTCCAGCACATCTGGAGGATGCTGGGCTGTACAGTGGTGTGTGTTGGGCCTCCACATGTTGTTAGGCTAGAACTCCTAGGATCGCCTTATATTGCCTATTCTGGCAAAGGTTCCTGGGAGTTTGTAGCCCACCAGCATCTGGAAGGCCATTGTTGCCCATATCTGCTGCAAATGCTAAGTGTGTGGGAGAAAGGTAACAATACACTTCAACTAATAATCTGAAGCAGGATTCCACTTTATTCTTACCCCCATAATTATATTTCTGTGGGCCTTTCTGCCCTACACTGTTATAGTGCTATTATTCCCCTTTCAACATTCCAAAGAAATTTTGGGGTTTGTAGCTCACAGAGTCCAAAGAGCTCTCTGACTGAGAAGTCTAAATGCCCCTCCCTAAACTGCAAACCCCAGGATTCCATAGGATGCTGAAAGTGGAATAATAGCACTATAACAGTATAGTGTTGGAAAGCCCAGTGTTCCAGTTTTATAGAACTGCTGGCTAAACACTATATTTTATATAACATTGGACCTTTCCTTGGGAGATCTATTGATTCTCATTTATCTTGCATCATTTTTACGGAGCCGTTCCAAATTTTATGCTGATTTGTCAAAGGGGGAGGTGGAATCCCACAGGGGTGTAATTTCCATTTGCAGTGTTATGAGAAGATAGTGCTGGGTGTCCTTTGGTAGCTTCTGGGACTCATTTCTTCCTCTAACAGTTTTGATGGAATGAACCCCCTGGCCAGGAAGACACGATCACAACCTTTGACTATTGGCTAATGAATGGTGACCTATTTATTTCATTTAATATAGCCTCATCCTGTGCATAGTGCTTCTTGGAATAATATTAATGAAAATGATGTTTAAAAAAATCCAAGTGGTTGCCTTTGAGACATTTACAGTCTAAATATTGACAATCCATTACAGAAGATGATAAGGGGAAGAGAAAAAGGGAGGAAAAGCAAGGAATGAGGAATGATCCCTGCAAATGCACAAGTTAAGAGCTGAAGTAAGTTTTATTTTAATTAAGGAGTGTGAACTAAGATGCTACTCTTGCTGAGGAGACTATTCAGTTTGCCTGTCTGCTTGCAATAACTGAACAAGGGCTGTTTAAAAAAATGTTGGTTCATTCCATTTGTCCCAACACAGCTCCACTCAAGAGCCTGGGTGCTCTCTATCCCCTTTTGCCTTTTCAAGATAATTCTCCTAAAGAGCAGGGGTAGAAATTCTGCAGATCTCCAGATAACTTTGTGCTGTAACTCCCAGCATTCTTCATCATCAGTATGCTGGCTAGGGCTGCTGGAAGTTATAATTCAACAACATCTGGAGGGCTGCATGATTCTTATCCCTGTTCTAACATAAAAAGTGGTATCATACCCCTTTTGAGCCAGTGTAGTATAGTGGTCTAAGAGTTGGACTACGACTTTGGAAAACCAGGGTTGAAATCCCTGTTCAACCATGAAACTCACTAGGTGACCTTGTGAAAGCCACAGCCTCTCTCAGGAAGGCAATGGCTGGCCTTCTCTGAATAAATCTTACCATTAAATCTCTACCATTAAAACTCAACAACAGGGTCACTGTAAGTCAGAATCAACCTGAAGGTACATAACAAAGCAGTCACTTTCTAGTCACCTGATGGTAGATGATGCTTGCTTCTTTGGGTTTTGGTCTCATACAGTTCCTACATATCTTCATGTCTTCTCCTCTGGTTGGTCTTCACACCATTTGGTGTCCCAGTGATCTGTAATCTTCATGCTTCCTTCTCATGTTTGATCCTAAAACTTCTCATAAGTGATCTACATAGCAAGATTATTGGCTGCACAGAAGTCCTCCAACGGTCAAAATTAAAGTGAACTTTGTCATAAAAGCATACATTTTTGTCCTATAGTTAATGGCTATACAAACAATGCCCTCATATAGAAGCTATGTCATACACAAGATTTATACCTGGAAATTGGTGATAATTAATCTGAAGTAGTTACTAGGCCCAAATTCCAGATTCATAGTCATTAGTGTTGAGTTCCCTCTTAGTTTATGAACATGAATTTAAGAGCTGGAGATCAGTGGCAGAGCACAGTCTTTTGCAGGAAAAGGTCTCTGTTCAGTTCCTAACATTTTCACATAGAGCTGAGAGAGATTCCTATTTTGAAATCCTGGAAATCACTGTGTGGGCCTCCCGTGGCAATGGATTACAACTCCCACCACATCCAGTCATCATAGTCACCAATGCTGGTGAGGTGATGGTAGCTGTAGACCACAACATTTGTGGGACGCTAACTAAGGAAGCCTGGTGTAGCCAATACTTGGCAAGACAGACTAGTGGGCTGACCCCATAGAAATTAGCTTGCAGTGTTCCTGTAAGAATAGTGGTGAAAGAGAAAACACCATTTACCATACTTTCATGTCCCAGTTTTTATAAAAATCAACACAGCGGTAAAATTGGAAGGTGTTTTTAAGGAAAAGGTTTTTAACTAGTTGGGCTTAAGTGATATAAGCACAACCAAATTGCAGAAGATTTCAGACTTGAAGCAGTTTTTCTCAACAAAGACTTGGTTTCAGCTCATAAGATTTAGCATCCAATGATATTACAAATATAGTTTTTTCCAATGAACCCCATCTTCCCACCTACCAGGTGCTGCATAGCTCTCTCGTACACATCCACTGGCACTTTTTTAGAATAAGCTAAATTTCAAAACACCACTCTTTCCTATAAATCCCACTTGATGATCTTGAACAAGGTGCCTCATAAACAAACAATTCTCGGAAGCCACAATGTCTCCTATGCCTTGCGTGTTAACTTCTGTCATGGTCATGAGGTGGATTAAATTTGATTCTCACATAATGCTTAAACATTGCTGAGGATGAGGCAGGAACATTTTGGCCCTCCTGATGTTTTGGTGTACCACTCCTAGAGTTAAAGGATTGTGGGATTTGAATTCCAACATACTACAGGATAAAAATTTTCCTACCTCTGATGTAGAAGGGAGGAACTGAATGAAGGTGACTGATCAAATTTTATCTAATATATAAAAGTCAAAGTTTATGAGTTTGTCTGTTGCCCTTTTCTCATGGCAGTGTACAAGCGAAAGGGCCCCTTGAGCGTTGTGTAAATGTCAGGAGTGGTCTGCACGACACACTCCCATTTCTGCCATGCTCAAGGCCCACAAGCGCAGCAAATACGCATATTCTTATTTTCGGCTTTTAGCCGAAAATAAGCCGTGCTTGCGCAAAGCTCACAGGCCTGGGCCACACTCACTTGCACTGCGGAGCCTCTGGAGCTGGGCCTGGCACGCATCCTCTCCTCAGTGCAGCCTACAACTCCCAGGCTGCACTGCAGGAGGAAGGGGTGGGGCGCGGGTGGGGCTCTCATGCGAGCAGGAAGGAGCTGCGGAGCCTGAGCAGCAGGGAAGCAGGAGGCTTGCAAGAGCCTGCCTGCTCAGGCTTTTCACGCAAGGGCCACACTCCACCAGCGTGAGAAGGTAAGCTGAGGAAAGGGCCTGCGTCAGGCAGGTGAAGACCTCATATGAGTGGCTGCCTGTAAAGATTCTATGGAATCTTGGGATTGGCAGTTTAGGGAGGGGCCTTTAGAATTCTCAGCCAGAGAGCTCTTGGGCCTGGCTGGTTGCTATGGAGATGAGGCCTAGCAGCAAGAAGGAGGAAGACAGTGTATTCCCTCAGAAACTAAACCTCTGTACGCTAACAACTCTGAACACAAATTTGATTGGGGAATATGGGGAAAAGTTACAGGTATTAAACAACACAGTTTGGGGAATTAGAGACATAGGATATCAAATCTGTATATTTCAACCTCATCTAATTCCTAAAGTAAGGTAACGTAATTCCTAAGGTGTTTCTAACAAGTGTTACCTATGAGAAAATAAAATCCTAGGCAACGTCAGCTAAATATGCTAGTACTTTATAATATATGGCATGGGGATGGGATTAATATCCCCTCACACTAAAAACAGAAACATTTAAACTAGGTTACAACATCAGAGATAAATGGGTAACAGAGCCCACTCTCCAATATGATTGTCTGTTGTATTCCAGGAGGTTTTTAAAAACACCTGTGGAACTTTCAGTGATGCAATCCCATTGTTAGTCTATGGGGAAACATTTAAAGAGGTAGTCCACCACTTCCAATCTGAAATGGTACCATCCAGAACCTAAGCTTACTGAAGAACATTCAAAGCAGCAGTTCCCCACCTCCAGTCTGAAGTGGTACTGTCCAGAACCTTAGCCTAAAAGAGTCTGGAAATCTATCTGCTAGAGATACTTTAGCTGGAGATCCTGCATGGAGCAGAGCGTTGGACTCGATGGCTCATGAAGCCCCTTCCAACTCTAGGATTCTATGACTTTTAGGGAACATTCAGAGAAGCAGTCCTCCAGCTCCAGTCTGAAGTGGCACTGTTCAGAATCTTAGTCTGCTAGAAATATTCAAAAGATGTATTCCTCAGCCCTTAGTCTGAAGTGTTACTGTGCAGAAACCTAGTCTACTGGGAAACATTTAGAGATGCAATCCCCCCCTCTACCCTGAACCCCTTTACTTCTTTCCCTCATGCCAAATCATTGTACATAACAGTTCCCGCTGAAGTCACACTGCACATCTTTGTTGTGTGTGCACTGAAAATGCAACATGTAAAGCCTTTGGGTTAAATGAATCTTGAGCAGTTTGGTTATTTCCTATTTACATAATATGACTATCAATCCTCTGCTGGTTAGCTATAATATACACCCAGTTTGCTAATTACTCTCTTCCTCCTGTCCCACCTTAACACTGTTCAGACATGTATCCGAATGCCAACAAAGCTGTTGACCTCATATGTGGGAAAATGTCCCGTGCTCCACATAACGTTTTACCACACACGAAATTCCAGGGCACCCAATAGCCTGTCTTCAGTTGCGGCAGCCTTCTGCAGGAGCTTTAGATAACCTTAATCCTGTAGAGGAAAAGGGAGAAGATTAAGGATCTTTCCTTGCCCCGCACTGGCTACTCCTCTAAACCTAAAAGCATCCCGAAGAGTTATGAGAGAAGAATGTGAGAGATGGCTAGATCTTAACCTGACCTCAGCCCTTGACATAGGGAAGGAAATACTTGCTAAACAAGAGATACTTGTCCCTTCTCGTGCCCATTCAAAACTGACGTGACTTCATGCTCTGCTTCTGCCATCCAGCTGACGGGAGGCGCATTTAGACATTCTTTTCCCCCTGCACAGAAATGAAATTGAAGAGATTGTGCTCTCCTCCCTCCTTACCTTCCAAGAGGCTTGCCTTATCGTGTCATGCCAGATGGGGCCATGCGTTGAACATCCCTTGAAAAAAGAAGAAATCATGTTAGCCTGGAAAAGTCTCTTTCAAGGTTTGCCTGTTCCCTTCCCTTAGCAAGCACTAGGAATAAAGTTGCAGAAGGGGGGGGGGTGTCGGAATGATTGACAGCTCTGAACTATAGGCTCATCCCTTACCTTAGGCCATGCAATCTGATTGGCTGTTTCCTGACATCCCCAAAGCACAGCACTTTTAATAGAAGCTTTGGGTAGATTGTCCGGGGGTGGGTGGGGGAAAGGGTTCAGTGAGGTTCATTTCTGACAAGGCAGAAAGTCATTTTCCCCCTACTTCAGGGGACTCTCTTGAGCTATTTAGGGTGTGTGCATAGATGAGTGGGATGGGTAAGAGGACAGAAAGAATCTGACTTCTTATTTGTTTTTTGTTTTTAATTTGTCCTTAAATGTTTTTTGGCAAACTTCGTGGAGAGTGGTCTTCTCCTCAACACCACGCCTGGACTAATGGATTACCACCTGCTTGGATTAATTTTAGCTTTTCTCTTTGGTGATGCAAAGGTCTTAGCCGGTTACCCCATTTGGTGGTAAGATGCATTTTCCCCTCATCTCAAACTTTTGGCAACTTGTTTATTCAATTGCACAATATATTCCTGTGTGTTTGCAGTCCTCTGTTAATGTTTTACTTTGAATCATATGTTTGATCTTTCCACATTTTTCAGAATTCATGCAAAATTTCAAGGTGATGACATTGCGTTTCTATTTCGAAAGGGTGATACTTAGTAGATCTTTTCCCCCCAGTTTGTCTAAGAGGCAATTTCTCAGCCTCGGCCATTAGTACTTTCAAAACAACATCACAGAATGTAGTTCTTAAGCAGTGGGCAATAATGTTGTAAAGGGCTAAACAGAAGCTCAAAAGTTCTGAATAGGAATAGTATAATTCAGATTTGTTGTTATTAGATATGTTGTTGTGGATCACAATGGAATACTGACAAGGCTATGCCAAAGGATATTTACCAGACCTGCCTTTTCACTTTATATATTGTGGCCATCCTTCCTTCTTAAGTACTTGACCTTTGTAGGAGAATATGTATTTTTTTGGTTCTTTTAAGTATTTGATATAAAGCCACTGACCACAGTAAATCCATTTATAAAATCAAGCATAAAGTTATATTTTTACGAAATGTTATTTGTAATGATAAGAATTTGTGGGGGGGGGGTTGGTTGTTTGCTGTACCAAAAAAGCTAAATAACACACACACACTCCGAATGGAAGCTTGTTCTTAGTCTCCATTAAAAGGAACCAAAAAAGATAAAAGCTAACGAAAATTTGGCCAAAGATCCATCTGTCATTTGTAAAAGCTGGGGAGGGGAAAAGAAATCTATAAAAAAGCAAAAATCTCATATTAATTAAAAAGATGTCAGCATCTGATAATTCAGTATTTCAGTCAATGTCTTTCCTGATCCGTAAAGATTTACTTTGAAATAAACGTAACAAAAAATGCTAAACCTAACAGAATTAGACATAGCTCTAGTAAAGTAGAAACAGGAAAATATGTAAAATATGGCTGTCTTCTACTTTCTTCGCTTCCTTTCTATACTATTCATTCCTTAAGTCCATTTCAAGCTAACATAACAAAGAAATGAGCTAAAATGGACTGTGAAAATAGGCTAAAAGGATAAATATTTTGGAAAAAAAAAAGACATTTGTTGTAAATTGGTTTAGCTCTCTACAAAATGTCATAAAAATGCAACATGAGCATTTGACATATATGGCAATATTTTTATTATGTTTTGTTTAAATGTATGAAAATGGTATGGTGGTAGTTTATTCCCCTTGCCAATTGGACTGGAATCATATATTCATAACACAGCTGCAATCCTTCTCCCATTCAAGATCCCTTCGTTTAGATTAATCTACATCAGATCTCTTGAGCTCCTAGGTTCCATAAAACCAACTTCTGGCAAACATTTATCAGGAAAGGTTGCAAAGAGGGCACGTCTGAGAATTACAGAGAAAAGCTTTGTTACAAGTGAAGGAATGGACAGTGTGAACAGATTCAGAGGGCTGGGCTTGGTTACTAAACCCAGCTTTTTTGGAATCCAGTTGGGCTTTTGAAGCAGAACAGGCCTCTAAACCTTGATTGAAGTTGAGCAATTATGATACATAAAGAGGCATCCTGATACCTGAATAGTAAGATTCATCCATTCTGTTACCCTTCTTCATGAATGAAGAAATGAAAGATTCATTTTCCTGTCTCCACTTAGTCTTCCTCAAACAGCCCCTCTCTGTTAAAAACTATAGAAACACCCATGGGTATTTTGAGTGACCTTACAGAATACAAAGGATTAATTCCCTGGATTCAAGAACCTGGACAATCTAACATATATAATTCAACAGGGTTTGCACCCAGCATATTTTAGGAGACGGGAATTGGGATCCCCAGCTACGCTACACAGAAAATATATATCTACATCTGAACTGAGTTCTTTGATTGTGCAATTTTGCTTTCTAAAATAGAGAAAAATGTTATAGTAATTGTATTTTGCATCAAGACTAAAATCTCTTGGTCTGTTGATTATTTAAAGGTAAGTGCTTGTCTGAGTACATTAATGTGTTGCTGAGCCAAAGCATAATTGATGATGAGTTGTGGGCTTGTGTATATATTCCACATCCTTCTTCCTGCCTTATGATTATTACTGGATGTTGCCTTCCTCCTGGTCATTTATTTCCCTTCCAAAGGAGTTTATTTTCTGTTTATTCCTTCACCTGATATTAAACACTGGGTTTTCAGAACAGTATAGCAAAGAGGTGAATTTTTAGAGCAGCCAGAGCCCCTTGCAAGTGCTCAACTCCACCTGCAGGATAAACCTATACATTTTAAAGAGATCAACAATAGGAAAATTGTTGCCTACAAATAATGTAAAAAGATGGACAGATAAGTAGGCAGGTAATCTTAACACATAGCTGTTCTGAGTCTCATCACAGTTTGGTGGCTTAACAAATTAATATTTTACATGGATGAATGAAAATGTATACAAGTATTTGCAAATATAAGCAATGTTATCATTTTGATTCCTGTATGAACACAGAGATGCCAACTCTCAGTCAGAAAATATGTGGCATTCGACATGGCTTTTGGACTGTGAGGTAGGAGTCATCGTTAATTCCTGATTTCAAATTCCTGGCCTGTATACTTCAGCAGAAACACCTCCCTGATTCTCTAGTCTAGTTTGTATTAAGAACAGAATTCTGGATATCAGGCCCTATTTGAACATATTGACTTAAAGGATCCAATTCATTCCCACAACAAAATTTTCACTTTTAGAGGTGAGTGATACTACAGCCCAAAGTATTTAACAGTGTGATGTTGAAAATCATGGCAGGAGACTAGGGAAGAACAAGAAAGGCGGACAGTGCTTCTAGCTTGCTTGAGATGTTGAGAATGAAACAAGCATAGTGGAGTGGGACAGAAGCATAAAACAAACGGCAGGAGTAGCAAAAGGCTAGAGAATACCAAGGAGTGGGAAGAAAAGCAAGCTACTTCAGACTTCACCTCCCAATATGGCTTTCCAGCCTTACTATAAAGAATAACTTACCGCACTACTATTTAATCTATTATTTTATCCCCTTCAGCTTCTTTTAAAATGTCTAATGTGTTAGCTAGGGTTTATTTCATCATTCATTTATCTTTAAAGAGTATTGTTGACAATCACAATCACTAAGTATGATTAAGAAGGAGTTGCCTTTGGACTGTGATTAGGAGAGAGGAATTTTTTCCATCCCAGAGACTAGATTGCTTTCTGGGTCACTCCCTGAAAGCCAGATGATATGAGTGGTGGGCCTCCATCTTCTTAAGCTCCTTCCCTCCTCTGGAACTCCATCCCACAACATCAAAAGATCCCTTTCTCTACAGAAAGAGGCACAGAATAATCTGCCCATGTGGGAAAAGGGAACAGAGGAAGCTTTTCTGTAGTGTGGGAAGGGGAAATACCACTCTTATTTCCAATCCCCAATTGGAGATCTCTGATCAGAGATAAGAGCATAGGTTCCTCTTCCAGCACTGATTGGAGAACTTGGTGACAGAAGTTAAAAATGGGAATTTTTAAATATTTTGATATAAAATGATATTTCAAGTTAAATACATTTCCCCCCTGTCATGAATTAATTGTGTGTCCCTAGGCATCACAGTTTCCTCCGAGGTTCCTGAACTGTACAAATGGGAAATAAAAATAAAAGAGTTTTCATAAGATACACCAAGTCAACAAGACTGCAAATATCTTCACTGATTAACAGTATTAGGCAAGACATAATGAAACTGTCATGGTAGAAGGATAAGCTTTGCAAGAGCTGAGTTGATGGATCAAGATCAGCACTCTTTGCAAGAGTGCAATTGCTCTACAGAATGGGCATCATACCATTATAATTCTGTGTTAAATATCTTAAATTCTTTTACTTCACTCAGTCCATATACATATAAATCAGGCAAATAGGCCAAAAGGGCATTGCCCTCACTGAAGGAGTCTATGTCAGATAGTTTACACCTTTCATTTCAGAAGGTTTATGGGAAAAAGTATGATGCAAGTGTGTCAGAGAGCAGAAGACCAGCAAAGAATGCACTTTGCAGTAGTGTCATATTCATGAAGTATCACTTTCAGATTCAGCCCAAAGAAGAGTGTAAAATGTTGACCCAGACGAAAATGAAAGTATAAGGTCAAACAGGGGTTAGAGGTCAAAGCCTTTTCCTGAGGATGGCAGATGGCAGTAGCAGGCCAAGTTCAGGTTCAGAGAGATTATGGCCAGTGCTAGACCTTTGATAAAACAACCTGTAACGTGAGACTAAGGGTATTTCCATATGCAAGACCTAAATTGTCCATGGAAGCAGGGTATCAATGGACAAACTACCTTGGATGGAATGTACAATTCCTTTCTATGTTCTGCCCCATATTTGTAACACTGTCTTGCCCTTGCAGGGCATCTAGCAGTGTGCATTATAGGGCCAAACTGGGGGATCTAAAAAGTTTACACTCCCCCTGACCTTCAGGACCCTAGCTTCTGTGTGCCCTCTGCTTAAAATACAAGAAAGGAGGGTGGGCTTGCTCTGCTTTGATCGAGCCACTCAGGTTCTGTAAACCTACTTTTAGCCGTGGAATGGTACTGTCTTGCCAAGGGCTCTTGTTTTCTTGTTTGTTGAGTGGAAGCTGATCCCTTCTTGTATTTACCAAAAAAAACATTATTCAAGGAACTCAAATATCAATTAAACAGTTACAAACATACTAGAACAAAGGAAATCAGATTGCATAACACAGGGAAAGGAACCTGATAATCACCAAAAGCATCTTGTGACTTGTTACAAAAAACATCAGGGAATGCCAATGGCATAGATTTGTGGCTGCTTCAGTGGATCTCTCTCTCTCTGTCTATCTCTCTGTCTCTCTCTCTCTCTCTCTCACACACACACACACACACACACACCGGGGTGTGGGGGTAATATTCTGCCTTTTTCCAAATACTGGGACTGAATGCAGTTCACAACATGATTAAAACACAGATCCAACTAAAAAGACAATAAAATAATGTTGAGACAAAATTAAATGGATTCTTGCATTAAAACTACCAATTACAAAGTTTTTAAAAGCATTTTAAAAAAATCATCGGGTGTGGAAGGAGACAAAGCTTGTGAGAGTAGAAGGACTGAGAGAAAGGCCTCTCCTGACGATCTTAATATCTAGGCACACTCCTGTGAAGAAATATGGTACTCCAAACAGTTGAACCCAAGATATAGAAAACTTCACAGGTCATAACCTATTCCCCTATTTCTTTGGATTTTTAGACATTCTAAAAATCCACAGTTGGCTGAAACTTCTTAAAATGTGTATGCACAACAAAACAGATGCACACAGTGACCTACATGTAGTTTGCCTGGTACAGTTGTTCATGCATGGGACTGCTTTCTCTCTGCCAAATTTCTCACATACATGGACACCTGAGATGCCTTCTATAGACCTGAAAAGGAAAAGTGTGAATGCAACAAACAAAAACACATTTATCAGAGAGCTACCTTTGTCAGGGATCATTGACTGCCCGTGGTGCTGTGTCACTCAGCATGCCATCCTGAACATGCCTGACTATATTTGATTTCAGAAACTAATAGGGGTTGGGCCTGATTAGTAGAAGGCCACCACATAGTGCCTGGGATCAACAAGTAGAGCTAGGGAAGAAATCCTACCTAAAACCCTAGAGAATTGCTGCCAGTCGGAATTAAAGTGCTAGACTAGGTGAACCACTAGTTTGACTCAATGTAAAGGGGCAGGGGTATACCTGGGAAGGTATGGCCCCAAGTCTGTCAGCCAGTGGGGCTTGCTTTGCCTGACCTGCTCCACTTACAGTCCCTACCCAGCCATATTTCAAGGAGGAGGAGTAGCAAAATGAACAATTACGGGGGGGGGGCAAGCTTGTATGCCACTTGTGCAATCTTGCTGGGCTAGCTGTGGTAAAAGCAGTGCCTCTGATATCCCTGATTATCTGCTGTGGTGATGGCTGCCTCAGCCCTCCTCTAGCTTCTGAGGCCTCAGCCAGGCATTGCCAGAACATCAGAACCGCTACACACACCCTGCAAGCACACTTACCACCCAGTAGCAAGATGCCCTTTATTCCTCTGTCTCCCTCCGCCCATCTAGAGTCACCAGTGAAAGGGGCATCTCCTTCCTACCAATACACACAAACACAGCCACATGCACACAGCATGGAGAAGGCCTGTGGAGCAAACGGGGGCCACGACAGCTTGAGTCTGGTCCCCATGGCACTAAATTACACCACTGTAGAGGAGCTTCCTTTTTTGCCTGTCTTTCCATGACATGTATACACCCATGATTAGCCTATGCTTGCCTCTGCTTAATTCATGAAATGACCCTCAGTGTGGTCACAGCTAGTGCAATGGCGGGGGTGGGGAAAATATTCTTCCATATCTACCCTACCCATCCAAATTGAATCTAACCAGTGCCTTTTGTTCATGGCTTACTATTTCCTAGTTGCTGTTTCACTAGAAAGGGGTAACACAGAACGATAAGGATCCATCCTCACTCAGAGAAGGACTACAAGAAGGACTACTAGTTTTATAGTGGGGCTTGTGGTATTTTGGTAGCTCACTCCTATTTTTGAGAGGAGAAATGGTTCAAATGCCCTGTGTCTCCTAACAGTGCCTTCCACTGTGTAATCTTGGTGACAGCAACAAGGACACCCAGACAGGTATTATTAGACACGGAACCCCCATTCTTCCCCAGAACTCCACTAAAATCAAATCCAGAAGTGATATAAGATCCTTTTGGTCAAGCAAGATGTGGCTAATGGAGAAGATGCTTTTAGGAGGTATATCTCATATTCCTCATTTCACTTTGATTGCTTTGTTTCAGGTGTTTTTATTTGGCAAACCAGTATCATCAGCCGTTTTCAGAAGCCGGCTGCCAGCAGAAGCCAACGGGCATCTGTAGAGTCCTACCCAAAGAGATGAGTCATTGCCATGCCTAGGCAAATGTTAAATCAACATCTATGCCAATTTTACATTTAAGATAGTTCAAATGAATTTTAGAGACAGAAATCTTTTGCAGAAGAGAGTGGCTGAGCTGAAAAGTGGGACAGGACTGCTGTTCCAGAGCTGAAGCTTTCATTAAAAATTGTTTCTGCTGTTAAACACTAGCAAATTCTGCTTCTTCTTACCAAACAAAGTACCTGAATTGTAGCATTTAGAAGACATCCCATAGGGTCATCAGGTCTTACTCTGACTTCAAATAAACTTGGATAAATAGATCTTCTCTGACAGATATCTGTTCAACTTTTCTATTACAGCCTCCAAAAGATGGAAAAGTTACTTGAAGATAAAAGGGAAAGCACTTTGCACATTCTCAAAAGCATTCATTATTTCTACCTCCCGTGTAGTTTCAGCCAACTGCTTGAGCTCTTTATTCTCTTTCAGACAGCATTTTAGACATTTGAGCACAGATGTACTGCTGAATCCAATTGTTAGTCCCAACTAAAATAGATCCACTGAATCAATCAGAACTTGCTAAGTCAACACTAACAGAAGTTCAGTTGATTCAGGGGACTTAGTCCACTTAGGCCAAAATTTGGATTTAGCCTCCAAAGCAAATGTATAGTGGCAAATGTGATAAGTCTGCTTAGATCACTTGTGAATTTAGGAGTAATTGATTTTCTCCATTAATGACAAGGTAACATTCCCATTTCTACATTGTGACCGAAAACAAAATCTATCATGCAATGCTGTGGTCAGTTTGTTCGTTTGTTTCTTTATTGGTAAGGGCTCATGACACAAACATTCCTGAAACTTGTTCTATAACACATAAAATTTCAGAAATTGTCACTAAATGTCAATATTCATTATATATCTAGCACTTATTATATGTGTAAGATTATACACAAATCCACTACTCTATACATGTGCTTATATAAATAAAACATTGTGAAATGTTTAAATCTGTTTACTATCTTAGGCATCTAAGTGGTAACCTTGTATGCAAATAGCAAACCTAATAATACTAATACCAATGCTAATACAAATATTGACCCTAATAATGTTAGGAGTCTTGGAAGTCTTCTGTTTCAAAGTGAATTGCTCGGCTCTTTTCCTGGTACACAAAGCAAGAATTCCTCCCATTACAAATGTGGCATGTCTGTCTAGAATCTTGGCAGAGAGAGAGGGAGAGGGAGAGGGAGAGAGGATTTTGTCTGTGAGAAGCACCTCTTTGTAAGCATCTTTATTCAACTTGCTTTCTTGGCGGAGTAGTCATAGCCCTGCCTTGGACATTCTTTTTTTCAAAATTCGAAATTCCTTATTTTATTTTGGATATCCAGCTTATGTTACCAACCAGGAGGTTTTCACAATCTGATCCCAGAATATCCTGGATCAATGTTCAAGACACTGTTCTAGTGCCTCTATGATAATCTGGGAAGGAGAATGCTATATGTTTATATTACTTAATTGTAAATAGTTTTATACCACCTTTCAATTAAAAAAAAATCCCAGAGCAGTTTACACAAAAAGAAAACAGAAAACAATTACCGTATAGTAAACAAGACTGAAACAGTCATGTAGATGAAGAACAAAAGACAGCAAGATCTTAAAAACCAGATAAGAAAAATCATCAGAATGAAAATTATGTCTAAAAGACCTAGGAAAATAAAGAGGGTCTTTCAAAGGCCAATAGAGTAGGCACCAGGTGAATATCTCTGGAGTGAGCATTCTGAAATAGGATGCCATCACTAAGCAGACCTTCTCTCTAGTTTTTGTATGTCTCACCTCTAGTGGTGGGGTCAGCTGCAGAAAGTTGTCTACAGAAAATCTTCCTGTATGAACATGTACATACAGATGTCCCTTTCACACTACACATATCACTCTGATTCCATATTAACTTTTGTTAATATTTTTCCTTCCTATAGAATCTTGGGATTTGTGTTTAGGAAGAGGTACTTAGACTCCTCAGACAGAGATCTAGTCCTCTCCAAAATAAAAAGCCCAGAATTCTATTGAATGTTAGAGTCATATTCCTACAATTGTGTGATGTGAAATGACCCAGAGACATGTGGTCTTGTAAGTATTCAGGTCTTAAACTCTTTGCTGATATGAAGTCACACCCAAATATGTTTCAGGCTGGAAGATGTGACAGCTGAACTTCACTCATGTTCAGAGTCCAACTGATCCCATTGCTGGGTAGGAAAGATTTCTCTCATTATAATTCTGATAAACCAGTTGTTCATAGGTGGTGAAGAGTTGCCTTCCCCATCTCAGCATGAGACTTGGCTCACTTGCATGAGCCATGCAGTGATTTGTGATGAAGGGACCATGTTGCAGCATCTTTAGTTCTCTGTGTTTTTCTATACATCTTGTATAGGCTCCTTTGTGCTTGCTTTATGTAGCTGACTGCTTTTGTGTACCATACATATTTTTTAAAAAGTTGAGAAACCAGAAATTAGCAGTTATCAAAATATCTGTTTCCCGATGCAGATTTATGCACAAGAACAAAAAATTAGATTCTCCAAGATTCCTTAAGTCTTAAAAGACTGACAAGAGGCAATCTTCTTTGAAGGCGCTTTATATGTTAAGACTACAATCCGATAGCACAATCCATACCTGGGAATAAGTTTCACTGGAATCAGTTAGACTTACTTTGAAGTGCTATGCAAATATAGGATTACACTGTAACTGTACATTTGCAAATCTAATGTACATATGTAAAAAAACCAGATGCTTGCTAATTCACGTAGTTCACCAGTAGGTCTCCCTGCTGAAGACAAATATGTGAAATACATTCCTTGAAAGCGGGTAGGGGATGGCCTGGCTATTGCTGCTGAGATGATGAAGGGCTATATGAAGATGGTTGCTGGGGCAGCTGGGAAGGTGCAATAGGAGCTGACCAAACTCTGTGGAATGTGAGCGGCTGATGTACAGTAAAGGAATGGAGCACAGTCTGATGAGTTCCCGACATAAAAGCTCCAGGCTGATCTGATAAAACATGACAAGACTTCTGAAAAATGTTTAAACCTGTTCCTCCCCCTCCTTACCTTCTTACTGCCATAAAAGGGGAGGGAACTAACACATACTGCAACATGAAAATAGAAGGGGAAAGGAAGCAAAGCAGAAAAACAGGGGTGGCTAAAGGTGAGCAATACAGTACTGACATATTTTGTTTATTTTTTCATTCTCTATGAAGCAGTCATGCTAGTAGAAACTGCCTTTTGTCCTAAAACTGACATTTTTAGATTTTTCAGATTTCTCAAACCCAATTATTCTAGAAAACAGTTGCCTCCTGGAACTTTAGTTTTTGTTTGTTTGTTTTTAGATTTCTCAAACTTGATGAATTCACAGCCTGAATTCATCAGTGTGTGTGTATGGTGTCTGTACCTTCAAGCTACCCATCAACCCCCAGTGACCCATGAATTTCATAGGATTTTCTTAAGCAAGGAACATTCACAGGTGTTTTACCATTGCTACCTTCTGAAATATAGCCTACAGCACCTGCTATTCCTTGGCGGTCCCCCTTCTAAGTACTAACCATGGCTGACCCTGCTTAGCTTCCAAGATCAGCTAGGATCTAATCCCTTCAAGTTGACTGACCTATTCTTATTAAGATTGATCTTTGTTGCCTGGTTTGGATAAATCAGTTTAGAATCAGCTTTTGATCCATGATTAGCACTACAATATGTTTAGGACACCTAAGGAACATTCATTTACAGTCATCCCTCCACATTCACTAAGGTTAGGAGCACAGGACCCCCTGTGAATGTGGAAAAATCATGAATAACTCTAGGCCCTCCTAAACCATATTTAACACACAAAAAAGTATGATCACCATATTCAACCCACCATGGATTCCTTTGAGGCATCAGGGTTCCTTCACAAAGCAGAAGTGGATGGCTGGTGGGGCTGACTGCCACCTCCACTGCTGCCCCACACCATTTTTAATAGGGATTTACAAGCCTCGTTCGCAGTTTCTCTGTCTCACGAGGCTTGCAGCCCCTGTTAAAAATGGCATAGGGAGGCCATGAAAGTGGCAGCAAATAATCCATGAATAAGCAAGTCCTCAAAAGTGTAATTCGCAAATGTGGAGGGCTGACTGTGTTAAGAGAGCAAGCAAGACAATTGGTAAAAGTTGAACTAAAGTAATGTTGCAGATCCCCAGCTCCTCTACAAAATAACTGAATTCTGGTATAAATAAGACTAAGAATATTCTTAGAAGGAAAGGTTCCTGTTCTATTCTTTTCCCTTCAACCACCAGTCCCACCCGCATACATGGAAAACATGCACAGAGAGTTTGGGGGCTTCTAGACAAAGTGGGGTGACATGTAGCAAGCTACTAAGAAAGGGAGGATTGCCTCACATCAGTCTGGAATTCTCAGGTATGTTGACAGAGGAATTAAATATAATGATATCCCATGGAATACTAAAGTCAGGACTGTCCATACTATTGTAACTCTGATTTCTATGTATGGTTGTGAAAGCTGGACAGTGAAGAAAGCTGATGGGAAGAGAATCAAGTCATTCGAAATGTGGTGCTGGGGGAGAGTCCTAAGGATACTGTGGGCTACCAGAAAGACAAATAAATGGATCCAAGAGCAAATCAAGCATGAACTGGCCCTAGAAGCCCAGATGACTAAATTGAGACTGGTGTATTTTGAATATATAATGAGAAAACATGATTCATTAGAAAAGACAATAATAATGCTTCATAAGGTAGAAGGCAGCAGGAAAACATACAGACCAGATTACTGATGGACAGACTCAATTAAGGAAGCTATGGCCCTCACTTTGCAAAATCTGAGCAAGGCTGTTGGTAACAGGGTGATGTAGAGATCTATCATTCATAGAGTTGCCATAAGTCAAAGTTGATTTGACAGCAAATAGCAACAAAAAAGGGGGAAATTCATGGGGGAAAACATCTCCCATTCCTTCTTCCCTTCTTGCCCCATTCCACACTGCTCAGAAGCTTTCCTACCCCAACCCTCTGGAGAGGCTTGGGAGCAGCAGGTAGTTTATAGACATCCATTCCTTCCACCACCGATTTTATGTTAGGACTGAAAGACAGATGAATAAGTTTTCAAGCAAGCTGTATGCTTCTTTCAAAGCAGAGGTGTTAGCAAATTTTGATTTCAGATCTGGGGTTAAAAAGATAATCAAGGCAGTAGGTTGTTATGGGTTTTCTGGGTTTTGAGGCCATGTTCTATTAGTATTTTCTCCTGATGTTTCACCTGCATCTGTGGCTGGCATCTTCAGAGGATATCCTCTGAAGATACCAGCCACAGATGCAGGCGAAACATCAGGAGAAAATAGTAATAGAACACGGCCTGAAAACCCAGAAAACCCACAACAACCTATGGATTCCAGCCGTGAAAGTCTTTGATTTTACAAAATCAAGGCACTGTTTGAAAATCCTGCAGTCCCAAAATAGACGGTGGACTTGATTTAATGATATGATTTGGTCTTTATGGTTAAGTAAACTGAGCCTAAGTAGTGCTGAATAACTTTCCCTACTTCTTGTTGCACAGTGATATCTTGCATTAGCTGTTCACCATACTGCTATGACGTTGTAAGATGTTCCTGAATACTTAACTATGAGGGCTTTTTTTAAAGATGTATAAAATGTATATTCATCATAATTTTCCCCCACTCACACATCTTAATTTATTCTGGATTAATATTTCAATTAAGATAGGTATGTCTGATTTATTTGATTTATTGAATTAAACAAATCAGAATATTGGTAGGATTAATAGAAGGGTAACATAATGTGACCAGGTGGCCCACTGGTCTGTTTAGTGTCCTGTTGTAATGGTTACAGCTGGTGGACAACTTCAAGGCCCCTGATTTACCTTCTTTGGGTTCTTGATCTTTAAATCAGACTTGAGTTGGACGGCCTTTCAAAGAGAGGATGCCTCCAACAAAGGGCATTCTTCCAGATTAGAATATCACCACTCCTGCTGCTACTCCTCATTATTATTATACCACCATTTTTTCCAGTTTGGGACTAAAGGAGGCTGATGTTAGTGTGTTTGTGTGTCTTCAAGTCACCTGTTGACTTATAGTGACTCCATGAATTTCATAGGGTTTTCTTAGGCAAGGAATACTCAGAAGTGGGTTTGCCAAAGGTGATTTTGACAGTCTCCCATCCAAGTACTAAACAGGGCTGACCCTGCTTAGATTTCAAGATCAGAGAGGATCTAGTACCTAGATCCTCTCTGATCTTGAAATCTAAGCATCTATTTAGACCTTACTTGAGACAGCTTACAATAGTTTTCAAAAAAGACATAGTTAAAAATTCACAGAAGCTAGGTGGACCAGTAATCTGGCTGAGTATAAGGCAGCTCTGTATGTTCAGCTGAACTGGAAGTATGATCCTGGGAATACCTTAAGTGTTAGGCAGCACAATACTGCATTACCACAGTAGTTTGACATTCAAAATCCCTTCATTCCTTTTTATCCGTTGCAAAGAGACTAACAAGCCCAGGCCACTTTCAGCCATCATTGCTTCCATCACACTACTAACTGTTAATATGCCTATAAAAGATAAGGATCTGGAGGAATATATCCCCAAATAAAGTTTGGGCCATCCCAGCTTGAATCCTGCTAGTAGTCCCTAGTAGGGCAGACACATGGTGAATCCATTCTATTCTAAACTTCATTGATTCAACAGGTATCCTGTATTTAGGAGTGCCACTAGCATTCAGGCATCACAGCATGGTCAGATTATCTTCTCTGACAAAGATAAGCGCAACCAGAACTCGAAAATGCTGAATGGCCATGCTGCTCAGAGATATTGGGGGTTGTAATCCCAAAAGTAATTTTTCCAGTCTCTGATAGCTTCTGTCTCAGTATTTTAATTCTTGTGAATTCACTACCAAGTATGTGAGGCTTATGATACTAATTGTTAATGCATGTATAACTAAAGTCAGCCCTTGTGGATTTCACTTTGACAGATCTGATTATTTGTGAGTTTTTCGAACCCCATCAGCACTACCTCAAGTGCTTCTTTTCCAGGGGAACCTTCTCTCTTGGCAGCTCTGATCAGGCTATGCAGCCCTTTAAAAACGTGCCTCCTACTCTGCTGCATGGCTAGCTAGGGGTGGATCATAGCCTGATTTCTCAGCACCACAAACCCTCTCCCAATGCCTCACACACACCTAAGGAAGGAGATGGGCAAGAGAAAGGAAGTATAGAGTCATCACACTGAACCATCCCCCTTCCTTCTCCGTTCCCTGACCTGGTTTGGACCCTGGGTGCCCGCTCTCCCCACCATGCCTCGTCCCCTTTCCCACAGATACACACATTTTGATATTTGCAATTTCTTCACTTTTGTGGAGGTCCTGTGCCCCTAATCCTAGTGAATGTGGAGGGCCAACTATACCTGAGGATACGCATGCCTAAATAAGATTTGGGTTTGCACTAACCGTACACCAGCACCATGCTTCGTTTTTGAAAAATAAAAAGGGCCGTCCTCACACAAATGTTTGCTTTGCCAATATATGCTCTAAGAAGCATACTGGACCCCCTAATATTTAGCCATTCCAAATCATAGGCCATTTCCACGCTAGACTGTTGTAGTGCTATTATTCCACTTTCAACATCCTATGGAATCCTGGGATTTGCAGTTTAGGGAGGGGCCTATTGGCCTCTCCGTAAACTGCAAACCCCAGGATTCCATAGGATGTTGAAAGTGGACTAGTAGTGCTATAACAGTCTAGTGCAGAAATGGCCATTGTCATAACACCAGGCAAAATTCCTCTTGAGACACTCTTACGTTGGATTGAGACTAGAGCATGGAAGAGTTATTTATTGAGACTTCAGTACCCAGAATCCCCCAGCCAACATAGTCAGTGATGAGAGGAGACTGAGTACTATATGTTTCTTTAAAATAAAAGTAATGTATTTTTAGGACAAAATATCTTCCCAAAGAAAAGTGATGTTTAAAAAAAATATATGCTGAATGAAATATATGTCTGCTGAAAAAGAGAAAAATGAATTGGAAGATCAGAGAAGATGGAATTAACCCTGTCAAATATGTGATGGCTTATAGTAAGTATTTTGGAAAGAAGATTATGACTAGGGTGGGGATATGTGCCGCAAGGATTTTAAAAAACAGTTTCCTGCAATATACAGAGATGTTTCAAGAGGAAGAGGAGAGGGGGAGAAATCTTTTCTCTTTCCCACTCTCCAGGCACGTTATTCCTCTCTCTAAGTATAAAATGTTTAAATTGCTAGCTGATAGTTTCAAATCCTAACATTCTAGCACTGTAAGAACACTAGAAGCTGTTTCATCCCAGGTCATAGTTGCCTCTCTCAATTAGTATTGCCTACCCCAGACTTATCCATCTCAGTACTTTCCAGATTGTTGCTCTATAACTGCTATTGTCCAAGAGCAATCCTGGCTGGGATGACATTGTAGTCCAGTATTGCCACTCAGAGGGGTTATATAGTTTGGAGAGAAAAGGTGTGTTGATACTACTGCATTCATCCTGCTGATTTCTATCCCTGCTCCTGGCAATGAAATCTGAAAGGATCATCACAAGAAGTTATAATCGATGCCCTCTTAAGTTGCTTCTACCATCATCAAACAAAATGGTGTGAAATGAATTTCCCTGATAGTCAAATTCCTTTTTCTGAGTCCCCCTGCTACCATTGCATTATGACTTTGGTGCTTGTCATAGCCTTGGAGCATTCAAAATTGTCCCAGCTCCAAAGCAACAACTCATATGACAGGGACTCAGTTACTTAACTTGGAAGACATCTTTGCTTTGGCTGGAGGCACCAAGTGGAACTGATGCCAACTTGTACCTTCTCTGGATGCTAAAAATAAGCTGCTGCTTCTTGCTTCCAAGTCAGGTTCCCTCCAGAGGCAATGACAACAAAGCAAGCAGCTGGTAAAAGAGCAATTATCTCCACCTAATCACTTCCCTGGGGCAGGGAAGCCTGCCAACCTTCAGACAAGGGACTGTACAGGAGTGGTCTGTGGGGATGAGTCTTTCAGAGTTGGCTGCACCTCTTGTTCTATATGGGGAAACCTTCCTGATTTGCCAACAAACTTCCAAGATTTGCCTGATTACCTCTTTGCTGGTTTTATAGTTGATTGCACGCTTAGGGTGGAAACTTTCCATTGGAAAAGTTGGTGAGCCACCACTGGGATCCCATTTGCACAATAGTACTCATATTGAATCTGTTGCAAATATTTTAAGGGGCATTGTCATGAAACAGGTCTAGCAGTGTTGGTTAAGGAGTTCCTCAAGGCTTAATGTGAAACCAGTTGCAGCCTCTGAAACCGATTTCAGTACCAAGTATATGCCTTTAAGATTAACTGAACTGTCATAGCCTGTGCCTCTGGAAACCCTCTGTTTACAACAATTAATTTGAGCAATTTGCAGCCCTGCTTTAACTTAATTTTGTTGGTGGTGTGTGCCTTCAAGTTGTTTCTGATTCATGGCAATCCTAAGGCAAACTTATCATGGGGTTTTCTTGAGCTGAGAGTGTATAGTATGCTCAAAGTCACCCAGCGGGTTTCCATGGCCGAGTGGGGGAATCGAACCCTGGTCTCCAAGACTGTAGTTCAATGGTCAAACCGCTACAGCTTGCTGGCTCAATAACCTAATTTTAGAAGGTGGAAATTTTTGGACTACAGCACTAAGAATCCCTAGCCAATGTGGCCCAATGGCTATGTTTACTGTGGAAGTAACATTTCCAAGCTCTCTCCAACACAAGGTGGCCCCCAGGGCTAATTTCTTCTGCAAGCAAGGACTTAAGTTCAGACCCCTGACAAGAGTCAGCTGTCCCTCCTGGATGGCCTGCCACAAAAAAGGGAAGAATGTGTCATTGAAGGCAGGGAGAGAAATGGGATAGCATTCCCTAATTTTTCCCCCTCTGGCCCAACTCACTACTCCCTTTCCCAATTACTCTAAGTAAATCAAGCCCTCAACAATCTTCACAGAACATCATGCCTGTTCTGTGTTCACATCAACTTGCAGGTAACACTTCATGCATCTGATGATGTGGAGTCCAGCTTATGTACAACAAGGGCTTTTCAAACGATGTGTCACAACATGTTAGTGTGTCGCCTGAAGTGTGTAGGTGTGTTGCCTACAATCTTGGAAATGTATATTATTATTTATAAATCATATATTTTTAAAAATATATGAAAAGTTTTCATGAGATATGTTGTGTCCCCATACATTTTGTTATTACAATTCATGTATGTATCTGTATCTCTTATAAGCGGTTAGTTTAACCTCTGGTTTGCTAGTAAAACTGAACTACTGTGTCGCGAAATGATGCATGTTTAAAAAGTGTGTCACTAACATGAAAAGTTTAGAAAACTCTGCTCTAAACTTTTTGATTCAACAAACCTCTCCTGAAATCCAGTGCCCTTTGCATCTTAGCCCCTTGGAGAGCCTTCCTGAGCATATGCAAATTGCCTTCCTCCCAAAGATATGTAATGATTAGGTAATGAAGCCTTTTCCAGCCTCTTTGCTTTAGTACTCATCATTATTTTTTCCTCATTTTTTAAAAGTAAATCTCCAATTTCTCTCTCTCTCTCTCTCGTGTACTTTTGGAAAAAAAAGGGAGGCAACATATAGACAGGGATCTACTCAAGTTTTTGGTAAAAAGTAAATCTGTTTCCGTCTTAGAGGATTCTTAGTCTTACCAATAAGCACAAAAGGCACTGAAAAATTAACACATACTTGGGATCTTGTCACTAATTTACCCCCCTTAAATTTAATCGTATTAATACTTGATAAATTAAACAATTTTCAAAATTTATTTCAAGATGTTTTGCATGGACTTTTTAGAATTTTTCATCCAGTGAAGGCTTAAACTTCATCCTGTCATATCATTTTAAGCCGTGGTTCTAATTCAGCTTCATTTCACTCACAGTCAGTAATTTTACTTTTCAGTCTATCACATAATAAATTAAGAAAAGAGATGGTAGTACTGTTTAGTGATGAGATTTAGTGGTGTGACCTCAGGTAAGTTGCCACCTCCCATTTTAGAAATGGAACACTTAGGATCTTCACACATATGTACTTGCAAAGCTAATGGTTGTGTGCTATCCACAAGCAAAGCTGCGGAAGGTTAATATTTTGGACTACAATTCCCAGAATCCCCTCGAGGGGCCAGGTAGGCTGGAGGATTTGGGGAGCTGTAGTCTAAAAAGTACTATTTCCAAGCTTCCCAAGATGTAGATGCATTTAGCAATGAGAAACAGCACTACAGGCTTTCCTTTTAATGTGGTAGGGGAGAAAGGCAGTTACCAATCCCATCTTACATCCACTTACCTAGAAGCCAAGTCCTGCTGAGTGTAATAGGGATTGTTCCTCGCTAATTTTGCATGGAATTTGTCAACTTTCAAAAGAAACCCAACTAGCTGCTTACTTCAGGAGTCCATTCCTTTCTAGTGTGCGTACACACACTGGGAGTTTTTCGTGTGGTTTACACGGTGAGCTGATTCTATTGTGGATGCTACAGGAGAAGCCTCCCACCCCATGGAGAACGGGATATAAGCATCTTCTAATGAGGTAGTCAGGGAAACAGCCCAGTGGGGTTAGGGATGCCACTAATGTCTGTGGCTGCCCTTTTGATAAGAAGCACTCACAGCAGGAGTGAAATAAAGGATCACAAGGAAGAAAGCTTTAGAAAGTCCTTAGCATGTAAGATCCCAAATGGCTGTTGGACACTCCCCCTGACTGTCTTGCCTTTGTAACGAAAGTACTCCACGTTTAGAGAATGGCAGATGATGGGACATTCCCATTTCAAGTAAAGTGCCTTGTGAATTTTTCACTTTCCAAATTTTTCTGTTGATATTCAGATTGTGTCCAAATGCATTAACTCTATTTCCAGTACATTGCCTCCACATTAGCAATCCACTATCCTTTTTCCTTCTTTCTGGAGTTTGTACTAACCTCTGCACTTTTCAGCTGGACAATCCCCCTCTGCAGCTTCCTGATGGACATCAGCACGCGTGTGCATTGATTAAACCACAGTACGAAAAGGAATCTTGATCTGCTTATGCAGTCACATCAAGATTCCTTTTTGTGTTGCGATTTGTTTAAAATAAATGTGTCCACATGATGCTGTCCATCAGGTTGCTTTAAGCAGGGCAGCAATTTGAAAGTTGTAGTAAAGTTTACACAAGCCAATCTTGAAACTGATTTGAGGGACTCTCCCATTTCAACAAGAAGGCAGGAGAGAATCCAAAACACTGCATTACAAGAACAAAGTGGGGACATGTTCACCTCAATTTTAAAGAATGATCTATGGATTTAAATTTGTGGATTTAATAATTTTTAATATATCTTAAGAAGTGATTATGTATGTGTGTGAAGTTACTTGTATGCATAAATAAACAATCAGAGATGGAACATACTTTAGTATGGTCAGTTCATCCATTTTATCAAGTATTAAGTAATATGATGATGTCAAAACTATCATGAATGGTGGTTCAAAAGGGAGCAATAAGCCTTATAGGTGATTTTTTTTCAACAATAAGACCTATCAATCTATTAACTCCTTGACAGATCAACCTACATAATATAGACTACTAGACTGCAAGCAAAGAAAGCCTGTTTAAAAAAAAAATAAGCCAGTGAGTAGAAATTTTGGCCCTTCCATCTCTGTCACCTTATGTAACACTCTTTAAACAGGTCAGGAAGGCACCAGTACTTGTACCATTTCAAAGACAAATTTGTATGATTTTCATGCCTTTCGGCAGTTTGACTCTTGATATTATGAGAGATCGGTTGACCTGCCTTATAGGATTAAACAATCTTGCTTATTTCTGTTGCTTTTGTCTGCTTCTTGGTTTTATAGCTCTGTTCTGATCTTTGTAAACTACTTTATTTTTTAGCTGGCCAGACAAGTAGATACATGCAGCAATAGATAGACAGCCATAACCTCTTAATGCCAGCTACATGAGAGCCAGCTGCCAACATTGATGAGATGAAAAAAGTCCTTCTTGACCCTACATGTGGGGATCAGTTAAAACTCTGTTATGAATAAGGAAATTAGGGAAAGAAGTAAACTTCCTGGCACCATCTGTCATCACATCCCCAGGAGAGGCAGCCCTTCTAATCTCAGAGGAAACTTCTCTGATCATGAAGTAGCAATGGGAACCCTTCCCTGATCTAGAACTCAATAGGAAACAAAGCTGGATTATCAGTGAGGCAAATATTCCAGAGCCCGCAGCAGTTGGTGGCCCTATGCTCCTGCCAGTGCCTTCTCCCCACACTCTCTGTACTGTTTTGCTATCAAGAAAAAAAAAACTCCTGGAAAGAAGTTCCTGTAGGTCCTCTTCCCTTCCCATTCCTCACATATCCAGCTTCATTTCCTAGCTGTGGGGATGAAGAAGACGGGGTGCATGGGGATGTCTGTCTCTCCGGCTCTGCTGAGTGGGTATAAGGGAGGAAGGACGCTCATTTGTCTTCTCCAACTTAAATGGGGATAGCTATAGTCCTGGGGAGGGGTCCTACCAGGCCAGCACTTACACCAAACCTAATCAGCCACTATGCGAAGTTGACCCGCCAGTGGAGAGGCCTGCCTCTGTGCACAAAAGGGGGACTGTCTTTGGAACTGCTCCAGGGTCTCGGTCATATTAATCTGGCCTTGCTAGGAGGGGAGAGTCACAAAATATTTTTAGTCAATTTAATCAATTTTTATTGTACCAAAAAAGTGAGGTTTTGTGAGTATATGATGTTTGATTTGTATATGCAATGCACATGTTTTGGATGGTATGTCATCATTCAATGACTTTTCTCAGCTGAATGTATGGACCATCTCTGCCAAAGAGTGTATGCATTTGACATACTGAGCCCATGTGGGCAACCAAACTCCTGTGGTGAATGGGTTATTTGTCATTTTGATCAACATATGGTAAAATTACCATCTGTTTGAACTCAGTGGGTTAGATGCTGATGTAGTCTTTTAAAGTAATGGGGCTTAGATTAATCACAATGCACACAATTCTCTTCAATTTTAGTATGTATCCAACCCAACTTCAGTATTCATGCTAATTTCTTATGGACTGTTGGGGTATAACTCATTGACTTTTACTGGGTTCAGTACTAAACGGTGTTACTAAACATTGACTATGGTAAAGGTGCTTCAGGCTTTAATAAATGCATTACTCCAAACTGAAGTAGTAAGGATACTGTTTTTATTTTTGCCTTTTCCTGTATCATTTGCCTTCTTCAGTTCCTTGAATGTTTGATTTAGGGAACCACCTCAAACCTGACAATGTGCAATTGCTGTTAGCCACTCCATGAGCCCTTTAGATCAGGATGGGAGTCATATAGACCTGCAGACGTTGTTGGGATGCAACCCAAACCCAGTGAAAAGGCATGTTGGAAATTGCAGTTCAACAGTATCTAGAGGACCACATGATTCCCATCTCAGATACAGATAGATCAATCCAAGAATTTAAATCAATGTACTTAAACAGAGAAGACCATAGTCAACCCAGATTTCATACCTCATTGGGCAATCAAAACTTCCTGCAAGTGAATTCCTAGGTTCCAAGAACAAGGTTCAGCACCTCTGGCTGGATAGCTCCCTGGACTAGGAAACTGACCAGCCAGCTTGTTGGTGTTAACTGCTGACTTTGACTTATGGTGATCCTACAGATAAGAGACTTCCAAGTTACCCTATCATCAACAGCCTTGCTCAGGTCTTGCAGATTCAGGAACCTATCTTCCTTGATTGAATCTATCCATCTGTAATATAGTTATCCTCTTTTCCCACTGCTTTCTACCTTACCAAGCATTACTGCCCTTTCTAGTGAGTCATGTCTTTTCATGACATGACCAAAGTACAACAGGCTCAGTTTAGTCATCTTGGCTTTTAGGAAGAATTCAGGCTTGGTTTGCTCTAGGACCTATTCTTTTGTCTTTATCAGTCCAGGATATTTGTAGAACCCTTCTCCAGCATCTCCAGCATCTCATTTTGAATGAGTTGATTTTCTCCCTATCAGCTTTCTTCATATGGCTTTCACAACCATATATAGAAATTGGAAATACGATGGCACGCACAATCCTAACTTTAGTATTAATGATATATCTTTACACTTGAGGATCTTGTCTAGTTCTTTAATAGCTACGCTTCCAAGTCCTTGCGTGCAATCTCCATTCTGATTGATGACTGAGCAAGATATGGAAAATCTTGAACTATTTCAATGTTTTTGTGGTCTAGTTTAAGGTTATGTAAATCATCTGTGGTCATTACTTTTGTTTTCTTAATGTTCAGCTGTAAACCTGCCTTTGCACTTTCTGCCTCGACTTTGTTCCAAGTCTTTGCTGATTTCTGCTAGTAGTATGGTATCATTTGCGTATCTTCAATTGTTGATGTTCCTTTCTTCAGTTTTCATGCCTACTTCTTCCAAGTATAGAAGAGTTTGCCAGTTTTCTATTTGCTATGTAGAAGCAGGTATTAATTGTCATCAAACTCCTAACAGGGCAGCTTTGGGTGTTTAACATTTCATTCAGTATAAATTAGATCTTGATTGGTTTTTTAGAGTATAACTACTAGAAGCCTCCAGCCAGCAAGCCTGGAAGTTTTAATCCCAAAAGTAATTTTTTCCAAACTCTGTATGAAACAGTAACTGACCCTAAAGCTGCTATAAATCCCAGTAAAGATTATACTAACTGAAAAAGAGACATTTTGCCTGCTTTTTAAAAGAAATGGATAAGAAATCCTCAGGAAAGGGTACTGTTACCAAGAAGGCCCTTGATCTCATGTCCATTCACCATACCCCAGGCAGTAGTCATGGGGAAGACATATTTTAATTTAAATGGGATATCCCAGGCTGTGCAGGGATTATAAAAGTTAAACCCAGCTCTCTGAGTTGTGCTCAAAAGCCAACTGGTAAGCAGTTCTGATTTTTGAGAAAAAGAAACATGGTCCTTAGTCAGGAGTTAGCTGGTACATTCTGAGCCAGCATCAGTTTCTGAGCAGCTACAATAAGCAATATCAAAATACAGCATGAGAAGGCAACACTGGAACTGTAGGTAGGAGAAAAAAGAAGGGACCTAATGCACACACTCCAAAAGCTCTCTGTGCAGTGCCTGATTCAGGAAACATATTTGTGCAGAAAACATATGAAGTGACCTGGACAGCCCAAGGATACATCTTCAGTTCTTTGGAGCCAAACGCTGTGCAGTCATAGCAGCCAAAAACGAGTGTCCTGCGAAGATACCCAAAACTCCCACCTGGGACAGCCAGAAGGCACTGAAGTGGAGAAGATTTTGGATGACAGGCTCAATCACTCTGAAAAAGAGCTGCTGCTTTGATCTTTACACCATGTCTAAATTCAGTGTGGAACATCAATGAATAAGGTGATATAATGGCTTAATGTTTTCACAGCATGCACCACTCCCATAGATTTAATGAGTGGGCGTGAGATAATGTGGCCGAGGAGGCAAAACAGTGGAACTGTGTTCAAATCTGACCTCAGCTGTAGGTTAGATAAACTGCTGTTTCTCAGCTGGAGATCTCCCAGATTTGTACTTTCTCCAACTTAACTTTGCTCCAAGTGGATTGGAATGGAAATTTCATCATCTCCCATCAGCTTGCTAGAGAGCACCAGAGTCAATATGAAATAGCTAGTCCCATCTAGGCTAGACTCAACAATCCAGAGGGATTTACATTATATGCTTGTAAGTTGACTCTGACTTATAGCAACCTACCATAGTAATTTCTTGACAAGATTCAGATCACGTTTCCCATTGCCTTCTTCTAAGGCTGAGAGAGTCTGTGACTTATACCCAGTGCTTTTCCTTGGCTGAGTGGGGATTCAAACTTCAGTCTCTTGGACTCCTAGCTGAACACTCAGACCAGTATACCAGCTCTCAAGTGATTCAATAGGCCAACTCCACTTTGAACTAGTAATCTGAGCTTGCCTCCCTCCTCTGTCCCTAGTTGAAGAGGTTGCTAAACAGCACTGTAAAAATGATGACCTACTCCTCTCCTGAAAAGCTGGTACAAATGAATTAGCTCCATTATAAATGAAGAACTAGCATTTCAAACAATTAAATCATCAATTCAGGTGACCTTGGGTCAGTTGTTTTCTTTTAACTCAACCTACTTCATGGGATTATTGTGAAGAAGGAAAGCCATACAAACGGCTTTAAGTTTGTTGGAGAAATGCAACAGATAAATACCAGTCAATAAGAAAGACTAAAGGAACTGTGTGTGTTTTCACTTGTGAAAATAAAAATTAAGAATGAATTGGGTTTCTCAGCAGTTTGCAAACATCTGAAAGGATTTTCAGCAGGTGGAGGCAAAAAACTGTGGTTCAGGCCAAGAAGACATAGATCAATATTTTCTTGGAAAGTTCTGGAATGCTTTAAATGGAACAGAGCCTGTGTTAGGGAATCTATGCTGTCCTCATTGCTGCAGATTCTACACATCTTAAAGCAATCTCCATAAAGAGTCCATTTTCCAGGCTCATTTGGTTTCCATCTTTCTATGGAATTCTAACTCACAAAGAAGGAAACCCCCATAGATGATACAAGGTCACCAGTACCCATTTCTATTATCCATCCCAATATAAACTGACACAAGCACAAAACAAGAACCAGAAAGATGGGCAGAGCCACTAACAGAAATATACAGTTTCATCAACCAACTGCTCATCAAATCAGGAAACACAGAGCATACACATAAGTAGCATATGAAAGCCAGTAAGCATTTGAAAAATGGGCACATTGTGTAAATGTCTTGAGTTAAACAAAGTTACCCGTTATAGATGGACTATAAAATTTAACTTTATAAATATTTCCCTTGTTAACATGATTAAATACTGAAAGCCTGAATCAAGCAAAAGTTTAAATAGGGGGACCTCAAGATAATAACTAGACAGGCTGGACCACCCTTTAAACAAACTTAGTAGACTTAAATCTATCCTGAAATTCACCACTGATGTAAAGAATTGCCCTTCTGGATCAGAAAAAAAGGTAGATCCAATCTAGAATCTAAACACAGGTAACCAAGAAACTTTGAATTCTCAGAAGCAGATGCACAGTGTTCATCCCAAGCCCTGCTAATTACAGACATACTGCCTCTGGATACTTGAAGGTCTATTTATGAGCATTGTTATAGCCATTAAACCAGAACTTGGTAAAGTTAGTTGTCTTAAATCAGTGCTTCTCAGGCTATCTGATGTGGGGAACTGGCAATTATCTATTCCTACATTGCCACGGACGAAGACCATAATATGTGCTCATTGGTTTCAACTGTATCTTTCTTTCCTGGAAACTGACCAGAGATTGGCAGTTGATGGCTCAGGGATGGCTCAGGCAGTTGATGGCACTGGGACAAAGACCACCACTTTGAATAGCACTATTTTAGACCACAGCTCCCAGAATCTGTTGGCTGAGCTGGCTGGGTAATTTGGAGAGCTGTAAGCTAAAAAAGTAACTTTTTCCAAGCTCTGCTTTAAACAGATCTGTGTTTCCTAAACTCATCCTATCCTTCTTTGAAATACCATCTAAAAGGATAGCAACCACCTTATGTTGCACTAGCAAATCTACAAAGCTTATCATGCACATTGCGAAGAAATATTTAGAATGACTGCAAATTCTTAATGTGGGCCAGTGCTCCTTCAGTTGTGGATTGTGTCTGTTCTCTCTTTGCAGGTCCCTTGCATTAGGCCAACAGTATACTTCACTGGGGTCCCAGCCAATCCTGTGTGGTTCCATTCCTGGTTTGGTGCCCAAACAACTTCGGTTCTGCCGTAACTATATTGAAATTATGCCCAGTGTGGCTGAAGGCGTGAAGCTGGGGATCCAGGAATGCCAACACCAATTCCGTGGACGGCGTTGGAATTGCACCACCATTGATGACAGCTTGGCCATTTTTGGGCCTGTCCTAGATAAAGGTACAACGCATGATATGTTGCAGTACAGTCTAGGTATACATGGCAAAGGTCCCTTTACCAGCAAACAGTTGTAAAGTGAAATCTATTTGTTCAAGAGAAGTTTCTGTGATATTAACAAACATAGTTGTTCAATCCAACATCATGAAACCTATGCACCCCTCTGTCCATACAAATCAATGCAAAAGGTACAGCAAAAAACAGTAGTAAAAATTTTAGACACTATATGCAGAAAAATTCAAATAATACATTATTACAAGACAAAATATATAAATACGTATAATAATGATTACAAAGCAAGAGCATATAGACACATTGAATAGTGCTATTCAGTGGTCCCTGGACCAATGTTGATCCGTGCACCATCCAGTGAGTTTCCAGCCAAAAAAAAAAAGAAAAAAAGTAGCCAATGGACACAAATGTGATACCAGTCCTGGAACACGGGGGGGGGGGAATCACCAGTGCTCTGCCTCAGAAAGTTTACCAAGCACTGCTCTAGACAGAAGAATGCCAATATACAGTGTTTTAAATCAAATGGAAATACATGAATACAGACAGCAATATACGTACACATGATAAGAATCCTTATAATAACCCAATTTAAACAGTCTTCCAGAACACAGCTATCCTGATCCACCTAGAACCTGGTTACAGCACCATCATAGACAGCAGGGCTGGACAGCATTGAAGTAATCCAGAGGGATTTCCATCTCTAACATTTATGTATCACTTTAAGAATTACCATATTTCTGTGCTGTACAGTCTTATGTCTTATGTTAAGCAGAATATACATTTTAAAAATCCACTATATAAAAGTCAAAGTTTGTCTGTTTGTCAGTGTGTCTGTTTGTCTGCATCAGGCAGGAGAAGACCTCATATGATTGGCTGTGTGAGGCGAGAAGACCTCATATGATTGGCTGGCTGTGAAGATTCTGTGGAATCCTGGGGTTGGCAGTTTCGGAAGGGGCCTCTAGAATTCTCGGCCCAGAGCTCTTGGGCCTCAGGCCAGTTGCTATGGAGATGAGGCCTACCATCAATAAGGATGCCAGAAAACTTTTGGGGGGCACATGTGAGAAAAATTAAAGTGACATACACAACATAGTTACAAGGTCTTCTCGCCTCACACAGTAGATTGTATGGGTTCCATATGCGAGAAATCTTAAAGTTGAAATTCAAAACAAAAAATGCTTCCAGAAAAACATAAAGCTATTGCCAAAATTCAACAGAAAGCAAAAAAATCAAAAGCCAGTACATCAACGTCGCCAGACAACACAGATTGGATTGGGGACTATGGGGAAAAGTTACAGGTACTGGAATAGGCTGGTTGCTGTGGAGATGATTCCTAGCAGCAAGAAGGAGAACAGTGTATTCCCGCAAGAACCCGACCTCTGTATGTTAACAACTACGAATACAGATTGGATTGGGGAATATGGGAATAAGTTATAGGTACTAGAACAGGCTGGTTGCTATGGAAACAAGGCCTAGCAGCAAGGAGGAGGACAGTATATTCCCTCAGGAGCTCAACCTTTGAACATTAACAACTCTGAATAAAGACTGGATGGAGGGATATGGGGAAAATTTACAGAAACAGGAATAGGCTGGTTGCTATGGGCACAAGGCCTAGCAGCAAGGAGGAGGACTGTGTACTTCCTCAGGAACCCAAACTGTGTATGTAAATAACTCTGAATACAGATTGCATTGGGAAATATGGAGAAAAGTTACAGGAAATGGAGAAGACAGTTTGGTGAGTTCTTAAGAGGAAAATAAAAACCCCACGGCAACGCCAGGTAAATATGCTAGTAATTAATAAATGAATGCCACATACCCAGTCAGGGAGGAGATTTTTACTACACATCCAATTTGATAAGAAATCTGGAGAAATGGCAGTTTAAAAAAACTCACATCTTAAATACAATTATAATCCCACCTCAGTAAATTCCTACTTTGTGATTTGTATCAGTTCTTTAAACAGAGGGAACCCGAGATGACATGGCTTACATCTGTCTGTAATTTCTTTTATGTGAGGTCTGAGGCATCTGAAATTTAGTTACATAAGTTTAATCAAAAACAAATTATTTACCTGAGTTGCAAAGGCTGCAGTGGTAGCAGGAGTTGTCCTGAATCTCTAAATTTAACTGAATTTGGGGCCCCTAACAGGTTATTATAATAACTTATCACTGGGAGAAATCTAAAATGGGCCATGTTGCCTGAATAATCATTTTTATTTTAAAGAGGACCAAATAGCAAAAAGACTTTGTTTTCACTTAAGGGGATAAATTTGTATTTGAGTAGTATCACTTCAGACAAGAGGTGGGGGTTCACGTCAACATACATTTTTCCATGCAACAAAGTTCCCCGCCTACAGAAAATAAGCAAAGAGAGGCTAAGCTAGAGTCTTCTGAGTATCTAGTTTTCTAATTGAATCAGTTTTCTAGGTGTTTGGAAGGGTATGGAGAAATATTCGGCCATTTCCGCACTAGATTGTTATAGTGCTTGCTATTATTCCACTTTCAACATCCTATGAAATCTTGGGGTTTGCAGTTTAGGGAGGGGCCTCAAAGGCCCCTCCCTAAACTGCAAACCCCAGGATTTCATAGGATGTTGAAAGTGGAATAATAGCACTATAACAGTCTAATGTGGAAAGGGCCTTCGAGTACATGTGGCACCTCCTACCTTAGCCCAGATAGAGGCTGGTTTATCACCACAGGAAAAGTTAGGCCTAAGGAGTAAGGAAGAGGTCATGCAGGTTGAGAAAAAATTAAAGATGTGTTTCATAATTCAGAGCTGGATTTTAAAAAAAATATCTGAGAAAGCTGCAGAGTGCTACCACCTTAGGAAACCATATAGGCAAATCAGGGTGAGGGGGACTGACCACATTTCCTCAGAACAAATATGTGTAACAAAACCTTCATCTCCAGGGCCTCTGTGCTCCAGGGAAATGAAAGGCTGGCTCTGCAGGCTGCAAAATGGCCTACAGCATTGTGATAACCCAGCAGTGGGGTTTTTTTTTTCCTTTAGCTGTGACACAGATGACAAATTTGCATTAAAAGAGGAGACTGGGATATAAACGCAAGAGATTTAAAGGCAGTGCGGGTGGTGGGGAGGGAGAGAAAATGAGCTTATACGCTGGAGAAAAGAGCTAAGCTGCAATCCCCACTGTGCATCAGGGCAAGGGATATCGTTCCAGACCTTGAACTGTTTCACAACCCCCGCGCCATTCACACGCCCTTTTGCCACTCCCGGCCCGGGAGGGGAGGACCAGCATCAGAGGTCTCAATAGAGATTTCCGAGCCTGACTGGTGGGCTCGCAGGGGGATGGCAGGGCAGGGTGAACGCCGGCCCCGTTGCCAAGGGGTGGCCGCAGGGAATGCCAGCGTGGGTACTGCTGGGCCTGGCGGAAACATTCCACATTATGTGGGTAATACAGTGTGACACTCCGCAAACAATGGCAAATTGAGTGTCCCAGCAGGTAACGGGGTCTGGATAGGAGACCATTACAGTGAAGCTCTGTCAAGAGCCCCTAATCCACCCAAGCTTTGCCCCCCTCCACCCTAGCCCCCCGATTGCTTCTGGGAACTTCAGTTTGATCACTGGGAAATTTCTCAGAGGCAATCCCAGCCCTCCCAACTCCCCAGGCACAAGAGAAATCCAGGGACTTGGAGGGGGCAGACAGCCAGGGTGGGGGTTTCCAGACCAGTTTTTCCCAAACTTCTGAGCTGGTTTTTCAAGGTAGTAATTCTGGGACCCCACTCCTCTTAAATATTTATTTATTTCCATATATTGGGCTACCAGCTGTAAGACAGCACCCCCGATGGGAATTATACTAACTCAAAGCACATTTGTTTTCCACAAGACAGTTGGAGGTGCACTTTGTTCTATAGCAAAAGGAAGTTTACTTTTATGGTTTGCAAGCTGAAAAGAACTTCATCAAAGGAGACCATCCCTGCATGTCTGCATGTGTTCTTGTTGTGTGTCTTCAAGTGATTCCTGACTTACAGCAACCCTAAGGTGAACCTATTATGGGCTTTCTGAGGCTGAGAGTGTGTGATGCATCCAAGGTCACCCAGTGGGTTTCCATGGCTGAGTGGGGAACTGAACTCTGGTCTCATGGGTTGTAGTCCGTTGCTCAAACTCCTACTCCATGTTGTTTTGTCATTGCCTTTGGTGACCAGAATGACTTGAAATGATACCTTGCTTTGCAGTACAAATCCCCAAAGCAGTTGACTGCAGTATTTAATATAATAGAGCAAATGGATATATTGGCTGCAGTAGATATTATAATAAAACCTAGTTTTATCATGACAAGAATGAGCCTAGCTGAGTAAAGCTCATGTGTTCCTCCCCCTCTTTTTCCTTTGGTGAGGCAATAGAGGCAGAGGAACCTGAGGAGCCTGAATGCTTATATTTCCATTTTCTAAAATGTAACTGCTATAAAATGACCATGGCTTGTTGTGTCATCTGAACCCATCAAAATATCTAATATTAATCTTAGGTATGATTTGTCTGATGGAAGCCAATTTCTAAACATAGGTTAAGAAGTTTTCTTATTTCAGTAGTTCATACTTCAGATTAATTCCTGTTCAGCTCTGGATGTCTTGCTGAGATGTGGTATATCAGATATGGAAGCACAAGCTGTACTGGAACTGAAGATGCAATGGATACTATATAAGGCAGGCTCACTGAGGCTTGTTTCTGTCACAACAAGCCATAATTTACTGAGACATCTAAATGCAATCACAATCTCAATAAAAATATAGCAAGGACACATGTCATGTCTGCAGCAGTGTCTACAAACAGCACAGCTCCTACACATGAGGTGAGAGACAGAGAATGTCCAAACAGAAAGGTAGCCAAGAGCAAACAAACTCAAAGGAGCAAATCCAAACCATAGTCCAAACAGGCAGAGTTCCAAGACAATAAGATCCAAGAGCAGAGCACAGGGTTTCAAGGCCAAAGAAGCCAATTGCTGACCCTGGGAGGAAAGGCCAGCTGGACCCCTCTTTTATCTATAGCTGCCGCCACAGGTGTTACCGTATTAGGGCTCATTTACTATTTAAATGGGCTGAGCGACACAAGCCCTCTTTTTTATGGCATCTCTGCTGCAAGGTAAGTGTGTCAGCTATGTCTTCCTCTATTTGTTCCCCTGGCTCAGGCCCTTGTTGTTGTGTATTAACTCTCTCTAGACCAGTTTCTGGGGACACTTCAGCCTGTGGGGAAGTCTCTGCCTCGGAGTCAGAATCCTCCTCGCTGCTGCAGTCCCCAAGGCAGGGCATGACAACACATAACAAAAGATAGAACTTCAAGAAACCATCACCTAATTCTCCTGTTTCAGCACTTTGAGTGTAAATGATCCAGTTACTGGGTAATGGCAAAAGGATTTGCTTCCACCAAAGGCTGACTGGAAGGAAACTATACTGGAACAATGAAGTGTACAGAGACAGATCAGCCAGCCTCTTCTAAAGACTAGATGCTTACTTTAATTTAGAGCTTGGTAATAAGAAAATAGGGAGATGGTATATCACAGTACAGTGCCCTATGAGGTAACAAGTAATCCTGTATGCCTTCTGAGTCATTTTCAGCCTTTTAAAGTACATTAAAATGATTTAAAAAGTAAATTTAAAGGGTTTTTAAAATTACAAAGCAATATGTTACTAATGGATAATATCAGTCAGTACTTGTGAAGTGGAACAAATTATTAAAGAAAAATAAATAAATGCTGCGGCATTAGCTTTTTGCAATAATTTCTCTAAACTCTGTTTGAATTACCTAATTCTTCCACACACACTCATTTGTCTCAGCACATCAGCTGGAAATTACTTCTCTAGGTGCCATCAGCATTTATACATGATAGTCAGAAGCAAAGAATTATCCTAGACTGAAAAACCACAATGGAATAAAGGAGGGCCCTTAGAACTGTTGGCTTGTGTTTTCAAAGACCAGGGCTATAGCTAGCTACCTAAAAGGCAGAGAAAGAAGGCACAGAGGTTATTTTGCTGCTAGCTAAATAACTGGGACTTTCACTCTCCCCTTTACTTGCAGCCACGCGAGAATCTGCCTTTGTTCACGCCATTGCATCAGCGGGCGTGGCATTTGCTGTCACACGCTCCTGTGCTGAAGGCACTTCCACCATCTGTGGCTGTGACTCACATCACAAAGGCCCACCAGGCGAAGGATGGAAATGGGGCGGTTGCAGTGAGGATGCTGATTTTGGAGTGCTGGTTTCACGAGAATTTGCAGATGCCCGAGAAAATCGCCCAGATGCCCGCTCAGCCATGAACAGGCACAATAATGAAGCTGGAAGAACAGTGAGTGGTTCTTCTCCTTATCTTCCTCTGGAAAAGCACAGGCTAATGGTTTTGCTCCCCCTCCCCAGCATTCCTGGTCTGCAAGAAAGGAGAATCCAAACATTTGAGTAAAGGACTAAAGGTGGGCTAATTTGGGAGCCAAGCAATCTCCTCCTTCTGCTTATTGGTTCCAAGCAAGCAAGCCATGCCACTTAGTGACTCCCATCTTTTCATCTATTGCTACACTTTGGGCCCACCAGGGAACAGAGAAGTACAAGAATATAGCAGGGGTTTCCAAACTCTGCCAACAGTCTGGTCTTCTCTAACGCTTACCAAGAATGGCAAGATACATAGATTAATTAGGAGCCTGAATTTAGACATATACTTGATAGCCCTGCTAAGGGGCTAGCCTAATCACTGAAGCAAAATTAATTCCCAAAATTGGGAAGGTGCTTTCTAGACTATGTAAGTATCTCAGCAAGAGAACAGTTGCCTGTATTTTTTTTCTAAAGGTGCCATTTGACCTGAGATTAGTGCTTGCCAACTTGCCACTTTCTATAGATGTTTTGGACAATACATTCCATAAGGCTATGCTGCCAAGGGCTGATGGGAGTTGTAGTTCAAAACACTTGGTAACTGCACCAAATTGGAGAACACTGTGGCCCTTTCCGCATGAGGACGCTCTGCTGCATTGCTGCGCTGCAAATCCGGGTCTGGAAGGGAGCGCATCAGCAACGCTCTCCTCCGCACTTGCTCGCTCCCTGCAGAAAGAAGCGGGATAGCCCCACCTCTTCCTTCTGCAGCGCAGCCAGGCGCTTGCCATTGCTGTACTGGGGCAGGAAGTGTTGCAATCGTGTGGCCGTGGCTTCCACACAGTGGTAAGTACAGGAGTGCCACGCAATGGGAGGTGTAAAATGGATTTTTTCCATTTTTCAAATACTGTGCAAGTGCGACGTTTTGTGACGGGATGGCAGCAGTAGGGTGACGATGTCATGCAGAAGCGTGACCTGCTGACCACTGCTGTCCCGTTGCAGAAGTGGCTCAGTGACGTCATGCGGAAATGGCATCAGTTTGATTATATCCTCAATGCTGGCAGTTCTAAACCCAAAGAACTATGCCAAATAGCAATCTCCATGTTATCATGTTTTAAAGCAAAACAGTACATTTTGTCTCAGTTGTCCTATTCCATTATAAATTCTATACCAACTTAATTTTGTTGTAGGAGAAGTCATGGGGAATGGGAATGGAGTGGAGGATTTTAAAATGTAGATCTATAAACTAGCTTGAGTAACTCTGAAAGTTTTTTTTTCCTTTTTCTCATTGTTTCTTTCTCTGAGAATTAATTTTAAAAGATGCTTAGCCTACATTATTGAGGAGTTATTTCAGTTTTCCAAGCCTAGTTCCTTCTAGAAAGTTTTCAGTTTCAATTTCCATCATGGCCAGGAATCCTGGGATTTCTATTTCAGAGCATCTGGAGGATACAACATTGGAGAAGGCTGGGTTAGGTTATCACTTTCACTCAGTTCAATATATGAAGGATCATTTACTATGGACATAACACTTCTTAAAACAAAGAACATAGTTGTGCATATTTTGATGAATTGCAGATACTTTGCTAATTATATTTTTGTAATGTATAGCACACCACTTGCTCTTCTTCTTTTTAAATAAAAAGCGCTGTTGCTAACATGTACTACTAGACAAGGATGCTTCTTGGCTCTTTTATTTTTAATGGTAGCTTTAGAACCACTGGTCACAGTCAGATAACCAAGTGTTCATATTAAAAGTGACCCAACTGATTTAAACAGAAACAAAAAAACTCACCACGGACTTTAACTACTTATGTTATTGCATCTAGTCTAAGTTGTAAGCTCATTTTTAAAAATCTCTAAAACTCTGACATTAAATTTGGATGAGGAGGCAAACAATTTTTGGTCATATGAATTTCTTGATAAAGCTAGGTATTATTTGATTTTATTTCTGGATCAAATGGCTTTAAGAGGAATTGCTTTAACATTCTTAGATTCAGAAGCAGCCCTCAAAATGGTATAAAATGTGGAACACTTATCTGATGTCTGCAGTTAAGATGGTTACTCTCCTATGAGTGATTGTTTCCTTGACTACAGAACTTACTACCTTAGATTAAATAGATATAAGACAGTCCTCTCCAACCAGGTACCCTGTAGATGACTACAAGTCCCACTATCCCAATCAGCAAGACGGGCTGAAAGTAATTTTGGACTACTGTCCAACACATCTGTAATGTGTCAGGCTGGCAGAAGGCTGATTTAATTGCTGACAGAAAATGACTAAACTGCAGGTATCATACTTTGGACATGTCATAAGACGACATGACTATTTGGAAAAGACAGTAATGATCAGTAACAGTAAAGGCAGTAGGAAAAGAGGAAGATCACATCACAAGTGTATAGACTCAATGAAAAAAGCTGTAGCCCTGAGTCTGCAACACTGGGGAAGAACTGTTAATAACAGGGTTTCTTAGATGTCTTTCATTCTTAGGATGATCATAAATCAGCACTGACTTCAGAGGTCATAACAAGAATAGCAAAAACATCTCTTTTACAGAGAATATTAGGAAAATGTCTTAAGAATTTTTTTCTTTTTGTATTTATATGACACCTGTTATAACATTTCAAAATATCAGGTTAAAAAAATCAAATTTTGAGATCTTATTGATTCAAGATAACACTTAAAATCTAATTACAAAGCTTTATGCTCTCTTTTGAGATATGATACTTGATGGTGTTCCAAGGATACCAGAAGAAATGAGAGAAAAGACTTCATATTCTGATATGGCAGTGGGTCAGTTTTAACCTGCCTGTTATATATAAGTTAATAATAACTTTTTTTAAAAAAATTAAAAAGATATCACTGACCTCTGACACCCCATAAGATTCCACAAATATATAAACCAACTAGCCTATTTCTGTAAATAAAGTTTTACATCAAGCATTTGGCACTGTCCTGAAATTTGGTGGGAAGTCATAATTCTTCACAGGATTATCAGTTACCCTTGAATTTTTCAAACATTGTTCTCTGTGATTTGAAAGGGAAAGTTAAATATTTTCACTGGAAGTTTATTATTAATTATCTATGTACTGCCAAAAGTCAACTTAGCAGTTAACCGAGAGGGCCAAAAAGGCCACCCCCAAATGTAAAGAATGCTTAGAAAGAATTTGACAAATAGCAGAGATGATTAAGCCAAAAGGAAATGCTTCAGTTTTCTATGCTCCTCTATAATATTTACATGCTTATATATATATTTTTCTAGATGAAAAATAAATATAAATACCATTTTACCATGAAATGACATTTTCACACTTAGCCCATTGATACGTGGGCTTTATACTTGTAAGACTTTAACACCCTAGGTTGAACAGATTTGAAACGTCATTATTTCCAAGGAACTTCCTTTTTTTTTTTTTAACAGTTCATATTGTGCAGTTAGCTGATGGCAGGCAACTTAAAGCTGCCTTGAAAATTACTTGTTTTGTTCTAGCAAGCTTGGTTTCTGAAAAATTTCCCCTAATTTGTTCATCATTTTCATAGTTTCATAACTCAAGTTTAGACTACGGGTGACCAGAACAAAGGCAAAAATAAAAAATTCAAAATGCAAAGATGGGAGAAAGATATCACCCATTTAGCATGCAAATTTTATTTATATGAATGCCACAGATGAATAAATTGGATCTCAGAGACCCAAACTCAAGTCCCTACCTCTACTGTGGAGTCAAGAAGGAACTTCTCCAAGCTTCTTATGGGCTCAGAACCAGAAGTCAGAAAAGATACTTTTTGGACTACAACACCCAGAATCTCTCAGCTGGTATTCTCACTGCCCATATTGGCTGGTGAGCCCCAAAAAGTGACCTTTTCTTTTCCAACCTCAGCTCTGAATTAGTTAAGTGTCTAATACATGACAGTCAGTTTGAATTTTCATCTGCTTTTGTTTTTCTTAAGCTAGTGGATATGAGGCAGGAACAAGTTCTGCCTACTAACAAGGTAGGCTGCAAAGATGGTGAAACAATCCCAATAGAGACTGGGTAGGAAGGACCATTGACTGTATGAGTGTTTCTCTAAATTTATCCAAGCTGACTTGATGTGTTTTTGTTTTATCCTGGACAGACTATCTTGGACCACATGCACTTAAAATGCAAGTGCCATGGCCTCTCTGGCAGCTGTGAGGTTAAAACTTGCTGGTGGGCCCAGCCAGATTTCCGGGCCATTGGTGACTATTTGAAGGACAAGTACGACAGTGCTTCCGAGATGGTGGTGGAGAAACACCGAGAATCTCGTGGGTGGGTGGAAACATTGCGCGCCAAGTATGCCCTGTTCAAGCCGCCGACTGAACGCGACTTGGTCTATTATGAGAACTCACCCAACTTCTGTGAGCCCAACCCTGAGACTGGCTCATTTGGCACCAGGGACAGAATGTGCAACGTGACTTCGCACGGGATCGACGGGTGCGATTTGCTCTGCTGTGGCCGTGGACACAACACCAGGACAGAGAAGAGGAAGGAGAAGTGCCATTGCATCTTCCACTGGTGCTGCTATGTGAGCTGCCAGGAGTGCATCCGGGTTTATGATGTGCACACATGCAAGTAAACAGAAAGGTATGTGTGGGGCAAAAGGGCAGTCTGCAACAACACACAAATGAAATGAACAGAAACCTCATAGAATCTGCTGGCTGCAGAGCATAAGATGCTTCTGAAATGGTCACCGCTGCAAATCCCCTAGGCTAGGACAGGCAGATTTCAGGCTTGTGGGACTGCCTTATTTTTTTGCTAGAACCCTAAGGCCCATTAATTAGAGTACAAAATAGTACATATTTGGGGGTTAAGGGCAGGGAATGATAGTGCAACCAATTGCTTACTACATCCCATGGGTCACACAATATATATACTGAGGGAGGGGCTTTACATGACTGCCATTAAGTTAGCCACCAAAGCCGATGGTGAGGAATAAGGGAAGCTTCAGTTCAATTACATCCGGAGGGCTGTTCCTTATCACTGATATATACACATTGTTGTGTGCCTTGAAGTGGTTTCCAACTTGTGGTGACCTTATCACACGGTTTTCTCGCTAAGATTTGTTCAGAAGGGGTTTGCCTTTGCCGTCCCCATAGAAACCTGCGTATGAGTTATTTAAAGATCAGGAATTCTTACACAAAGCTGTCAGATTGGCCAGTATAAATTGGCTGCACAAAGACCTGGTGCGAATAGCCAATAAACACTCAAATTTTACATTCAAAGAGATGGAAATTGGCACAAACTTAACCATGGAAGAGATTAGCATCCCCTCTGTAGAAACTTTTAAACAACTTTTTATGTCAGTGGCAGCCAGTACAGGAAATCATAAGGAAATAACACCTGCATGGCTTATGTGATTCTTATGTTATTGGAATAATTCATGCATGAGAATTGCTTTCAAAATGCAAAGTGCAGTCTTTAAGTCAGGAGTAGACAACTTTAGCAAGTCCAGGGGCCAGACTCCCCCCATTCACTTGAACTCCAAGGATTACACACATGCCCTAACTGAAACTAATATGCTGGAAGCAAAATTGAGGGGTTGACTCTTCTACTTTAAAACAGGGCTTGAACAGTGCAAGTGTCAAAGAACTCAGTTCCTGAACTGCATTGCAGAGCTCCCATGGTTCAGTCTGATGCCTGTCACTTTTGAAGGAGATTCTTAGAGACAAAGAGACATGTTGCATTTTTTTTCATTATTTAGAAAAAAGGAGAGTCTTTCTTTTAAAATGTCAAGTCTTGAATCCAGAACAAAGATAAGTTCTACGGAACTTGCCATTTGGTGTACAGTTGTCCTTCCACATTCACTAGGGCTAGGCGTGCAGGATCATCGCAAAAGTGAAAAAAAAATGCAAGTATCAAATGTGTGTGTCTGTGTCTGTGGGAAGGAGCGTGGTGGGGAGAGTAGGCACCCAGGGTCCAAACCAGGTCAGGGAAAGAAGACAAAAAGGAGGTAGGTCAGTATGGTATTCCTATATTTCCTCTCTCTTGCCCATCTCCTTCCTTGGGTTTATGGGGAGCATTGGGAGAGGGCTTGTGGTGCTGAGAAATTGGGCTGTGAGCCATCCTTAGCTGGCTAGGCAGGGTCTGGTGGAAAAAGAGGAGGACCAGAGACAGGTTTTTAAAGGATGGCACAGCCTGATTGAAAATGCTGAGAGGCAAGGTTCTCCTGAAGAAGAAGCACCTGAGGTGGGGAGGGGGGCAAGAGGTTGGAGAAACTCACAAATAATCAAATCCATGAAAGTCAAATCTGCAAATGTGGAGGGCTGACTGTAGTTCTGTTAGACCTAATAAAATTATTGCCTTATTATGACGTTTGGATTTTTTTCTTGTGGACTAAAACAGCTCCCTCCCTCTTTTGAAGAGTTCTAAGTGTTTTATTAGACAAGAAGCTTTTTTTCCTCAGGGCCACGTCACACAATAGATCTTCAGATGTATAAAACAATAACACACATGCACACACCCCTGTACATGTAAGAAATACATTGTGACAAGTATGCACATTTGTCAGGGAGTATGATGAGCTTTTGCTCCCTGTTAAATATATACAAAGTGGCACAATAGGATCTGATGCGTTTAAGAGTGTGGTGTGACCCTGTGCACACTTAGGCAATGTTATCAGAGTGCCATGACTGGGTCTCCTGTCTTTTTTTTTTTTTCTTAAAGGCAAACATGAGGGCAAGTATGGGACTCAGCTGAAGGCAGTGGAACTAAGAGCTACCCCTTTCTCATTCTATTGTTTTCCTTGATTGAAATCGGCCCCTAATGTCGTCTGGACCTGCAGGGCAAATAACTTTGAAGTCTTGCATCAGGGAAGAAGTGTAGGGGGGAATGAATGTGTCAACCCATCTTCTTAGTCAAATTCTTGCTGCTACCTAGCTTATGGCAGCTGTTACTTTTACAAACGGGTAGGAAAACAATGCAAGGGATCATGGATGAGAAGCATTGTTAAGATTGAGTGCAAGGAGGAGATAAAGCCATAGCAAACTTTGAAAAAAATATTGGCTCCAATGTGATTGTGATTATTTTTCTTTGCTTGTTTCCCCTTCCTGGAAAGAGGCCCAGGGTTCAGCTGTAGCCGAACATGGAAGAGAGACACTGCCAGGAAATCCCACAGTTGGAGCCCCTGACTCCTGAAAATAGAGAAGAAGCAAATTCTTCCTAGCCTGTCCCCTGACCTGTTGGAACCAAGGCAGATAATGGTGGAGGAAGAACCCACCTGGAAATTAAATCCACATGACTTTGCTGGGACCTCTGCCAGCCCTGCCAACATCTTCCTTCTTTCCCGTTGAACAGGCTGAGCATGGCTGCTGACTTCAGACCACATCATTTTGGAGGCGGTCTACCCAATTTTTTTTTTGCACATATCAGAATATAATATATATATATATATATATATATTAAAAACCATAGGAAAAGAGCAAGGTTGTAGCAACACTGACAGAGGCTCACAGTAACTGTTCGCTACAGTCACTGAGGTACAAAATACAGATGATTAAGAGCCAAGGTTCAAGAAAATGTGAAGGGAAACAATGTGCTCCTAATGATGGCAAGTGATTTTACATGCTGAATGTCTAAAATGCAGTTGTTGGTGGTTGTTTTTGTTTTACTTAATGTGTGAATCTAAAAGACTTACTTTCCCACTCACCTCAAATACATGCCCGCGTAACCAATCTGATTTATTCTAGTCTTCTGCTCTGTAAGCAGTGTTGATTCTGGAGTTGGAGGGAAAGATTAATTGACAGTATCTCATCCTTCTTTTAAAAAAAATGTTTTCCTGAACCTGTAAATTGGATCATTTCCTTTGTCCTTACCTTTCTACCCTTGTTGGTCAAGTGACCCAGGGAGATTTTATAGATATAGATATACATTCTATTTAATGTGTATATACATTTTTGTTGCTGTAACCTATGCACTTCCCAAAAGAATAGACATAGAAATGAGCACCATAAAGAACAGCTGCAAACAGTCCCTGCTGTAAAACTCTAAATGTTACAGCATTTCCCAGCAGGTTGAGTTAACTTATGATCAAACTTGATTATACATTTATTGTGGTTGTTACTGGGTTTTTTGTTTGTTTGTTCCAGGGGTGTTTGCCCAAACAGGTGAAAGACATCTATTTGTCATAGCATATGACACAGTAATACCTATCTTGCATTTCAAATGCTTTATTTGTAGATTGGTTGTTGCAAGATAAACATGGCCCCAATTTAAAGACCTCATTGTTGAGGCATCTTTGTCTGAAGAAATCCCATTGTGGGAAGGAAAAAGGGTTGTATTAAAGATACATACATTGTCCCTGACATCTCCTTTGATCCAAAAATAAATGGGATCTGCAACAAAATGTTGCAGCCTGCCATTACTCCTTTAGAAGAATACTGTGTTCAGGGTGCGGCCAGGCAGCAGATCTTCCTCCAGGGTGTTAAAAAGCTACTTTTGTTCAGGGAAAGCCAATTTCCTTCTCCGACACTGTGTTCTCATTTTTTCTCTTCCAACCCATCACTCAGCATTTCATGACTCCCAGAGGGCATTTTATTGTACAATCACATTTCATTTAAGGGATTTTACCACAATTCTAGATGACACCCTCATAGTTCTTCCATGTTTTTTTGCTGCTTCATCCACTTTTTTTTCCCACACAGAAAACTTCTTTAAGGTACAGGCAGGGAGAGCAAAGAAACATTACAGAATGTCTTTTGATTAGTAGCAGTTGAAACCATCCATCGGGAAACACCCTTGTTTGGTAGACTTGCAATTTGCCTGTCTTCTGGTTTCTGTAGATCTCCACTCCCACCACACTCTGCTTTGAACATCCTCTAAGCTCACAGGTACTCGGTAGGCAGTTTTTTTTACTTTTTAAACACCATTTCCTTTATTTCACATGTACAGACAATTTGCCATATCTAATGTCTTTGATATGTACATACCCTCCAACTGTCCCAATTTTTTTGGGCAGTCCAGATTAACCATCTTTAGTTCCACCTTTTTTCAGCAGCAGCTTTTATTGTGTATCCATTGTCTCTCCTCCTTCTACTTTCACTCTTCATCTTCAGCTTACTTCAGTTGCTACAAACTGAGTTTAAAGTGCAAAAGTAGTTTGTACTCAGTAGGGATATTAGAGGGGAATGGAGTTCTGCCCTTCCCAGTAGGTTTAGGAAAAAGCAAACAGCCAGCCCCTTCTATCTTGTGTGTTTGTCCTCATTAATAACTTGACCACACTCTGATGTTGGGCATATGCATCCTGGTTTTCATCTGTGAAGTGATGGAGGATATGTATGTAGACTCCACTATCTTATTTTAGGGTGGTCTCCTTTCACAGGCAGCCTAAAAAGTACTCAAACAACTGAGTTCACTCTCAGAGGAACATGGTGGATCTGAAACAGTATGTGTCCCCCCTCCCCTCCATAAAGAGAGATTCTTCTTTTCAGAGTTCCATCCAGCAGGGCATTTCATTCTCTGTTCTGCCCATGTCTCCAACAATCACCCTACATTCTTTGGCTACTAAGAATACTTAATCCCCTCCCATTGAATTTCTGTGCTTTTTTTTAAAAAAAAATCCTAGTTGTGTAGGGTTTTTTCCCCTCAACTGGGTAATTTTGCAAACCTTGGGGTTTCCCCAGACATGGAGTATTTTCTTCTTTTTCCCCTGATGGCCCTGTTCTGCCTGCAGTCCTGGCAGCCCTTGCTACCTCTGTTCAGTATTAGAGTAATCATGATGATAATCTTGACCAGCTCCGGTTTTAAATCTGACTGTCATAGAACTGTAGTCTGGTAACAGCTCTGAGAAAATTTTGGAGGTAATAAGCCTTTCATAGTGTTCAGGCTCTTGAGGTGCTACAAGGAAGCTTCAAAACACACTTAACTCTTGGTCTAGGTTATTTCCGCACTAGACTGTTATAGTGCTATTATTCCACTTTCAACATCCTATGGAGTCCTGGGCTTTGCAGTTTAGAGAGAGGCCTCAAAAGCCCCTCCCTAAACTGCAAAGCTCAGGATTCCATAGGATGTTGAAAGTGGAATAATAGCATTATAACAGTCTAGTGTGGAATTGATAGGCTGCAGAATAATGCAGTGGATTACTAGAGAACTAGCAAAGCACAGAGAAAGAGGCTGAGTTTACAGTCCCTCTTCTCTGCTGTGCTACTGTTTTTTATTTGCAGAAAATTCATTTTGTACTGAAATTTTATAAACTTCCATCTGCCATCCAACATGGTACAGTTCCTTATGTTTTTTTTGTGTGCATTCAAGTCATTTCTGATTTATGGCAACTCTAAGGCATGGAATTTTTCTGTGCCTGAGTGTATGTGATGCACCCAAGGTAATCGAGTGAGTTTCTGTGGCTGAGTGGGGAATCGAACCCCAGATTCCAGGTCATAGTCCAAGGCTCAAACCACTACATCAAACTGGCTCTCACAGATCCTTAAACCACCACAGACCTCTACACCCTCATTCTGTTGTGATATAGTAATGCTCAGAGGTCAGCTATCATATATACAGGTGAGTGGTTGATGTAGCCTAGATTACTCTATTTCAGAGGAAAGAACTGGCAAACCCTTCTCTGGGAATTCCTTGCCTAAGAAAACCCTATGAAATTCATGGGATTGCTGTAAGTTGACAAGTGACTTGAAAGCATGCAGACACCCCTGTATCCCTTGCTTTATTTGTCAAAAGACTTGTTCTAGAATAAGGTCTCCAATACACCCTACAGATTACTGTAGATCCTTTATTTTAAACCAGGAGACCAGGACATGTGATTTATTCCAACCTGCAGCATAGGACCCATTTAAAAAGTTTAAAATCTATATTCAGTTGCCTGTATTTAGATTTCTGTCTCTTGCTCTGACCATGTCCCCCCTTTCCAAAAGATGTTTGTGCCACCACCTGAATGATTTATTGAACTGACAAAGGGAGGTCAAGAGTGACCCTCCAAACTCTGCACAAACCTTAGCGAGCTTGAATGATTATTGGAGCTGCACTCTGAAGGGCTATACATTGCCCATATCTGACTTAGGCACACTAAGTTGCTTGACAGATTGCAGCTGGAAAAGAATAATTTTTCCTGAGTTCTTTTAAGTGATGCAATTAATTTGCCTCGCTGTAATTCCTCCTTCCCCTAATGAACTAACAAAAGTTCCTTTCTTCAAAAAGATTCTGGAACCTCTTCCTCTTAAATTTAACAGTTTGTCCGTGGTCACTTTGATCACTGGAATCCTGAGCACTGTAGTCTAAATGAGATGGTTGGAGTAGACTTCTTACCATAACCTTCAGTTCTTGGAAAAGCAACAGCCCTCCTCAGTAACCTTTCGATCATCCTTCTGGGCATCATGTCTCATCAGCAAGACACACGTAGTCTGTTATCCACTGCTTCCCAAATCCATCTTCACAATGCTATTGAGTGTATTGTTACCTATGTCACATTGCTTGAGCATTCAGTATGAGTTAAAACTAGGCCAGTAAATGTATTTAAACATATTATTTATTCAACAGGGACTTTTTCATGCTTAACAGAAACTTGTGTTGCTGTAAGCCTAACAAGAGACTTACTGTGGCATGTGCCCCATGCACAGTCCTTTTTGTTTCTCCAATAAACTACCTTCTGGCTTTCCTAACTTGTTAACATCAGTTGAGTAACAGGACAGTCTTGTTAACTGCAGTTAATCAGCTCTTGCTAACAAAGAGGAACCACTGTTTAGCAGAAAGGGGAGTTAAACATAGTCTATGTTCAAGAGAGGATATGTTCTAAAGTGGAGAATGGTGAGAGGAAGCATACAGTCAATCAACTGGCACACTCCAGATCCTCTTCTTTACATTATACATAAATGGAAGCTGCTGGTGTAGATGTTATATGCCAGTAATTCACAGGTGGTCAACTTGCAGCCTCAAGATGTTGGGTTGCAACACCCATCATCCTATCTAGTGGAGAGAGATCATGGGATGCAGTTCAGTATCTGGAGAGCTGCCCCCCTCTGCAGCAAATTAGATATTCAAGTCACTTTTTATGAACTTCAAGCATGAGGACAGACAGCGTAATTGTTGTGGAAGTACTTCCAGCACACATTTGCTGCATTCCAAGGGAGGTATTTCAGAACATAGAATTTGCTTTCAAACCACTTCCAAACCACTACCCGTGCTTTCAAACAACAGGTAGAATGTGTAAGCATCTAGAAACTAGCTTAAGGGGAAAAAATGTTTCCTGAAAAAAAATAAGCAGCACATATTTTTTTACCAGTTTCTCATAATTTTCCCTTCATCTTCTCACAGAAGCCAGATATTCCAAGTCAAAATTAGGGTTTAGCTATAGGAGAGAGAATTCCCACAGTCCACCTGCTTCCTCTCCCACCTACCTGCTGTATCCAAAGTTCTTTGCAAAGTTGTAGAACAGCCTTCCACAACTGGGTGCTCTCCAGATGTGTTGAGACTACAAGTCCCATCAGAGATAGCCAACATGGCCATAAAGATGGGAGCTTTAATCCAATTGATCTAAGAGGAGAGCACTGGAAGTCTGCAGTAGAAGATTTTCAACCTTTTTTTAAAAAAAGTTGTATTCCAAAAATGTTCTTTTTATAATTATTTATTATACAATGTATATATATATACCTTGAGTTAACTAAGATTATATATTATATAAATATATATATATTTGAAGAAAAATATATTTCACCTCTCTTGGTCCTGTTAATTCAATAAAGATAAAGGCACTTAAAACAACTGTGTATTTTTCAATGTTTGCACAGTGTCATGGTAGAAGTCATGGCAATGATGTGGTGGGGGGCATAAGTTATTCTGCCAAAAATGTTAGCTGCGTATGATTGATTGAAATGAAAAACATAATTATTCTAACATAATTATTATGTTAGAAAACAAGCCCAAGAAATGTGCTGTTGGAACTCACAAGGTACAGCAGGGGCAAACCATACTCAAAAACTTCTGCAATTCAGGATCATCTCTTTATTCTTGCTAACTGTAGAAATCACTCAGGCAAACTGGATGTTTTATTCTGGTGGTATTCTCAGTTTGTTGATAACAGAATTCAGCTTCTTTCTGTACAGAAGAGCCAGGGTCCTGCTGCTGACAATCCACACAGCTTTCACTGGCCCCCCTTCAAGAATGCTGTCTCTCATGTGCTCTGGAGCAAGAGAACAGGAGGGCTCAAGACCTCCCCAAGATTGGGTTCAGGGGCTGACCCCCCTGCAGTGATCTGGCAAAATTGGACCACAAATTATTAATCAGAAGTGCATGAAACTGATCCAGTGATAAAAAAAAAATATGGAGACAATGATTGTCACTGAGCCCTCTCAGGAACTTAATACAGGCTGTCTGCAATGTATACTGTGCACACTTATGTGGGAATGAACAACACTGAATACATGGAGAACTCTTTAAATAGACTTTATGCTTGCAGATCTTTGTATTTAAGGCTGTTTCAGTGATAATGTATGGGAACAGCAATTTGCCTTTCCCCCTGAAGTATTAGCAAATAGGCAAAACAACTACCTGCCAATAACGAGTCCCCCGCCAACCTTAACACTTCCGGGATTCTTGCCCTCCTGTCTCCTCACTCTGACTGTCACCCCTTTGTTTAATGCAAGACCTCTCTTTTCACATCACAGTTCCCTGTTTATGGATATATGAAGGCGTTCTCGAGAGAAAACAGAAGCCACCGATTAACAGGGGAGAGGAGTACACATGGCTGAGATACATGATGTAGAAAGTACTACTGTCATAATCACCTTCACTTTTTCTCTCTTTCCTAGATCAACAGAGCCAAAGTTTCTCTAATTGTCTGATCAAAACACACTGCTGGGAATCAGACAGACTACAGGGTGGGTGGGGGATGGGAAAGACTACATGACATTCTTAATCTATCTCTGCTCTATGGTGCTGCATTTAACATTAACATTTTGGGGCATCCATATTCTCCACTTCAGTACCTCCATTTCAACATTTGCTTCTCAATTTTCTGGATAAACCACCAAGGCAGAAATAATTGTTTCTATTGTTTCTTCAGTTGCTGCTTACTTTCCCATTTTAGGTGCATTAAATGTATGGCAATGGAAGTTGCCAATCAATGTACTCAGGTGGGGTAACATGGCAGCCCCCAGCATTAGGTTAATATTAGATGCCCCCATTTTGTGACCATTGTGGAATTGATCACTCTTGTTAGGCCACCAGAACTCATAATGCCAAACAGAAAAAGGGGAGAAGCAAGTAAAGGAAGAAGGTGCCCAGTCACCAACCCACCAGAAACATCAGACCTCACAGCTGGAGGAAATACACAGCCAAACAGCACTGAACGGTTTATCACTGAATGAAAATACTACCGCTGATTTTGAGAAATGAGACTGAACAAATCAGGAAAGAAGAGTATGTCATCTGAATTGTCAAGAAGTGCCATGTTCCATGTACTGTAGAATGTGACGGGGTATTTGACAATACCTGTAAACGATTTCCCTTTCTCCTTGTACAGAAAATACAGAAGAGGTTTTGTTGATTTCTTCTTTTTTTTTTTTTAAAGAGTACTTACCTTAAAACATTAGCAGAAGCAAAACCAAATTTGGTGACAGCTGCTTTACTTTTTCCTTAATCCCAATCCCAAATCCAAGTCATTGATGACTCTGGAGTTTGAACTGTTTGAATTTCATGGTGTGAGGCTGAAACGAAGCCTAGTTAGTTGTGTATACTCCAGGAAGAAAACTCTTTGCAAGTATAGAAGCATGTAAGGGTATATGCAACATGCCCCTGAAAGTAGCAACAGGAATGAAGCCTCTGGTTAGGGCTGGTATAAATTCTGGAGAGCAAGATGGCTATTTGCCTTTACCTGCTAAACTGAGGAATCCCTCTGGATCTGGCAACCAGCCTCAGTCACCTTGATATGAATATATCCAAAGAGTGGGACACAACTTCACGTGGTTCGCACATTGCAGTAAGCCAGTTACACTCTCACAATGCCACAGCATCCCATGAAGAGCTTTACCACTTGCACATCAGCCACCTTACTTCATAAGGCATTAGCATATGTTAGGTATCTGTGCATTTTTATTGCATCAATTCATCTGCATTTTAACCATACACTCACTCACTCAGTAAATCAATATATATAACTGTATGTATATATATATATATATTTGTATTTTTTTCTCTCAATATAGCTTTGGACAAAAAAAACACACAATAGAAATGTTTACATCATTTGCTCCAAGACATTACATTACATTAAATACAATGTGTGTGAGTGTGTTGCTTTCACTGAATGATGATGAAAAAGAAAAGAAAAAGGTTGTTGAGGTTTGGAAGGGTGGTGGTAGAGAGAAGGGTGCAGATGGAAGCAACTCAATCAACCTTGAAAAAAGGGGGAGATCTTATAGGCCCACCAGGGATTTATATAATCTTCAACACTAAAACTAAAAACAAAAGAAAGGCATTTTTACAAAAAAACAAAACAAAAACAAAAAAGCTAACCCACATTAAATAAACATTACCAGTTGTGATTCAAGTACAGTGTGTAGCAGCTCCTAACACAGCTTCAGCTGCACAGGTTTGGAGGAGGTTACGTGATATTTTCATCATCCCAACTTACACAGCATGGAGAGGTGGAGAGGGAAATCCATGCCAGTAATAAAGGAGGACTTGAGCAAACTGGCAGACTGATCGAGTCACTTGTATTCAGGGACATGCAATACGTTACTCTTGATAAAAGAAAGTCTAAGAGTGCAGATGTTTCACTTGCCAGAGGAATGACATGACCTGCACCTTTGTACTGTAGAAGCCACACATCCAATTCCCTAAACCAAGGGTGGGCAACTGTGGCCTTCCAGATATATTTAACTGCATGATCTTCCACCACTGGCTCTGCTGTCTAAGGCTACAGGGAACTGTGGTCTAACAAAATCTGGAGGACCTGAGTTGCCCAAATAAACATGTATAACATTCCTTTACAAGAGATCAAATAAGATTCCAGGAGATAATGATCACTGCTATAGAAAACAAGATAGGTTTTTTTCCCTATGTACTCTGCCTGTATAGGTATAACCATATTATCTTTCTTAGGCCAGCATCAGATCACCACTGTTGTAACTGGGTAGGGAAACATCTCTGGAAATAAACTGGCTGCAACCACTGCAGATGTTGTTGAGCCTCCAAAGGTTGCAGCTATGGTAGTCTGTCTTTTCTGAAATCTAGACAGAACGCATTCTGTGGATCCGAGTTCATGTGAAACAAGTGGTGGCATTTAATACTTTGTTACTGTTAGCCTTAGGAGCTCCCTAATGTGGTGCATGCCTACAAGGCGAGAGCATCTATGCAAAAAGATGTGGAAGAAGTTGGGGGAGCCACTGGGCATAAAGTGCATTTAGAACATTGCAAACTTTAATTGGTTTTCACATTGCAGTAGGGTGGTTTAGGAATGAGAAAGATTTCCCTGTTTGGAAGGAGCTATTGTCAGTGTCAGCATTAACATCTGCAGACCTGTACTTGGCAAATTTCCATTCCTCCTCTTTGTGTCCCAATACCGATCAAGCAGGTGCAGCAAGCGGCACAGTACAAAAGCAATTATACTAGAAGAGATATGATTCGCCACAAAACATCAGGATATTGAAGACAACAGATGATGACAAAGGATGGAGCATTTTGCTGTGTCCAACATGCAAAAAAGAGAGACGGGGAAGTCTCTGAAGGGAGCTGAATGTTATGCTCTTGTCCGGATGCACCACGTAGAAGAGAGAAGACGATTCCAGCGGGGTAACCTCCTGCTTGACTGCTTTCCTGGCCACTGCCTTCTGAAGACGACTCTGGCTTCACTATAAATCCAGTGGGCTACTGCAAAGAGAGAGAGTGCAACTGCCACATGGGGCAAGTGTACCTCGGGGGGGGCCGAGGGTACGGATGTTGGCGGCATACACAGGTGGGATTCCGGAGAGGGAAAGTGCATGCAAATTCAATAGCCAGTCGTGCACCAGGCATTACTCGCAAAAGCTGCAAAAGAAAGAGGTTTGGGCTCTCACTCTGCAACAAGACTGACTGAGGGGGAGGTGTATAAATGCCAAACATCCTAGCATGTTCTCAAACATTAACTCAAGGAGAATCCACCTTTTTAAATCAAGCATTAGAATGTACAGACGTGGATCCAATTTTAAACCAAAGGTTATCTGCGTGTCATCTGACACATATACGAATTAGCATTTTATGCTATGAGCAGATAGTCCTCTCATAGCACATGTGGGTACCCTTTCCAGATACTACTGTTCCCACTCTGAAGATAAGCAGGAATTTAAATTTAATTAATAAAATCTCCAGAGTCACCAACTCAGTGTAGACAGTGTCCTCCAACTAGATTTGTATACTGAGAAGAGAAATTATGTCAAAGCCCCAAATGATCAGAAATATTACAGGGGAGAAGGAGCATGAGTACGTGTAAGGGTGTGCCACCTGATTTCAGATTTCCCTCTACCATGAACTCCCTCTATAGAAAGTTAGCATGCCATGCAGAAAACGTCTGGGCTATGGTCGTACTGAACATGCTGGACTTCTATGTTCAAGAGGTCTGAGTAAATACTCCATACTTGCAATTTGACAAGACAGACCAGAAGGGACTGTCCTATATTTCTTAACATATGCTTGCTGGTGACAAAACCTAGGTTAATCACTGGGAATCAGAATATAAAATGATGGAATAGCTGAGATTAAACATAACAGTCAAATAAGTATTCCTTCCCCATGGATGAGTTGTCAAAAGCAGCCCTGAAACATACGAGGATAATGTTTTGAGGTCAGAAAGCACATCTTCCATGCAAGTTTCAGACATGAAAACTATTATCCCCTAGAAATCTAACATGCCACTTATGCACACACATACGCACATTCACATACCCAGAGGCAGCCAACTAATGGGGCATTGCAGCAAGTAAGACACCACAGCTAACTAGTTTGGGGATGGAACAATTCAACAGCCATCAACAAACAAGATAAGCCTATCTGTAAATCTAAATCTAGATTCACAGAAAGGACTCTTGCTGAACTCCTACTCTGGCCAGTAGCAAATGGAAAGTTTTTAATGCATGTGTGTAGATTTCGGCAAAAATAAATGACACACCCATCAGATACTCTTACTGTTACTTACGCTCCTTCTTCTCTTAGAAGTGCCAGGAATTTTCTCACTCGATACTCAGGATCCATCTGTTTTTTGAAAAAAGGACATACACAAAGATAGATCAGTCCTCTGCTTAATGGCTACAAACTTACTGGAGGGCAAGAAACACAACAGGAGAGTCAGGAGGGGGCACACACAAAAAAGACTTCCTGTTTGTTACATTTCTATCCCACCTTTCCTGCAACGAGCTCAAGGAGTATTCAGTTTTTCTTTGTTTACATATACAACCTCCCTGGGAGGTAAGTTAGCCTGGGAGACAGTGACTGGCTGTTTGAAAGTGGGCCTCCTTAGTCTTAGTCAACAAAACTAACCACTACACCTGACTGGATCTAATGCAACTCAGTCTTTGAGAGATAACTGCCAAATGGAAATGAAATCTAAGCAGAGATAAATACATCCTGTGAATCTCTGGACCAGCCTGGAAAACGTACTGGGCACAATCTAGTGTACTAAGATCCTGAATCACACAAGCCTCTAGTGCAGCCAAAGGAAGCTTGAAAGTGCAGAAGCAGAAGTTAACCAATACAATTAAGGGTGGAGGACATGGAGCACAACTAAACTTACATTAGCTTATGAGATGCATTGGACCCAACTGTTTATTAGGACATGTAAAAGCAGTAGAGCTAAGTGAACATTAGAGGTTAACTTGTAACTTATTTATGTCAATTATGAATCAAACTAATGAACTAATCAATATCAAAAAAAACTACCAAATGGAGAAAGAATGAAGTTGTCTACCCACTATTAGAAGGAGGCTACTGAACATAAGCAAAATTCAGGAAGCGGTTAAGTTAACAAACTATAGACAAGAGATGTGAAACAGGAGAAATGTGGATGCCTCCCTACCCCATCCCCAAATAATTAGAACCTCTAGAGTTTATGAATCAGAAGTACAATTTGGATATTGACGAACATGATATGAATCAGCGTTCACTCATTCTACTACCCATTGGTGTTACTGGGTGGGCCTCTTGCCAGTCTGGGTTAACTAGACCTCCTGGCAAGGTATTCTGAAGGAACGTGTGTCCAAATCCCCATTAGGCAACCAGTTTTTGAAGTCTAACAGAACTTTGGAAAACAGATTGGGAGATGGCTTTGCAGTCTGCTGCTTGATGAAAAAGATTTTTAAAAATCCCACTGGACATTCTCCCAGTGCTGGGGCCTGTATGGAAGAACTCTTTGGATCATGAACTTTATGCTTAAGTCTACTAGCAGTAAGTTTATTTTTAGAGAATGCTAGGCTAAGGCTGAGAAGTTCTGGCCCTGCAGATGTTTTGGATTTCCAATTCCTAACAGTCTCAGACAGCAGGGCCAATGGTAAGGGATTATGGGAGCTACAGTTCTAGAAGGCTGAACATTTGATGTCCCTAGTCTATGGCAATGAAGGATGACAAAACTATACAAAATAGCCAGTAAGTACCAGCCAAGTATTTTCCCCCCGTTTTGGCAGTGAATTCACTCTTAACCAACAAAGAAGCGGGGTAGGTATACGGGTGTGTAAAAAGGACTGTATCATGCCTAATTAGTGAAGGTTTCTTGGAGCATCTTGCTGACCACAGGCAGAAAACAGAATGCCAAATTTCAGATGCTCCATTTGACCTACCATAGAAATGATTATACTGTTATGTGACCAGTTGTGTCTACAAGTATAACCATCCTATGGAGGGTAAAGTTATCAATGGTTAGAGGTGGTAATGCAGTGTATCTCTGTTAGGTGTTTGGACAAATGAGCAGGCATATACTATTGCACTCAAGTCCCGCTTGAGGGCTTCCCATAAGCATCTGGTTGGTCACCACAGGTACGCCTTGCCGGTCTAGATCTGTTTACTGTATGTTCTGGATCACCTCTTCTTACATTCTTGTGTTAATTGACTTGGTACTGCCTGACCAGCCCAGAAACACCACATTGCAAAACATGTTACCTCCATTTAGCCATATTAACTTACATACAGGAGTGCAAACCTACCATCTATGACTCACTCAGTATCAAAATACTGAGTGATGCAGCCTGGTTCCAAGTGGCATATTTATGCTTCTGGAATTATTCTAGGTGCATTTGGAGCAAATCAAACATAGCCCGCCTTCTAAGAATTACCACTACCATTACCCCATTTGGCAGAGAAAATTTGATACAGTTTGAGTCCACCTTCTGCTTCCAAGAATTCCCTAAATCCATTCTACAACCTCTTTCTTATGTCCTTTTCTGTTATCCCCTCCCCAATTTTGGAAGCATTAAATTCTAGGAATTCAATATCCCAGGGTCAAACCCACTCCCATTCCTACGATACAAATTCTTTTTAATACATATGATTGGATACCAATCCAAGGGGGCCTGTTTTAAGGAAAAAAGAGTAAAATTGGTCATAACTGCGCTAGAATCAAACCTTACAGGTCTCTGCCTATTATATACACTTTAATAGGTGTGAGCAATAACTTACTGACTTTTTTTGCCTGTAGCTATGGAATTAAAGAGTCAAGGGGAAGAGAGGAAAAAAGTAATCTAGATAAATGACTTTGTACCCTCAGGTGACATCCAGTCAGAGCAGATCCCGAGCCCTATGCAAGTTTCAACAGAATTGCAAAGAACGAGTCAAATGGGAGGGAGTGGGAAAGTGTTTAACACACTGACGAACTGCATGCCTCTTGGCTTATGCTTAAAAACCTTGTCCCAGAAAGATGCAAGTCTTCATTTAGCTGCAGCAGACACTGTTGATATGGGGATGGGGGTGGGTCGAAGCACCAGGCCTCATCCAACACCAAAACATCTTCTGAAAACTCCAACAAAATTAACCTAGAATGTGCCCAATCTCAGTGAGGTTTGCTAACAGATAGTAGACTAAAGCAGGGGGAACCCTTGATCCGCAAAGCGTCTGGTTTCCCTCACTTGTGTCCCACTTCCCCAAGCTAATGAAGAACAGGAAAGGCAAATCCAGCAATCTCCTATTAGTGACTGAAAACAGCAATGGGGATTCTGCTGCATGTGTGTGGATGGGAAATCCCCATAATTATTATTTTTGATCAGTTGATTGAAGATAGCAGGGATTTCTGTTTTCCACTAGCGCTTTCTGAACAACAAATGTAGCTATCCTTTATAGTACTTATATTGTGCCTGCAGAATCTGGTATTTAGAACCTGGCTGCCTTTAAATGTGAAAGATTCTACTCCACTATTTTACCTAGTGTAATCACCCTTCCACAGTTATGACTTTGGTCTGTACTTTTTTCCTGAAGCTCAGATGCAAATAATTGCACAGCTGGTTCCTTCAACAACACTAGCACCCCAAATAGCATCCTGTGACCAATCAGATGAGCAAATGACTTTGCAAAGTGAATTCCTGCCTGTCTGACCTAGGGAACTGTCTCAGAATGTCATGAAAAGCCTTTAGTGTGGTAAAATTCAGGGCTTCTTTGCTGGAAAAAAAATGCCTACACTGATTCAGAAACTTATACTTTGAGTGTGTGGTGTAATGAAGCAAGCATCAACATTTTAGCAACCCAGCTGGACAGGCCCAGGTTTCTTAGCTAACCGGGCCACTGGCACTTTGCTTCATAATGAGAGGTAGAAGAAAACAGATTTACATGCATGTTTTCATTCTGTACAGCAGAAGCCCTGCTGCAGCATCACCAGATCTGAGAAGATTGCAACAAGGTAGCAGCACCAGCAAGAACCTCTCCACTTCAGACACAACTGCAAAATACAGCCAGATGGCAAATTTGGCCAATCTATGAGTAGAAGTTGTCACCCTCTGCTTGACTTTATCCAATTCATGAAGAAGGGTCAGCTAGTTTTAATTACTCTTAAACTGTGACTAGGAATGAGATCCCAGGACATGTTTTATTTAGCTTTGTCGCAACATTTTCTTATGTGAGTGTTCATGCTGTCAATTACTTCAAAACCTTAGAAATTAGAGAGATAAAACCAATGTCTTATTATCCTCCAAGTGGAGTTTTGGTACTTACTCACTGGTAAGTTATTTGCTCCAAGGCAGAAGTAAAAAATTAAGACCCAGTTCTATTTTTCCAATGACCCTTTTCAATATTCTGACTTCACCAGAGGAGAGACCACCCATTTGCTTCACCAAAAAGGAAAGTTCTTACCTGCAATGACATCTCAATTAACATCAGGAGCTTCTTGATGCCAATCCAAACCTTCTTCCCTTTGACGCTTTGAGCGATAGTGCTGCGTTCTTTGTCTTTGAAGCCACTCAGGAGCTACAAGCAGAAAGAAGACCGATGTTAAGAAGAAGCCAACTGTAGCCGTTGGTATAACTGAAGCTGCTCTTTCATCCTAAAGCTGGAGTTTCTGTGCAACCCACCCCAAAGGAAAACTAGCTTCCCTCTTACACATGAAAACCCACATAATTCATATGCATAACAATCCCACAGACAAAAGCAATCACGGGAATAAATGGAAGCCGAGTCATATTTGTTTATTTATCTGCCTGCCCTTTTTATGCCAAGCATAAAGATGGAGTCTAATTTTTTTTACATCATAAGGCATCTGTGGACAAGGGATCCTGGATCCTGTCCTGCTCCTTATTTCATCACCCTCCATTGTTTTCAGGCACTTTTACTACCAGTTGTAAACCAAGCTGGGAAGAAAAGTGTTACAATGACAAGAGTGAGCTAAAGGATATGAGATAGAAGACAAGATCCAGCTACCCTCACCCAAGCACTCTTTCTGATTTAAAACTAAGGCCTCCCCACTCTTCCTTTCATTTTAAATGGAATGAGAGCAAATGTATGAAGAACAGCACTGATGGCCTTGTCTTATATCATATAACCTTCAGAATTCTAACTCTTCTTTGATGTCCTCTCTCACTATTTCTTATCTGGAACATATTAGGCTCAGCACAACTGATACAAGAAACTGGGTCTCCCTTCATGCATGGACTTGAGGGAAGTTATAATGAACCAAACACTGGTTGCAGTTCCAGTGTAATGCTTCCACAAGCTGGCATGAAGCATACTAGTGTAACAGAATCACTTGGTCTTATTTCTCCATGTTTGATCTTTGAGTTGCCACCTGTTGCACTGATTAGAGGTGCCACCACAATATCTTACTCAAACCTACATTATAATTTAAAGTGTTTGTTCCTTTATCTATCTGTTATGCTTCATAAATCCACATGCTCCATCACAGCATCACCAAATTAATAAGATTAAAACAAAGACCATACTAAGATTGTGGACCCAATCCATCAAGAACTTTAGGGACCACTCAAATAAGCACTTGGGAGTTCAGTACTTTTTGCTCTAGAATGCATATTTATGAACTTATTTTGATCAAACTTGATATTTGGGGGCAAGGTTTGGGGCTAAGTGGCAAATTTGGCTTCCTCCTTTCTCTCTCCTTCCCTCCCTCCCTCTCTCTCTTTCTAAAAACTGCCGGATTTGATCCATTTGTCATGAAACCTGGTATGAAATAAAGTTTTAAGACTGGGGGTGCTACCCATCAAACGTTTGCTTCTTTCAAATCATAAGCAAAATCATCAACATCAACCCAGGCAATACCAGTAAATTTCCACGTAATTGCATAAGCTTTAATTCACTAATCAGTCCATTAAACCTGCATGTGGCTGAGAACAAGTTCTGCTACATACATTTTTTAGGATGATGCACAGTCATGTCGTTGCAGAAATCCTCTTACAAGACTATTCTTTCTTATATAAGAGACAATAAGGAACACTGCTTTTAAGATGTACTTGCCATCTGCATTTTCTCCAAATACTAGCTCTAAAAAATACAAATTGGCTCCAGACTTCACGATACTTAATTCCCATTAAAGACAATGGGATTTAAGTCATGATTAATTTGACTTCAGTGACAAATTCAAGTGACTTTGGAGAAGTCAACAAAATTGAAGTTAGCCATGGCTAGCTCATTTCAATGAGACCTAGGGGTCACCAGCTTAGTACAGATATGACCTATAATCAAGGATAAAAGCTAACATTTTCATGTAATAACTCCACAATAGGATTTCAGCCTTTCCACAAGGAGAAGTCACAAGAGCTTAGAAAAGTTAGTCTTCTGGACTACAACTTTCAGAATCCTGTAGCCAAAGTGACCATTAGCTGGAAGATTCCTTATATTTTTTTTTAAAAAAATTAACATTCCTAAGCTCTGCATGTACTCAGCTTGTCTCTGTCCCTCTCATTCTTGCAGCGAGAAAGAAGTTGGACTCTGCTTTTAATGTTCTTCCATCAGGCATTCCCAAGTGCCTCTTGGCTTACCTCCAGAGCCTCCATGAGATGTTCTCCTGAAGCAATGTTTGGAACATGGATTGTGGTGCTGAAAGCATCCAGCATCTCCATTTCTTGCAGGACATCCTTGCGACTCGTGGTCCCAATGATCAAGAGCTTGCGACCCTGTATTTTTTTTTAAAGGAGATGTGGAGAAAGATGGCACAATACTAAGAAGAATGTTAACATACGTTCTTATAAATATATGTACATATTGGAACTGTAGTTCTCTCACAGCTTATAGTCTGAATAATAAATACTAAGAACTGATTAATGTGTAGATAAATACAGGAGTTGGGCCTTCAGAACTCCTTTTAAATAGTTAACATTTTAAGGTGCTAGTAGCATTCTAAGGAATGTAAGTTTAAAAGGTTTTCCTTCTTAAGACCTTAAGAAGTCCATCCTTCTGGATCAAGCAAACCATCTGTCTAGCTTAGCAGCCCATTGCTAAATGTGGATAATCAGATGCCTCCAGGAAATTCAAAGGTCGGTGTGAAAGTGATAGGTTTCCGATTTCCATGCACTGTGTTCAGAAGTGTTCAGTCTCTTTAACATGAAGGTTCTGTTCCATTCAATTACCACTGTTTACAGTTTATTTTACTTCATTGAATTTATAAACTATCACACACTGAAAATTTTGGAAGTGTATACAATATCGTAGTACAAGTGAATGCCAAATGAATGTACATTACTATAACAGTGCAAGGCATTTATTGGTTAGAAAATGCCTGTTTAAAAGGCAGCTCTTCAGAAGATTCCAAAAACAGACTTGCATTTTAAATTCAATTCAATTCAACTAGAAGGGTATTTCAGAGGATGGGATCTGATATGCTTAAGTTTATAGTGCAACTCATACTAAATTTAAAAGAGAAAAAGAAACAACTATCCCGTGTTGCTGGTGGGCTCCCTAAATTTTTGAAATAAGTGATTTTTCATCTATTAGATCAAAGAGTCAGAGCACACATAGAGTTTAAAATATCAAATCATGCTCGTAACGCCCTTGAACTTGCCTGGGCTTCTGTTTGAAGTTTTGAGGACTAGGTTGGAAATGGCAGGAAGCGCAGTGGAATGCAAGGGAAGTTCAGGCCTCTACTTGAAAACTTTTCAAAAGCATCAATAAGCAACTAAATTGTGCCATCGCTACCACCACTACCACCCCCCCACCAAGAATTCCCTCCTTTCTCACAAGTAAGTCCAGTGCCTGGTCTCTTTGGCAAGTTTAGTCTAATTACTCCCAGAAAAATGATGAAATATCTGGAGGAGAACATCCTTGCCAGCTGCTGAAAAGTCAAAAGCAGTAAGTCTTTTAAACACGAAAGCAATCATTGCAATGAAAGACAGAGCCCACCCGGGCAATAATGCATAGTTGCCAGCTGGAAGGGGTCATGAAGTTTAAACATGCCCGCTGGTGAGGTGTATTATCAAACAGACACCGAAAAATGTGAGAGTGTATTGTCAGGCACACCCTTCGTTTGAACTATGAACACACTAATTAAGATATTAAATTATTAGAACTGCTATCGTCCAACTCAGATGGACACATAACTATAATCCCCAAATTTATGAACATGGCTCTTAAGGGGAAATCTACATCTCCAGGGGCACAGAGAGAACCAGGAAATCTGACAAGTAGTCTTCTGCTGCCAAGTAGTGGCTGTGATCTGCAGGCATAGGAAGCAATAAGAAGGTGGAAGAGATGGATCACTCCCACTCAGATGAAAGCTACCAGACACATGTTTGTTGTGTCAAGAGAAGGCAACAGTGCATGGTGCAGGGGGATGTCCAAGAACAAAGTGGCAGGGAGAGGGCTTAGCACTTTCCAGTGCCTGCTTCTTTTCTCCTGTGAATCACACTTCAGGTGCCTTCACGTCAATTCTTATGGTGATTCTATCCTAGGATTTTTTTAGTAAGATGTATACAGAGGTGGTTTGCCATTCCCCTCTTTGTAAGATAGGAGTGTGGCTTACCAAAGATGAATTGAGATTCACACCCTGGTCTCTCAGAGTTTTAATCCAGCATTCAAAACACTATACCACACAGTTCTTGTGAATCACACATTCTCTCATTTGTGGCAAACAAGGTTCCCAAAACCCAGAGTTTTTGACCTCAGACATTTTACAGCTGGCCTTCATAAGTCATATTTTGAAGTGATCTGTGCCCAAGATTTTTATATTCTGGACTTATGGGCTTGGCTTTTACAATTTTTCCTCATGAAGTGTGAAGAAAATTAAGTGATGGCATCTTGAAAGTTTTAAGGTGGTCTGAAAAGCTGATCCAAAGGGAAATTCACTTGCCTTCCAGAAGTCTGAAGCTGTTGGATTTTCTATACAGGAGGGGTTTCGATTCATTTTATTCAATTCATTCATGTTAATACTTTTGGAATAACATGAGTGGTCTGTAACCTTTGAGACACTGGACTGATTAAAATTCCTTGCCACATTTGATGTTCCATAACCTCCTAAACAAGCCAAAGTGGGCACCCAGCTAAAATGATAAGGGAAGAATTATGGAAGATTGGGAGGGGGGAGGAACATTTTAAAATTTTAAAACACAAGGAAGCAGTATCTCAAATATACATGTCTCAACACATGTGAAAAAAAGACCTTACACTGTTTATCCCATTTATAACTAAATGGGATAATTATTCAGTATGAGTTTTCAACAAGATAATGTTTTTATCTCTCATAATCACATCTACATTGTGGAAAAACTGTGTACTACACATCAATTAAGGTACCTAATTTTAACTGTAAGTATTTAAGTTTATGTTGCCAATGTGGGAACTCCAGAGGTGATTTTAATTATAATTGGTTGTCTTACCAAGATGCCTGGGAATAGTGGGAACAAACTCTTAGAGAAATTAGAAATACTGTCAAAGTATGGATTAAGTTTGGATCCAAAAATAATTTTGTTGGTGAATTTTTCTTTCATACATATGGTAGCCAGCTAGGTCACTATATATTACATACAGGAAGAAGAAACAAAATTCCAATGCATTGAAGTGCTATATCAAATTAAGAGACTAAGAATTGTGAAAAATCCATATGGTTTAACTAGGTATGTTTTTTTAAGCAGCACAAACAGATTTAAAATAGTGGAAATATTTTAAATTTTTTTCAGTGAAGTTTATTGGAAAGCCAGAACAAAATTCAGTAATTAAGAACATCAGAAAATCCATGTTGAATCAGACAAAAGGCCTACCTAGTCCAACATTCTGGTTCGGACAGTAGCCAACCTCTTGCCTATGTGAAGTCTGCTAGAAGGACATGAGTGCAACCACACATTCTGCCTCATGGTCTCCAGCAATTCATTTAGAGAGGCACACTGTTTCTGGTACTGGAGATACACACACACACACACACACACACACACACATATATCCTGCTTAGCTAGCAGCTACTGATGGCCCCATCCTCCATAATTTATCCAATCCCCTTTCAATTCAATCCCCTTTCGAAGCTATTCAAATTGAAAGCCCTGACTACATTCTGTGGCAATGATTTCCACATTTTAGCTATGCACTGTGTGAAATTCTTCCTTTTATCTGTCTGTTTCTCTCACCATTTTAGCTTCAATCTGTTTTAGGATTATGAGAAGGGAAAAAAGCTTATCCCTATCCACTTTCTCTCCATGATGCATAATTGTATACACCTCTATCATGTCTTCCCTTACTTTTTCTCCAAGCTTATTGGTAATCCTTTCCCTTTATTCTAGTACTATTTATCTGTTTAGCTTCCTTTTGTCTATGGCATTTCTATATCTATTTATGGATTGCATGGTCTATCAACATAATTGTGAATAGGCTTAAAAGTATGGGGGCAATGTCTAGACACTGAATTCTGAGGCCAATGTTTCACTGGGAAATAGCTTTTAAGGAACCCCAGGTTCCCAAGAGTAAAAGTTTGAAAACCACAGGACTTGAGTGCATGCCATTCTTAAATACAGCAGACTTTAAGATACCTCCATCTTCCACAAAGGAATACAAGATAACCATCACATTTTCTTTTGATTGACGGGTGCATGAACTGGCAGAGAATTTCAAGTGTCTGGATTGTATGGAGGTGAACTGGTTGAAAGTCGTATCTCGCACATCCTTCCCCCATTTCAAAGTTACAGGGAAATATAGGTTTTGGTGGGGAAGAACCCCCTAGAATCTCTGAGGCTCACAGATAGAGTGCCCAAATGGGCTAACATTTTTGGACTTGCTCAAGAAAGTCTATCCTCCGCATCTTGCTGTGGAAATCTGTATGGCAAACATAGGAGAGTGACTAAAGCAGGCCTCATCAGGGAGCATTTCCCTGCAAGAGTCTACCAAACTTCTCATAACACTGACCAGATTGTCTGTCCGGCTTAAGGATAAAGGCGGGGGGGGGAGGGAGGGAGGAGAGATACAGCAATGGGCTTTCACCCTCTGAGTCCAATTGTTAGCTTTTTCAGAGGAACCAGCAGGGAACCACATGTGAAGCCTCCATGGGGTTCCCGAGCATCCAACGCCTTGTGTGACTCTGCATGTAGATGAAGCGAGCCTCTCCGGTTTGGCGAGCTGTTACTGCTCCATTCTCAGAGAAACTCTTTTTTCTCTGGCTTGGCTCCCTGCTGAGACAGTGCTTTTCAGGCTCTCCCCCCCCCCCACCATTCTATTCCCTCCCTTCAACAATCTCTTCTCCTTGCAAAGCCCAGTGAAACCTGACTGAAATAAAAGAGAGGAGAGAGAGAGAGGGAGGGAGAAGGGGAGAGATTTTGCTTCCCTTTATTTTAGAATGGCCTTCAAACATTAATTTAAAGAGTCCAAACAAATATTGGCCTTGTTTTTGAATTTTTCTCAGACTAGTAAGAGATCGTATGCACAACACCTTCTGTGCTACTGAAAAGGCCAGGAAGCTAGTTACCAGATTCCTACAATATACATACATACATTTTTACAAAGCAGAACAATCTCAGGATACCTGAGCAGTGTGAATTGCAATACTCCTAATGAGTTCTATGTGACCAACAGAATTCCTAATAATACACACACACACACAATTCCTTGAAAGATGTGCAGACATACAGAAAGGGGGCTACTTGGCATAAGCCCATACAAAGCCACAGCATTCACCTTAGAGCACAAAGCTTTAACAGCTCAGATGTGTGGGCAAAATTTACAGGAACCAAGAGAAAGATGGACCACGTGAGTGACAGAACAGCACAATATGACTAATACAATCCGGTCACTATATTCAGAAAGCTTATACAGATCTTAATAAACAGACAGCAGAGCCAGCCACACCACAAATACAGCTTTTTGAATGGACTGGTTTCAATTACTGTTTCTTTGTCTTCTGTAGCAATGCCACTGAGGCTGTTTGCAAACTTGTTACAAAATGGAAGATTGTATGGCTAAGTTTCCATTACCTAAACAAACAAAATGTTCCATAAAAACCTTCATGCAGTAACCTCATCATGACGGTGTCATGCAGGGAGGTGCTTGTACAAGTGTGCCACCGTGTGGAATGATATACATTTAATTATCTCTCCCATTAGTATCTCACCCTTTCTCCAAGGGGCTCAAAGATGTCTCCATGCTCTCCATAACAACAAACCCAGAAAACTACTTAACTGTGACACAAGTCACCAGACAAGACTGATCAATTGATGGAAGGCTGTTAAGAGTGTGGGACACTCTCAGACCATTACATCACCTACAAACAGTGGTAGTCTTCAAGATGGCTAAATACTTTGATGGTTTTTTTAAAAAAAAGCATACTTCAGAAACTAGCTCAATAAACTCTGGATGTTCTATGTCAATAGAAACATTAACTGATGGAATTTTGCATTAAAAAGTTTGAACAAAGTATGGACCTACAAACAGGACTGTATATTTGGCAGAAGAAATGCAGAATGTTACAGTGTACAAAGAACCTACTTTCTCTAGCAGTGGCTAAGCTTCCAGTCCCCAGGGTTGCAAAAGATTGTTCTTTTTTTTTTAAATACCTTGGCATGCTGCAATCTCAGAAATCACTGAAATGTCTGAATAAGATTTCAGTCTTTGAAGCAGACGCTTTAATATCATGATTAAAAACAGCAAGGCAAATGAAAGAAGTTTGACAAATTCGGTCTACTTTTTGGCCCGGAATTGGAATTAGTTGTATATAACTTGTGATGAGAAATTGCTTGGTGCCTACATTTTTGATGCTACGTCATCCCCTCTGTTCAATCATCACTGCACCACAGAGTTGGCTCAAGAGGTCTTTTTGACAGTGTTCTTCATGTAGTGTACAAAGACAATGAGAACACAGGGACATCCTTGATGGCTGATGCACTGGTGACCTACAAATCCAAGCTTGGGCAACTTCTACAACTTATGTATGCCTTCCAACACTTCAATCTGTAATATGGTTCAGTGGTTCCCATCCCATATCTGGGTACTGAGGTCTCAGATAGTGATGTATCTCAATACCCAGAAGCATCAACTTGTATCCTCAATAATCAAAGATTCTGGGAACTGTAGTCCAGCAATGGTGGACCAGCCTAATAACCACCAAAAGAGACAGAAGACAGGGAAATGCAATTGTGCTTCTTGAAATCTATATCTGGAACTTATAAACATTTAAAATTATTTTGGATTTCCAGCTCCCTAGTACCCTCCCTAATCCTATAGGAAATATTAGAAAAAATAATCAAATCTAACGGGTTCCATAGAAGGAAATATGGGCATGAAAAGTTGGGTCGGTGAGGGAGCTGGGGTATCAGTAACAAAATTCTCAAGCACCATAAAGATAAGGATCACATTCTTATGAGAATAAAACAAGAAGGTTAAATCAGATTAAGGTGGTAGCATGCAAACAGATCTTTTCTTACAATATATACACAAACTGTTTTGAGCTGATCAAACTGAGTGATGTGGGATGAAGTTGAAACCCAGACTACTTGCCCAGGTGAGTGACAGAAGCAGGTGTGTGGGAAGAAGCAAGATAAAAACATTTTTAAAAAACTGCATGAAATCCTGAAAACTTTGGAGCAAGCAATGGTCAGTCATGAAGGCAAATATAGTAGATAAAAGATACAAGAGAGAAAAACTGAAGAATAGCTCAAGAAATTGCAATCACTTTATCGTCACTGAAAAAGAAAAATATTACAAATGATTGGAAACAAAAAAATATTTACATCATCTGTTATTTCAAGATTGATTTGATCAGTTTAGTCACCACTACAAATTATGATTATCATTAAACATAGTTTGGGTTCCAAATCTCAGCTCAAAAATTCTCACCAGCGTTTGTCTTTCATTCTCTCAGCATTCAGGTTCATAAATCCACCTCCGTGGTGCAACAGCCTCTGGAGGCAAAACAGTGGCTTCCATAATGATTTGTCAATTCAAACATTACACCAAACCACAGCCAATCATGGTTGGGTGGGATGTTTGAACTGAGCTTTCCTCTAAGCCTATGGCATTTGCTCGGTCCATAATTTCCAGGTCTTTCTTAGCCCTGCCAACCTAGAGTCCTTTAACATGGAAGTGGCAGGAACAGAACCTGTGATTTCTACCTGGATAAACGTGTTCTTTTAGAAAAAGAGCACTTTTTTCCAGGTAGAAAGTCACAGATTCCATTCCTGCCATTTCCATGTTAAAAGATTATGGTGGGTTTGAGGAGTCTCTGGGAAACAACAGAAAGCTCCTACCTGGCCACTGGAAGCTTGTTTACTGCCACCAATGTCATTGCAGAAATAGAATGTCCTATTTCTATGTCCAAGAAGTTGTTAACATCTCATACAAATGAGCATACACAGATTCCAAATTCCAACTACTGAACTTCCAAAAATGCTGAGACTACCTCAAGCTGAAGACAAAGAAATGTAATGATATCTGTAGGTGAGTACCACCTTATTCTGCCTTTTGCCTTGGATAAGTGCATAGTCCAGAGGAACAAACATTTTCTCTTGCTGCAGAAACAGAGGATTTACCTGAGGTGGTGCTTTCTTCAGCAACACCAGAAGAGCCTGCAACACCAAGTTGGAGAATCGGGGCCCAATTGGAACATAATCTGAAAGATGAGGAAGACAAGATCACCTACTGAAGCTTACATAAATTGGCAGCAAAATTCAATTACAGTACTGTTCTCTTTCAGATTTTGGAAAGCTAAGTCAGTGCTACCAAGAATCAACCACCTCCCTGGAGAATGAAGCTTACAACATGTATTGATCTAATGGCCTGTCAGTGAGGCATTCAGTTTATATGCCAATCACCTAGATCTAGGCCATTTCTGCACTACACTCTTATAGTGTGATTATTCCACTTTCAACTTCCTATGGAATCCTGGGGTTTGCAGTTTAGGTCCCTCCCTAAACTGCAAGCCCCAGGATTCCATAGGAAGCTGAAAGTGGAATAATCGCACTATAAGGGTGTAGTGCAGAAATGGCCCTAGTTAAATAATTGAAGGAACAGGGAGAAGACCAGTCACTCAAGCAACCAAGCCTCTTTATGCCAACAGCTCAGAGCAGTCCAAATGCTCTAAAGCCTACAAAGGCATGCTTGCTGACCTGAGCAAACAGGAGATTAGTTCCTGAATACCTGCTACTATCTTCACCTTCCTCTCTGGCCTTTGCCTTACCCTGCTCTTGGTTGCATGGAAGAGGGTTCTTGCACCCTATCTGCTTCCCAAAACAGTTATGAGTTATGTTGTCTTCATAAGAACAGGTTGCTTACCTGTAACTGTGGTTCTTCGAGTGGTCATCTGTGCATACATTAGGAGCATTCGCGCCTGTGCGGTAGCATTCGGAAGATTCTAGAGCTTGTTAGCTTGGCGGGAACCCCTCCCCCACACCGGTACTGCGTGTGCTCCTCCAGCCGAGCAACAGTCTCTCCTCAGTTCTGGTCCGCCGAAGAAGATGGGACTTGAAAAAAGAGGGGAAGGCAGGGCGGGGATGTATGAGGGCACAGATGACCACTCGAAGAGCCACAGTTACAGGTAAGCAACCTGTTCTTCTTCTTCGTGGTCTCTGTGCCTCATACATTAGGAGACTGTGTAACTTACCGGCACGATGGTGGGTCAGGTCCCAGACCCTAGAGAACAGAAGACAGCATAGCACGGCCAAATCGAGCATCTCTCCTGGACTGGCAGTCGAGTCTGTAGTGGCGCACGAAGGTCGATGGTTGGGACCAGGTCGCCACACGGCACAGCTCCGGCAGGTCGACGCCTCGCAGGAGGGCAGCAGATGTCGCTACGGCTCTGGTAGAGTGAGCCCACAGAAGGTCTGGCGGAGGCTTCTTGGCAAGCTCGTACGCCAGGTGAATAGTCTGCACCACCCACTTGGAGAAGCGCTGGGTGGATACCTTGTGGCCTCTCCGGCGCCTGCCATAGCAGACAAAAAGATGTGGTGTCTGTCTGTAGGCTGCAGTGCTGTCTTTGTAAAAAGCCAGGGCTTGACGAACATCCAGGGAGTGAAGGGACCGCTCCAGAGGTGTAGCCGGGTCAGGATAGAAAGCTGGCAGGATGATATGCTGGCTCTGACGGAAGCTGGACACCACCTTCGGCAGGAAGGAGATGTCAGGCCGGAGGACCACCTTGTCCCTATGGAAGACGAGGTACGGCTTGTCACACCGTAGAGCTGTCAGCTCTCCCGCCTGCCTGGCAGAGGTGACAGCCACTAGGAAAGCAGTCTTCATGGCGAGCAACCTGTCGTCTGTCGTCGCCATCGGCTCAAAGGGCAGCCTCATCAGCTGCGACAGCACCAAGGACAGCGACCATGGCGGTAGCGGCGGCAATACTGGCGGGTAGAGGTGCTGAAGGCCCTTCAGGAACTGCTTGACAGTGGTGACCCTGAAGAGAGCAGCCGATGGGGATCGTGGCGGTTGGTATGCCACGATTGTGGCGAGGTACACCTTGAGCGACAGAAAAGCCAAGCCCTGTTGTCGCAGATGGAGGAGGAAGTGGAGCACGGTACACAGGTTGACGGGCGATACCGGCTCTCGACGTTCCTCGGCGAAGGCCACGAAGCGCTGCCATTTGTAGTGGTAGTTCCTTCGTGTGGACTCCTTCCTGGCTGCGGTCAAGACGTTACTGACGAACGGGTTGTCTACAGCGATATCCTACAGGCATGGAGGGCCAACACCAGCAGGTCCGGGTGCAGCACGAGACTGTCAGAGTGGGACAGTAGGTCTGGTACCGTCGGAAACCTGAGAGTCCTGCCCCGGGCGGCCTCAATCAAGGGCCCGAACCAGTGCTGCCTCGGCCAGTACAGTGCCACGAGGATCGTGTCTGCTCGGTCCAAGATGATCTTCGATATCACGCGGCCCAGGAGCAGGAACGGAGGGAAGGCGTAGAGAAGTCCCTTGTCCTACGGGAACTGGAACACGTCGCCGATGGAGTGGCAATCGTGGCCAGCTCTCGAGCAGAAACGGCAGCACTTCGCGTTCTGGCTGGTCGCGAAGAGGTCGACGCTCGGCTCGCCCCATCGGTCCTGAACCATCTGGAAGGCCTCGTCTGACAGGGACCACTCATGGTGGGAAGAGGTGTCCCTGCTGAGGGCGTCCGCTGTGGTGTTCTCCTGCCCTGCCAGGTGAACCGCCACTGGATGTATCTGAAGCGAGACGCACCAATTCCAGAGGTCGAGCGCGATGTTCAGAAGTGTGGTGGAGTGGGTCCCTCCTTGCCTGTTCACGTAGCAGACCACCGTCATGTTGTCGGTGAGGATCAACACCGTGCGGCCCGTGACCAGGTGACGGAACGCTCTCAGCGCTTTGTGGATCACCAGCAGCTCAAGAGCGTTGATATGGAGGGCGTCTCATCGTCCATCCATCGGCCTCTGACTCGGAGGTCGCCAGTGTGCACTCCCCAGCCGAAGAGCGAGGCATCCGTCGTTACCGTAACCGATGGCTTGGGTTCGGGGAACGGCATACCGGACAGGAGGTTCCTCTACGACTGCCACCAGTTGGGGCAGTACCTGTTGGGGCAGCCGGTATCGGCGAGACTGGTTGTCCCGGAATGGATGGAAGGGCCTGATGAACCAGTGCTGGAGCGGTCGTGCGCGCAACCTGGAGAGGTAGGTTACAGTGGTGGTCGAGGCCATGTAGCCGAGGAGCTGTTGTAACATCCTGGCTGATATCGTTGGAACCTAGAAGGCGGTGGACGCTGCCCGACAGAGCGTCCGCACCCTCTTGTACGGTAGGTAGGTCCTGGCCGATACCGCATCGAGGGTCGCCCTGATGAAATCGAGAACCTGGGCGGGTTCGAGATGGGACTTCTTGGGGTTGACCCTGAGTCCAAGCCAAGTGAGCAATGTCAAAGTCCGATGAATGTCCTTGTAAAATTTCTGTTTGCAGGACGCCACCAATAGCCAATCGTCCACGTAAGGGTAGATAGAGATGCCTTTCGTCCGCAGGAAGGACACGACGGGAGCCATGCACTTCGTAAATACCCGTGGCGCGGTGGAGAGGCCGAACGGCAGCACCCGGTACTGGTAGCTGGTGCCGTCGACTGCGAACCGCAGGTATTGTCTGTGCTGTGGGCGGATCGAGATGTGGAAATAGGCGTCTTTGAGGTTTAAGGATGCAAACCACTCCGCTCTCCAGAGGAAGGGGAGGATCAAGGGCAGCGTGACCATCTTGAACCTCTTGGGGCGGATGTACTTGTTCACCCCTCAGAGGTCTAGGATGGGTCGCAGGGAACCGTCTGCCTTCGGTACGGGTCTTGGCTGAAGGCGGGAGTCTCTCGATCGCTCCCTTTTCGAGGAGGGACTGGATCTCTTCCAGCAGGGCAGAGCTGGCCGGGGTGGAGTAGTAGACACCCCGCAGTGGAATATCCTGGAACTCGATGGCGTATCCCAGGCGGATGATGGTAAGTACCCAGGAGTCCGCAGTGATCTCCTGCCATTGATCAAGGTGCCTGGCCAGGCTCAGATGATGGATCAGGTCTGCTGGAAGGGCGAAAGATGGCATGGGCGGTGTCCTGCGAAGACCATCAAAATTGGGTCTTCATCCCAGAGGAAGACTTCTTCGACGACGAAGATGGGCACCGTCTAGGAAGCCTTTGTGAGGCCGAAGACGTTGATGGCCTCAAAGCGGTCGATCGCGGAGACCGTGGCTGGTACGCAGAAGATGAGGAGGACCTTCTCCACGAAGACCTCGGCTGGAAGCTGCGGCGGGATTGGGCAGGCTGGTTTATGCCCATCTTCTTCGCCGTCAGCCGGGCCTTGACAAGGTGATCCATGGCCTCGTCGGTGGAGATATGGAAGAGCCCTTGGCCATCGAACGGAAGATCTTCAATCCGTCGACGGCTGTCCTCCTGGAGCCCAGAGGACTGGAGCCATGCATGACGTCGGTGGGCTACGGCACCGACCATCACCCTCGAGGTGGCCTCCACGGCATGCCTCGAGGTGGTGATCTGTTGGGTAGCCACTGCAATGGCCTCGCCGAAGATCTGGGTGGCTGAGGGGCATGACTCCTCCGGCAGGTCAGCTAAGAGCAGCACGAGTCGGTCCAGTAAATTATGATGGTATGCCACGAGGCAAGCCATCGTGTTGACCGTCCTGGCCACCAAGGACGCCGCCGAGTAGAATCGGCGACCGAAGGCATCAAACTTCCGGCCTTCATGGTCCGGCAGGGTGGTATGCGCTCGATTGCCTCCCTTCGTCTGGGCCGACTCAACGACTATGGAGTTCGGTACAGGATGGCTGAAGAGGAACTCCACGTTCTCCTTCTGCATCCTGTACAGGTGCTCCAGCCTATGTGAGATAGGCTGTGCTGATGCCGGCTTCGCCCACGGCTGCTTCATCGCCTCCACCAAAGTCGGCAAGAATGGCAGCGGTGCGGTCGATGGTGGGTGGGTCTCCAAATACTGGAAGACCGGGTCATGGGCTTGCGGAGCAGGTTTGGTCACCTTAAGGCCAAGGGCCATGGCCATTCTGAGGAGGATGGCGGAGAACTGGCGCACATCCTCTGGTGCAGACTCCGGACCTGGTTCCCCGAAAGCCAGCGGAGGGGACTCGTGAGAGGAGGGAGTGGACTCAGCGGAATCAGAGTCCAAGTCGTAGGAGTTGCCAGATGGAGTTGGCGACCGCTCCGCTTCCTTCTCTTCAGCTGGCTTACTGGCCGAGAGAGCCAGGGTGACCACTGGAGCTGCAGGCTGCGTCGATGTAGGTGTGGCCGATGTCGTGGCCGGTATCGGAGTCACCTGCAGGGGCACGACCAAGGGCCAAGGGCGGTCTGCCGCCTGCATTGTAGAAAGGCCGGCCACCGTCGTTTGGGCCACAGTGGGCTGTGGCGCCGGACGAGTAGCTGTGGCCGTTGTCCGCTGGGGTGGTGAAACAGCCCTGTAACGGGGTGAAGGCTCCTGGGACCTTCGGTGACTCGGAGATCGGCGTAGCGGTGACCGTTCGTAGCGGGAGTAGTGGGCTTCCCGCGGTGGCGAGCGAGACCGGCGTCGAGGTGACCAGTACCGTGGATCTGGATGGTACCGGTCCCTGTAGGACAGCGAATATGAGTATAAGAGCCGGCCGGCTCGTGCCACACCTGCTCCTGGGCGTACCTTCCAAGGCAGGCAGGGGAGTAGGCGCTCTCGCCCGAGTGAATCCTCTCCAGGCGTATCTCCCGATAACGCGGGGATGGAGGCCTGGCCCGCTGCTCCGGTGAGCGGGATTCGTTGCATCGAGAGGCTGGTCGCTGCCTGACCATAGCCTCCTCCCGGCGGTCTGCCGAGGTTGGATGGTGATTTGGCAGGGTAGTCTCCGCAATCTGCTCGGGTGGCTGGGAGGGCGAGGCCTGCACAGCCTGCTCCTCGTCCGGCACCTTGAGGATTTCCTGTTTCTCTGGAGGCTCCTCTTCCTCAGGGAGCTCCATCGGTTCAGGTTCCTCAGCGGGCTGAGTGGGTGGCGGAGTTGGTGGTCGCGCCACCTTCGGTGAAGAGCGCCGTTTCTCCTTCCCTTCTTCTTCTTCTTCTCCTTCCCCGCATCTTCAGTAGCAGGATGCTTCTTCTGGGCCGGGGTAAGCGGCCGAGAGGAGGAGGAGGAAGCCTGCGAGCCCGCAGGGTCCTCACGTGCCCAAGTTGCCGAGATCTTAGGGATTCTCGGCAACTTCATGATCGGCACCGAGCCCGGTACCGAACCCAATGATGTCGAGGGCGTGGCAGCCGCCGCTCCTGTCGAAGAAGAAGAAGAGGGAGTTGGGCATTTCTCGGCCATCGGAGTAGTCTCAGACCTCTGAGCCTGAAGAGATTCTTCCCAACAGTGGGACTTCAGCCTCACCGCTCGATTCCAGATTGTCTGGTGGGTGAACTCCCTACAAACGGTGCAAGCCTGCACATTGTGTCCTTCACCCAGACAAAATAAACACTTCGTGTGTCGGTCTGAAAGGGCGACCTTCCTTCCGCAGGAGGCGCAGTGCTTAAACAGAGCCGACATAAAACGTAAGGAAAAACAAAGCGGGGAGAAAAGGGAAGTCCGAGAACGTCAAATCCAAGTCCAAAATCCGAAAACGCAAACAGCCAGAAATGGGTCAAAACCAATCGTACTATACCAGGAACCAGTCCGAAATCCAAGAGGGGGTAGTCAATATCCAAAATCCAAAGTCAAAGCCAAAAAATCCGAAAAACCAAGCAGAAAAGCACAAGCCAACAAGAAGAACCTTCTGTATGCTGAGGCGGACAAGAAAGAACTGAGGAGAGACCGTTGCTCGGCGGGAGGAGCACGCACAGCACCAGCGTGGGGGAGGGGTTCCCACCAAGCTAACAAACTCTAGAATCTTCCGAACACTACTGCGCAGGCGCGAAAGCTCCTAATGTATGAGGCACAGAGACCACGAAGAAGAATCAAAGCTCATGTACCCAAGGAGCAAGAACTCAGACAAGAAAAAGATGTGCATAGAAGTCGGTTAGAGCTGCCAGGTGAAATAAGGTACAGGACTCCTGTCACATTAATAGCTGTGCAGAAAAGAAAATTGCAACAGGTGTTACTTGTGTGACAAGCAACATCTGCTGAAATTCTATCTTCTGCACAGCCATGAAAAAGGTAGGAGCCCTGCCCCTTATTTCACTTGGCAACAATGAACCAGTTTCAGGCTCAAACCAAGTCCCATAACTGTTCTGAACTGCCTTCCTCACCTAGGAGCCTTTCAATGTCATCCACCACCACGCAGCTGAGCTGTGACTTGTAAGCATCATCAAAGATCTGTTTGTCAAAAGGGAAAAAAAATTAGTCTTAACCTTTAAGTATTATAAGCACCACAACTGTACTTCTATTTTATAACAAAACAAATATCAAGGGAGCAGAAATGAGTCAACAAAGATATGTTAATTTCTAGCAAGTAAGAAGACACAGAACAAACACAGCATTAGCTTGTATGAAAATTGAACATATTCTACGACTGTGAAAATATTCTTAAAACGTGAGACAAATTCCAGGAGCAGCAACTTGGCAACGGTTGCTGACCTGAACACGCACAGTCTAGCCTGAAGAACAGGTGTTTTGAAGTCTTTGCTAAAAATGCAGAGATTAATGAAGGAATATCATGCATTATATATTGCCGGTAATTTTCTCCCTCCTTTGGGGAGGTTATTAGATGCTTGGAATTCTTCCGAAGAAATGCCTCCAATTTGGGGGAATTCAAGCATCTTCTTGCTGATCTGTATTCAGTACTATCAATCCCTGCATGACAATCTTGTGAAAAGAAACTAAAAACAGTTTTTCTACATTTGGAAGACCATATTATTAATTGTGGGTCAGGTCTCTTAAGGAGAATATCTACATTCCACAAAAAAAGTTGTAAAATATTTAGTATTCTGAAGTGAACTTTTTTTTCATCCCCAATAGGAAAAATGCTCCTCATCTTACACTCACTCTCTAGAGATTCTTGATTGTCTGACTCATGCTGAATGGGTTTCTGTTCTTAAGCCAAATGCATTAGGGCATCTTTTAATTCTTTACTAGATTTTTGTAATTTTTGTGTGTTCCATTCAAGTGAATAATAAATTAAATGATTTTGGTTGGTATCCTGTTGATCAGTTCTAACTAAAATATAGTCATCCACATTCGCTAGGATTAGGGGCACAAGACCCCAATGAAAATGGAAAAACCGTGAATAACTCTAGACCTTCCCAAACCACATTTAACACACAAGAAGCAAGATCACCACATCAACCCTCCTTTGAGGCATCAAAAGGCAGAAGTGGGTGGCTGGTGGGGCTTACTGCCGCCTCCACCGCAGCCCCACACCATTTTTAAAAGGGACTTACAAGCCTCGTTCACAGTTTCTGAGTCTTACAAGGCTTGCAGTCCCTACCAAAAATGGCACAGGGAGGCAGCAGAGGTGACAGCAAATAATCTGTGAATAATCAAATCTGCAAAAGTGAAACCCGCAAATGTGGAGGGCTGACTGTAGGTCTATTCAGTCAATTGTTGAAAGCTGAATCAATACATAAGTAACTCCCACTGATTAAACGGGTTTACTCTAGTGAGGATTAACAACAGAAATTAGGCCCTTGCCTTCTATCTAAGCCTAAGAATTCTCTACTTTTCAAGTGCTGTTTTAATTCTGTAGGTTATGTTAATAAGGCCTTTTAATGTAATTCTTATAGCCTCAATCTTCATGTGTATTTCACTTTAACAACCTAGAACTATACACACATCACAAGCTAAGGTGTTCTCTCTATTAAATGCTATCACACATTTTTGTTCTACAGGATTGAAGCAAGACGTCTCAATCTGAAGACAAGCAGACATCAATAAGAACAATCAAGTGTTAAAATGGCTTTATTACTTTCAAGTGGCTTTATTACTGGATGCAAAAAACTGTAAAATGTTTTCTCCTTAGTATGTTCAGAAAGTGAGAACGATCTATTTATCATGATGGCTCACATACCATTCCAAATAAAATAACTACTACATTTCAAGAATTGACCATTTACATGTAAAATTACTTTTCCCATTCTAATCTCTTATAATCTAAAAAAAGCATTTATTTTATTTATACCTTGCCTTTCTTCTTGTACAAGATCCAAGCCAGCTGCAGGATCTAAGGCAGCTATGGCTTTAAAGCTGGAAAAAAGCACAAACTATTTCTCTTAGATGGCCAATAGAGTAACAACTACTAGGAGATCAGATTATACCTTTGAAGGTTTGTTCTTGTTATGTATCTTTGTCCCTTGACTTTTTACTGTGCTGCCTTATCATGCTATGGGAGGAACCTTAGGTTCCTGATGGCAATGCCAGGAAAATGTCACTTTTGACAGGTTTTAGGATATTAATAAGGCTTTGAACATGGCAGTGGAGAAGAATTCTGTCTTGGTAGCCCAAAGACCAGCCTAGCTAAGTACAGTGAAGCTAAGCACCAGAACCACGGCCATCAGGTGACAAACTGGCCATAGCAACCATGGATGGAATAGAGGCAATCTGAATCAGTGAAATGAGCGAACGTATAAATGTTCACAATATCAAAGAGGAAAATTTAAACGTTTCTATTAAGAAAGATAACATTTTTTTGTAAAATACATTGGCAACTTCAAAAGTGACAAAGTTTGCACTTGCAAAGTTGGAGAAAATTGTTTCAATTTTGTTAAATGAGACATGGTATGATAATCATTTACATATTTAGGTCATGTAAATATACGCTTTTAGGATATTTTAAATGCAGAATTGCTATGGTCTCCCAGCTAACAAATATTTCACTATATTCAAGTGAAAGTACCATACTTTTCCTTCACAGGAATGGAACAGACGGCATTTCTCTAGTATTTAAAGATGTCATGACTTAAAACAACAGTTCTTTCCACTGAAGAAAAGACTAGCAGCAAAAGTTCAAAGTGCTAGCAGAAAGCATAGGATATCTTGCTTCAATGACAAATAGCTGGTCTAGATGGCTCATGGATTCCCCTATATTTCAGCCATGAAACCCAACTCAACCAGTTCTTCCCTCAGGCTCTTAGCAAAACTGGCAACTCTACACACAGCAATAGGAATGCAAAAAGCTTCCAATACCAGTTCTGACCTATGTTCTGCGCCCTGGAATATCTTTGCTCTTGACACTTTATTGTTACATTTCTATGGGCACCAGTTTTCAAATGATCACCTAGTCCATAAAAGTATTGCAACCTGGCTGCAAGTGACGATCAAGAAGCAATGAAATGACAAAATGCTCAGAACAGAGTATACCTTCTTAATTGCCTGGCATTTGGCAGTTTCTGAAAAGCCAATCATCTTATCAGGAGAGCAGATTTTGATAAAGGGGAAGTTAGATTCTTCTGCAATCTTTGCAGCCAGTGCTGTCTTCCCACTGTGAGGGGGACCTGAATGCAGAAACAAAAAACAAACCCAGGGCAGACAAAACTAATAAACAACAAATTCAGATAAATCTAAAAGAAACAAAAAGGCCTTCAGTGAAACCATCTATATGCCTGACATAAACAGTTTTCTGTACACTTGTCTGAGATGTGCATTCATTTTCATGTCCTTCAAATAGTTCTGGATACAGACGTCTTCATCACCAGCAATGCAACATAAATCATTCCTACCTACCCAGGTGCTCTGTTTAACAGTCTTCTAATTCTGAGTATAAGTTCCTGGAAAGGGTTCCTCAGGACAGAGCAGACTTCTGTTGGTATACTCCTTTCATGCCACCCAATAAGCTCTCTGCTTCTGCTAAACAAATGGTTTCAAAAATGATTTTGGAATGCCCTAAATATGTGATGTGAGGGAGCCTCAATATCCATGCTAAGCCCATCTTGCTGCAAATGACTTGGGATTCATCCTCTTCATGGCTCTGTGCTAAACTATTTCTGGTCCCACTCATTTATTTGGCCATACACTCGATCTCTGGAAGCTTTTTGCTAGATTGGAGATGGTGATATAAATGTGGTGGTATCATAGACTGTCATCATAGACCAATCATTACTGGTGGGGAATAGGCTTACTGGGATTTTGAATACAGTGTCTATTAAACAGGCTATTCCAGAAATCTGATATTGAAATGGTTTCTTCATAGGTCTTAGGAGATATGACATTGTAGATCATTTATGATCAGAACTAGAGAGAAGGAATACACTGCTGCTGGTTCTGCTGCACCTCTCCACAATTTTCAGCCACAATTGACTGTAACAGTCCTCTTGATCACTTCCTTGTCACTCCTTGTCTCTGTATGTATGTGTTATAGTAACCATCATTAAGAAACTAAGCTATGGTTTACACTTCCAAATGCACAACTGTTAAAGCAGAGTTTGGAGGTGCTTGTCTTTTTCAAGCTCATTTCCATCTCCATGATGCAGCAGCATCTGCTGGGGGAAGAGTGATGGTATGCCAATCACTGCCACTTCAAGTACTGGTTTTGAGTTTTAGTTTACCTGCAGATTACAATCTGTATTTAGTCATTTAGATACCACAGAAAACTAGACTTGACCTTCTTTAACAACAGTTCAGTGTTGAGTGAGACAACTGGACATGACTCCCACCACAGTGAGAAAACCCACCTAATCTCTTTTAAGATCCCAGTGATTTTCCCTTCCAAAATCATAGGGCTTCCCAAATGTTAACAAGTGCTTAGTAGTTTGCTACGATTGAATAGATCTTTAGTCCCTCCCTTGTGGAACAGACTGTACAGAGAGGGAAACATACCTTCCAAAAGAACACTGACCAAGGGGGTACGATCACTGTTTTTGGCTTGCTGAACTAGAAGCTCCCCATCATCCAGCACCCGAGTAACAGGGTCACCCCATTTAATAATGCCATTCATGATGTAGCTTGCATAATCCTCCTGGTTGGTCCCAAATGCCTGCAAGGTGAAAAGGAGCAGGCATATCAAGTCAAGAAGTAGTTACTAACCCTTCCATCTGGTTCCATTTTGGCAGAGTGGGAAGCATCACTGGCTGTCTCAATGTCCAACAACAAGAATTAAGATGTATCCACTCACCGGCTTGATGTCATTCTCCAGAGAGGCAAAGAAGTCACCCCTTGTCACCTGCAGAGATTCTGCCTTCTCCATATCAACTTCCACTTTGGTGGTGGCCTAAGAGAATAGGAGATGACACATTACAAGATAGCCACCTAGAAGCATGTGCTCACAGACACAGTTCCCCTAGTCCCAGCACCCTCAAAGACATGTTTGGTGGAGACACAAAAGCAGCTTTCTCTGTGCTTGCTGTCAGGGTACAGAATTCCCTTGCAAGAGAACAGGCTGCCTTTTCCCTGCTGTCCTTCTACCAGCAAGCAAAGACCTGTTTATTCAGCTACTCTATGGTCAGATCACTGGCTAGGGAGAAAAGAGGTCTGAATAGGGGCGTCCTGTACTCTTCTATGCTTGTGTTTTAAAATTACTTTTAATGCAATTGTGCACTAACATTATAGTATGTCCAAATATGTTTTAATGTTATAATGTCTTACGGTTTTATCTGTACTCATTTTTAATTTTGTCATGAGCCATCATGAAAAAGCTGTGATGTAAGTTAAATCAAATTACACTGAAAAAATGTGGGATCACTAGGAAGACCTGTGATCCCATCTCCACATGTACACCACATGAGGTAAGCTGTGATCCCCAGATGTAGTTGGGACTATAATTCTCAACATTCCTATGCCAGATAGAGCTGCTTGGAGCTGTAGTCCAACCACATCTAGAAGCGACATGTTCCCTACTCCCTGCCCTGGTCTAGACCACTATTTTCAGAAAGATTGTTCTGAAACAGAAGTATACAGTAGGTCCCCCATATCTGAACAAGATACATTCCCAGGCTTAATGTGGATAGTGAAAAACATGGATAATACTAAATGCTATATTTTGACCCCTAAACTGGGCAAAGTGGGGAGGAAAGGAGGCAGCTGCACCACCAGGCTCTTCCTTCCTTCCTTCCTTCCCAGGGGGACTCAGCGAGCATCTCCCTCCCTGGGAGCCAAATCTGGACTGTAAGAACTGAGAACACTGCAATCACATTTGCCATCTTCCCATATTAAGTCCATTCAGCATTTCCACTTCTCCTCCTTGAAGATGAAACAACCGAAGTATTACATTTAAAAAAGGAGACTATACTTTGGCAAGTACAACATACAGGGGTTTCTTGGGGGATTGAGCACAACCCCTTGTCCAGAAATGTCACATAATCCTTCAGGTGAATTTTCAAATCAAAACAAGGAGCTCCAAGGCTCTCTTCCTTCCTCAAACCAGTTTGCACAGCACTACACTAATAACTGAGTCTTCCAGTGTGCACTCTTCACCCTACACCTGTTACAGAATAACAAAAAACAGCATTTCAACACTCTCCAATATAAAAAAACCTGATTTTGTCTGTTTCAGCTAATCTCCACCATTCCCACCCTGACATTTCACTTTGCACATCATTTGTTTCCTACTAAAGGTAGAATGACCTTTACAACTTAAAAAAAATGGAAAAGAAAGAGAAAGATACCCACCTACATCCCATCCTGAAATCCTGCCTTCAGGAGTGGAGTATTAAAATGTTTTTAGATGCTTATCTTCTGTACACAGTTAGGGCAAACCAAAGAAGAGGCTACTGTGCACACAGACTAGACCTGTGGTTCTCGGGCATTCTGATGTGGAGGACTGGCACTTTCTAACATGTTAGGGACCAGTACAGTATTTGTGCCCATTGGCTACAATGATTTTTTTCTCTCTTGCAGACTCACTGCAGACCAGCAGCCAATGTCTCACTGACTAGTATGAGTCCACAGAGTACCACTACGAGTAGTGCTACACTAGACTATACATGTGGAATGTAGCATCTTCTATTTTAAAATCTAACAGTACCTCACCTAGTGCTTGTAAAGCAAATTTTTAGCCCTCAGAGCAGCTGAGGAAAAAGAATGTGTGGGAGGAACACTGGCTGAAGTTTCAGATACCAACAGTGAAATAAGCACAGCAGAGCCCTTCAATGATTGGAGAATAGAACAGCAATACTTAGTGACTGGAAACTCCCTATTCTTTATCAGCACCCAAACTGTAGTATTCATTTCAGTCCAGGCAATACCAACTTTGCAGCTTCATCTTTTTCTTGAAGGTTCCTTGAAAATCTTAATTATGTGGCATATGTAAACACGGTTAGCACAGAATATGTATAGCCCTACTCAGAACATTTATTTTTAAACAGTCCAAGTCAATTAAACAGGTAGGTCTGGGCTTAAGACTGAGCCTATGCTACAGATGGGTCATCGGTAGTCATTTATCAGAAGGCACTATGAGCATCTAGGGCTAAGCCTAAACTCCCTCCAAATCTCCCAAATCCAATCTCACTTTAAGCTGATTCAACAAGTAGCAACAGTTAAGTACAGTCTGAGAGCTTATTCAATAAGTAATTGTTTAGTAATTGTTCAGCTGCTGCCTTGCCCAATGTAAAGGGGAGATTTACTTTAACACAAATAGGGGGAAACCACACCTTAATGTGCCTGTTCATAGCAGTGGACTGTGCTGCACGAACCAAACCTTCAAGCTCGGCACCACTGAAGTTCTTGGTCTCCACTGCCAGCTCTGCAATATCAACATCTGGTGCCAGCAGCTGATGAGTCCGCATCCTTGCTGTGTGGATGTTGAGAATCTGTATTCGTCCCTTTTCATCTGGCAAACCTAAAAAAAAAGAGCACCACTGTGAGTCCTTTGATTCAGAAAACACCGCTCTCTTCCTTGACCACAATACTAAGACGTGTGAAGGAATAACTCATCCTGCTCAGGCCCCAGTACTCTAGTGTCTCCAGACTTTTCAGGCTTGGGGAAAGGAATGAATATTATCAAGGACACAATGGGAATCCAAGAAATATTTGCATTACATGAAGAGGAAGTCAGAATGACTGGTTTTGAACATGTGAACACAATTCTTGACACAACTCAGGCTTTTGTGCTGCTTCTCCCTGTTTTATGCATCAGGGAAAAGATTTTTTTTTTCTGATTTTGAATCAACCAGAATATTCCATGACATTTGAACTTGTCAAACTGCATTTTTTAAAAAACTATGGCCACTGAGAACAAACCAGGATTTCAAACTATGACAGATTTTCTTTCCTTTCTTGACATGTGAAAACAGAGGAGAAAAGAATGTGTGATTTTAAGGACTGCCACAATTTAATACAGCTGAAAACCATAGCTAGTTACTCAATCAGTCTGTGTCACAACATAGGACTGACTCTCTACGCTACAGGACAGAGTAGAGACAAGAGAAAAGATGGAACCAATACTCTGGCTTTTAACATCAGCACACTGGCATACTGCAGTCATCTGTCAATGTTCTTAAATGACCCCATCAGCAACAATAAGGCAAGTGGTGACAAGAGAAAGGGATTTTTCCAGTGTGGTAGACCAGTGAGAGAACTCCCTCTCCAAGGAAGCTAACCTGCTGCCCACCTTGTTATCATTTAAATGCTGAGCCATGCTTTTTTTGCTGTTGCCTAGGCCATAAGTACTTTAAATATTTGCATTCGTTTCCTGCTGTTACATTAGTTTTATGCTTTTTGATCTCTTATCATTGCCTCCTGTGTTTTGTTTGTTTTACTCATGAAGAAGGTGGCACAGACTTAAAAAAAATAATTATTCAACAGGAAATTTTTTAAAACATTAGAAATGGAAGAAGTAGAATCTACAGGGAAGTAAGTGGGGAAAGTTTTTTTTTTAATACAAGCTGAAATTGACTTTCTGTTAGGTATAAATACACATGCCAATGAAGACAAGCTGATTAAACAGCTAAGAGCCCACTTGCAATGCTGTTCAAATTACTGGTTATAAACCTGACTCCTAGAAGACCTTCTGGTTCATTATGACTTTAGATAGCATCCGTCAGCATTAATATTCCCATTGCCTACTTACCAATCTCCATTTTCACCTCCAGTCGTCCAGGTCGCAGGAGAGCCTCATCTATCAGGTCTGGCCTGTTGGTCATACCTATGGAAAAAATAGAAACTGTTAGCAAAGGTATCAAAGGAGCTTGAAAAGCTTGAACCCAGAGACCAGTGCCATCTCTTAAACTGGAAGAACTCTCCTTGCAAAGATCTCTATGCACTAGGCACAAAGGAGGATGAGAAAGGATTCTTTATTCTCCCTACCCAAAAGAGAACAGTTCATACCAATGACCAAGATGTTGTTCAGCTGCTCAACGCCATCAATTTTGGACAAGAGTTGGTTCACAACTGTGTCATGGACGCCGGTACTGCCTGCCATACTCCCTCTTTGTTTGCAGATGGCATCAATTTCATCAAAGATAATGATGTGGACACCACTGTTTGCACCAAGCTAATAAAAAAAAAGTATGTCATAAACTACTATGAAAGTCTTCTGCCACTATGTTTCTGTATATATAAACAGGGACATTGCTTGTCCAAGTCTCTGAGGAAAAGCAATTCCAAAACCAAGCAGCAGTCACCTAGAATGCAAATTTCCTAAGGCCCTTTTTGTAGCTTTGGCTCAGCTCACAGACTTAATTTGGTTTTCTCAAATTAGGTTAAAAGTTGTAGTGGAAGAGAGAGGCAGTGGTGGTGCTCTTCAAGTCAACACCAGTACTTTGAATGGACAAAAAGTTTCCCAGCCTATACTAACATCAAAGACTGGGGTTTGATTTTTAGAACTTTTGCTGCATCAAGATAAAAACAAAGTACTATAAAACATCCTCATGGTAGGAACTGCTGCACTACAAGAATAAACTACCTAAATATGCTATGGCGCTGCCATCCTCCAGTGCTTTGAAGTTTAGCAAGTCTTTTTTGAAAATGATCTGAAATTTTTTTATGATATGAGGTACCTTCTGGTGAGATGTGTAAGAAAGGGGGATGGCCCAAGAAATGGGAGTAGGTAACTTCATATGATCCAATGACCACTTCTGACCTCCTATTAGAGGATTACAACAGGACTGGATGCTCTAAGGCAAGACTCATTCTCCAACCTGGAAAAAATGCCCCCAAAACTGTGCCCCCGGAAGTCCTAGAGGAGCATAACTTGCCATGTTAGGGGGAACTGAGTAGTTGGAGGAGGTTGGCTGCCACAGTGAAGGTTACATGTGGCCAACAGGCAGCTCTTTGCCCTCCTCTACCCTACAGCCTATCCTTGCCCAAGGGTTTTTTACAATCCTATTGCAATCCTATAAGCCATTAAGGACAGAACTACATAACATGGAGGCTATGAAAGCAGGAGTCCTGAGTCTCGCTGACATCTCTTTTTCTTTTAACGTCTGTAGTTGTTAGAATGTACAGCGTAAGTCACACAGAGTTTCTCCAAGCCTACTGTTTGCAAGGGCAGGAAAAATCACAAACAATGATGTCAACACACATTTTGCAACAGTAAATACTACAAGAAAAGAAAACAAACAAAAAATGCAAAGCAGCCACACATGCTGCATCACATCAGGCTCCAGCCTGAACTCTCACCACAGATTAGTGCCATTTTAATATTTGATTCTTATCAAGTTACCCTTCTTTGTTCTTCTTCGGCATCCGCAAAGAGCTTGCGAATGTTGGCTTCTGACTCGCCAACATACTTGTTGAGGATTTCAGGCCCATTCACTATTTTCGGTTCTCTGGCATTCAGCATCTTACCAATCTGTCTGGCCATCAGAGTCTTACCACAGCCAGGAGGGCCATAAAGGAGGATGCCTTTCACATGCTTACAGCCTAGTGGGAGGAAAAAGAAAGAATTACTCATTAAGTGGAAATAAAAGTCATGTTGTGGTAAGAGTTACATAAAAGATCACTGCACTCTGTGTGGGCTGCCTCTGAGGACAGCTGGGAAACAGCAATCAGGGGAAAATACATCAGCTTTGGTATTTAATTGGTAGTTAATTGGTATTTATATCATGTTCTATAAGTATTAAAGAGCTACACATGGAATATCAATGTGTATACAGATAAAGTTCAAAGTGCTGCTCCTTACCTTTAATGCTATCAACTTCCTCGGTCTAGAATACCCAAGATAGCTGCTTCTGCATGAACCTGCCCAGCAACTAAAATTTTCTCCAGACACCCTGCTCGTACTGTCTCCACCATTCAAAGTTAGGTGGGTGACAATAATAATCAGAGGCCTAGTTCAGATGCAGTACTAAACTATGGCTTGTTCTCTCTAATGACAGTTCAAATCAATCATGGGAACCACTGGCCCCCTAGATGTTGTTCGACTACAGCTTCCAGCATTAGCCATGTTGCTAAGGCTGCTGGGAGCTACAGTCCAACAATAACAGAAGTGCTATACGGTTGAACACCCCTAGTTTAAACAAATCATAGTGAAAACTCTGAATTAGGTCTTCTGGTGTGCATAAGCAAGAGTAAATCCTGAGGATTCTTCCATCCCAGTCTTATAGAAACAAACCATGGTATCTTGAAAAGAAAGCTAAAAACCTTTCAAAGATAATGTGTGGGAATGACGGTTTTTTTAACCTCATAACATGGATTCCTTTGAACTCTATAACTCCTCCAGAATATTATAAACATTTAGGGTCACAAGTACGCCAATTCCCTTTACCTCTTTTTTTTGCCTCACACTATTTCCCTTCTAATTTACATACTAATACAATTTACCTAGTAATAGGCCTCTGTACACCCACAGAGCCTCCAAAAGATGCAGAAACTATAACTCTTTATTGGCTGCCCCTACCTCTCTTCCAAACCTGGGACCAGACATGTTTGATGTTTGAGGGAAGGCAGTGGGAACTTATAACTAAACATAGTCCTTCCTAGAACAAGAGTCTTGTGGCAACGTTTTGAACTGAGAGAAAAGCTCTTTCCCACTCCCACTCCACCCTCCTGAAATCTTCTCCTGCTGTGCTATACAGTAACTATCTGGTCCAAACATTACTGTTAAATGCAGCTGAGGAGGAAGTATAATACAGGGAGAAAAGTCTTTCAGTTTCATGGTGTATAGCCCTTCTCCTTTCCCCCTTCCCAGGCCTAGTGTCCAGATCCAGAACACTACAAATGATTAGGACAGGAGCAGACAATTTTGGGGTCCGCAGAACAATTTTGCACAGACATGCACACACAGTGCCTCAGGCTACATCCCTTGCTTTTGCACTATCAATATTCAGTTCAAATCACAAGGCTAATTCTAAACACTTTTTTGGGATGAAAATATGAATGGGTCTCTTAAGCAACCAACTTGATTTGTTTTAAAGGTCTCTTTACTGGTTAGCCACCAGGTTTGTTTGGGGCAATTTTTTGGGTCGCTTGGGATCCACACGAACAGCCTTGAGCCACACGAAGTCCATGGGCCCCATGTTGCCTGGGAATTTCATCTCCAACAGAGAATTTTAATATTCTTCAAGGACATAGCCTTGTATGTCTTTTCACTATGAAAAGAAAAGATGGGGAGGGATCTAGCAGCACCTTTGCAGCAAAGTGATATACTTATGTACAAACTTTTGTGGACTCTCGTCCACTTTATCAGATGCATGGACTGAAAGCACTGTGGACAGACATATAGGAGTAGTGAAAATTTATGCTGAAAATACATTAGTCTCAAAAGTGCTACTAGATCCCTCCCCCCATTAGCTTCTTGACTCAGAGTATCTGATGACTTCTAGTTCCTTTAGAACCCTTCCCTTCACAATATCGCTAATATGCAATAAGAAGAGAGAACTATGAAGCAAACCTGTTGTAAGCCCCTCTCTCTGTAGTCACTGCCACCCAAACTACAGTAAGGGGATAGGGGCTATTCTGGCATTAGCAGGGGAACTTTTAAAACTTTCAACATTTGAAAGAAACAACTTTTCACACTTAGAGACACCCTGATTACAAAGAATTGTTGAAGGATGAGGTGTTGGCTAGAGACGGCATACTAACAGAGAATCAGAGAAACAGAACAGTAACCTGAGCCATAAGAGCAGAGTAATGAATGAGGATGAAGCAGAGGGCAAAACACAGAGGCCAGCAGGAGGACCTATGAAGGGGCAGAAGTAATAGGCTGGACAGAAAACTTAGCCCATGGATTTCAAGTATTATTTCTGGCAAAGTGTGAGATCCCTGAGGTCTTCTCACAGACAAAGAAGCAACACAGTCCCCTCAACAACCTACATTCTGCTGAGTCCATCTCAGAGCTTTGAGAAGTTATTTTTTTTGGACTAAAAGTCTAAAAATCTCCTTAGCTAGCACAGCCAATAGCTATCTGATATTCTCTATCATATACTCTCTGTGATACTCTGTCACAAAAGAGTGAATTCACTTCTTCTTACAGATCCTTGGACGATGTATCCCATGTACGCCATCACATATGGGAACTACTTCATAGTTCAAAACACTGCAGGAGCACACGTAAAGTGGGCTTGCTCCCTGGTTTGGAACAACAGTGTAGCTCCAAGACAGGTTGAATCACAGCAGTAAATATGATAATATTGACATTTGTGAACTTAAAAAAAATGAATCTGTGTTGCCATTATCTTGATGGGGAGATGGATAGAGAATCATTTATTAGTCAACTCTCTGGCATTCAGGAGAAATAGTCAGAAAAGCAAACACACACAATGTAACTGGGGGAGGAAAGAAAAATATTACTGGAGGTGAGAGACTAATTTTACACATGAACCAGCAAGGTGGTGATAAATTAAAAGTGATTCTTGTCATCTTAGTGTCATGGAAGAGCCTGTTAATATGGGGAACACGATCTCTCGTGTAGCCAAAAAAACAGTAAGGTGGGATTTGAATGATGAGTGATGCCAGTGAAGGGGAATCCCGGCCTGCCGAGACGAGAGAGGCTACAAAAAGGCTACGAGCAAGTTGGGGCAGATTTTGTACAAACAGGTTTAGGGAATTTCTGTTGTCAGGCAAGCCAGATGGACGTAATCCTTGTTGCTGAAGAGGCCACAAGGCAAGGGGAGGCATTTAAAGTCTTCACCTATTTGAGATATACCATTATCAAACAGGTACACATAAAAAATATTATGGAGAGTTCACATATGTGCGTATAAAGACACTTTACGGCTGTTCCAAGTTTCTCTCTTACTGGTTGTAAATCTACCTTCTGAATGTCAGATGGAGAGTATAGGCATATCAGCACTCTCTGAGAGTAGTCATGTACTCTGGATGAGATTCTCTTGCGTTCTCTCCACTGGCAAAACTACATTGGCGGAGGTGGCAAAAAAGAAAAGGCCATGAGTGCAGCAGTGCCAAAGGAAGGAAACCAAAGCCACCCACAGCAGCAAGGAAACTGCCAATTCCAAGCAACCTATTCCCTCAACCTTTCGTGTCTGGCTTTAGGAGGCTTAGACCCAAGGACTCTGGGAGGGCTGCTTGGACAAACACCTGTCACATGTCACAGGCAATTGTCCAAACACTTCACCCCATTCCTGGAAGTCACATATTGAAGAAATAGGCTGCTCAGGGCCAGCAGCCTTCCCCTCTCACAGCCTACAATTTTGTCTTCCTTTTTTTGCCACCATCACCATGTAAACCTGAAAAAAATAGTGCAACCAGTTGTGTAACAGACTATTATGTGAACAGAATGCACTACCTGGATTCCTACCATAAAGGATATCTTCCTCAATAAAGAACTTTACATCTTAATTATCCATGTTGTCAACTCAGTAGGGAGTAAACTGAATTGGTAAAATAAGGTGACAGTTTATACTGTCCTCAGCATCTGGTGGCTGCAAGTTATTCTGCTTCTGAACTTGGAAGCTCATCCTTTGTAATTAAGGTTAATTCAATTGATACCACAAACCAGTGAAGTTTACCAACACAGGAAAATTGGGACAAATGCTCAGGGCTTCAGGAAAAGTAGCACAAATGCACATGAAAGAGGTCATCAAGCCACATACACATTCAGAAGATGGAACTCCACTCCACAATCCTACTCCCAACCCACTGGCTTGAAGTTTTCGGGTGCTGGATAATGTAATGGTTTGTCGTTAACTCTGAAAGACCTCTTGACAAAGAAAATGATGAAAATATAAAGCTGCTGTTATATAGAGTGCCACCACTATCGCATCCAGCTTCTAGAGCTCAGACAAAGGAGGATTTCTTCCCAGCTTAACTACTCAAAGAGTTAGAGAAAAACTTAGAGAACCTTGGTGAAACAAACCAAAAGACTCAGCGCTTTGCTTCCAACTGTGGTCTGCCAGATGTCTCAAGCAAGTGTAAAAGCAGGCCATGAAGGCTACTGTTCTCTCCATGTATTGTCTCCAGCATTATTCTGAGGTATACTGCCTCTGGAAGGTGTGATTTTTAGGCCTAATAAGTACCAAAACATAATCTCCATTCTTAAATGTGTCTTCATCCCTCTTTAAAACCAGTGGCAACCACCACATCTTGTGGATGTGAATTCTGTAAGTTAATAGCCACCTTGGCTCCAGGGAAAAAGATGGGATATACATAAAATAAAACAAAACAACATTATTAAGAAAGTCCTTTTTTAGTCCTGAATCTAGTGCCAATCTACAGTCATCCTTCCACATCTGCTAGGGTTACAGGCACAGGACCCCCATGAATGTGGAAAAAACATGAATAACTCTAGGCCCTCCCAAACCATATTTAACACGCAAAAAAGTATGATCACCATATTCAACCCACCGTGGATTCCTTTGAGGCATCATGGTTCCTTTACAAAGCAGAAGTGGGTGGCTGGTGGGGCTTACTGTCACCTCCACTGGTGCCCCACACCATTTTTAATAGGGACTTACAAGCCTCATTTGCAGTTTCTCAATCTCACGAGGCTTGCAGTCCCTATTAAAAATGGCATAGGGAGGCAGCAGAGGTGACAGCAAATAATCCGTGCATAATCAAATTCGCAAAAGTGAAACTCACAAATGTGGAGGGCTGACTGTATTTCCTAGATCATTTCATATGGACTGTTTTGAAAACGAAGGCGTATTGCACTAGAGCTCAGTCTTCCAGTGAATTGACTGACAGTAGTTTGTTTCATTAAAGACACAACAAGGTAAGAACCTGAAATCTCCTGCCTACAAAACCCACACTTTCCCTCCCCCATCCTCTCACCTTGCCTCAACCCAGAAAGCATCTCTATACAAACTGTGTCCACCTGGCCATCATGGAAGGCACTGAAAATGTGAAGGCAGGCCTCCCTCCAAATAGGTAAGTGATGACAAATTTCAAAATGTCACAGCTTGAGATCGCTCTGTTGCTCCTGCTGCACTGAGGCAGCCCTTGCTTTTGCAGCTTATCTCCACTGAGAGAGAAAAGCAAGCAGTGTACCCAAATGTCAGAACTGTTAACAGAGACCTTATAAGACTCAATCTCTTCCTCCTGCTGGACATGTGTTAATAATTCTATCTAGAAACAGGCCTGTTCCCCAAATGAAGGTCGCTCGCATAATAGCATGCCAGGACTTTTTAATTACTTGCTCACCCATAAGCAACACAAATCCACATCATGAAAACTAATAAGCGATACAAAACAGCTCATCAAAGTAACGGCAACATTTAAAACAATATCCCAAGACAGCAATGTCATCACCACAGCAGGCTTTGCAACCAAAGGAATTCTGAGTAGGTTGACATTTGACACAAATGAGATCAAGACAACCATCTTCTGACTGTATCTCATTATGTTCATTTGTAAAGGTCAGCTAGAGATGTCATTTACAGGACTACTTGTTTTGTTATAGCACCATCTCTCACCAGTGTAAGTGGTATTTGGATCCTGGGAAGAAACCTCAGTGATCACAAAATGAACTTTACTGGATACTTCCATTATGTAGCAAGTGTACCCACACAAGACATAGACACTAAAAGGGGAGGGGTGAAGGGAGGTGACCTGCGAGACATTATCATGTAGACAGCACTGCTAATGTACATGGTACCTTCCAGAGCTTAAAAGAAAAGGGAGACAGATTGGTGCCTCCTCCCTTTTCAGTTTATAATCTAAAATTTCAACAGTGTGGAAAATAACAAAGGAAGAACAGTTAGAATCAGATGTGAGCAAATAAAGTTTCCTGTACTTGGACCTCATGATGGTTGGGGATTAAAATCAAGAATTTACCTAAAAGCCAACTTGACAATAAAGAGACCTTATTTCTTCATGGATGGGAGTTATGGGCTACATGTGTTGTTGTAGTGTGACTTTTGTTGATCTTACATCAAATCTATCACTATTACTGTGTTTTCTGGGGTTGAGAGTATGTGAGTATGTGATGCCCCCATGGTCACCCAGTGAGTTTCCATGGCCAAGCGGGGATCCTGGTCTCCAGGGTCGTAGTCCAACAGACCTCTACACTAGGCTACCTCTCTACAGGCTACAAAATATAAGACAATTCTCCAGGCAACATATAAAGTGAAACAACTTCTGAAAATATGTAAGCAGCAAATTAATCTGGAACAGATCAATTATCCAGACCAGAGGTACTAAAACAGTGGTTCTTAACCTTCCTAATGCCGCGACCCTTTAAAACAGTTCCTCATGTTGTGGTGACCCCCAACCATAAAAGTTATTTATTTATTATTTACAATGCCTCCCCCCCGGCAAAGACCGCCTCGCCAGCCAGGAATGTGAAGGGGCGGGCAGGGAGGGAAAGAGGAGCCACGCATCTCCCCCTGGAAAAAATTCTGAGAACCCCCTCCGGGCTCTGCTTCTGCTTCGCTCTCATTTCTGCTGCGGGGGGCAGTGTGGGAAAAGTTTCCAGAATGTCGTCCCTGGCCAGGGCGGAGGAATCCCAGCACCTTTGCCTTTTGCACCGGGCGCAGCTCGCCCCCCCGGAAAAGCGCCGCCTTGCGGCTCCCTGGCCCTTCTGCAGTGCTCCCCTCTGTGGTGAGTGGAGCAGGGGCGGTGGCGAGGAGAGGGCCTGCCCCCCGTGCTGCCACCGCCCCCCCAGCTGGCCCGTCAAATGGGAGGCTCTCCCAGTAGCACAGAAGGGGAGAGAATTCAGTCTCTTCTGAACAGGGGGCAGGAGGATGCAAGCATGTGTCTCACGCTTGCGCACCACCACTCCTGGGCCTTTCTGCACGTTACCTTATTGCAGAGGTGGGGGGTGCCTTCTCTTCGCCGCTCCTTTGTCCCGCAGCTGGCTTCCTGGTTGCGTGACCGCCCTGCCCCTTCCTCCCCCAGCGCAGCCTACAGCTCCCAGGCTGCACTGGGTGAGGAAGGGGCAGGGCGGTCATGCGACCAGGAAGCCAGCTGTGGGACGAAGGAGCAGCGAAGAGAGGGCACCCCCCACCTCCGCGATAAGGTAACGTGCGGAAAAGGTCCAGGATTGGTGGTACGCAAACACGAGCCACGCACTCATGTCCTCCTGCCCCCTTTGGCGGGAGCACGTGCAGCCACACGCGCTTCCGCCAAAGGGGGCAGAAGGACGCGAGCGCGTGGCTCGCGCTTGCGTACCACCACCGAGAAGGGAATGGAGCCCAAGACCATCGGAAATACGTATTTTCCAATGGTCTTAGGCAACCTCTGTGAAAGGGTCGTTCAACCCCCAAAGGGGTCACGACCCACAGGTTGAGAACCGCTGCACTAAAAAAACAGAAAATTAAAACAATATTGAAAATCACATCCTTAAAGATGCCTAGGAAATGTAAAGAGTTCTTGCCTGATGCCCCAGAGACATCAAAGTGGCCTTTCTAGGGAGACAACACCACGAAGAGCCATTAGGTCTTTTTCCTGTAGCCACCACTATACCTCATGTGAAGATACAGATGTACCAGAAGAAGGGTGTCAAATAGTAATCTCAAAAAAACAGGTTGATAAACATAGCAAGAAGTGACCCTTTAGGGCAAGCTGAGAATTGGGTGGCCCTCCAGATGCAGCGAACTACAACCTGTAGGGACCCTAACCAGTATAGCCAAGTGAGGAATGCTGGGAGCTACAGTTCAAAAACATCGGAGGGCTGCTTAGCTCTTTAGGCACTTAGGTCTCACTTTCATTTGGGTTTGGAAAATACCTACATAAGATATTTGTAATGGGAGTCTTGGTTAGGATTCTTACAGCCATGTTCAACACGATGGTTTGATTTCCTTTTCCCATGTCACTGCTGCCCAGTGATATGGAAGTCAAGGAAATGGAACATCATAACATTGTAAAACAAGGGAAGTTTTACACTGTGCAAGGGAAGACAATATACTGTTGTTGGGGGGGGTGTCTGATAGCTGCCAAGCATCTAGCGTAAAGTCTCTTGGCCTCTAGTTAGGGTGAAACCAAAGACCACCTGGAAGAAAAGTGACAATAAAGGAAGATAAATTGGAACCAATAGACCTCTAGGATTTATGAAATCTGGAGAACAATTATCTCTTTCTGATGGAATGCAAACAAAAAGAAAAATCAGATGAAAGCAGGAATTCCTAATACACATACAGAAAAGCCCTGGGCTACACAGTAACAACTGCACACATTTAAAAAAAAATTGAGCCCCAAAGTGGGACTCAAAGCCTGCTTTTTAAATTTATTTAACTACATTTCATTTGCTGTAATTTTAGGCTTTTAGCAAAATCACAGCCGCAAAGGAGACGCACTAGCAGCCTCATCCACTAAAAGCTTGAAAATGAAAAGGCAGCCAAACATCTGCTCGAAGATTACAGGAAAGGCCACCAGCATGGATGAGCTGCAGCTCGTTGGTGCTTACTTTCAGCCATCAATTGTGGGCAGCTTTTTAGACACAGTGGCTGGTCCTCATCACTAGGAATTTTCTGCAGCTTTTAGCTAATAAGTAGAAAGGTACTTACTGTCAAGTAACCAACTATAAATCTAGCCTTTCGCTCCAACTGCCTGTCCAAAACAAGGACACTGGACACGCAGATTGGTAAATGTCTGGCATGTTTACAGGTCATTTAATGATAATCAGATAACCTGGAAGGCTCTGCACAAGAGCCTGGGAAAGTTACTTTTCTGGACTACAACACTTTGAATTCCCCAACCAGTGTGGCCACTGGCCACTCTGTTGGGGGATTCTGTGAGTAGTAGTCCAGAAAAGTCACATTCCAAGGCTCATGACCTATGCACTCACATTCTACTCTGACTTGCATGGGGATTCTGCTCCCTCATCTGCTCCCTCATCTGCTCCCTTGCCTTAATGTTTAGCTTCACACATAGACAATCTGTATGTTTGCTAATCGAACTCTGTGCTTCAGCGCTGTGTCCTACTATGGTTAGAAGAAGGTTTACAAACTATCCTTTGGATTACCTGCAGCTAAAGAAATAGTATGTATGATATCAAAACATATACAGATATACCTCAGTTAACAAAGCCTGACAGTGAAACTCCTTTTTCCAAAGTCTTTTATGGTTCTAGCTCCCTTCTCCTTCTTGTCCTCTGTCTAGCAAAACAGAGAGAAAGGGGGAAGGCAGATAAGCCTTATCAGCTATTACCAATGTGTTAAAAAAAAGTCTTATCTATAAGTCTGGGCATCAAAATGGGAATCATAATGAAAGTGGGGGCTGGTGAAAGAAAAAGCCATCCTTGGATGCAGTTTGGAACAACCCTTCAAGTAGTCTTCAGGAGGTTCAAAATGTTTTTGTTTACTCAGACAAAGCATACTTGGTTGTTTCACAAACTGTTCTTCTTTTGCGATGTAGGGGTCTATCCCTACTTTTCCATGTTATTCCTGCCTTCGGTACCAAATTTTCTGTTAAAGGAAGAATGCCTGGGAACATATCTACTGTGTTAACTAAAGTATACTAGTAGAAGGATGTTATCACAAGGGGGAAAATACCACCAATCCATGCCACCATCCTGACTACATAACTCCTGCTAGGTTGATCAGGTAGAATGTTACATCTGTTCCTGGCCATTTTGGTAGATGCAATGTGCCAACTTTTTTCTTTAAACTATTCTAAAAAGTTAAGAGGTCCAGTGGCAGCCCACAGCTTATATTCAACACATGGAAACTTTACAAGATGTTAACTTTCTCTTCCACAGAATTGGAAAGCCTTCTCTGGTTGACCCTGGAGTATACATGATAACTAAGGTAACTAAGGACTTTAATTCACAAAAGCCCAATTTCTTTTAAGTTCCACAAAATATAGCAAAATGCATTAGGCAGTTCACCAAGAGTGTATTAGAAAATAGAAATCTTACCAGTTTATATAGTATGTGTTAGCAATTTATTTGAGATGGTGCCTTACTAAGCACAGAAGACATTGTGTCTTCACTGGAAACTAGCAGTATTAGAATCACAAAAGGATCAGAGGGTGGGGATATAAGAATAACTAGGGAATACCAGAAGAGACGTAACAGGTGCATGAGCAAGGACTGAAACACAAATGTGGAGAAACAGGCCTCCTTACGCAAGCTCCTTACACAAGCTTTATACCTTTAAAAACTGGGCTACACTGCAGTACAAACCCTGCTACTATCATCTTAAAGCCTCACTTCCTAAATAAAAACTAGAAGTTTGATTTTAATGAAAGGTGGGTACCACGGATCGATTAGACAACAGAACTGATATTCCACCCTGTCACTTGCAATGCAAGAACAATTATGCAATAAAGCTGAAGTTCCTGCAGCTAACAATTTAAAGATGTTTAAATATTTTTATTGTTATGTGCTTTAGTTGGATTAGTTTATGGAACAGCACTGACCCTGCCACAGTAACAACCTGGCTGCTATACTAAATGATGACAAATTAGGGCTGCCTCGATCTTAGTTGAGACTGGAGTGGACAGAAGCCAAAATTGTGGTGGCCCTTTTATAGAAAGAACAGAAACATACTGATAACGCTTCTTGTGGACCACCATCCCTTTCATGCCACTCAGTTTAATTTAAACGAATTTGTTGAATGCCCCTTCTTTTTTTCCCGTCTGGTTGAGCTCCAGAACTAAACATAAAATACCTTCCCACACTTTCCACTTTACTTCTTCGTATACCTTAAAACACTGTCCCAAAACAACTGCACTGGAGGTGAATAATACGTGGCCCTTCATATTTTGAACTATAACTACCAGTAGCCAGTGGTGAGGAATGTTGGGATTGCAATCCAGCAACAGATGGAGGGCAATACAATTTCCATCTCTGGTCTTCACCTTCCTTATTTATCTTTTTCTACCCCCAATATAGCAGGGAACCACTCAAGGGCAATACTTTGCACATTTATTATGAACTTTTGTGGACTGCCCAATTCACCATTTGGCACAGTGGCACACAGTCCAGGAAAGATTATTCCACAACAAATTAATTCATCTTTAAGGTGCTGTAAGCTTCTTTGCTGTTCACGCAACAAACTTAACATAGCTACCCTTCTGCTGTTGGAAAAGAGCCCAAGGCAACTTCTGCTGTTTAGTTCAGAACAAACTAGTTTCTTCCTAAAGTCTACTTTACTGTCATTAATTTCGATCAGAACCACACAAGAGAACTTCCTAGTAGGCAGGCTGCATGACCCAGTGTCAGACTCACCTCCAAGCTCTACCAGCCAAAATCCACTACCTCACTAATCTTGCCTCATAATAGGATTCTCTTTGCAGATGTGGCATACTAAAGCTGATTTATAAGGCTCTTTTCCTTTCCCTGTACTTTATAAAAGCAAGAGTTATGGAAGCCATAGAGTCTGAAGCCAACTGCAATGCAGAAGATCGATACAGCCAGGCTGCCACTGGCATATTTATTGCTATTCATTTGTGGGGCACAGGAACAGGGAAAGGGAAGGGAGAGAAAACACAAAAGGGGAAAAGATCTGGGACTGCTACTATGCACTAGGCTGAGAAGCTACTTTCTTCTCCTTTCCCTCTCATGAATTATTGCAGCAGACCTAAGCAGATGTCAACCTGGCATTTGAGCCCTGAAATATAGTTGGAAAAGCAAGTTATAACTAAGGCAAAGAAAAAGGATGAATGTCAGGAAGCGGCACTTTTCTTCAAATTTCAGATAAGCTTCTTTTGCCTAAGGGGGGCCTGTCGATGAGAAAAGGTAGCTGGAATGGGAAGCTTTAAGCTCTGGTGGCTAATAATAAGCAAGAGCTGTCATCAAAGAGTACTGTAGCTTGCTGCAAGAGCAGGGGTTCATCATGTTGGAAGCTTAGTCTCTGTTAGGGGACTCAGCTGAGAAAGATATCCCTACTCAAGAGGATATCTTGGATAGCCAGGCTCATGGGTGACTGGAAAGGCTCATAGTGGTTGAGATGAAACTATGCATAACTATACAGAGAGAGGACATGACCTGTTGCATATCTGGCATGAATCACTGCTTTGGACTTGCATCCTTCCAATTCTCCTTTTCTATTGTTTCCACACTAAAATTAAGAGTTTTGAGAGCCAGAGCAAAGCATGCCTCCAAATTAACTGAGGAGGACTCTGCTTCAGTAATCAGCAGTTTCATCAATCTAGAATCACTGGGATAGCCATGCTATAAACGACAATAATAGTGTGGGTTACCCCTCTTCATGCTGAATTTGAACTATTCAGAGGGGAACCCCATTGTTTTACTAGGAACAACTGAAGCTGCTTACACAGCCACCATCCTGAGGGCAGGAGACTTCTGTTTCACTTTAGTTTTGCTTGGTGAAATTCCTAGTGCTTGTCTGAAAGTTGCACACAAGGATCTGGAGCAACATGAACATCCAAATGGTCATTGCTGGCTTTCCCTTCCTGGTAGAAGCAACCTGCTCCAAAGCTATCATGCTCTGAAACATTATGTTGCTTTACCTAGCAATGCTCAAATTTGAACTGCACACTTATACTAAGTTTTCAAGGTTTCTTCTTCTAATAGAATCCAACTTTTAAAAATGTCCTTCCTCATTCCTCCTGCTTAAGGAAGAAAGGGAAAATGTACTACTTTAGTTTTCATATTTCACAAGTCTAGCTTTTTTGTACCTCTTTACATAGTGATCTCTTTTCTATTCCATCTTATTCAATCCTATTTTGGGTCCTGCTCTCTCCCTTAATATCTATATCATCATTCCTTTTTTGGTTTGTTAGTTTTCTGTACAGATAGTACAGTAGGCCCTGCACATTTTCAGGGGATAGGGGCACAGAACCCCTGTAAAAGTAAAAAAACAAAACAAAACCACGAATAACTTCCCTCAATGATCACTCTCCCTTCCCTGGGGTGCACTGGCGCAGGAGAGTGCAGGGGAAAGATCTCCCCCCACACTTCACTTTCCCACCCAGCCCAGGCACAATCAAGGCCGCAGCCACCAGGAGAAGAGCAAGGGGGACAAGATCATCCCCCACTCACCACACCATGATCATGCCTACAGTGGTGGGGAGGAGAGCAAGGGGGATGAGATCACCCCCCCACTTCACTGTCCCACCCACTGCCAGCATGATTGCACCCATAGTGGTGGGCAGAAGAGAGAGTTAAGTGGGAAAGTCTTGTGGGCCTATGAACCTTTACCCCTTCCAGTGCCTGGGCAAAAGGCCAGGGAACAGAAAGGGGAGAATGGGGGAGGCAAGCAGCACTGCAAATAATCAAACTTGCAAGAGTCAAACCTGTGAATGTGGAGGGAGAACTGTACTCTGATATGTGGTTAGCACAGTGATGCATCACTTCACTTCTCTTTATATTTGGTACTCACCCATCTGCTCCACAATCTCAGGTGGGAACACCCGGGAGGCAAATGCACGTCGAAAGATGTCTGAAAATTCCTTATCAAGACCTCCAATGCCCATCTTTTCAAAATTCCAGTCAGGATTTATTATCGACTGACGATTTTCCCTAGTTTTTGATTTTCCTATAGCAAAGAAAGAGAGAAAAAAGGAAAATTTAAGGATGGCAAACTCACTAGCAGATGCGAAAGGTGTAGAATTCTGTTTTCTGCATTCAAGATCCAAAAGTCAATTTCAGACATAGTAAAATACAAACTCTGGTGTGTGTGTGTGTGTGTGTGTGTGTGTGTGTGTGTAATTTGAGGTTACTAAAAGTAGGGATTGGTTAAGAACATGAGCCAGGAATGCCCAGTCTTAGCTCAGTCATGAGACTACTGAAGAACCTGGAGAAGCCACCATCCCTTGGCTTCAGCTTCACTTCATCATCTAATATCAGCCATTGAGATTATAATCCTATCTCATTTATGTCATACTAGGAGCAAAAAAAGTGCATACAAAATGTAATTTATTTCTAGAAAAATTACACAATTAGGGAGTTATGTTAGAGAGAGTTCCAAAATAGGGCAGCAAACAAGAAGTTTTCTGAGAGAGCACAAGATCTTCAGATGTCTAAGGATAAAGAAGCTGATGGAGTGAAGGCAACGAGAAACCATGCAAGGGGATATAAGGACAAATATGGAACAGAGAGGGTTTGTTGGGGAATTTAGGAAGACTCTTGAATGAAAAGCTTTCTCCCCTAGCCATGAAAGACAAAACTATATACATTTAGCCACCTGCACATAAGCAATCTTTTACTGTAAAACAGGAGCACCACAGTTGCTTTTTTTATGCTGGACACGTAGCAGCTGTTGTTGGTCTAGACCCCATAATTGATTTCAGTAATCCAGTTCTGTAAGACCATTATAAGTAAAACCAATACCCCAATTCTTCTGACACCAAAAGAGAAAGAGGATATTTTAAAAACAGTATGTTATAAATACTGGTATGAGCCTATACATCTTATAATCCAATTTGGTTCGATGGAACTCACTCCCAGGTGTATGCACAGCCTAAAAAACTCAAGATTTAAACACTACATTTTAAATGTTTGGTTTTATTATTATAGAAAAGTAAATTCTTATTACTTTTAACAATAGACTTTATATATAACATTGCAGATTTTTATAAAGCTTCCTAACATGATAGTTTCCTTCTAAAAAGCAAGTCATATCTGCATAGTATTTTAAAGAGTAAGTAATTTCCTCTGTGTAAGTTTCTGTTCATTGCAGCAGATGTACATGGTAATCCTTCGAGCTAACTATCTTAAGGATCTGTTTCAAGGTTCTATAAAGATCATGTTGACATAGTATGAATCTTACTTTGTTTCTAACAGCAAGCCAATACTAGTCTGGCTACTAACTCTCTATTAAATACATGCAGTTTTCTCTCTTTAAATAGCTACTAGGAGACTTGCTTCTCAGCTGTTCCGCTCCAAGTTGCCTATGACAGCATTTTTAATCGCACAATATTCTACCTGTCAAGCATGAAATAACAACAGAGGTGACTAAAAAATGCTGCGTACTTCAGATAGGTTAGTGAACAATTGATTAGGATCTAATGTATTTCATTTTCTGTATTATTGCTTTTCAATATAGCTTCAGAAAGGGACAATGTAAACAGCAGCATAACAACATAACATGTTTTCTATCCTTTTGCAAGGATGGACAGACTTCAGGCTTGGCAGATCTGATGCTGTTTATTACTAGAATTTCAAGATTCATCAACCTGAGCTTGGTGCAAAAACAACCCTCTGAATCAGAGAAGTCTGAGCCCAAGAACTTGTTTCAAGTACCAGTGCTGAAATGCGTTCATAATCCCTTCATATAAAAATCAACTCTGAGGTACTCATTTCAAGAATATAATTAAGGGTAAAGAGGAGTGATTTTGTTGCTACTGTTAGCTGTTAGAAATTATTACTGATTTACTGCAAATCACCTGGAAATCAACAGTCTGCTCTACATTGTATTGCATTTGAGGAAGATAAGCTGGGCTTTTGTGATGGCAACAAGTCGGTTGTGCCTCAGGAACCTAAAAACAGTTAATAGTTAATCTTCTGTAAAGGAAGGAAAAATTGTGCATTTGGTAGGGATTAAGATCTCACAACAAGGCAGGTGCACAACTGGAAAGTAGGGAACTAAGAAATATGAAGTAAATGAATGAGTGATGCAGAAAGCCAAAGAAGTGAAGCAAGACAGAGCTAATTAGAGAGGAGGCTAAAATAAAAACAGGATTAGGTCAAAATTGCATATTGGGCCTAAAGAAATTCAAAGTTTGGAAGACTAGAGAACAAAGGAGGCTTAAGACTGACATATTCTGAACTTCAACTGAGACTCACAAATTGCATGTATTAATGGATTCTACTATTGCTACAACTTTGTGATCCCTTAAATCCAACACGGAGCACTGAGAGCCAAAATGAAACATTGGGAAGCCTCATTGAATGTTAGATGGAGTAACTGATCAGTTCTTAAGACTGCAAACTTTTAAGAGTTTTCATTTATTACATTTCCTTTTCTCCTACTACATGTTGCCAATTCAAGGCTTCCGGATTGCTGCTCACCCTGGCTAGTCCTTTCTCTTTTGGTTTTTCTTATTCTCTACTGCCACACGCTGGCTGTAACTGGTATTCTAAATTTTGAAAATGTAATAGACTGTTGCTACTACTGTATTGAAGATGTAATCTGTCATTTGATTACCAAATAAAGAGATTAACAAGATTCTATCAGAATTAACAAAAGCCAGCACTGTATAGTAGTTTAGGGGTTGGACTAGGACTCTGGAAACCAGAGTTAAAATCCTTGTCAGCCATGGAAACCTACTGGGTGATCTCAGCCTCAAAAGAAGGCAAATTCCCACTGAATAATCTCAGTCAAGAAGGCCCTGTGATAGGCTTGGCTGCTGCTGCTGCTGCTGCTGCTGCTTCTGCTGCTGCTGCTTCTTGTTATGTCAAACCTAAGGGGACCTGTTATGAGGTTTCCATGGCAAGATTTGTTCAGAAGGGGGTTGCCTTTGCCTTCCTCTGCTTCTGAGAGAATTTGACTTGCCTAAGGTCACCCAATGGGTATCCACAGCTAAGCAGGGATTCAAGCCCTCATCTCTAGAGATGTAATTCTATGCTCAAACCACTATACAGTGCTGGTTCCCACCGTAGGGTCATCATAAGTCAGAAATGACTTGAAGGCACACAACAACAACAACAGCAACAGGAATTAACAGAAGCTAATTTTTAAATGTTCTTATGCAAATATGAAGTACTTATCATCATCTTCTGGCCTTCCTGCATTCCACCTGCCACTGCTTTGGCCACAGAGGGGAACAGCAGCAGTCTTCATTTTCTGGACTTAATCCCTTCCCCCACTGTCACCTCCTTTTTCTTGTATTTCATGTCTTTTTAGGTTGCAAGCCTAAGGGTATGGAACTCTCAAATTATTGTAAGTCGCTTATGTAAAGCACCATGTACACTGATGGTGCTATACGAATAAATGATGAAAGTAATAACCTTTCCCAAATGTAGTTTTTAATAAACACAGCCTACTTGTACCTATCAGGGTATAAAAACACCAAACCCATATCAAAACATCTAAATGGTTAAGGTAAAAGAATATTGGGGACTGACACTAATTAAAAACTTGTCATCAAAGGCTTCTTCCAACATGAAAAACCCAGACGCAGTGGGAAATCTTCACCATCACTATACCTACACCAGACACGGCATGCTACAACAACCAAACCTAAAGATTACAGAGGAAGAAATTCCCCAGATCCAAATCAGAAAGTCAAGATCACAGAGTTAGTGAAAAGCATCCCTAGTCAATGTTCCAACTTGTTTGTGTGGGGCAGTAACGATCTCACCCTGTCGCAAAAGGCCACTGTCAGCTAGACACACTAAAGGTAGCATAAAAATGACAAGTCAGGTCAAAAGGGAAACATCATGGATTCTGGAGAGAGCGTCTTTTCTTCCCAAGCCAATGGAGATGGATGAGCAAGAGCAGCGCTGCAAGCATGCTGTAATTCCATGGGAGCACTTGAATACCACACTGAACAAGAAATTCAGCTTTCAGAGAAACCCAAGTTCCATTATCAGAAAGCAATGTTTCTGCTCTCATGGCTGCAAAGGTATGGAACTCCAGGTGTGAGAGCCATCACTGTTGAAATTTTAGAACTCTAATAGCTAACATTTCCAGAGGCTCCCTGGAGCAGGGGGATTCCCTGCATAGTACCTTGGATCTTCTAGCAAAACTAGAATAAATTGTGCAGGATAAGAGAAACTATGCAAATTTAGAGCTACTGTACACGTGCAGATTTCAGATTGCACCTGACACAAAATTTAGAGTGCTTGAGCACTAGATAGTTTGTTTATTTATTTATTTATTCATTGATTACTTTTTAACCACAAGACTACTATATATACAATCCTGACTACAACCTACTTTTTTGACCCCCAATTGTACCTTGGCGGGAGGGCTCAGGACTATTTCAGTAGGCACATCCCTTTCCTCTTCAGGAAGGAAACCACTGTTGCTCAAATATCCCTCATTCATTGCCATGCAATGCTTATTAAGGTGGCCAACACACATCTGAATCATGCGTTATCTTCCTCCCAACTTGGCCCACTCACCCAACCAGCTTCTTCGTGCCTTCCAAACACAGAAGATAAATGAACAAGAACCAGAAAGCAACTGTGCATTCGAGTGAATAAATGAGAAACAGAATGCAAACTCTTGCTGGATACTTTGATATAATCCAACTTCCCTGGGGCCAGACCGATCTTCTCCTGCAGTGAGAGACAGGAAGGAGAGCTAGGCAGAACAGCCTATCTTTCAAGGGCAGCCCTCACCAACAAGATGCCCTCTAGATGTGCTTGACTATAGCTCCCATCATCTCTAGCCTCTGGAGAGCACCATGCCGGAGAAGGCTGTTCTAAGGATACTCAAAAAGCTGCTCCTTCCTCAAGCTGAGTACCTGGGGAGATTCTAGAGAAAGATGTGAGTTTGATCACCCAAACTTCAGCATATCTAGCAGGATAGGCTTTGGTTTTCTCCCAGAACCAAGACTGGGTTGTTCGTACTCTGCTTTGAGTACATTCTACATCTAGCCCTTTTTCAGTTTCTTTCCTCAGAGTTTATGTGAAGCTTTAAGTTACATGGTACATCTAAACATGACATGGAAGCTTCTTTCCCCCAACCCTCTGAATTCTTCCTCTAACCAGATTCATTTCCAGAACCTGAACAACATCTCTTGGAATGCTGGAAATCACCCCTTCTCAACCTTCATCTAAAACCCAGAGGTGGCCAGTATTCAGAGACACAGATCCTCTGCCATCACATGTTGTTCCGTTCTAATCAATGCTCCCTATTGGGACTGGGCTGTAACCAACCATCCTTACTCCTAGACTACCTCATTCCATCTCATCAAGCATTACTTGTTCTACACCTCTCCAAAAGTAAGGGATCATCACAGCATTAACAATAAGTGCTACCCTGAGTGAGAGAAGCCACAAGAACGAAAGCGAGGTCTTCTTGGTGGACTCTATAAAAGAGGCTATGTTTCTAAAGGTGCTTAGATTCTATCTATACAATGTACAGCATACACAACAAGGATGGACAGCATTAGCTTAAACGAGTTTTAAGATACCAGTTTAAAAGGAATGAAAGTAACCAATCCATGAAAAACCTCTGGCTAATTGGAAATCTACTAATAGTGACAATAGACAAGGATGAGCTAATTGGCCCAACACAGAAGAAGGAAGCTCTGCATGTTCACAAGACCCAAACAGGTCAAATGCCTCTCTTGCCTTCTGCAAGATGTAGAATGCTTTATAGCTGATGTCTTCTGCTGGGACATAGAGGGGGAAAAGTGTTGGGGCCAGCAGATGACAGCTACTTCTAGCAGGCCAATGGGAAGCAACTTGATTCACTTTCCTGCTCTCATTAAACAAGAAGGTGAAACAACATGATCTTTGCCCTACATTTGACAGTTGATGGAATCAGAGAAGAGGGATCAGGTGGTAACTGGTCTCCTCATGGCAAGAGCAGAGTCCTTTGGCAATGAAATTCTTCTTTGCTACCTGCAGAAGGGCTTTTTCCTTGTCATTCATCTTTGAATCTGGTAATTCTCCCCGCTATTCACTTCTTGCTACCTTTCCTTTGGGAAGAAGAAACCTAGACCAAAAAGTCAGTGGTAGCTCTGATCAAAAACCTACCTGCTTGTCACACTTGAACCCTCATTTGCAGACAAATATCTTGGTATGCTGGTAAAGAAACAAAACTAAACAAAACTAAAATATCATAAAATTATGCATCATAATAATTTATGCAGTAAGCTATTTATCTTAATTTGTCTGGAACAGTAGTATGAAAGTTAAAGAGTGAAAAAAAGTGCACTTGAAAAATAAAGTGTGTGTCTGTGGGTAACAATGATCAAGATATGATGTGAAATTTGGTTCTTAGAATATGTGTTTTCTATGCTCATTAACATGATCTCCAAATCACATGAGAGGTGTCTATGCATGTGTGCAAGCAGTCATTTAGATTCACTTATGTCCCACCTTTCTTCTAATCAACTCAAGGCTTGGGGAAAGGAAGACTGAGAGGTGACATGATAGCTATCTGAAGAGATGTCATGTAGAAGATGGAGTGAGCTTGTTGTCTCCAAAGACTAGAACATGAAGCAGTGGAGTCAGGTCATAAGAAAAGAGATTCTACCTAAACACTGGGAAGAAATTCTTTACTGTAAGAGCTGTTTGACAGCAGAAGGGACTGCATTAGAGAGTTGTGGACTCTCTCATCTTTGGAGCTTTTTAAACAGCAGTTGGATGGGTATCCTTCAGGAGTGCTTTAGCTGTGAATCACTGCATGGCTGGGTTGGACTCAATGGCCCTTGTGATCCCTTACAGTTCTAAGATTCTATAATTCAAGCCAGCATACAAGGCTTTCTTCTTCCAGAATCTACCTCACATGCTCTTTTCAACCATATTTTACAAAAATGAGTATCCACACCACCTGCAGCTCAACCTTCACATGGAGGTTTTTATATCATTTGAAGGTGACTCCTGGAACCTATCATATTTATTAGTGCTATTTATATCCTGCTTTTCTCCCACTTAGCTTAAGGTAGCATATGTGGTTCTCCTCTTCCCCGCTCTATCTTCACAACCACTCATAAGATTGAAAGGCTGTGAAAGGTCTCATAGCAAGTTTTCATGGCTCAGTGGTGACTAGAATCTGGATCTCTCGAGTGACGTTTCAGCAGTCTGACCACTACAGCACATTGACTCTTTGGACAGTCATTTACCCAATCCTTGGGCATATTAAGAATTGTATCAGGCAACCAGGCAAGGAAAATTTTTAAAAATTTATCCCTTCCTCCCCCCTCTGGATCACAAATTACTTATATCAACATGTGTGAACAGATGGCTAGTAAATAATAACTTTTTCATGGGTTAGTATATTATACAGACTTAAAGACAGGGCAGACATGCTTTGTCTGGAATGCCCAACTACTTTGTGTTATCATACTTACCAATGAGAGTGAGGGAAGAGCTCTCAGCCTTTTCAAATGCAACTTGACTGTTTCCAACAACAAGACCAACCTCAATCTGTACATGGAAGCAAATGAAACCCACAACTGAAAACGTTGAAGAACACTGACATTTTTTTAAAAAAAACATTTTATTAACAAATTTAATACAATTAATATAATTTAATTTAATACAATTAAACTACACACTATAAACAGAACAAAAACAAGGAATGAAAGCTACACAGAAGAAAAACTACAAGCTAAACAACTAAACTACAAAACTAAACTACTATAACAGCAAAGAACAAATAACGCACACACAGTATTGACTTCCCACTCCCAGAAAATGATGTTGTTTATCCTTTAGTCTACTTCCTTGAAAATCATAAACAAAAGGAAAAAGAACAGCTCAATATTCTCACTCAATATTTCCCACAGTGCCTCAGAAGGCAAGAAGAAAATAATTTTAATATTAAAATAAGCTTCTTAACAGCATAAACCAGGAAGCAGCAAATATGAAGTCACCATAACACAGCTGGCATTTTGCCTTGACAATATTCTTAGCACCATATGTTAAAAGAGCTTATTGACAACAATCTGCTCCCAGCTCAGCCTGTGAAAACATAGAATAGGACCTGGAAATTGGGTGCCAGAATAGCAGCCAAGTGCCAGAAAAGAGCTGTAATACTTAATTCAAATTGGGTGGATGCAGTTATAAGACATGACACAATATAAGCACAAGGTTATAAGAGAATGTACTATAAGCAAAGCTAATATTTACATCAGTTTAACTTTAAAACAACAGAGATCTACAAAGAGAAAAAAAGTGAATTCTGTTAACTTGCTGGCAGGTTTCCCTCCTATGGAAGGACATTTTTGTCACATTTGTGAGGACCCCAAATAAATTTCTATAAGATTTTAATGAGTTATGTCTCATCTCATAATTTCTGGCTAGTGATGGCTTACACACATTCACAAATACATAATCATTCCTGGCGCTTCACCACCCTCCTCTTTTCCCTTCCTTTTCTTTTTTTTAAAGGCTGACTTAGTAGCACATCTTAGTAAAAAAACAATTATGGAATTAACTATCCTGAGAGAGCTGAGGTTGGTTTGCTTATCTTGCATTAGGAAAAAAAAAGCTCATCTGAATGCTTATTCCATACTTAAAGACTACAGCATCTGATGATGATCAGCATGTTTAAATGAACTCATACAGATCAGCACTTCTTTATCACCTGACTTCAGATGACTCTTTCTAGAACAAACATTTAGATACATTTAGTCCAACTGTCCAACAAGATGCCTCCAAGAAATCCACAAACAAGACACCGCCTCAAATTCAATGGAGTTGATTAACACACATTTGCCAGTCATCAGGTGATGTCAATGCAAGCTGCCCTAAGAAAAAGAAACAACTGGAGTCCTTACCTTCTGTTTTTTGCCTGTAGCAGGCTCTCCTTTAAGGATGCTGGGATCCATGGCTTCAATGTCCTTGACCAAGAGGCCAAACAGTTTGTCATTAAAGGTAAAGACAAGCTGCAGGAACAAAATGAAGGGGGAAAAAAGCATAGTATTCAAGTAATGATGGTACCTAAAAATATTTGGCCAAAGAGTTCCAAAAGGGTATGGTATGAAATTCAGGACAGTGCTGACATGCATATTACAGAGCATAAGTCCCTACTGTATTAGATACTGGGCTGCTGTTGAAAGTAGTATTCTCAAGTGAACATTACTTATGAGTGTTTTTTGTTATTTGTATGCTAATCCTAGGAAGAGATACCAAGGAATGCTTGCTGGAACACTACTTGATCAACTTGCAGACTGGGATTCTTATGTAATTGGTCAAGTAGTCTTACTTGCTATTGCCACCCAAAAATTTACGGTTGTTTCACAAGCAATATGTGATTATTATATTCATTTTTTTCTTTTCTTATAAAATTGTCAGAGACTATGGTTATATCCTAAAGAAAGCAACTAACCAATATCCTCAAATATCCCAAAATTTTCTTGCATTCATGTTCTACTATGCAACCACTATGTTGGCACCCTGTCCATGCAATTATCCACTCGCTCTCTTCTAGTTGCAGCTGCAGAGAAATGCATGGGATACCACACACACACACCGTATGTAAGATGTCATTCACCCTTGTAAGCCATTCGCATTAACAGCCACCTTCTTTCTTTTCCCCCTTATAAAATTTTGAAGATACCACCACAGCATTGTCTCTTTGACATCACACTTAATGTCAACAGCACATAAAAATTCTTAAGGACAGCATGGGGCTAACTGTCTAAGCTACAGACCAGGAAGTTATAAGCTCAAATGTGGTCTCTGCCAATGAGTTCATTAGGTAGCCTTAAGTAAGCTATTATCTCTCAATTTCATCTTCCTCCATCTCTGAAATGTAAGAATAGTAATAACGACCTAATCTATGAGCTGAAAGATCATACATGTACAGCAAATGGTTCGTAGTATTTGCTCCAAATTACTGAATTCTCTTTGCCACACAGGTCTGAAGAAGCATGAATCCAAAGTTTCCCTTCTGTCTGTGCATTTAGCAACTGGGATTCAACAGATGGAATAGCACCTTGCTACCACTTTCCAAATTTGTTTAGTCCTGCTCTGGTCTCCTCCTTACACTTTGTCCTATATGTCAAAAGGAAACTTATTCTTCAAAGGTTGATGATTAGATAACTAAAGTGGCAGTAAAGGGAAATAGCAGCAGCATGCAGAAGATTCTAAGAGAACTTCCAACCCAACGAGGACTGAGCACTCTTACTGGCTACAGAATAGTAACTGGCTGTTAGTGGGGAGGCAGAAAACCAGAGGAGGGAAAACATTATGGATTATACTGGGGCATAGCTAACTAACTGGCTGTGACCCTTAACAAAAGCATCCAAGACCAAAACATTTTGTTGTAAGTCCCACTTTTAACATGGAGCTGCCTGCCCCATCCCATGAACTTCACATGGAGACTTTTATGCAACAGTCAGTGATGTCGGCAATCTCCTTTATGTATTAATTGTATTTATAGTCCACCTTTCCTGCAGCAAGCTCAAGGCTGTACACACTGTTCTCCTCCACACCTTACTTTCACCACAGTCTTGTGATGTAGACCAGACTAAGAGAAAGACCCATGGTCACTCTGAGTTTTCTTAGCTCTGTGGGAAGCTGAATCTCCTCCCACCACAATTTGTCTCCCACCGCCCTACGTGGCCATGGGTGGTGGAGGGGGACGGCCTTTGCCGCCCCCCCCACAGGAAGAGAACACATAATCTCTGTGCACCGGGGAGGGGCGGGGTTTGCAGACACCTTTTAAGGCTGCCCCCGCCCCTCCCTCAGCCTTTTGGTTTCCTGGCGAGGCTGACGGTGGGCGCTGCTGCTGGCTCCGAAAGCCAGCCATGTGGTGCAGCTGGGAGGCCTTTGTTTACAGGCAGCAGAGGGAACGGCTGGTGGTCACCTCCGCGGCCGCCCAGGTTGAGAGGTTTTTGTTTTGTTCTGGTTTTGTTTTGTTGTCTTTTGCGTGTTTCCCTTTCTTGTTTACTTTTCCTTGCCGGGGGAGGGGGGTTCTTAGTTGCCTCGTCAGTGTGGGGGAGCTTTGTCCGGCAGGACTAGCTGTCTCCCGCTCATTTTCTCCCGCGGCTGCACCTCCTTCCTCCTCCCCGGGCTGATTTTTTGCAGTGACGGGGTGGGTGTGGGCCCCCTAGGTCTGGGGGAGGGTGGTGGGGGCAGCGGCAGAGGTTGGAGACAGCCCTAGGGCGTCGGGGAACCTAATTGGGGGGGCAGTTGTTGTGGCTCTCCCTACCCCCCCAAATTTTATATTCTTCTGCAGGTTTGTTTCACCTGGGGTGAGAGAGTGTTCAGTGGGCTTTGGGGGGGCTGAGACAGTGTGATCATTTTGTTGGGGTTTTGCTTTGTTTTGCCAAAGGAGTTTTTAGGATTTTTAAATCTGTCAGTAGTGCTTATGGCGTCCAAGCAAGCTTCATCAGCATCCAAGGGCAAGCAGCCCTCCAAGAAGGCCATGACGGCCAAAGGGGCCGCAATAGCCAAAGGGGCCACGCCAGCCAAAAGACCCAAGTCGGCCAATTGGGGCCTTAGCTGCCCCAATGGCAGTGGCCTCATCTTCAGATGAGGATGGGGGAGCAAATATGGTGGCCGTCATTTTTGATAAACTTCAGGCCATTGAGAGGGGCCGGTAGCCTGCGGGGCAGAGCAGAGGAAGGGAGGAGCAGATGGTCTCAATGCCAGCGAGTGTTATTAACCAGATTTTGGCACAGCTAGATGCTATTGAGAAGGACAGATCTGGTGAGAAGCGGAACGAATCGCCTTCAGAGAGGTGGAACCAAGCATCCTCATCACAACATGTCGGTTGGGAGGCCAGGCCCTCAGGAGATTCAGAAGCAGCAGGAGCAGCACTGGGTGAGTCGATTGGCCATGAGGAAAGCACTGCGTCCGTAGCATGGCCCTGGAACTTCATTACACCACCGAAGAATATGGTACGGGCTCCGCCAGCAGGTTTCCCAGAGCTATTTTCTTCTTCACCTTCTTCCCCTGGGGAGCACATGTCACCCTCTCAGCTGCCATCAAGGGGGGCATTGCATTTCCAGGAGGTCCCGGGATCCACGGGGGGGGCTCTGGTATCGCGGGAGTCAAGCAAGGATGCAGGCCTTGAGCAGTAGGCAGGTGGGCAGTCAGGGGTATTGGATGAGCACCTTACCTCAGCCACTATTGGAAAGATACTGAAGGGAGAATATGTGGACTTATTCTCCCTTTTGTATCGAGAGCTTGATAAGAAAGAGAAGGAGGATTTGGACGTGGGCGAGAGGGAAAAATTGAAGAATCGCAGGATTGACAGGAACTGGACTAATTGGTTTATAGGTTATCTCATTTACATGGATGTGATTGTTAAGGCCCAGCCTTCCAGGGCTCACTCCCCGGTGGTATATTTGAACACAATTTTCAGAGCTCATGCAGATTTTTCAGGGACTGGTTGGTTGCACTACCACGAGAAGTTTAGGATAAGGGCAGCGAAGCAGCCAAGCCTGCGATGGGACAGCATCATCACTAAATTGTGGATGCAGACATTGACCCCGGCTCACCCCATTTTCGGTGAGAGGTCCCACTCTGGTCATCTGGTGCAGTTCAATAAGTCTGGAGGGCCTCCTCGCACTCAAGGCTCGCAGGAGCGGCAGCAAATACAGCTCTGTTGGGAGTTTGGGATGCAAGGGTTTTGTGCCCGTCGCCCCTGCAAATATAAACACCTATGTGGGATCTGCTGGGGCCCTCACTCCGTTCGCAACTGCAACAAGGGGAGGGGGAAGGGACAGGCCTCAAGGATGGTGGTGGTAAGCAGGGGCCAGGAAATCAGCCACCACTTCACAAAGGGGCCCAGTCCAATTAATGTTGAGAGGCTGCTGGCTTGACTCCGCTTTTACCCGGACCGGGCTGCAGCTCTGTATCTGAGGGAGGGAATTAATTTGGGTTTCAGGATCCCAAGTGTGGGACCTCGGCAGTTTTTTATGGCTAGTAACCTTAAATCAGTGATAGGCAAAGAGCATGTAGTAAGGGAGAAAATTAGGAAGGAGGTAGCCGAAGGCAGGGTGTTAGGCCCATTTGATCAGCCTCCCACTCCCAATGTTAGAATTTCCCCACTAGGAGTTGTCCCTAAGAAAGGCCCAAGTGAATTCAGGTTAATCCACCATTTGTCCTACCCCAGGGGTGAGTCCGTTAATGATGCCATTCCGCTGAGTAACGTTCAGTCAGGTATACTTTGTTTGATGCAGCTGTACGGGTGGTGCGCAGGCATGGTGTTGGGGCTGAGCTGGCCAAATCTGATATCAAGTCAGCCTTCCGCCTGCTACCCGTTCATCCATCTGACTTTGAACTTTTGGGATTCGCCTTTGAGGGTAAATTCTATGTTGATCGCTCCCTCCCCATGGGATGTTCGGTGTCTTGTTCTGCCTTCGAGACGTTCAGTACCTTTTTAGAACAGGCCATCAAAAGAAAATCAGGCCTTGGGGCATTGTGCATTATTTGGACGATTTCTTATTCGTAGGACACGGTGGTTCTGGGCAGTGCGCGTTCCTCTTGGTAGAATTCACATCTCTTATGGGGGAGTTGGGCGTGCCCTTGGCACATGAGAAAACTGGCCCCACACAGCAGCTTACATTTCTGAGCATTGAATTGGATACAGTCAACCAAGCCTATAAATTACCGCCAACTAAGGTTCAGGATCTCAGGTCAAGGGTGGCTTCCTTCTTAGGCAGGCGCAAGGCGACCCTTAGGGAATTTCAGGAGATTGTGGGACATCTGAATTTTGCCTGCAGGGTGGTGGCACCTAGCAGAGCATTTCTTAGGTGCCTGTGCGATGCCATGAAGGGTGTCACCAAACCACATCACAGAATTAGGATCACCAGAGACATTAAATTGGATTTAGGAGTGTGGCAGGAGTTCCTGGCTGATTTCAATGGCGTGTCTTTTTGGCGGGATGAAATCAAGGTCAAAGATGCACTGAAAATATCATCTGATGCAGCAGGATCCATCGGTTTTGATGTCTTTTTCAGGGGCAGGTGGTGTGCACAGAGATGGCCTGAGAGTTGGGCGGAGGCAGGCCTCACAGCTGACCTTACATTTTTGGAGTTTTTTCCAATACTGGTGGCAGTTCACATCTGGGCATGCGAGTTAGCAAACGCCTCAGTCCACTTTTGGTGTGACAACCTGGCCACGGTCAGAGTGATTAACTCTCTCTCTTCCAGGTCACAGTGCGTCATGCGCTTGGTGCAGGCTTTCATGCTTCAATGTCTCCGTTTTAACACAGTCTTTACAGCTGTACACGTTGCTGGTGTGGATAATTCTTTGGTTGACTCTCTCTCCCATATGCAGATGAAACGTTTCAGAGAGCTGGCACCAGAGGCTGCAGTCCTCCCAGAACCGATGCCCTCCAATCTGTGAAAGCTTGGCGGGGTGAGGTAACGCAGATGATAGGTATGTCAATTGCGCCCAGCACCAGAAAGAGCTATAATAAGGCGGCTAGGGACTAGTTTTCAGAAGTCCAAAGGGTTACAGGACACATGGCCACTCCCGGTAGACCACATTTTGCAGTTCTGCTTGTCCCTTAAGCAAACAAGCCTCTCTCCTCAATCCATTAGATCTTGCATGTCTGCCTTGGCCTTTTGGTCCAAGGCACGAGGCTTCCCTGATCCCACCAGCGATTTTAGGATATACAAATTTATCGAAGGGTGGGTCAGGCAAAAAGAGATGGCCCGAGATGACACGCAACCACTTTCTCCTGGCATCCTGAAGGGTCTGGGCAACACATGGGAAGTCTTGTGCTCTTCTGCATATGAGGCTCTTTTGTTCCACTCAGCGGCTCTCACTGCATTTTTTGGTGCATTAAGAGTTGGTTGTTCAAAGTAAAGGAGACAGGTCGGGCAGGGCCCTGGAGTTCCGGGACCTGACCTGGGGTAAGCGACATTTATGCCTTCACATAAGGGGATCGAAGACAGATCAGGCCAGGCGGGGCACTGTAGTTACTTTACAGGAATGTTCCAATGCGGCCTTATGCCCTGTCAGGGCACTGAGAGCTTATATAGCCAGCCAGGGGACAAATGCGGGGCCTCTGTTTTGTCATGCTGATACTACCCCACTCACTAGGTACCAATTCTGGGCCATCACAAAAAAGGCTTTGTCCTATCTAGGCCTACAGGGCACCAAATTTGGGACACATTCATTTTGCATAGGCGCAGCTTCCACTGCAGCTTTGATGGGCATGAATGCTGACGACATCCGGAGGATCGGAAGATGGAAGTCCATGGCGTATCGGCTATGTCAGGCCGATTCACCTGTCTTAATGTTTCTGGTTCCTTGCAGATCGTCCTGTCCTGGCTGGGAGGAAGTGAGTGCTGACCTGTGGTCACAGTTTCATCTTTTGGGCAGAGCAGCAGGCTCGTGATGGCCATCTGGGCCCGCATTTGGGATTGGGTGATCGAGCCTCAGTCCAATGGCTTGGCAAGAGAGGCCTTCGTTGGCATGGCTTGTTGCCTATGCTGTTTGGGGAGTGCCGTGGGCCTCCGCCTGATGTATTGGTCATTCACCTGGGTGGTAATGACCTTGGACTTTTGAAGGGAAAGGCCTTGATCATACAGGCCATTCATGATATGCGGCTGATTCTAAATACTTGGTCTGGCACCTGCATTGCTTGGTCCACAATGATTCAAAGAAAAGTGTGGGGTGGGGGAGGGGATCCTCGACCCTTGGAACTCGCTCGTAGGTGGGCGAACAGGGAAATTGGCAATGCTTTGAGACAGGGCTTGGGTTACTATATTCCTGTGACATTGTCGTCAATAAACTTGAGCTGTATAGGCCTGATGGGGTACACTTTGTCATCTGAGGGCAATGAAATTTTTCTGCGGGATTTGCAACGGGGGCTTGAAACTATCCTGAATGGAGTGGGGGGATAAGGACTAAGCAGACGCTTGCCCTTATCCATGGCCGATATGGGGGAGTCTAAGGGTTTGGTGAGTACCTATGGCACCCTTTGGTGTAGTATAAATGCTATCCTTAAGGAGGGCCCAGGACTCGCCCCTACTGTCGTGAGCCGGGGGGATTGAGGTTTGTGGGCTCGCCTTCCAGAAAAGGGCAGGCCAAAGTCTAAATCCACCCTCAGCAGTTGGCTTTGGGGCCCAGTATCTCGCTCAAGGGCTAGGGAAGAGGTCGGGAGCTGATCCTTGCCTTAGCCCACCCATGCTGTTGACCCCCCTTCTCAGGGCATAAGTTCAAGTTCATGGTCAAGTATAAATTTCAAGCCCAAGTTCAAGGTCAAGTTCACTTCCAACTTTATGTTAATTAGGCATATTAATAAATTGCCCTAGTTCAACCCAAGTCCTGCGTGTGGTCTCTTCATTTCGTGGGTTGGGCGGCAAAACCACACTGGCTCTCTGACCTAGCAGATCTCTGATAACTCATCTTCACTGCAGGCCATGGCAGAAACCTATTGTATTAATAATCCATTCTGCTCTCCTACTATTGATATTTTTCTTACCTTAGATCTTAATTGAGTTCTCCATTTTCCTTCGCCATCTCCAGTTGTAGCAATCATACTTTCAGGGGGTATGGATTGTGGAACTTCTATTTTATACTGCAACTTGGGCCATTTGATACTCATAAAACAAATTAAGTCAGGTCTCAGATGGTCTATCTGGTTCAGGACTATTCATCCTCTAACTGGTAATAGTTCTCCCAGGTTTTAGGCTGAAGACTACTTCAAACTTACAGACCGAGACCTTTTTAACTAGCAATATTAGAGACTATAGCCTAGGCCCTTCTGCACTGAAAGCTTATACCATATCCAGCTTCAGGATACTTGTGCAGAATCCAAGGATTCTTTACATAATTCAGAATTTTATTTCCTTTTTTATCCTTCATGCTTGAGGAACTCTGCCTATACAAACAAACTCATTAGCCTAAAAATAACTCCTACACTGATTTCAGGAATAGTGAATCTTTGACACTCCAGAACTTTTGAACTCCAACTCCGCAACATCTTTAACCTTGGCCACTGCAGCAAAGGGCTGAAGAGAACTGAAATCCAAAACACCCTGGAGGGCCAAAAGTCCTTTCCACCTCATATCTAAAATAATTTTACTTACATTTGATTGTGAAGAATGTTTTCTGCAAATAAAGATTTCTTGACTAAATAGCAGATAGCGCTTTTTGTCATTTCTAATCTAGAAAAACATGCAAAACTTACTTCCACAGCTATTCAGGAAGTTTTCTATTCAAAAGACTGGAGTAAGCCACTCTTTCCAGGAGAGGAACAGTTGTATTGCTAAGTAAACACACACACACACACACCATTACCTGCTGTCCAACTGTGAATGCCTGGTTGTTGAATTGCTGGATGAACTCTGCTGCCATCTTGTCTGAGTCATAAGGGTTAGAGTCAATACTCTTCTTCTGCAGGAAATCAATCTCGATGGTCATAGTGCCAATGCACTGCTTGGTCTTATCAAAGTTATACAAGGAAACTGTGCAAGAAAAGAAACATCAACTTCATTACAATGTCTGAGGATCCAGGTTCAAGAGATTCCTGACCATTCACTTAAGAAGAAGCATGTGAACAAAGAAAATTAATATTTTGGTACTACAACTACCATAATTCTCCACCACTGTCTATGCTAGCTAGGGCTAGCTAGGGAGTTGCAATCCAGGAACATCTGGACAGTTGCAGTTGCCCCTCTTGGCTTAAACTGTTGAAACAAACGCCTGAGGAACTTTTTCAACCAAAACACTGAAAGAATGAACAATGTATATTTACAATGTGCTTCTCAATTGTTTTAAGGCTTTGTGTAATACACTGATGTGCAGCATCTTTGGAGGGAATATATTCTAATATTAATGAATGAATCATACATTTTGTTTTAAAGAACAAATCCTCTCCTTTATCTTCTGGTGACCCCTTGAGCCCAAGTGATTGTTACAGAACAGGTCTTTTCAGTTGCTAACTTTGCAGACTGGGAATTACAGAGCATAACCAGGCACAGCCTACAGAATATATATAGGGTAAGCTGTAATACAGGAAGCTACATGTATTAGTGTGTGTGTATCAGTGAGAATCTGACAGCAACCTAAGTCTAGGGAAAACGCTTACTAGAATGTAAATAAGATGAAGTGAGAACGCCAGCACTTTTAATAACATTATGAGATGTGAACAGATCTGTGCTCAGATGTGTAGCAGATGTAATGCCAGCTCAATTGCAATCAAGATGAGAGGACATCCAGTAGATGTGACTGAGAATAACCCTTCTAGCCAGTGCACTGGTTGATGCAATCAGGATGGCAGGCAGTCAAAGCTTCCAAGGTTACCGCAAGAGCCTCATATCTAAAATCTCTGGATTGACTGGCTAGCATAAGTGAATAATAGTTAGCACCTTTGCTTCGATTCATTTTGACTGGACAACTGATAGTCTGGCCAAGGCAAGGGAAAGAATAAGAGGAATCAAGACAGAGCCAACAGATTAGACTGCTTTGTAGTCTGAACCAATAGAGAATGCTGTTCATAACAGCTGTGCTATTCCTTGTAACTGGTAAACTGCCCAGCTATGCTGAAACATGCTAAAATGTATGCTGAATGATAGACCATGATGGTGGGAGAAAGGAAATCTTTTATCTAGGTGATGCTGAAATAGATATATATCCATTATGAGTGTAATGAATGCCCATTAAAATGTTTATGGATGTAACAGATGCTGTTAAGATTCAACAATGCTCAAAAAGATTAACCCTTGAATGCCTGTGCATTTACAGATGCCTGCTTAGAGGTGTGTAGTGTCTCAACAGATAAGACTGCATTCCCTGACAAAAGACTTCAATATGATACAAAGGACAGAATTCTGCACATGTGAAAGCCTTTATGAAATGGCTGTACAATGCCTCATTAGATACTATGGAAAGTATGAAAGAACCTGATGCTTATGATGATGATGATGATGATGACAGATAAAAGGTTACATTATATGGTTTAAAAATATAATGTTCCTCTATCTGTTAACTGTTACAAAGCTTGTTAAAGACATAAAGAGAGATAAATGTTCAGTCCTTATGAAAGCATAATGTTTTGATGGTCCTATGGTGTACTGTAATGGAATACATGAAGCCTCATATGCAATGTTATGAAATGAGATGAAAGCAAGTGCCCAGACATTGATGTATTTGTATTTCTTCCTCATGAAGATGTATATGTTTGTAGATTTATGAATGCATATAACAAACAGCCTAAAAGATTATCAAAGAGCCAGCTCATTTGCCATATAAATATCCTGATATCCCAAGACTGAGAAGTGCTTAACTGGAGTGTTGATGTTAGCCTGTCTGGCTTCACCATCAACACAAATTGGGTAGTTAGATGACTGGAAGGTGGTAATGGAGCCTCAGATAAAATCCAGATTAGCTAACAAGTGGCAAGGACTTCAATTCCTCCATCTAACGGGGTGGAGAACCACACCTGTTTCAAGATGCTCTCATCAACTCTGGTCCACTCCACTGTGCTTTCCCCCAAGCACCCCATTTGAATCATTCTTATTTGCTTCCTTACTTTAGTGAACAGCTCCTAGAGACTGTGACTGGAATGATTCTTTATTTGGTTATTCCAAGTCTTCTGGCAATATTATCTGTCCTACCATGATGCAAATAAGCAGCAGATGGGAACCCATGTTGCTTCTGTTAGAGAGGGATAGGACGCAAACTTTCTGAAGCCAACAGAAGTCAAAGGGTAATGAGCAACAGAAATTATATATAACATATATGTGTGTGCCCATGTGTGTTTGTGTGTATTTATAAGAATTAAATACAATTACTATGAATAACATTACAAAGTTGATGACTAGTAACAAGGTGAGGACCTTGAAATCAATGTCTCAGGCTGTTTCAGAGACAAAATTAATTAAGCCCATTAACTTCAAGGAACATTGGCCATTTTGGATTTTGCTCTGAGGTCAGTTGAATTTTTGCCCTTCTCTCCTATTTCTGCAACAAAACTATAAAGTTTCTTTTGAGTAAACACACACATAGCACTATATCATACTAAGCACCTGGCTTGCGTTGTTTATAATGCTTTAAAATCTCACCAATCCAGTATACAAAATCTATGAACTTTGGTTATCTTTTATGCCCATATAAAACAAGTTCATGTCACACCTCACTGCAGAGGTCCAACATTTTTCTAGCTCAAGAGGTGACTACAATCCTAGGGAAACCAAATTATGATTTTTTTCCCTCAACAAATAAATGGTGACCACATCTTCAAGAACACCATTGCTCACAAAAATAGGTAAGGACCTTTTCAACCAGGCCATTCAACTTAAATAGCCAGTTGTGTTGTTGGGGAGCACTTTGGGCCAGGGGGTTAGGACCCCACTTGCCAGAATGAGCAGATAGGTCCCCAAATGCAGTAAGGCTGGCTTACCAACTTCTGAATTAATAAATATTATCATCTAAAGGGCAGCAGATTTAAATCCAGAGCCTATATTACCTAAGCAAACAGTTGTATTCCAAGGATTATTGTTCAAGAATGGCTTTCTCATGTTGCCAAATCATTTGATCATGTTTATAATGTTTAAAAACTCATTATATTAGAAGCAAAACTATGTTATGCATCCACAACAGCCTTTTGACTTCTCTGATCCAATTAATCCAGTTCTCATACAGAAGATGATGAGCAGGGGAAAGATATTCGCATGGACCTCAGATACAAGACTGTAACAACACAGTCAGATCAACCATTATTTAGTCCATTTTCCTACCACCTACCATCACAATTCAGCCATTTGAGAGTTGGAGAACATGCAAAGTTTGATGATACCAAATTAGTTCCTAGAGTTTAAGAGGACGTGCCTGGACTTGCTTGTGACATCATATTACCAACCCACAGTACTGTAGTTGGTTGAACTAAAACTCAAAAACAAATTCAAGATGGTCAAGCCAGACCCTTGGCTACTCTTGCTGTGCGAAAGGTTGCACAATGGAAAGACAGTCTAATAGAGACTGAAAAAGTTTGCTTCTAAGATATGTCAAAAACTTCCTTCTAATCAAATGGGGAATCCACTGAAGTAACAATAACAATAATAATGCTTCCATGCATTTTAAATTGCCTCTACCCCAGTACTTCCTTAGTTGAATTTTATTTCAGACAAGCAAGTTACCATCACAGGCAAGCAAGAATGGAAATAAAGAGAAGATCTATATATTACATACAACACTGGGTATAATGCATTCCTATGGGCAGAGTGTATGTGGGTTTGTGAGGTGTTGTGCACAGGCATATACCCAGACACCACACAATATTGCTTTTCAAAGACACAGGCCACCTACTTTAAAGAAGCAGGGAAGGTTCTACTGTGAATGTCACAGTTGCAGTTGGGGGGAGCCCCACTTAGATGGCCTAAAGAGGTACATTTGGAAGTGCAATGGGGCAGAGGCAGAAAACTGCCCCTAACAATTTCAGTATCTAGCACAAATATCAGCTGCATCCCTTCAACTGGTTCTGTGCACTGCAGTCCATTTTAATTTATTCCACAGAAATCAACAGGAGTCTCTGAAAATTGAGACCGCTCCAATCTGCACAGCCCAAACCTTTACTTCCAATCCTTGGAAATGCAGCAGGGTGACAAAAACAAAAATACATGCATGCCTGTCTGCACCTGCTCAGTAACATTTTTCAGCCTTCAGAAGCCATCTTCCAGCTTAAAGACATGTGGGAATAATGCCGCCCCCACCGCCAATTAGTTCTTCATGTACATTTTGTAAGCATCTGATTTAAGAAAGAGTTTCCATGTTGACAACAAGGGATTCACTTCCTGATAATTCCCCAGAAATAACAGCTTTAAGTGAAAAAGAACAACTAAGCGGGAGAACTTATTAAGTCTGTGTGGGTTGTTTCTCCTCCACTGCACCACTGGCTCGCCTACTCTTAGCTGGAAAACTGCACATTTGGGCCAATCTTCCTCTGTCTTCTTTCCCTTGAAAGCACCAAGTATGACACATGAATCATCACAGTAACAATTGGGTCTTTAAAGTTCCCAATTTGAAAGAGGTTGTGACTTAAATGACACACTAAGGGTGCATTTTATGCAATTGCTGCTTTACAGTATCACTGATGTTTACTCAAGTTTGTCTAAGTCACTACGACAAAAGTTAAAAGTGGCATGCTGAAGTGCTGTTTGTTTCAGACTCTTACACAACTCAGGAATGTCAAATTATTTTTACTGGACAGGACAGGGCAATCTGGAGTTTCCCAGTTCTATCTCCCTGAATTTTCTTGACTGCAGCCTACAAAATGCCAGGCACAAATACTGCCTTAATAAAAATCAATGTTTCAGAAACCCTGGGGATTCCAGCACCTTGGACAGTGCAAAAGGAATCTTGTTGGCACAGGAATTTGACTGACAACACACCACTCGGAAAACAGGCGTGAGAAGGCTTGCCAGTGGTTTCCAGGGTCGCAATGATCATTGTGCCTTTCTCTAGGAAAAAAACATAAAACCTGGGCGCAGATGAGCATGTACAAAGAGATCATGCACAGATGTTTCAATGCACAGACTGTATGGTGAAGACATAATTAAGCACAACTTCTAAGAAGTAGTACAATGGATACTTAATAAGATACATTAACACTTTGCACAAGGGTTTCATGCATATGCCTAAGTGCTTTCCATGCAGTTCTATACTTAGTCCTTCACTGATTATTCTGTGACTCCGTCCCACCAGTCCTCTTCTTCGCTGCTTTGATATTATTTTTATTACAGTTATAATATTGAATTTTTTTCAGTTTGTGATATCTCTCTTCTGATATCTGTTTGTTTTTCCTTTCTCGCTTAAGATTAAGTCTGATTTTTCTCCACTCTCTTCCCACCAATTCCTCCTTCTTCTCATATCTCCTCTGCTGCTGAAGTCTGCTGTTCTCAATCCTTTATGGTGTGCCTTTCTCACCTATTTGTTTGGCTCACTCTTTAGTTTGTCCCTCCAACCTCTCTCCTCTAATTTCTTGCTTTATCTTCATCTCATTTTTAGTGTTTACATCAGGTCTTCATTCATCTATTCAATCTATTTATTTAACTCATATCATACCATGTCATTATATATTTCCCTTTACTGATCACCTTGTCTTTTTTGCATTTATACCAATGAACTTCTACTCAGAAGTTTTTCATCCAATGAAACGTACTACCATATAAATTAATACAGAACCGTGACCGATAGCCAGGATTTTATTAAATGCTGCCTGAGCAAAAAGCTCTTCCAAAACACTTACACTGGCAGGCTGGAAAGCAACAGCTGCCCTTTCTCACCTCTACTGTGCAATAGTAGCTGGGTGATTCTGGGGAGTACGCACAGGCAAATTAGTGCCCAGGTACAGAAGCTGCATTCTGGCATCATCTGAATCCTGTTGCACAACTGGAGAACAGGGAACACAGTTCACCTTCGCAAGGTTCAGGATGGTGAAAGCTACTACCTTTTCCTAAGCAACCATATCTGGACAACACTAGAATGAAATTCTTGCTTTCTGCTGATCATGGACTTGGCCAGTGCTATCAAACTGCCCTTGTACAGTAAGGAAAAAGAACTGTGCAAAAACATACTGGATACCTTCCTGAACAATGGGGGGGGGAAATACTTATACCAGCACAGCTCTGGGCACTGCCATGTAAGCCACCAAAAGGACTCCAGTCTTTGTTGACAACTTTTAAATGTGTTATATTTCCTACCCTGATCCTTACATTTGCTTTCTTTTTAAAATCATAGAGGTCTTCTGCTTTGCAGTGATTATGTCCTTTTTCTTCAATTGCCGTATACCTTCAAAATGCACAACTACCTGAGATTCTATCTGCCATGTTATTTCAGTTGTTAAGTTCCTAAATTCCTTATTCTATTATTTGTCTCTTCTTCTCTTTTTTTCTTTTCTGCATACATCTCTGTTAGACTAAAAGCTTATTTTGCTGCTGTTTATAGGTTAAAGGGAGTCACCCTCTAGTCACTAAAATTTAGTATAAGAACTGTAGAGTTAACACTTACCATCTATTTCTTGCCCAATAGAAAGTCCAGCCCATTTTCTCTGAAAGAAAACATCAACATTTCACTAGATTTCAAGAAAATCTTCATGAGGACAGGAAAAAAAGGCTATCTAAATCAATGGTGGACTACCATTTTGGTAAACATTCTACAGGGCATGCATACTGAAAGTTCATGTCAATATAATGTGCACTTAACTATAAAACATACAAGCCTGGCAGAGAACAGTGGTTAAGGGACAGATCTGCTATCAGTAAATCACAAGCACAACTCTTGCCTGTGCTGTCTCTCGACCACAAAATGTCTTTCTCCCTGTACAACTTGGGGATAACTCTACTGACCTTATAGGGTTGTGATAAAAACTACAAAAAAAACTGAGTTTTGAACACTCTACAGCCCTGTGTAAATGGTAGATATCATATATAGCTATCTCAAGGTAGAGATGGCTTCTAATGTGCTGAAGGGAGCAGCGCAACACTGACAAAGGAGGCAGGTAAACAGGTGGCACCCTTATTCAATGATCTGTGCATTCATGCCCCATGTTTTAATCCTGCAACTCTTTGTCACATTGGTTATTGTATCCTTACTCTGTTTAAAGCACTGTTATTTATTTATTAATTTATGGATTCTTTTGCTGTTTATCTTTCTTGCATTGAGCTTGGGTCCCCTCTTTCTTTCTGAACCACAAATTTCTACTTCTTTTTCTCCATTTTGTGCAGTTTCTCTCATGGCTCCTTATATACAAAATGGTGAGATTGAGTACACTCAAGCCATCCCAATTTAAGGTTTGCTAGAAAATAATTTGTTTCAATTAGCAATTAAGAGAAATAGGTTTTCCCCCTTTATTTACTGCTTTATTATTAGATTCAAAATGGACCTTGCTATTTATAAATTTTTGTACAGTGCTTAGTTATATCAGAAATGTAACACATAATCTTATTATTCAGAAATTCTTTACATTTCTAGATTGACCCATCAAAGGCTCAAGAGTAGCAACACAATCCCATTATTCATTAAAGTGGCTGTGTGTAATTCTCACTGTTTTTCAGCCAGAAAAACAGGGGTTTTTCCATAGGGCCTCCAAATGAGATTTGAGGTTAGGTCTCCTGAGCAAACAACATGTTCATAGTTCTCTTACACAAAATTCAAAACAGAAAATCCATATTTGCAATTTACCTCACCACCCTGTGAGCTGTTTCCCCTGCATTATTATGTTGGAAGAAAAGACACACACCTCAGATTCAGCAATTTGCTCCCTGAGCTAATTCTAGATTTTGTTCACAGAAGCAAAGTGCTAGCTGACGCTGCTGGAGCTCAGGGAAACCATGAGAATTACTCACACATTGCAAAGTGTTGCTGTTAAATATCTGACACTGGTGCTACTTTGACAGATTTCTGTACAGAGATTTGCAAGTACTAGATCATCAGGAAAAAGCTGAATTTCTTCCTTTCAACAGATGGAACCCTATATATTGTACAAAAGAACCTACTGAGCACCAGTACTGCTTTCCTGGGACATCTACATCTCTCTGTTCTACATTTTATGTGACCAGCTAGCCTGAGGCCATGAGATGCCATCACCAGCATGTGGTGATACCAGTGGTTCTTAACGGTTTCGTTACCAGAGACCCCCATGAAAATAATTTGTTGCTGGGGACTTTATTCGATTTAAGTATTTAAATTAAGATTAAAACATTCAAATATTTATTTATTAAAGGCTTCTGGGAGACTATGATTCATATCCCTGCTCAGATACTGGGTGACCCTGGGCAAGTCACATTCTCTCAGCTTCAGAGAAAGGGAGAGGCAATCCTGCTCTGAACAAATCTTACAAAAAAAAAGTGGTAGGTTCCTCTTAGGTTTGCTGTTAGTCAGAAGTGACTTGAAAGCATACAACACAAAGTGCTGCTGACAGAAGGAGGTTCTTTTTAGCCATCATGTATCTCTCTTATGAAAACTGACTATGGCAACCCTAAGACTCCCTATCATGGGGGGTTTCTTGGCAAGATTTGTTGCCTTTGCCTTTCCCTGAGGCTGAGAGAATGTGACTTGCCTGAAGTCAGCCTGTGGGTTTCCATGGCTGAGTGGGGATCAAAACCCTGGTCTCTAAAGACACAGACTAGATGCGCATGCACACTTGCAGCCATGTCGTTTTTGTCAGGAATGTGGCAGCAGTGGGTGTAGGTGTCAGGGGACATGGCAGAATCACGTACGCTTGCCCAAACTGCTCCCTCATTTGCAATTGAGGGAGCAGCTTAAGACATGCACACGTTCCTGATTATACCTTCTAGAATCAATATTCATTTCACTTTTGCCCCAAGAAGAAAGAAAAGGTCAAAACCATACCTGTGGTAAACTGAAGGCGATGGTGCCTGGAACAACTGAGGAATGAGTTCTTAGTGTAAAAATGTACTTGTGGTTTGGTGAGGTTTTCACAACCACATGCCTACAGAGAGAGGGGAGAGTGGAAGAAAAAAGAATACCATACTTCTAAAAAACTGAGCAATACAAAATAGGTTCCATTTCTGTGAAGATTAAGCCTCAAAATGAGAATTTGGTACATGATTATTTCCTTCAGAGTTTTAAAAAAAAACCAAACAATTCCTCAATGGTCTGCATCTAGCAGGGTTGCTTAACCTTTTTCTATTCAAACTGTTTCCAAGCTAAAATTACTTTAAGTGGACTTTTTTACCCATGGGAGTGAGATACAGAGAAGATAACAGATCTTGCATCATCCACCACTTGATGGTTGAAAATGCAGTTTGAGGAGAACAATTTTCAGCTGCAAAAGGATCTAGAGGGAAAGAGTTGTACAGATTCTTACTGCCTATCCTTCTTGTACTCAACTAGGCCTACTCAGGCCTACTTAGCCTACATGTATGCACACTGAAGAAAGCATGAGGGAATTCCATGCAAATTATATGTTTGCATGCAAACCATGTTAGTTGCCCTTTGATACCATGGAAATCACTGCAGAAAGTTAGTTATGGCCATCTCAATGGAACTAAGGGCAACTAACACAGTTGCAGTCTGGTGGAGCAGGTAGTTTTCTGAACATAAAGTATAAATTTCAGGGACACTGCACTATAAATACTTATAGATACAAATTTTATGTATCTTTCACTGCTGAGAGAAAAATGTTGAAATATGAAAGGTGATACAGAGAACGCTCGAAGCTTCTGCACACCCCCTCCTTTCAATTGAGTCATAAGCAAGAGTGCCAAAAATAGTGTTCTTTCACCAATGTACACAGAAAGCAGAGCTGCTTATCTCCTACACTGGTTGTCATGAGAACATTCTCATCTGTTCCTCACTTCCCACAAGGACCTTTAAATCCCAAATGTGAGAGGAATCAAGAAAAGTCAAAACACTTTCTAAGCATTTTGCAAAAGAGAACATCATTTGCTATGGTATGTTCTAATCACAGCCAAAGTTTTACTAATACAATATATGTAGTTATATAATAATTTATCTTATTCCATCCTAATTCTTCTGACTTACAACTTGGTGGGGCCACACATTACTTCAAAGAGAAGGAGGACCAGTTTGGTGTCTCTCCAACCTTGTCCCATTGCCACCTCACTGCATCATTCATTATGTCCTTTTTGATAGCGGCAGGGAACAAACAGCTGTGAGGAGGAGAATATATAAAACTGCATTGTATCCCAATGTTTTCCCTGCCTCTAAAGCATATTCTCACTTCTATTCAGGGCAGGGGAGTGGATCAGAAGAATTCCACAACTCACACAGCCTGTATTTGGTCTGGTTGGTGCCAGTCTCCTGTGCAAAGTAGAAGCACCACAAACCAAACAGAGATACAAAGCAAACTTGGACAACTTCCCTACAAATACAGCAAATGTGTGCTAGAGTCCTCTGAGACAGCATCAAAGACCTTGAGAAACACTGCATGTGTTATACCTCCTCCCAGAGTCTCTCATTTTTCTCTTTTAGAACCCACAACCATTCATCCTCTGTCAGAACCAGAGCTTGAAGAAGTCATATTTCCTACTTAAGGCTCAAATCTGTGTTTAGCATATTGTCCACCCTGCCCATATGGTGTCCCCCGGTACAAAAGAACATCTAACATGAAACAATTGATTCAAGTAACTCTCCTGCTCTAGTCTCTTCTTCTGGAAGGAGTAATATCTTCTTTCAGGAACGATAAGATAACCAAAACTTACAAGCCAGACTGAAAGTCCTTTTCATTGACCACAGCACAATTGCTTAAGGAGAGTTCATCTGTGGGACATCTCGCAGCTTGCATAGTCTGTGATAGAATCAGAGAAGAAAGGAGAAAAATCAGCAATGAGGCATAGAAGAGATATGAATACATTATGGTTTTCTAAATCTCATTTTTTTAAAAAATTAAGCTAAGGGTAATTTTGAGAAAACCAACACATGGGGGAGTTGAATTGTCATTTCCTTTAACAGCATCATGCAACAGAAAGCTAGAGCATCTAGGACATGGGCTCTACAGTGTATTTCTCCCTCTATTTAGTAGCTTACCATGCATACACTTTTCTTTTATTAAAACTGTATCTTGTCTTTCCACAACAAAGTCCTTAAGGTACTTAACAGCAAGATGAATAAAACAAAAATACATTGATCGGTGTGAGGCACCCAATAATTGAAATAATAAATATTTATCATGAACTCAGAAAGCAAAAGCTAAAAACCACTGCTCTTTTGGACTAAATTAAATTGTGAACTAAATTAATTAAATTAGAATGGAATTAGACTAAATTAGACCCGAAGTTTAATCTTCTTTGCAAGAGAGTTCTACAGCTAAGGGTCTATAGCTGGAAGAATCCTCATCATATTGGTCACTAATTTTACTTCAAGAAATATTTCAGATGCAATGTGTTCATTTTATGCTGCCAGCCCAGGACTAGAGTCAATCTGTTGCCTTCCAGGCCCACTGATACGTCCACACTGATCTTGAAGATAGTTCCATATCTGTTACATTAGTTAAGGAATATACTTGCATGGCGCTACAAGGCAGGAGTCTGCACAAACTTTGCCCTGTCATAACAAATCAATGACCTGGCATAACAAATCAATCACCTGGCAATTTCCTCTCCTTCCAAAAAATAAAAAATAGAGAAGGAACCCAGGATGTGGTCTTGGCTCCTTTTTCTTTCTTTCTCCTCCACACTTTGGAGAAAGGGGAAAAAAAACAGAAAAGAAGCAGCACAATAAATGAACTAGGGAGGGGCTTCTTTGGCCATTCCCACTGCAAATATGAGGGCTGCTCATTCCTGAGAAGCCAAGATTCCCACAGATCTCTGGCTTGTGTTGGGTGAATACATTCACAAAGAGAATATCTAACCATGCAAAATATTACAGCGATCTTTGTTCTGCAGAAAACTATTATAATCAGCTGCATGTGGCAACAGCCAACAAAGTGAATCTAGGAACATTTCTACAAAATGATATCTGTTGTTTCATACAGACTGTGATCTGATCTCTTCCCTCTTCCTCTAATTCAAGATAGTCATTCTCACTGTTCCCCTAGTTATTAAACCCTAAACAATGGTAGCAACTTGGTATTGTCTGAACATCAGTTTATTCACTTTCCCCTAACCTGTAGTGACTGCAAACAGTCAGAGATTTCACAGTTTCATCTACTTTTGTTGAGGAGAAACATAGTGCTGTACGCTCAGAACAATATTGGCACTAAACCCCTTAACAACTTTCCTTAAGTATTAAGCATACACGTTGAAGAGCTTGGGACACAGAATAGGCCTCTAAGAGCTCCCATGTCATAACATCTATGGTGAAAACATATACTCTCTCCTGAAGGACAATTCAGGGACTGATTCGCTATCCCTAGTGTGAAGCAATACATCAAATAAAGAGTCTACGGAAGATGTAAAGGCACATAAGAAAAACAAGAAAAAATCAGACTAAAAACCTTCACTCCATTCCTCTCAAACAAATTTCTAATCATTCCAATGAAAAAAATTGAAACTTTGGAAAATATCAGGACTAGAAATGGGGCACTCCAGTAAAATATCTTCTCTACAGGAATAAGTGATTTTTTTTAAGACAACAAGTTACTCAACACGAAAGTAATTACGTAGTAGGAAGATCTGAATGCAAGATAGTCTACAGAATTAGAGAACAATAATTCCTGTGCATACTGTAGACTTATGTAACATTCACGTACAAGATGCATTTCTGTATCAAGTGACTGCCATCATGTTCATGAGAGAAACATACAGGAGCAATCTTAGTTGCTTGTGATGATCGTACAGTTCAATACTATCCAATGCTAAGTTAAAACTTCATGTCCAAATATCATCCTAGTCCTTAAAGAGTATGACTGCGCAAGACTGTCTTCTGCCCAAATAATATAATTCATTTTATGTATTACAAAGTCTGTGGCTTCTGTTTTATTTCTCCCCAACTTCCCAGATAAGAAAAAAGAGCTTAGGTACTACAGAGTGAGGCAGTTTGCATCTCTCTCTTAAGTATGGGGTATGCTCATAATTTTTGTTCTAGAAAACCAAGACTTTTATATTTTTAGATTTCACAAATATGCCAAACAGTTTATGTACAAATTTTCACCAAGATGCTAATGAAAAAATATGTGTTGTTCAAGCAGTACAATAATTTTAAGTTTCATTAAAATAAATATTGCATATAGATCTATTCCCCTTCTCTATCTTGTTTTGCTGATTAAGAAAAGAACAGAGAAAGATGTGATTTTTCCTAGACTTCACGATTTCCAGAAATTCTATCCATCTCTAAGCATGCCTCATACTTCTCTGAAACTTTGTATCAGATCTCCCAGGCAAGAGAATCTACAACACTGTTTCCTCAAGGGCCTAATACATCTACACTGCAGAAGCAAAAAAGCTTCACATAGGCTGTTAGTATATAAACTTATACATGTAGATGCTAATTTATGAAGTTGAATAGGCAAAAAACAATCAATTCCCTACTTCCCAAACAGAATGAAATCTAAAAATCTATTATGAATTACAAAGCAAGAGAACCTTACACCCTGACAGATACCATACGTACAAAATCATGGTATTTATTCTTATAAAATGGAGAGGACAAGATTAGCTCTGCCACAAGGTGGAAGAGTTCATGCATGCATGCATATGATACATGAGTCAGCTGCAGCATGATGAGATGCAAAATGAATGAACCCAAAGCAATTTGAAAATCCTTGCTGTGACTGAGGACATGGGATGCCTGAAGCTCTATTCCAGAAGAAACCTCAGAAGTGCTGTAGCAAACAAGTAAAAGAGAGCAAAGCAAAGGACTCTGAATGTCAGCTCCACCGTGGTTTTCAAAGTGCCTAGAGTTCAAAGAGGCACATGCCCAACGCAGTCAGAAAAAGAATGTGAGTGGGTTGTCTTCAAAAACAATACAAGACAGAAAGCAGGGCATCCTCTGGATATTTAAGTGATTTTAAGATATTCTTATTTACTCCTTGCTTTTCTGTTATAATAATAACCAAAGAAGTTTACAATTAAAAAGATAATACAACACACATATAGGACAATGTTGAGGGCCAATGAAGAATTTCCAATGTCTTTGGAATCCCCGCCTTACCCAACTTTCGTATAGTGAGGCTACAATTCTTCTAACCCCTGCTTGTTAAAGTACAAGCCTTATCTTTTATATCGAATTGCTAGCCACAGTCAGAGCTGACCCATGGAATTAATGGTCCTAAGAGCTGACTTACAAACTTCCCTTTGACTCAGTGGTTTTATTCCACTTGGGACTAACCTTTGAATTTAGGGTATTGCTTCCTAAAGACCACACGTAACATTTTTTGGAAGGAACAGAAGGACAAAATATAAAAATTGTAAATAAATGACCACAATATTATATGCTGTGTTAACCTAGAAGAGTGACTTCACCCTCCCTGATCTCTTTTACATCAGGCATCATCCCTCTTGAACACGGAGTGGGGGAAGAAGCTATGGACTTCTCCCTCACGTGAACCATAACTTTGGATGTCACTGTCTGATTAATATTGCCTGCCTATATTTACAAACACTCAATGTATAAATGCACAGCTCCTATCTTTTTAACGACCTTCTAAACCATTAAAAAGTGTTTCGGAGGGACCACTCCCAGTTTTCAATTATGTGTGTAAAAGTACATAAGCTTCCAACTCCTACAGAAGATACCAAAGAACTCAATACTCAGGGAGAACCAGGGAAGTATGCAAAGATACAATGAATTTCCTCTGGCCTCTTCTTGCATTTCAGATTTTTAGTTGGAAAATGTGATTTTTTAAAAAAAGGCTAATGGGAGGGGATGAAGCTGATATTCTGACGAACATGACAGATGTGCTCACTTTCACATTAGAAGCCAAATGCCACCATTCATTGCACAATCACTGCTCTGTAATATAAACACGCATCCTCACTCTAGCACATCTCATATAAAGTGCTGAAGGTTTTTTCAACCAGTGGTTTCCATATGAGATACAGCACTTCTGGAAAATAAAGCATAGTGTTTGCAGATGGGGCCCTGCAATGTCCTAAGAGGTTCTTTTTTTTCTCATGACTGCCTTGGGTATTCAAAGCAGAGGTAGAGAAGCGCTGCAGAGGGAATGGAGGAGAATGGTTCTGTGACTATTTGATGTCAACTGCTCAGGTTCTATCTTGGAATGTGAAGAGAAGGTTTTTTTCATAATCACTCTTTTCTCCACTAATAAAATTCACAAAGCAAATTCCACAGAGCCCACAGAAATTTCTCTGAAAGAAATGAACTTGTGAAAATTACTCCACGAGCAGGGACAAGAACTATTTCAAATAAATTCAGTTATCAATTTAGCTGAGGATTTTCTAACGAAAAGGGGCAACTTAATTAAATCCATTTTTACCCAAAGAAATTAACTTAAGTTGGCATTTCAGCAGTAATTTCATTCCAGAATTCAGTTAATTATGTATTAATTAATTAAATGAGAGACCATGTTGAACTGTCAACAACTTTTACTTTTTCCAGCTGGTTTCTTATCCAAAGACTAGTTCTCTTAGAATTCTGCAAAACTCCTTCTTGCTTTTTCAATCTCCTTATAGTTTAGATCACAAGATCCAAGCATATAAATTAAAAGTGGGGGAGATGAAATCATATAGGAAAGAAAAAGGGAAAGCAAGAGAAGGGAGTTTGATGGGGATGGATGATAAATCAAAATTTTCAAAAATTAATGCAACTGTTGTCTTCTATCTCAAGCTCAAAACTGGGACAAGAATCCTAAAATCATTTTTCTGCTTCATTTTGGTAAAGCTTTTATTGCAGGCATTTAACTTAAATTTGAAAAGGAATTTAATGAACTCAATAACTGGATTTCCCCCTTTTCACATAAATGCAACTGAATTAGATTTGTAAGCTTATTCATGATTAACTACATGCATGAAACCTTTTCTAAAAACTATCTTTGCCTAAAAGGCTGAGAGAGTGACATATTAATACAGCATTTTCTGAACACAGATTGCAGCAAACATATGGCATATGGCAAGAAAGGAAGGAAGGAAGGAGATTTAAAAGGAAGCCATGAGTGCCCTATTAATTAAACCTGCCTGGATTCTCCATGTCACCCATACTTGCCCTGTGCCCAAGCACAGTAGGCACGGTGGAACACGACATCTCTTCGAGATTTAGATGCTATTTTATAACCTGCTCTGCAGGGATTAGTGAGTTAAGCTTTTCCTGTGTCACATGAAGAACATCTCTCTCAAACTACAAACAGCAAATGGAATCACCTAAATAATGAAGAATTGGAAATTTAAGGGGGAAAAAAGAAGAAGGGGGAGAAAGGCCTACATATAAGAGCATAGTCAGAAACTCATTCTATTCTCTTGCAGGGATCTTGGATGAGCCACATCTGCAAGTTTCAGGTAGTTTGACTGTGCTGATTTTTCTGTAGACTGATTTCCCTTACACGTACTCAGGAAAATTCTGCCAATGACCCATAAAAATGCTGCAATTAATGTTTAGCAATGACAAATCTATTCTGAACCACAAGACATCTTCAAGTTGCGGGACTACGTGAACCTTGATGTGAATCTGCAAGCACTTAGTTTATTTTCAGTCAAGAATGCACACTTGGGCGAAATGGGCATTCCTGTACCACTACTGAACCACAGTGCGGAATTCTGGCCTGGATAGCCTAGGTCCTAACCCTAGCTCCTGGCAATGTGCTGTTTACTCCTGTTGTCTCATGTTTCTCTTCAGCTTTGTTTCTGGCCCCATCTCATCTGGCTTTGCCTCTCTGCTTGACCAAATTATCTTCATGAAAATCACTAGCAAGTTTCTGGGCTTCAATACAGTCCTTACATTCTTCATCCTTTCTTCTGCCTTTGATACAGTTGATCATTTTATCCTATTTGACTCCTCTTATGCCCTTTAGGTCTCCATGAATCTGTTCCCAGGGTAGGTGTCTTCTTATAGGTCTTAACTACTCTTTGAACTTGTCCATAGGGAAGAAGTGAGCTTGTGTTTGTAGGATGTACTGGACCCCACTAACCCACCAAGGGCCACTTAGGATCAGGTCTCTGACGCAGGAGGGTGCCACAGCATCTTCCCACACCCTGCAGACTAACAGGGCAGAACATCTCTTTCTCTTCCCATCTTCTATAAGGAAAGGGAAAGGGGAAAATCCTCTATTTTTTTAGCATCATCAAATTTTGGCAGTGCTCTTCTTTTCTGCACGGATGCTTCATTACCTCTTCAAGCTTAACATGACCAAGGCTTAACATCTCACTTTTCTACCAAGTCCTCATCTCCTTACCATTCATTCTGTTGATCAGGCAACTAGTCTCTGTCTTCTTGTATATATGTTTAATTCTGCTCTCTCCTTTGCCACTCACATTAGACCCATGACCAAATCATGTTGCTTTCCATTTTAAAAAGTTACAAAAAGAAATCCACGCTTTTTGTGACCTTCTCCTTAAATCCTTTTATTGACTTCCCATCAAATACTACATCATTGACAGTTTCTGGTCTCATCTAAATATTCTTTATGGCCTTCTACCTCATTATCTCTTCACATATCTTAACATACCCCTCCCAGTGACGTATGCTCAAACAGCTCCAACACCCTCATCCACCCAAACATATCTTCCTCTCTGAAGTGACACAACTGGTTTCTCTCATTTCACCATACATCTTGGTTTGGCTCCCAGAATGCTTTCATGTCTCTACCTTGTCTTACTTTCAAATCCTTCTCAAAACCAACCTCTGAATGCACCTGCCACTTTATCCTATTTTAAGGAATCCAAAGCACATATAGTATATGAATATCAATGTCCCTATTTACCAACACTGCCAAATCTCTCCCTTCCTCAATGTTGCTAGGTGTATTTTAGATCAGAAGGCTTGAGACTGGATCTGCTATACCTGTTCTTCATGAAGCTCCACGACACAGATGATGCTATATAAATAACAGCAGCAACACTGTGGCCTTATCAAGTTACTTTCTACCAATTTAATTCCATAAAGTTTCCTTTCTTCCTCAGTTTCCTATCAGTAAAATTTTCAGTCTTCCTCTCAGTTAAAAGTGGAATTAGAATAATTTGTAGTACAAAACTGTTGCAAGCATCAGGACAATTGAGAATTTGTGCGTGAAAAAGCTTACACAAATGACTTCAAGCTGAAAAAACTGAAGTGCAAAAAAAAAACACCTCCATACAAATCTCCTGCAAAGACTAAAAATATTTTCCAACCTTCCCCAGAACCTGAGGAAAGCCTACACAACACATCGGGGGGGGGGGACATGAAAAGTTAGTCTGCACAGAGAAGCTTTTTACTGAAAGAAAATTGATTCCAAGATTTCTCAAAGTTTTGGTATCTGTATTCTTCCTCAGGGAGAAATGGTGCAGCTATTTATATGGTAGCTAGCCAAAGAAATTTGCTAGTCAAACTAGGAGAAAAAACTCCTAGTGTTTTCTAGAAGTAGCTATAATTCTCCCTGAAGAACAATGATATTCAGAAAATGCTAGAAAATGAGAAAACGTACATTCACTTCTTTCCAATAACCAGTAAATAACTTCCTTGCACCTCTTGCCTTCTTCATTTTGTCATTTCCTCATTATGCCTGACCACAAGCATTTTCCCATTTACTGCAACAGAGCAGAGACAGGCAGAAGCAGAACTACAGATTGATCTCTGGGTAATCTGTAGTAGATGGAAATAGTTTCCCACTTTTAATTGTCTAATAACAGCAACAACAAAAATACTTTTTCTTCCTTTCTAAACATATCTGACATGACAAAAGCTTGGGAAAAAAACAGGAATGGGATTTTCTGCAAAAGGACCATAAATTCTGTTCTGGTATTAAAAATCAATGGACTGAGCAAATCTTTAGAGACATTGTATTCCAAATGTATTCTCAAGACCATTCTATTTTTACTTAGCTATAGTCGGTGATCTTGCAATCCTGAATTTTGCCTACATAACACAGAAAATTAAAAGACGAGGCTTAGAGGGGATTTGACTATAATGCTGTAGTGGCTAGGCCTTGTTATGCCCCAAAATGTGATGACATTGAACACTGGTGATACAATTTCAGAATCACTGTTGATGTTGTGTGCCTTCAAGCCATTTCTGAGTTACAGCAACCCTAAGGCGAGCGTATCACAGAGTTTTCTGGGGCTGAGTGTGTGTGACACACCCAAGGTCACCTAGTGGGTTTCTATGGTTGAACGAGGAATCAGATCCTGGCCTTTAGGATCACAGTCCAACTCTCAAACCACTATACTGTGCTGGCTCTCTAAATTATAGAATGACTGAAGTTAAATAACCTACACACAGATCCAACACTGGCATCTCCTGAAAACAAGAAATGCCACTTCAATCCAGTCATCCTTCCATCATGTCTAGCCCCAAATAAACACAACATATTTATCCTCCAGTATCCAACGCTGAAGTGGTTTTCAAAGGACACCCTAAGGAACATTGGGATTCACAGGAAGCTTATAAAACCTTGTTAACTGTAAATATTAGCTCTGGCAGAAACAGTTCCCAGAGATATAGCCTGTCTACCACTGACTACTTGTTCCTGTAATATACAGCCAATGAGACTAGTTTGTATGGTCAAGAATACATCGACACAGGGCAACAGTAACAACTAAGGCCACTTCCGCACTAGACTGTTATAGTGTTATTATTCCACTTTCAATATCCTGTGAAATCCTGGGGTTTGCAGTTTAGGGAGGGGCCTTTGAGGTCCCTCCTTAAACTGCAAACCCCAGGATTCCATAGGATGTAGAAAGTGGAATAATAGCACTATAACAGTCTAGTGCAGAAATGGCCTAAGAGGCCATCCTTCCAGCACCCCACATGAACCAAACATGCTTCACAATCTTTTGTAATGTGCAGGGATTTCTTGGCACAAATGTCAATAAAAAAAGAGTTCCCAGAAGGTAGACATTTTTTAAAAAATATTAAATAATCCATTATTTTTCCCAGAAAAAAAAAGGTTTAAAAATAAGGATGAAGAGCAATAAGGTTTAAGATGCTGAACCCACCTGCAAAATACGAGTGGCCTCAAAGACTTCCTTGTACAGTTGGCCCTTCACATTCACTCGTGTTACAGGCACAGGACCCACGCAAAATGGAAAAGCCACAAGTATCAAAATGTGTTTGCGTGTCTATGAGAAGGGGACCAAAGCATGGTGGGGAGAGCAGGCACCCAGGGTCCAAACCAGGTCAAGGAAGGAAGAGGGAAAGGGGATGGGTTGGTATGGTGATCCTATACTTCTCTCTCACCCATCTTCTTGAGTGTATGGGGGGCACTGAGAGAAGGTTTGTGGTCTGAGAAACTGGGCTGTGACCTATCCTTAGGTAGCCAGGCAGCAGCTGGTAGAGGAGGTAGAGGACCAGAGGTAAGTTTTTAAAGGGCTTCATGGCCTGATCAGAGCCACCAAGAGGGAAAGTTCCTGTGGAAAAAGAAGTGCTTGGCGGGGGGATTAATTGGAGAAACTCGTAAATTATCAAATCTGTGAAAGTGAAACCTACAAATGCGGAGGGCCAACTGTATTTTGTTAATTCTGCTGTATCGTGTCAGGAAAAGATCCACTATAATTATCTATGTAGCACTACATCTTGCTGCTGCATTCTCTCCACCCCATTTGAAGCACTGGAAGAAATGCATGCTAACCGTAGTCAAAGAACAAGGCTGCTCCAGGCAACACCCTCTTTTCAAAGCAGCATCAAACGTACTTTCACAGCTGTACAAGTCTAGGAGAGTCAAGAGTCTGAAGCATGAGCCCACCGCAATCCAACATGCCTTGGGGAAAATGCACTGTTGAGTTCTTGTTCTGTCCTGGAATGAAGGAAGCAACTGCTCCCCAGAAAATAGCAGCTTGACTAGTTTCTGGAATGATTTGGTGCCAGGAGACAGCAAAATTCCTTCTATCAGCACCACAACATCTCAGGATGAAGAAAAAATGGAGAAATGGGGCAGGAGTGTGTGTATGGCACATTGTAAGCACGCATTGGATAAACAAATCACCATCTAGCCAGAAAGATTACTTATATTTTTATATTTAAAGACTGAAATGCTTCTGTAATTCATAAGCATCAAACACTGAGCTGGTGAAGCACCTACACAACAATCATTTTACTGCTTCACAACAGTAAAACACCCCAGTAACATCATCCATTCATTTAGTAATTAAAAGATACAAACTCATTAGAAAGAGAAGAGAGGGAGAGGTAACCTTAGCAAAATAATACTGAACTCCAAATGACAGGTCACTTCTCTGGAGGAGTATACAATCTATATTTTGACAGACAGAGGATAGCAGAGCAAAGGAAGGCAAGGAAACATAGTACCAAATATAAGAAGGGATTGTATGATCTCACAAATTATAACATTTCTGCTCATTTATGAATCTAAGGGTGATGTTGAGATGTAAAGTTTCCAGAAAGTTTGAAGCCATGGGGAGAAAACAGGTTTTTGGGGAGGGGAAGGTGAAAATATGCAATAGCACCTTTTACAAATTGAAAGTCACTTTGTTACTTTAGGAATATAAGATGTGTTATGCATAAATTGTTTTTGCACAAATTATCATATTTTATATAATACAAGTACAAGTTATTCAGTAAGAATTACAAATTGAATTCCCTTTTTTGAATGTTATTTCATTGTTGTTGCTACAAAGGTCCTAAATCGTAAAGCACACCTCAGTTATGAGGAACCTCTCTGGTTTTGTCAGTTTGTGAGGACCAGACAAAAAACAAAGAAAACAGAAAAGGCCATCAGTAATAGAAAAGCAAAGAAAAACATTTTTTCTCCTTTAGTCCACCATAGTGCCAAGCTATATAGCATTCACTCCCACAAAAAGACCTGAGAAAAGGAAATCAAGACCTGGAATTGTAATGATACAACATGCTGCACATATACAAAATGTCTACCTGATACAAAGTTTTCAGAATAATATAATATAGGGAAAGTAAATATAGGAGTACCAAGAGAAGATATTCTACAATTCTTTTTTTTTTAAATTTTTCCAAACAAACAACACTTCAAAAAAATTAGGGAAACCCCTCCCCCCAGTTCTTATCTTTCTTTCCTGGGTCTTCACATTTCTAGGGTGATACCACAGATAAAGTGGAAAGAACATATATTTCAGTGATAACTGGATAATCAGCACATGCTGATACTAATGCTGGAGAATGCACATCATGGCCTACATAACCGTTTCTGAAAAGGAACTATAAAGCCTATTATAACCATTAAAGGGAACACTCAATCCAAACCCATTTTTGGGCCCAATTCAAACAACCAGCTTTTATTTCTAAAACTGTTTACAGTTTAGAAGCTGAGAACCTAAATGTATGTCCATTTTCCCACATGCCTATTCATCCTGCAATATCTTCTAAAAAGCCTTTTCTCCAAACTCTCTAACCATCTGGGGTACAATTCTTGGTTACCAAGAGAAAGGGCTTCGAGGAGTGTTGCTCTGATTCTGCAGGGTAATGCTCTCACTTGGTGCCTAGCCTGATATTACTGGCATTTTTCTCCCAAGGTAAAGGCCTTTTTTATTTTCCAAACTTTTTACTCTAAATTGTTTTATCACCGTTGGTTTCCGAGACTGCTGATTCTAGATTCTGCTGTTTCCAGTTTGTAGTGTTCGTATTTTAAACATGTTTCTTGTAATTTTGTTGTATTATTGTAAGCCACATCAGGAAATAATTCAAAAAGCGGAATATAAAGACTTCATACGTAAAAAAGTGTTCTCTTTCTCTGTTTTTTCAGCTTTCCGTTGTATGATGCTACAACAGATAAAGCAAATGGAAACAGAATAAAGAGATTACTATACAATGTGCTGGCGCAACCAGTTTAAACAGTAAGATTAAAAAACACAGGAATGGATGAGAAGGATAATCCTAGTAATCTGAGTTCAGTTCATCCTTGCAGTTCATCCTTCACCTGTTAGGGTTCGCACTCCAACAGGTGAACAGCAAGTTTAGGATTTGCTAATGAGCAAGAACAGGGTTAAGAATTATGCGGTTCTCCACATGTTGTTGAACTGCAATTCCCACTATTTTTCACCACTGGCTATGCTACGACTTCAAGGAGTTGCAGTCCAACAACATCTGGAAGGCCACACAGTTCCAAGCCCTGGACATGAGAATAAGAACAGCTCACACTGCTAGTTCTACAATAACCTGTGTTGGACCACACTGTGTCAGTGAAGCCTCGGAGACCAGCTGGCTGAGCTTGTGTAATGCATGGAATGTGGTTCACATGCATCCCATCTGCTGAGGTAACAAATTTGTCAGCCCATTTGCAACCAGTAAAGAGGGAATGTTATCTGTTTGATGGCAATCACAACCTCAGTCCCCTAGAACAAGACTGGCTTTATTAGATAGGCAGAAAATAGGGAAAGGAGCTCAAGAAGTGGGCATGCTGAGATGAAAGGTAAGCCAAAGAGCAGTGTGGCTTAAGAAACAGGGTGTAGAATAAATGAGAAACAGGAACCCAAGAGAAGGATAGGTGAAAGGAAATGTCAAGGAAGTGAAACAAACAAAAAAGGAGACTAAAGAAACACTTAGTGCTTAGGATCTGTAAAAATGTGTATCGCATGTAGAAAGGAGGAGTGATAAAAGTGCTAAGGAGGATGACCATAAGAGCATGGCTATAAAGATGAGAAGTCGGTACATGATGGATAGCAGTTGATGTTAATATGGAATTGGAGTTTCGGGAGGGAGAAAAACGGACAGAGTATATCAAGATTAAAATCTCACATGGACATCCATACATGTCGATAGGAATGGACTCTATTAAGGCAAAAGGAATTAAAAGGCCAGAGGAGTCAAAAGGGCTTAGAGTTGCTCGATCTAGGTCCTCCTGACATCTGGAATTCTGTTAGTTCTAGCTTCTGCCATCACTATAGAACAATGACCTAGAAAATCTGAGAAGATGGCAAAGGCCAAGAAGTTGGGATGGAAGATGTTCAATTTCAAATATTACTTTGAACTAACTAACTAATCCGGAGGCATCAGGTTTTCAGTTTTTAATTAGAAGTTTATGCATTCAAATTCAACATTACGAAACTCAAAAGAAACTATTTTTAATATTTATGACATGCCTTTCATAAAACCCACATAAAAATATTACTGGTTGCTCTTTACCATCAATAAATAAAGGAAAAGAAATTCTCTTGTCTTAAAGCAAGACATTAAAAATTCATCAGGTCACATTAAAACTTCAGCTGCAAAGTGAATCCACTTACACAGGCTGCCGAATTTAAATAATGCACTATAAAAACACAAAATGCCTAATTCAGATAACTGTTAACTATTACATCAGGCCTTCAGGCTTTTGCATAACCATCTTCTTAGAGGTAGTTATAACTTCCCATAGGCAAGTAGGCAAAAATGACTTCCAAAAATCAGTTCCTTTTGTCACCCCCAGAACTGGCACAAATGACCAAAGCTGCAATCCTAGTAAGCTGTACATTTGTTTTTGTGTGCCTCAAGTCATTTCTGACTTATGACAACCCTAAGTCAAACCTATCACAGGGTTTTCTTAGTAAAATCTGTTCAGAAGGGGTTTGCCATCGCTCTCCTCTGAAGATGAGAAAGTGAGCCACACACCAAGTAACCCAGTGGATTTTCATGACTGAGTGGGGATTTGAACCCTGCGTTCCAGAGTCATAGTCCAAAGCTCAAACCACTACACCATGCTGGCTCTCAGCTGTACACTACTTTTACTTCCAAGTAAAAATAAATCCTTCTGAACACATTGGGATTTGATCAGAAGCAACACATGAAAAGGAACAAACTGCATGACATTTCTAGGACAGAAGTAGATATTCACAAGCCCACATTCTAAGAACTGCAAAAAAATTCCCTGGAGAACACGTAAATAGCATCTATGGCAATGTCTTTCTTCAATAATTGCTAATGTGTTGATATTACTCAGTTCTCACTTAGCTGCTTCAGAGATTTCCCTAGAAAAGCCCATTCTTGTAGAGGTTGTTCTTCAATGTCCAACAGGAAAATTCTCTAGTTAAACAAGTGCTCACCATCTACTTGAGGAGCTGTTGAATTTCTGCAGCCCACAAATATAATTTATTTAACATTTACCAACTGTGACAATACATTCACCTAACATTTGTGTTTAAGCATCAAGACAAATTGCAGAAGAGGATTAATATTTCCACGTTGTAGCAAGATCTTCACAGAACTATACAGCAACTCCTTATGACTTCAGACTTACCTGGGCATGTTAGGAAAGCAAAACTGACTTCCAATTAACCACATGAGAATGCACTGTTACAGGGAGGAAAAAATACATTCATATGCAAGGGTTGACAACCTGTAGCCATTTGAGCTGATGGAATTTGCAGTCCAACAACATTTGAATACTACCTACAGCTTGCTTGCCCGCTCTTCCTACAATGATGGCTTCTATTGCTCTGTAATTATTCCTTCTAGACAGAAGAAGCTAGCCTCTGTAACCACTCATGTTATATAAGAGATTGAGCCATGGAAATTGCATATGTGACTCTACTTCCAAGATACAGAATATAACAGCCATGCTGGATCAAACTAAAGGTTTATCCAATCCAATATTTTTTGTTCCTGCAGAGGCCAATCAGAAGCCTACAAAAAGTCCATAAAGAGAAGACAAATACATCCTCCTGTTCCTGTCTTCCATCAACTGGCATCTACAGTACAGGCCTAAGAGCTGTCATATTTGAGGCGACATGTTGTCATCACAAGTGGTTACCACTGGCAGACGTATCTTCCATGAACCTCTCTCTTTTAAAGCTATCCAAGTTGGTGGCCATCACCACGCCTTCAGTAGCAAACACAATGATTTAACTATACACTGAGTATTTCCTTTTGTCCAGACTGAGGCCATTTCCGCCCTGTTATAGTGCTGTTATTCCATCCTGTGGGTCTAAGGTTCTGAGGTTTCACTGAAGCCAAAAAGCTCTCTGGCTGAGAATTCTGAATGCCCGTCTCTAAACTGCAAGCCCCAGGATTCCACAAGATGTTGAAAGTGGAATAATAGCACTATAACACTCCCATGCAGAAATGGCCTGAGTCTTCTACCATTCTGCTTCAGTAGACGGCCTGAGTTCTAGTATTAGAAGAAAAAAAGAAAATTTCTCACCACAGCATGTCCCCTATATCCATATGACCAGTATATGCAATTTCACTTATTCATGCTGAAATGCAGTCCAAAAAAATTAATTTCAATTTAATGGAAATTAAATGGAAATTGAAGTAATAAAGGGAAATACATAAGCAGAATGGAAATATCCATACAGCAGTCGTTTTTAACTGGGAGTCTGCAGAGCCCTCATAGGGGGTCTGCAAAGAATTGCCATTCATCCCAGAAAACAGGGAAACAGATTTAAGGGACTAAAAAATGTTGATGCAGCATGATCCAGATTCCTCAAAGGTGGCAGTCATGACAGTGACAGCAGGAATGATGATGCACTGGTGGGCATCTTGTCCTGCACTGGAGACTCTGGGCACTACTGTGCAGGTGTACCAGACAGCCCAAAAGGCAGGAAAGCGAGAGGAGGACCCAGAAGACAACAGAGGACACCCAGCCCAAGCCTTGTGTGGTGAGTGTGATAATGTTGCTTGAGCCCAGGCCCAGGAAGCTTGGCAAAGCTTCATTTCTAAGCCATGACAAGAAAGGGTCCCTTTACTCTTGTGGATGCCTAGAAGCAAAGCAAAAAGGATCTCAGCGCTCCTTTGTGGGGAGGTGCAGAAGAAACACCATTTCTCTCTGAAGGAGCACCAAGAAAGTAAAGAGGATAGGTACTTTCAAAAGAAGCACTTACCCTCTCTATTCTCCCAGTGCTCCTTCAGAGGGAAATGGCATTTCGTTTGCACTTTCTTCCAAACTAGCACCAAGGCCCTTTCTTTCCAGGACCAGCTCTAGGGGAAAGAAAGGACAAAAGAAATGCTGTTTCCCCAAAGGAGCACCAAGAAAGTAGAGAGAGTAGAGAAGCACTTACCTTCTCTACTCTTGGTGCTCCTTCAGTGGGACATGGGATTTCTGTGATGCTTTCCCTGAAAGCAGCATGAAGACCCTTACTTTCCAGGAGCTGCTCTGGGGAAAAGAAATGTTGTTTCCCCAAAGAAGTGCTGAGAAAGTAGAGAGAGTGGGGTCAGTGTTTCTGAAAGACACACTCCTGATGCTCCTCTGGAGGGAAATGGTATTTCTCTTATGATTTCCTCCTTTACCTTCCAGGCACTGCTTTGGGGAAAACAAAGGGCAAAAGAAACACCATTCCTCCAAAGCAGACCTTTCCAAACTATGTGTCACAGCACATTAGTATGTTGCCTGCAGTGTGTAGGTGTGTCGCATGACTGTAACAGGTGGAGGGGCTGCCTCTGTGCCGCCACTGCCCCGGGCTGAAGAAGACCTTGGCAAGGGCGGTGGGCCAGGCCCAGGTGGAAAGGCTGCCTCTCCCACTGCCACCATCCCTGGCTGAGGAAGATCTTGTAAGGGTGGAAGCAGCGAGCCAGGCTCAGGTGGAAGGGCTGCCTCCACTTATTGAATTACTTACTGAATTACTGTGCCGCAAAATGATGCATGTCTAAAAAGTGCGTCACCAATGTGAAATGTTTGGAAAGCTCTGTTCCAAAGGAACACTGAGAAGGTTTGACAGAATTGGGAGAGAAGGTAGATGCTTCTCAAAGAAGCAGTCTCTTCGTGCTCTTTTCTTTCATTTCTTTCTTTTCCTTTCTTATTTTTTTTCTTTTCTTTTCCTTCCTTTCTTTTCATAGCCTTTCTTTCACGATTTCCTCCAAAGCAGCACTGAGACCCTTATTTTCCAGGTGCTACTTTGGGGGAAAGAAAAGGCAGAAAAATGCCATTTCCCCAAAGGAGCACCAACAGAATAGAGAGAGAGGCTACTCTCTGTGCTCCTCCAGAGGGAAACAGCATTTTACGCTTTCCCCCAAAGCAGCACTGAGATCCTTAATTTCCAGGTATTGCTTTGGGGGAAAGGGCAAAATCAATTATCCTTTAGGCCTACCTCCCATTCAAAATCTTCCTTTAGGAAATTGCAGTTTATTCTACTCTCCTGGCACTTGAAGGATCTCAGCATGCTACCCACAGACCATTAACAAGCCTCGTTTCCTTTGCACTGTCTACCAAAAGAATAAGGGGTAAGGATGAGCTCCTGGAAACAAATATTTGAATATTTTAACAAATATTTGAATATTTCAATCTACATTTAAATATTTATATGTTCAGTTAAATCTTGGAGGTGTCTGACAACAAATTATATTTTCAGGGGTCCCAGGTAAAGAAAAGCTTAAGAATCACTGCTGTATACTATGACACAGAAAATAGAAAGGAACAGAAAATTCCAAGAATGGCATGACATTCTCTTACACTGTCTCACATTGTCCAAGCTGTCTAGTGTACGCTGCATGTTAGCCAGTTGCTTAGCTTAGTAGGCCTCTTCTTTATGTGATCTGATTTTAGTCCAGTAAGCTTATGTAGAGGTCTTGTGCTTGTACAATTTTTGTTGTTGTTGTATGCCTTCAACATGTATGCCTTGTATGCCTTGTTGTATGACTTATGGCAACCCTAAGGCAAACCTATCACAGGGTTTTTTGGGGCTGAAAGTATAATGTGCCCAGTACAGTACAGTAAAGCGCTTGTGCTTATAAAGTGCTTCTGTTTGTAAAGTGCTTGTGTTGTTAATAATGGCCCCAAAGCAAAAAAGTGGTGATATTAGCAATCCTGACAAGCCTAAAGTAATCCATGAAGAGCTTCCTTTAAGTGCATACTCATCCCGATATCTATATTGTTCATCTCATTAAAAAACAGTGCTCACTATTATCTGCATTTTTCATTATCCACAGCAAGTTTGGGAATGTATTCCCAGTAGATATAGGGGACACACTGTATATACTTTCCCCACATTTTATCCTCTGCTATCATGTCTATCCTAACTAGCCTTTGTTTTAAACTAAAAAGTCCTGAGCACTGTAACCTTTTTGCACAGGGACCTGTTCCAGCTAGTCAGTCATACTGTTGCCCCTCTGTGCACCTTATCAAACTCCACAATATCCTTTCTAAAATACAGTGATCAGAACTATTCGTAGCATTGCAAGTGGAATCATACCACAGCTCCGTATTTAGGCCATATGATACTGGCAGTGCAGTTTTCAATCCCTTTTTCTCAATATGCTAAACATGACATTTTCCTTTTTCAGCAACTAGATATTGAGTCAAAATTTTCATCAAGCTCCCCATCACAATCTCATGATTCCTTCCGTTCTTGGTCAGTCACAGCCATCAGCCCAGATTCCATCAGTGCACATACGAAGTTAGGATTTTTGCCCCAATATGTACCACTTTAAACTTGCTTACTTCAAACTGCATGTGTTATTTTTACACATGTTCTTCCAGCTTTTTGCAATCCATTTTTACACTTGAGGCAACCATGGCTTTGAGAGAAGTATAGCCTACAGTAACATCACTGTGACAACATGAGGACCCAGCTCGGATGAATAGAATAGGTCAGCCATTACCAGCCAGCTTACGGAGACACTGGGTATGTCCTTCATTTCAGCCATGATTATATAACCATTTATAGGTTGAGCTGACCAAGTAAATCTTTCATCACACCATTCCCATTTCTTTGGACCAGAAACAAACACAGCACTGATACCAAGCACAACTTGAAAAAACCCTTTTTATTGCTCCATTTTAACTCCATAAATTACCCGAACTATCACTAGCATTTTGACACTCCTCAAAATGTCTGGAGTCCTTCCTTACTTTTGTTGAGAAGTACTCTAGTGGGAGAGATCTGGTGACAGAGTTCAGCAAGGGAAATCAGCATTGTTCACTTGAAAGTTGGTTTCTATCCCTTAAACAAAACTCTAACAGCACATTCAGTTATCCTCCAGAAAGTGTACTCAAGAAACAAGATTTTCATTTTATTGCCACCATCCAGTGGAAAGATCAAACCTCCACTGGTATATTTTCTTGAAAACCTCCTTCATACTAAGCTTCCAAAAATCTCCAGTCACTTTCCTCATGTCACCATTCATTACTCTGGTTTCTCTTCAGATCATAGAAACTGTTTGTTGTTTACTAATAAGTACACAAAAACTTTGTGTTTGACCTTCTCTATTGCACAAAGGTTTGGTTCGCATTATCTTTCTGAAAATTCCCTAACCTGTTACAAATTGCAAGATATGAGATTATCACCTTGCTAGAAATCTATAACATCAACCACCTTCTTCTCTATCAAACGGATACCCTTGGTGTCAAAAGCTTATAAACCTCTATGATGTTACAAAATAAATTACCAATCCCTTAATAGGGAGGTTCATTCGTATTTTTCCAGTTATTCCACCACTATCCCACCAGTGCTGCTCCTCTCAAACACCAAATGCTAGGTGCATGTTGGGCCACTGTGAAAATAAAACAGTGCATCATTGTATCCAGTAGCATCGCCGCAGGCTCACACCATCAGCCAGGTTGCAGGCAGTCCTCTGCTTGCTAGCCAAGTGTACACTGCAGTAAAGGCGCTCTCTGCATAAACACCTTGAGCCTCCAACTATTTATTCACCCAGCAGATACTCCTTTTCGAAATGGAGGAAGGGACACAGCTACAAAGGCTCATTAGCCACAGGTTACCAACAAGTATTTATCACACAGAGAGAAAAATGCTGCAGCATTTGTTAGGCAGGCTATCCTACAACACCCTATTTAAGAAGTTAACAGATTGATGAGAAGGGCAACTTTTTCCAAGATGTCTTCGAGGAAAGCCACCTATTTCAAGAATAATGGAATTAGCAGTTATCTCTTCCATCCACTGTCCTTGTTATAAGTGCATCTACTGCAGTAATCTGAAGGCAGGGGAGGAGCCACCTGCAAAACACTGGCTAGTGAAGGTACTCCGTTTTGTGAAATGCACAGACAGCAATAGTTTTTGGACAGTAAAAAATGCAGTCATAGACCAAGCAATAAATAGCTAGCTAGCTAACTAACTAAAGAGCGATTAACTCAGAATTGCTGCTCCGGGGAAGTCCATCAAGGCAGGGAGATAGCTGAAGTGTCTTTAACTGGTAAATCCACCCCTAAGTCGTGTATCGCCTACTATCCTAAGACGGAGAGTAAATAAGTTATTTAAATAAATAAAAGTTAAAAGATCATTGAGGGTGGTTATTTGTGCTCCGTTCTCATAAGTCAAGCCCTTACACAGCAACCCTGAGAGGTGGTTCATTTGTGGGAGAATGACTACCACCACCCCCCTCGATGATCTCTCCAACGGGCGCCTGCGGCAAAGGAACTGAGGATTCGAACTCGGGTCACCTCAATCCAAGCTCAACCCTCTCGGGGCTACCGCAGAAAGAGAGGGATACTCTGTCCCCATGGGCGGACGTCTGCGGGACAATTAAATTAACACGACCATAATAATAATAATAATAATAATAATAATAATAATAATACTGAAAGGACGAGAAGTCGCCCAGCGGACACGTCATTACCCGCCCTTCCCTTAGCCAGCCATTCATCCACTCACTCACCCGGGCCGCCATCTTGTTCCGCCAGTGCCCACGGAGAGACTGACAGGAAAGCAGAAAGAGCACGAAAGCTGCCGGGGAGCGGAAAGGGACGCCGAGCGTAAGGGGCGCGGCCAATCCTTGCTCCTCCCACTCCCCCCTTCCCCCCCTCACCGTTCTTCGCTTTCTACCGTCAGTGCTGGTAGAAAGAGAAGAGCTCAGTGAGGGTGGCGGCGCCGGCCAGCAAAGTCCTACCCGGTGAGATACCTCCTGCCCTCAGCTGGCAGCCCTTTAGAATGGGGACACCGAGATGCTTCCGTTCCCCTACTTAACATACCCTGAGAAGCCAAAACAAGAAAGGGACCTGTGACATGGAAAATCGAAGGCTTTCACAGCCGCAATCCATAGGTTGTTGTGGGTTTTCCGGGCTTTGAGGCCGTGTTTCTATTAGTATTTTCTCCTGACGTTAGCCGGAAGCAGGCGAAACAGCAGAAGAAATTACTAATAGAACACGGCCTCAAAGGCCGGAAAACCCACAACAACCTACAGACCTGTGACAGTTTAAAACCTAACAGATTTATTATATGCTAAGCACCTGAGGTGGTTCTTTTCCTCCCTGCATCGTGGCTCCTACCCCGCAAGGGGCGACTTCAAATTGAGAACTGAAATATGTGGCTGCTTCCTTCCCAGACGCGCTCTCTCTTCCTCAAAAAAGTTCGCCTCAAAAACGGACGTATACGAACGCTGAAGAGAAGTATTTCTACAGACTACCTGCTGTTTCCGGTGAAGCCATTTTACAAGTGGCCCCGAGGTAGTGGGAAGCTAAATCAAGAAATATATGTAGACATAAGCTGAAGATTTTAATGTTAACTATCCCTGGAGCGCAAATGATACGGCTTTCCCCTTTCAAAAGGTATAAAGCAGAGAAATGTTTGAACATTTCTGCCCTATACTGTTGTAGTGCTATTATTCCACTTTCAACCTCCTATGGAATTCTGGGGTTTGCAGTCGAGGGAGGGGCATTTAGAATTCTCAGCCAGAGAGCTCTTTGGCCTCAGTAAACTACAAACCCCAGAATTCCACAGGATGCTGAACGTGGAATAATAGCACTATAACAGTGTAGGGCGGAAATGGCGTAGGTGTGGAGCACAAATGTTACCGCTTTCCCCTCCCAAAAATGATATAGAGATGAAAAAAATATGCTTTCTCTATTTCAGGCTTATTTTGTTTGGAAAAGTAGATGCTGTCTGCTGTATCCAACATTCTAAAAAATAATGTTTGTTGTCAACTCCTGTCAAGTCAACTTCGACTTACAGCCACCTTATGGATGAGTAGCCACTATATGCCCAAGCGCCCTGCTCAGGTCTTGCAGATTCAGGGACTTGTCTTCCTTGATTGAGTCCATCCATCTGTAATGCGATGGTCTTCTTTTCATACTGCTTGCTACCTTGCAAAGCGTTACTGTCTTTGGTAGTCAGTCATGTCTTCTCACGATACGATCGAAGTACAACAACCTCAATTTAGTCTTCTTGGCTTCTAAGGAGAGTTTTCTGGGACCCATACATATGTCTTTTTAGCAGTCTGGGGTATCAGTAGAACTCTTCTCCAGTACTACGTTTCAAATGAGTTAATTTTCTTCCTATCAGCTTTCTTCATTGTCCAGCTTTCACAACTATATGTGGAAAATGGAAACACAAAATCCTAACTTTATGAATTAATGAAATTTATTGCCGCAAATAGACAGCAGGATTTTTAAAAAGATAAACATGACATTATCTTTACATACATACATTGCATACAGTTATAGAAACAGTTCTATTAGTATGCTATCTGTTGCTGGCGATCAGTTTCTCCCTAGTGCTCTGTGTTACCCTGTTTACTGTGAGTCCTGTGAGGGACTCCAAACGTGCTCAAATATTGGTGGGGAAAATTAGCTCAGAGCACAAGTTAGCAAAACAAGAGGCAGAGAGGAATCTTTAACCCAATGTCTACGGGGTCAGGTCAGTCAAGCAACCAGACAGTTTTAAAATAGCAAAAATGAGGTTTTATTAAGGATAGACAAACTCTTAAGACCATACAACCACACAGCTCACTAAGAAATAGGAAATAAGGGTTTTTCAGGGGAAATGGGTGATACAACACCTTTCTCATAGTCCTGAAGAAGTTGAAGATGGAGGGAAGAAGCTCAGCGTGGTTCGCAGAGGGGAGCTCGCCGGGCAACACGGCAGCAAGGCGATCTGGAACTCAGGAGCGATCCGAGGAAGCTCTCGGAACTGGGGGTTTTTATAGGGAAAATATGACCGTAGGCTAGTCTGTACTTTGGGAGAGAACAATAAGGTTTGCGCGCGAGACAATGTCTCCAAAAGGTCAGAATTTAGCATGATTGAATTAAGTCTGAATCAACAATGGAATAGCCAGTATGCAGATGCAGCTTGCCTGGGAGGTTAAGCATTTAGCTCGTCAAGTTACCTGCTTGGGGCAGGGGGCTTTTTGTATTAGCGTGCATCCTTAATGAGGTGTTTGTCTAGGGAGATCTCCTAAAGCAAGATCTGGCTGAGTCTGGCTTGCCTAGGCGGAGAAAGGAACATTCAGCAATTAAGGGCCACGCCTAGTTCTGTGCTTGTTCGGGGGCCTCACAAACACTTGGCCAAGGGTGGCAAAATGAGACTGAATTATCATATCAAACGATATCTAATATCTTCCAAAGTAAGGCTAGTAAACGGTGATAACTCTGAGTGCAGTTTTCACTTCACTTTCTAAAATTGGCAATTCATCTTCATATGGTTCATATGGTTCTTCCTTGAATTAATCTGTCAACCTTTCATCTCTTGCATATAGTATCATTTCTATTATCTTTTTTATTTCTTCTTGGTCATATAATGTGTTCCCTGCTGGTTGTACAGGATCCCTACTGTTGGTTTAAATTTCCCTTTGATTTTTTTGGATCCTGTAAAGAGATCTCTTGTTCTTCCTTTTTTGTTGTCATCTTCTATTTCTCTGCATTGATTATTATAAGCAGTTCTTCTTGTCTCTGCAATAAGTCCTTGAACAGTTGTGTTCAGGGTTCTGACTCTATTTCTGTCACCTTTTGCTTCTCATCTGTCCTTAACTGCATGAAGAGTTTCACCTGTCATCTACTGAGGCTTCTCTTTCTCTTTGGCTATGAATAGTATCTTTTTGCATTCCTCTCTGACAATGTCCCTGGCCTCAGTTCAGAGTTCTTCTGGCTCCCAGTCAATTAGGCTTAATAGTGCATATCTATTTTTTTCATTATCTTTAAATTCTATGGGGCTGTTCTTTAGGTTGTATTTTGGCAGGATGGCTGGTTTAGTATTCTTCTTCAGCTTTACTCTAAATTTTGCTGTGTGTAGTTCACAGTGTATGCCACAGTATGCTCCTGGTCTTGATTTTGTAGACAGAATGGAGCTTCTCTACATTCTGCTTCTGATTATGTAGTCTATTTGGTTTCTATATTGGCCATCAGGGGATGTTCAGGTATACAGTTGCTTCTTGTCTTGCTTGAAGCATGTGTTTGCAAATAACAAATTGTTGGCCTTGCAAAATTCAGTCAGTTGGTTTCCTCCTTCATTTCTTGATCTTAGGTCAAATTTTCCTACATCTTTGATTCTGTTGTTTTCTATTTTGCATTCCAATCATCTGTGAGTAAGAAGAAATCGTATTTTGGTGTGTGACCAATTTCCTCCTGGACTCCTGCATCAAATCTTTCAGTTTCTTCTTCTTCTGCCTCTGTAGTTGGAGGATAAACTTGGATTATGCTTATATTGATGGGTTTTCCCTGAAATCATATTGAGATGATTCAGTCAGTTGTAAATACCCCCTTCTTGGACAAGATACTTGAGCTGGTAATTGCTGTGTAATTCCATTCATTCTTGGTTGAAACTGATTAAATATCTAGATTAATCTCATTTTGGTTTCAGGCCTGATTTGGGGACAGAAATGACCTTAGTTGTCCTTATAAATAACTTTAGCCATAAGATGACCAATGGAGAATTGTGAGATCCAGCTAATTCTGCTGACTTTTCAGTGGCTTTCAGTATCATTGATCATGGTATCTATTTGGTTGGGCACTCAGAGCACTGTATTTCAGTGTTTCTACTACACTGGGCAGTTCCAGAAGATGGTACTGGAAGACTACTGATCAGCCCTGTAGCATTTTCCCTATGGAGTTCTGCAGGATCCTATGTTGTTTCTCACACTTTTAAACATTTTCAGAATACCACAAGGTGTGATGCTGTCAGTGCACTGATGACACTCAACTGTTTCTTCTTTCTTCAGATGAAAATGAATTAATGAGAGTACTGACTCTGTCTTTGGCATCAATAATGGCCTGGATGAAAACTACTAAACGGAAGCTGAATCCAGACAAGACAGTAAATCCATTAGCAGGTGGTTCTTCTGACAGGACTGATGATGTTCTCGTGCATTCTTGAATGCCATTCTACTTCTTATGTAGTCTAGAAGTGTTGGCAGATACAGCAGTGTCTCTGGAATTCCAAGTAGCTTCTCTGGCATCTTCAGTGTCTAAAGATGGAAAGGAATTTTATTAACTGTATGTTATTTTTAAAATTATCCAGTTCATGCTCTGCAGGATTATTAATGAAAGCATTCTCATATTTTTTATCTTTCTCATCACTGTGAAGGAACACTGAAGCAGCAGATACTTCTCTTCTTTTTCCTTTGTAAATTTTATATAAAATCATAAATATACTTGCAACTTAAAATGTTTTTCTGTCAAAAATGCATTCAAACACCCTTTAGTCAATGGGGGAAATGCATCCAAAAGTACTTATCTTAAGAAGAATGCAGCAGGAAAGGTACATAACAAAATGTACAAATTTCCATGCAAAAAGAAAAAGTCTCAACCCGTGTATAAATAAAACAAAGAGGGGGTTAAATATAGATGCAATTCAGAGAAACACAATGAAATCAAGACAGAGAGGTTTTAACCTAGCTAATCATGTCATGTCTCCGGCCTCAAACATTTCCCCGAAGAGATCTGGCCTTGTATCCCTGCAGAGGTGTGTGATCCAGGACCCCATACCAAGCTCAAATGTGAGTCTTCTCAAATCCAAGGTGCCAGATTCAAGACCTGTAGAAACTGTTCCTCCTGTACCAAGCTATCCCTTCATCTTCAGGCTGACACACAGACGACACAGTGCAGGATGTAATAGAAAAGTAATAGAGTACTTAGCTCCTGGTTGGAAGGCTAACCCTCAAAGGACTTTCACTTTTTAACAAGAAGGTGGTGAGCTGTCTATGTATCAAAGATAATGATACCTACTCTGTTGAAGCTGGTGCTCTGTGCAAGTAGCTAGTTATTATTGCTCTGTCCAAGGTCCTGGAAACCATGTGCCTAACCATTACAGAGACGCCTATAAATAAACAAAAAGAAACCTGTTAGGAGAAAATTGGCAGTTGCCAACCTTTTTTTACTGTACCACTTTCTCTTTTGTCGGCAAAGCACCAGAAGAAGTATAGGATAAATTCATACTTTGTGCCACTTTTGTGAAGAGAATGGCCCCAGGACAGCTGATGCATTACAACTGATAAAACTAAGACTGATCTGTGTTGGATGACTCAGGAAACCACTGAGATTCTCATGAAAGTGACTTTAAACTACGCAAGAAAGAGAAATAGTATACAAGAATAAATATTTAAAAATTGAAATTACTATATATAGTTAATTAAAAATTGCTGTGGGAGAATAAAAATATAACTTCAGTGATTTTTCAGACCAAGATCTGTGCCTAGCTCTGTGTATTTGCAGAGTGCTTAATTTATACCAGACAGGCACTGCAAGGAAACAAAAAGCACAAATCTTTCAGTTTGACCACCTAAAAACTAGTCCTGTATTTTATTTCCAATTACAGTCGTGCAGATGCCTCTAGAAGCCTACAAGTGGAGAGTGAAAGTGAAGGCATGGAATAGATGGCTACTATCATTTTTTATGAGTGTCACTGCTATGTCTTATGGAGAAGATTCAAACTCCTGCAGTCTGGAATAGTCATACTGCAGTATCTCAGCTGCTGCTTTTAGACAACACAAATGAGAAGTGCTGCATTGCATATAAATATATATATAGTTTTGCACTCTGTGTATGTGTGCACGCGTGCTGAAAAGTCTGTTCCTTTCAAAAACAGCAATTTCCTTTTTTAGTCTTTTCAAAACTAGACTTCACAAGGTCATAAGCCATATATGAGAAAGTGGGGCAGTTTTACAATATCATTTGAAGAATGTTCTGGATGAAATTAGACACCAGAGTGGAAAAACAAGGGAAACTGTTCCCATGGAAACCAGAATTCTAATAGGGAGCTATAAGTTCTACAGTCCCATTTTCTGCACTGTGTTGCTTTAAGCAAATTATCAAAAACAGATATTAGAAACATGCACAAGAGTACATGGCAAGGATGCTCTTGGTTTGTATCTCACTTCAGTTCATATCTCATCTCTGCCATTCATTTATTTGTTGTTGTTGTTATGTGACTTCAAGTTATTTCTGACTTACAGCAACCCTAAGGCAAACCTATCATAGGGTTTTCTGTGGGTTGAGAGTATGTGATGTGTCCAAGGATTTCCACAGAATCAAACCTTGGTCTCCAAGGTCATAGTCCAATGTTCAAACTACTACACCATGCTGTCTCTCCCATGAATTTACTAGCTGGCCTTATATATTTATTGGTTTCATTAATATCCTGCCTCACCTACAATGAGCTCAAGGTCATAAACATGAGTCACCTTCCCATCCCCAGCTTACTACTATCCTTAATGTTCCTGAGAGATGGGCCAGGCTGAGAAAGAGTGACTGGGCCAAGGCCACCCAGTCAATTTTCATGGTTCAATGGAGACTAGAACTTAAATCTCCCAAGTCTAACTCCAACACTATGAACATTCTATCATACTTGCTCTCTTACTCTTCACTTGCAATATGGTGAGGGTGATTGTTGTAATAACTTGAACACAAAGCACTACTTGAATAATAACTATCATATCTTCTTAGGATTAAAAAGATGAAAGTTATTGAGATACTCATCTTTGAATTAGCTATATGGTAGCACTGTATACTGTTTGTTGTTGTTAATGGCCATCAAGTCAGCTTCAACTTATGATGCCGTACGAATGAGAACACTCAAAAACTCCCTGTCCTCAACAGCCCTGCTCAGACCTACAAATCCAAGGCTGTGGCTTCCTTGATTGAGTTTAGCCACCTGTAATGTGGTCTTCCTCTTTTCCTATTGCCTCCTATTTTCTTATTGTCTTTTTTAATGAGTCATGTCATCTCATGATACAGGCAAAGTACAATAGCCTCATTTGGAAATTTTGGTTTCTAGGGAGAGTTCAAGTTTGCTTTGCTCTAGGATCCACTTTGTGGTCATTTTGGCAGTCCATGGTATCTATAGAAATGTCTTCCAGTAAGTTTTTTTTAAGTAAGTTCATTCTCTTCCTATCAGCTTACTTTATCAGCCAGCTTTCAAAAGAAATACATAGAAATCAGAAATACGATGGCATGGAGAATCATGATTTTGTTATTCAATAATATATCTTAACACTTGAGGATTTTATTTAGTTCCTTCATGGCTGCCCTTCCAAGTATTAAGTCTTTTCCTGTTTTTTTTACTACACTCTCTATTTTGATTTGTGACTCAACCAAGATATAGTCTTTCACTATACTGATGCCTCCATCATCCACCTTAAAGTTATATAGAACATCTGTGATCATTATTTTTGTGTTTTTAATGTTCAGCTCCAAACCTGCTTTTGCACTTTGTTCCTTGACTTCCTTCAGTAATTGTTCCAAGTCTTTGCTATTTTCTACTAGTAGTATGGTGTCATCTGCAAATCTTAAATTATTGGTGTTCCTTCCTCCAATTTTCACGACTCTTTCCTCCAAGTCTAATCCTGCTTTAGGTATGATATATTCAGTGTACAAGTTAAACAGACAGGATGATAAAATGCAGCCTTCCCTGACCCCCATGTCAATTGGAAAGTGTTCCTTTTCTTTGCATTTTTTCCTGACAGCAGGATAAGTGTTAAGTAGGATAAGAATCCTGAGTATAGCTTATGAATCAGGACAATCAAATGTTGTGGCACACCCATTTCGTTAAGTGTTCCAAAGTTTTCATCATCTACACAATCAAAGGCATTGTTATAAAATACACGCTGATTTTCTTCTGAAATTATTTGATGTGCTCCATCATCCAGCATATGTTTGCAATATGATCCCTAGTACTTATTCCGTTCCTGAACCCTGCTTGGAAATCCGGCATTTCTCCCTCTATATATGGTAAAAGTCTTTGCTGTAAAAGTTTGAGCATAACTTTTATTACAGAGGAGCTTAATGAAATGGTTCTATGGTTATTGCAGTCCCTGGTATCTCCTTTCTTGGAGACTGGAGACACTTTCTGATCTGTGGACCATTTTTTGTTTTCCATAGTTGTTGGCAGATTTTCTATTTCTGTGGCTTGAGACACATATATTGGCATGCCATCTGTTCCTGATTACTTATTTCTCCCAAGGGCTTTGAGAGGAGCTTCCACTTCTCCTCCTAAAACTGTGGTTTCATCAGCAGAAGGTTCTTCCTTGAACAAATCTTTCATCTCCTTTATAAAATTCTTCAATCTATTGCTTCCATCATCTTTTTTATTTTTTGCTTGATCCCATAACGTGTTCCTCTGCTGTTCAAAGAGCACCCCCACTCTTAGTTTGAATTTCCATTTGATTTCTCTTGATCTTGTGGAACAGGTCTCCTGTTCTAACTTTTTTTTTGTCTTCTATTTTTTGCATTGATTATTGTAATAGTTCTCTTTGCACAAGTTGCTGAACAGTTGCATTCAGGATTGATCATACTTCTGTCACTCTTTAATCGTTCTTCTTGCTCATCCTCAACTATTTGAAGAATTTTATCTGCCATTCAATAAGGCTTTTCCTTCTTCTTACAGATAGTTTCTTTCTGCATTTTTCCTGGTCAATGTCCCTTTCTGCATTTTTCCTGGTCAATGTCCCTTGTATATCAGAGGTCTTCTAACTTTCAGTCTGTTAGTCTTAATAGTACAAATCAATTCTTGCATGTTCTCTAAGTTCTACAAGGGTGTTCTTTGGGTTATATTTTGGCACAATGATTGATTTTCCTTACTTCTATAGCTTTACTCTAATTTTTGATGTTGGCAATTCATGTTCTGTGTCACAACCTGCCCCAGTCTTGTTTTTGCAGAGAGAAGAGATCTTCTCCATCTTCTGCTTCCAGTAGTGGCCATCTGGTGACATCCACTTATACATTCATCACTTTGGCTGCTTGAAGAATATGTTTGCAGTGAACAAACTTTTAGCCTTATAACATTTGATAAGTCACTTTCCTGTTTTGTTTCTTAATCCTGGGCCAAATTCTCCAAGACTCTCTGGTTCTGCTCTGTTTCCTACTTTTGCATTCCAATCACCTGTGATTATCAATATGTCCTGTTTTGGTGTTTGATCAGTTTCTTCCTGGACTCCAGTGTAGACTCTTTCACATTTTTTTCTCTCCTGGCTCTGCAGTTGGAGCATAAATTCAGATTATGGTTATAGTGATATGTTTTCTCTGCTATTATTCAGTCACACTTTGCATTATATCCCCAGAGTGCTTTTATTACATCTTTCTTCTTTATTAATGCCACCTTATTTCTTTTTTAATTTTAATTTCTTAAGCAAAATACTGTGTAATTATCTGATGGAAGGCATCCTGATCCTGTCCACTTTAGCTCGCTCACTCCAAAAATTGCATTGTTTATTTGTCTGATTTCTTGTTTTACAATGTCAAGCTTCTCTGATCCATGTTGCTGACATTCCATGTTCCTACTATATGTGTTGTACAGCTTGGGGACTTTCTTTCTCATCTGAACATCCTTTAGGCTTGAGTCCACTTGTGTCATTCAACACAGTGCTACTTGTATTCTGCTTTTCCCCAATAGCTGGTTGAATGTCTTCTGACTTGGGAGTCCATTTTTCAGCACTATTTCATTTCATTTTTGTCTCATCATAGGATTTTCATCGTAAAAGACATTCAAAAGTGGATTACTGATGTCTCCTTCTGTGCAGTACTAATAAGAGTTAGCTTTGGAGTCATCACCATTATCTCTGAGAGAACCTCCACTTGTGTCACCTCCCCACGCACACTGCTTCTGCTGCACAGTAGCTGTTTGACACTTTTAGGCCATTTCTGCACGGGGTGAGGGAATCGCCCCGTGACACTACTCACCGGACTTTTCGGCTCCCTGGTCTGATCCACGCTTCTCCAGAGCAGTCCGTGGCCACCGCTCCGCACTGCTCCGGGGACAAAAATGGTGGCTTCCAGTTGGTTGAGGGTCTCAACCAACTGCTGAAGCTCGCCAGCCTAAAGCCCGCCCCTGGCCGATCGCAGGCTCGCACCAATGTGAGCCTGCGAATCTGCATATGGGAGCAGGCTTGCAGTGGCGCACTCCATGCTTTTGAAAGACCTGTTTTTAGCGGTCTTTCAAAAGCATGCTGGACGACCACTTGGGGTTGTTCGGGAGCGGGCTGGACTGCGAATCTAAGTTCAGTAGGTCCAACCCAGTCTGGTCCCAGGTGCAGACGTCCTCCCTGTTTAAAAAACACCGTGTGGAAATGGCCTTAGACTGCCTCCTCAACATAAGCCAGTCTGCCCTAGGAGATGATAGGAACAGCAATGTTGCAAGCACTTGCTTCAGAGGAACACACAATCCCTCCACCACAGAATGGCGGTACTATGATGTTTACTGTAGCCATCAGGGAACTGCATAGTTATTTTTTTAGTGATTTCAAAAGTGTAATTGTTGTTTTTATGATATTTTTATATTTATATACTCCATATAAGAGACAGAGGAAAGTGTAAATGTTTTTAAAGGATTGCCAGTACATTTACTGCATTGACAGTTTATTATAGCTCCCGAGGAGACTATTTTATTTTATGTCATTATACATTGTTTTTCTTACAGTGTATTGGCCCTTAGTCAAATGTAATTAAGAACTGGCTTACTTCTGAGAGATGCAGCTTGAATTTACTTCTACACCACGATCCTATATACATTGACTCTGAAATGTAAGGCAAGTTGCTAGAAGAGGAGCAGAGTTCCAAGAAGACTGACTCAGATCTTGGCCTATCTAGCCCACTGCGCTACACCAGCTGAATTTTGAAGTATGCATGTTCTATTAAAATAAATGAGATTTTGCGTTTAGTTGCCAAAAAAGGCAAGTATAAGATTCAAGACATACCTTTTGACCCAAAAGTCAAAAGTTCTTTAAACTACATATAAGTGCATGCACATGTGCTGAAGCTGACAGAAGAAACTGCGCTGCATGTAAGCTCAGAGTATGTGCTTGCACCTTTTCTTACGATAAGGTCGACACCTTTAGGCTGGCCTCGCTCTTAAAAAAAAAAAACTTAATTCGGTCCTTGGCCATTTCCACACTAAACTGTTATATGCTATTATTCCACTTTCAACGTCCTATGGAATCCTGGGATTTGCAGTTTAGGGAGGGGGGTGGAATAATAAAAGTGGTGAAAATGAAATAATAGCACTATAACAGTCTAGTGCGGAGATGGCTCTTTAGTCCATATGAAAATATTTTCCTGATACCCCTCAATATCTACGCTGATTCGTTTGTCTTGAGTCAGCAGAGAAGACCGGAAATCCAGCTCCTGCCACGGTCTCCTAGCAACAGTAGTTCAGCCCCTCGCACGCCCGAAAGACTACATTTCCCAGAAAGCATTCTTCTGCTGTCGGAGTACGCACATTCTACGTGGACGACCATTCAACCATAGAGAGGGAAGGCGCCTCAGATCTCTATAGATTGACGCCACGGAGGAGAAGAATAGGAAGCGAGATAAGCGGCTTCCGGGGGAAGTGAGGCCCTGTGGTTCCGGCCGGCGTGAGTGAGCGAGTTTGGGTTCTTTAAGATGGCGGCTGCGGCGGGCTTGGAGTTCCAGCGTGCCCAGTCTTTGCTGAGTACCGACCGCGAGGCCTCTATCGGCATCCTCCACTCTATAGGTGAGGTGGGGCCGGCGAAGGCAGGCAGGCAGGGAGCCCAGCTGGGGCAAGGGGTTCGGAGAGAGGCCTGGGTGAGCCCGGCTGGAGCCGCTGCTGACTCACTGTGGGCAACTGGGACCGAGAGCGGTTTCTGGCCGGGATGGAGGATGAAGACTGGGGAGGTTTGGTGACTGCGGGCAGAGCGGGAGGGATGTCTCGCTCTGGCCGTCGCTTCGTCGATGTGAGGAAAGCGCGGCTGAATTGAAAGATAACGAGGAGGCACTCGGGGCTGGATGGAAGGAGGGCCTAGAATGACAACTGAGGAATCTCGGTTTGTTTTTGTGTTCCGCTGTTTGAGGCTGGAGCTGAGAAAGAGGTGAGAAGCTTTGGCTGAGTGGAGGGGATTTGCCCGGCGGAACTGGCACAGCTGCTTCTCTGCTCCTCTCCCGACTTCGGCTTGTTCTCTGCCATGGCAGGCATAAACGATACTCTTTAAATTTTTTGTAGTGTAGCTGCTAGGGCCGTTTCCACGCTAGACTATTATAGTGCTGTTATTCCACTTTCAACATCCTATGGAATCCTGGGGTTTGCAGTTTAGCGAGGGCCTTCCCTCCCTAAACTGCAAACCCCAGGATTCCATAGGATGTTGAAAGTGGAATAACAGCACTATAACAATCTAGTGTGGAAATGGGGTTAGGCTTCTTTAGGCATCTCATATGATTTTTCAGGACAATCCTGATTCAGCCCTTAGGACAGCGGCAACCTTCCAGTTTTCCTGGGCTAAAACTTAGAAACAGATCTATAATTCATGAGAGTAGGGGCGAGAAGGGACTGACACTAAAGATAATCAGCCTATTGATGTATAGGGAGACTCTGGGGAGCAGTTCAGCTCAGTATGTGCAACCAGTGATGAGAATAAGTAATGGAATACATTGCTTTTTCTACTTTGTGCTATGCACTTTCTGGAGGTTGGATTTTGGGCAACAGCACAGATGTGGAGGAGAGCGGACTAGAAAGGTGGGCTGGCCCTACAATTGATTTGACAGTGGCATTGCTGAACCTTTTTTTTTTTTTTGGTACTTTGGACAGTTTACTGTGTAGATGATAACATTTATGTGTGTGTACAGAATTTGCTGCATTATGGAGATGTAGATTCTATTGAATGAATAAATCAAACTAGATACCACTCCCTTTTTATCAGTTAGAAGTTAATCTTCCACAGTAACTAGATATGGAATGTGAGAATGAGGCACATGTCTACAAGGTGTGGTTAGCCTATATGAAATTTAAAAGGTAAAAGTATCAATGAGGCACATGTTTACAAGATGTGGTTAGCTTATATGAAATTTAAAGGGTAAAAGTATCAATGTCAGCTACTCACAAAGGCTATATGCTGTCTTCAGCTACAGAGGTGGTATGTTATTGAATACTGATGGCCAGAAGTAGAAACACAGGGAACTCTTGTCCTTGTGCCCTGCTTATAGACTTCTCAGTGAAGTCTTTTTGGCCACTGTGGGTAATGGAGTGCTTGACTAGATGGACTGTGGTCTGATATTTCAGAGTTTTTCCTTGTGTTTGTATGTAAGAGCTATTTTGGTCAAATAAGAAGATGCAGCCCATGTAAGGGAGACAGGTTTCCAGATAAGGAAATATAATTCACTGTCAGATACACTGAAGTTACAGCAATTGAATGTTGTATGTAGTTCCTGAAAGTTACCCATCTTTTTTCTATGCATGTCACATAAGGAACAAAGTTAGGAACAAAGTCAGAGAAATAAGAGTGACTGTACTGGGGTTTGAAATATGGAATGTATTACCCTTTAGATGTTCTGAAGCAATAACTTTAAAAAAAGGTCTGAGGAGCACAGAATGCTTTTAGTATGTTGACATTTTATTGACAGGGAGTTTGAGGGTTTCCCTGTTCTGGCCTGTCCTTTGCAAATCCTCCTCCTTCCTCCACACTCTGCCTTTCAAAAATACCCTCCTTTGTTTGTTTGAAACATGAATGACTTTTCTATAGGTCATTTTAAATGAGATGTGGTGATCAGACACCATTTTTTGTCCTTCCCCAGACAAAATTAACCTGAGAATACTGCTTGTTGAAGAGAATCTTTACTTGTGTGTACTTGAGAGCAAAATGAGAATCAGCAAATTGATATGGCCATTGTTGGATGCAAAAAAACTTCAAAAAGCCAAACAAGCTAGGACCTGGAAAAGAATCTATCTATCCATCCATCCATCCATCCTATGCCTCTTAGTTTTGTGTTTTAGCTATTGTTTAGGCAGTCTGAGGTCTCTTTCACACTATGCATTTATATCACTTTGATACCACTTTGACTAACATGGCTCCATCCTTTTGAATGGTGGGATTTGTAGTTTCATGAGGTATGTGGAATTCTTTGCCAATGACCCCTCGTGCCTCACCAAAGTATAAATCCCAAGTTTCCTTAGGATGCTACAGTTGTGTAGTGGGAGAGAGACCTGAGATACATATTTATCCTTACCCACTGGGAAGAAAGGTGCTGATGTGACTCACTGCAACTACTTTGAAGAGCTGCTCTGTCTTACCAAGAATGGCTTGGTGTAAGTGAGACTACTTGAGGTCGCTCATATAGGACTGTGTTTTTCTCTACCGCAGTCTAAGACCAATATTCTTAAGTGCATGCCATCACAGGTGGCAGTTCTATGATGTCCATTATCACACATCCTGGTGTAAGCAGGTTGTGTTTTGAGAACAATTGGATTTGTCAGTATGGCTTGTGGGCATGTAAAGAAAATAAAAAGTTGCAGCAAAAATGTGGGTTGCTGCATGATAAGTCTTTGAAAGAAGCTGGCAGTATTGTTGAAGCCCATCTTAAATTAAATACAGTCTTTAGCCTTTGTTTCATTATTGTCCTAAATATTGGACACTGTCTGCTGTTGTTTATAAACAGTGTTTTAGAATGCTTTTGTGCCTATATTTTTGTGTGGTTGCGCTAAACCTAGCAATCTATCAACTCTTCTTAGTGCTGAGAAACTTTGGCTGCATTGCCTTATTTACAGTATTTGATGACACATTGGAGTGTGAAGAGGATTTTGTTTTCCTAAGGGCAGCCATATATATGTAGATGCTGTTGACAGTATTATCCCAAATGAGTCAGATGACATAAAGCATCTTATAAATGTGGTCTTCTTTTTCTGAGTTGTCTTATATTGTTAAATTATTTTTCCATGTCAAAGATCCCAGGCCATAAGCTGTAAAGTGGTTACTACTGGCTCACAGAAAATTCTTTAATTTTAGAATGGAGGAGGAGGATAGGCATGCATATTCTTTGATATGTTAAAGGCTTGTCTTCTCTGGCCAATACCTTTGTTCTCCTAGTGAAACGTGATGTCCAAGAGAATGATGAAGAGGCAGTGCAAGTCAAGGAGCAGAGCATCCTGGAGCTGGGGAGTCTCTTGGCCAAGACGGGACAGGCAGAAGGTAAATCCTGTGTTTATAGTAATAAAATGAGACTGAATCTCTGGCAGCTTTTCTAAACAAACAGATTAGAAGTGTGACATGGTGTTGCCAATTCCTGATACATTATTTCAGATCCACTCCCATCCTTGTATTTCAGGTTAGTCTCGCCCAAAAAAATCATGTAGTTCAAAAGACTCACCCATCCCTGTGTTGGAGGTGCCTTTCCATCAGTCGGTTGCATATAAAGACCATGTATATTTGTAAAAAGAGCAGTAATTGGTACTGAGTTGTCTGATTTAAAATCTCAGCCAGTATTTTTTGGTGGTGTATCCATTTGTGATATGTGGTGATGTAGATTGTATTGATTGGCTTTAAGAAGGAGACCTTTAATTCTTTCTGCGCCTGTTTCTTTCTGTGTTCTACTGCATTCCAATAAAGTAGGGTGAGTACACTCTGGAACTGGAGGACTGAAAAGGGGATAGAAATACATGAGTCTGTTCTAAAGGCTAGATTAATGTAAAATTTCCAGTATCAAAGGTACACTTGGCTGTACTGTCCTAAGGATTCAGAGACAGATATGAATGGAGAAAAACTATAAATTTTCGAAGCTCTCAGTTGAAAATTTGGTCCAAATTGATAAGGGTTTAATTGAACCAAACACACTATAGCAGTTTGAATGCTGAGCTAAGAAGCTACAGAATTGCACTGACCATTAGTGATTTTCCTTGCAGTGACATGAAAGTGTGGTAATCTGGGAAATATGAGTTTACTTGTTATGGCAAGATCGCTCTTGCTTTAACAGAAGCGTGTCAAGGTCCTGATAGCCTTGTGGATTAATTACTACAGTACAACAAAAACAACAAATAATCTTGCTGAGGAAGACTGGTTGAAAGTTGAAGTTTGTGGAAATGCAGCTACTCCTTGTTGGATAAAGAACATAGTATTGTGCCAGTACACGTGCAACTGAACTGATTACCACTTTACTTCCGAGGACCATTTATGATATATGTAATCATCTCCAAAGCCTATTATTACTTTGCACCTGTCCAAAGGGCAGAAGCAGATCGTATTTTAATCATAGGATTGGCCTTTGCATGGTCTTTACCAAATAACAGCCACAGCAAGGAACTTAATGTTTTGCCCTAGTTTGTGTCACTACTCTGCTGCTATTAAGATAAACTGGCCTGCAAAAACCAGTCATGCCAGTAATATCATGTATGGTTTGGCCCTTAGTGAATATTTCCCAAAGGAACATCTCGTATTAAAATACTGCCTCAGATCCTACATACTTAAAATGTTAGCACAAGAGTGGGGAGCAAGTGAACCTCCAGATGTTGTTAAACTGCAGCTTCCACCAAATCTACCCAAAGTAGCCAGGTAGCATGGGACAATGGAAGTTGCAGTTCAGCAGCGTCTGAAGGGCCACCTGTTTCTCAGCCCTGAATTACAATGATAATTGTTGGGAGGCATGATTTTTACTTTAGATGATGGGTTTGTTTTTCAGAAAGGCACATGATAAATTATAACTATCTAACTAAAGACGTGAAAACTCGTCTGTCCATTCTTTGAGCATTTTGTTTGTAAACTGATGCTACGAGCAACCAGATATCCATTTGTACAGAGGGTACCGCTCTTACGTTTTTATAGTAATTGTGGTTCCCTTTATTGGATTTTTACACATTCGCATATTAATGAAAGTAAATTTTATACTAAAGTATAGTTCAGTTCCTTAGACATATATATTATAGTACCGTAATTTCGAGTATATTACTGGTTATCTCATATGGACACATTATCATAAGCACTTGAAGGCATTCTTCATCTAGGAGGAATACCAAGTGAGATATTATTTATAAGTTGTGGTCCACCATCCATGAGGACCACCTTGAATGTTGCTAGTGGCTATGGTGGTTACAAAATGTGAAAATAATTGGAGGAGAATAGAAATAAGCATATGTCACCTAAAGATAATGCAAAAATCACACTGAATATGTGATGTGCTCCTGCTGGAAAAAAATTGCTCCTAGGTCTTAGAGGAATGTGGTCATTACCCTCCTGTAATTTCTTTAATATGTGGTGTTTGGCTTCTATGGTAAGGTGTAGTGCAGCTTCAGTGATGCTGGTTCTTGATTACTTTGCTTTAAATGCAGAGCTTGGAGGGCTTCTGAAGTATGTGCGTCCTTTCTTGAACTCCATCAGCAAGGCAAAGGCAGCTCGACTGGTTAGATCTCTGCTAGACCTGTTCCTAGACATGGAGGCAGCAACAGGACAAGAGGTGAGACAAACTGAAAGTTAGGCTTAGGCCTACCTGTGATAAAAAACAACAACAGTATTTGCAGGTGCTCTTCTAGCTGTCTGTATACAGTAGAAAGTAAATAGAATTTCATGTAAATATTTCCAGACAGTGTAGTGATGCAAGTACCAGAAGACAGATTGAATGTCTTTTTTTTTTTTTAGGTTGACCTGTGTCTTGAATGCATTGAATGGGCCAAATCAGAGAAGAGGACATTCCTGCGCCAAGCTCTAGAGGTAGGTTATGGCATAATTTGATATAATTAAGCTGTGCATAATTAGTCTCCTACTTGCTACCTAGGTTTAGAAGCTTGCTGTCCTGCCTGCCCATGTATTACACTTGAACCTCTTTGTGTTTTCCTACATTGCATATCTAGATCACTGTTGAATTCTCAGTTTTCTCAAATGATCATTTGGAGCTTACTGCTTACACGTTGTCCCTTCACTTTTAAAGTATTGACTCTCCGGAGGGTCTTTACTATGTCTGTAGTACAAACTGAACAGCTTATATGTGTTGCCTCTTAACACTCTTGCCCAGTTTAACCACATCTGGAGAAGTGTGTTAAGAGATTTTAAAAACAAAAGCCTTCCTCCTGTAATATATCCTTATGAGTAAAAAAAAGTAGTTACTATGTAAATGTTTTTGGCATGTAAGATTTCTGATTATTAATAGAAGCAGTAATCTTTTCCAGCAAAGACCTTGTCTGTTCTGTGTTGCATGCATCTTGCTTTTTGTGTAGATATCTTGTATTCACAGAGGAGTTTTCATTAAAATTCATACATCTTTTTTTCTATTAGGCAAGGCTGGTGTCTTTGTATTTTGACACTAAAAGGTACCAAGAAGCATTGCAGTTAGGTAAGTTAACCACTAACTGGCCACAAATTTTTATGTATACTAATGGTTTTTTACTGGTGAGAAAATGAAAAACCTGCTAGATTCTCACTTTTGTGGGCCTCTAGGCTTGCTGCAAGGAATCATTTTCATCACTTGATGGTGATATCACCTACCAACTTCTGAGTGTAAATGGACTTTATAGCCTCATTGAGAGAACTTTTCATGTCACATTAAATGATATGCTTTTATGTTCGCAGTGTCACCTGTCAGGTATCAAATACTGCATATATAAATAAATAGGTATGCCACAGTTAGTGGAGTAGATGTGTTCCTGGGCATTGCTTTTTTAACAGAAGAATTGGTACCAAAGGCAAGAATGACATAGAATAGGGCTAGATTTCTACACCCCAAAAAACATGAGCAGTTCAGCATGTTTCAGCAAACTTTTTATCCAAAACTAACAATATGCACATGTGAAATAAAATAACCAGGTCAGGTCAGTGTTTAATTTAAAAAAATTAACCTTCTACAGACCACTTGAAAGTTCCTTCCAAAATTCGAGTAGGAATAATTTTTTCTTTAAGTAGTCTCCATTTTTCTGATGATTTCCATTTTAGTGGCCAGAACGGGGGTGGGGGGTTAAAATGCTAGGGGTAAAAGTTGAGACAGGGTTATCTAATTTCTTCATTTCTGTTTGTTTTGCTTTTCATACATACTCAGTAAGGGATTCTATAGGCAGTAGCTGTTTACCTTGCCAGTTCTAGGCAAGCACATACAACCACAGTAGGACCAACTGGAGTAGATTCACATTCTTTCCCAGTTTAAACTTTATTACATGGTTTACTGCAGATGCACTGCTACAACCTGATATTGTTTCTCCAGCCCTCCTTCACTATCACCCCAGTGCCAGTGCTGCTAAATATCTTCCAGTTAGGAATAGGACATGGGGGGGGGAATGGGGTTGGGGCAGTGTAAAAAGTACTTGTCCAAAGGCGCTTCTTTATCAGAAGCTTTAACTGAGGTGTGCCTGTATTCGACAGCTCTTTAGACAGCTCAAGATTTGGTCAGAAGCAAGGAGTAACATGTCTATCAGTCCTCGGTTCACCACATAACTGCAGTAAGTTTCTAAAAAAGCTGATACTTTGCCAGATAGACCCTGGCTCTTAATCCTTTCCTGGAATTTGTGCCCACAGGATTTTAGTTGACTTTACAGTTTGAAAAACAAAGTCCATAGTAACTATGCTCGATTAAGATAAAAGTAATTGAGGACTGTGCTGGATTCTTCACATGTCCAGAGTATAGGTACTTAATTGTCTTACTGATTGCTGAAGCTTCTCAATCAGATACACATGGTGGCTTAATTGTGAGAGTCATTCAAGACTTGATTTCAGACAAAGGAGGGATTTCCTTTTGTTGCTTTGTTTGTTTATTCTTTGTATTTATATGTAGCCTTTTCTCCCAATGTAGGACTCAAGGCAGTTTAGTTAAAGAACATTAAAAACATTTAGATCAATTAAACACATTAAAACATATATGAAATGATAAAAACCTACATTAAAAAAAACAAGAAAAAGCTGCCCTTCTCACTCACTAAACTTCCCTTTCAAGCATTTCTGCTTGAAAAGAAATGTCTTTTTCTGCCTACAAAAAGAAAGCAGGGAGGGGGCCAGCCTAGCATCCTGCTTGAATAGAAAGAGACTGTATTCATATATAAATGTATTGAGCCACATATGTCCTGGGCACTTCCTCCGTATCTCCCAGAATAGTGTTCTTATCTCATATTCAGTCTCAGGGAATTAGATTTGCCCACAAAGCTTCAAGCAGAATCAGGAATTTGAAACTGGTTTCTTCCACCAAAACTAAGTATTGTTCCACTGTAGTTTTCTGCACTTTGATCATGTAAGTTCCCTTGAAAAAAATGATCAGGATTAAATACTTGAGAGACCTGAGGAAGGCCTTGAGTAATAATAGATTTTTCTTTTTGTGTCTTCCGTTTTATGACTTTTGTCAGGTTCGCAGCTTTTGCGGGAATTGAAGAAAATGGATGACAAGGCACTTTTAGTTGAAGTGCAGCTGCTAGAGAGCAAGACCTACCATGCCTTGAGCAACTTGCCAAAAGCAAGAGCGGCATTAACCTCAGCCCGGACCACAGCAAATGCAATCTATTGCCCACCCAAGTTGCAGGCAGCTTTGGATATGCAATCAGGTATGTCATGTGCCATAACTTAGCAGAGCTATTAGATTAAGTTTGCATTAGAGCGTCTCTTAAAATATGAACTTGAATAGTATTTCCTCATTCTCTTAGCCAGTCCTTGTGATTAATATGTCTGTTTCTCCATTCTGCTAGTAAAACAATTATCAGTGAAAACCTTAAATATTAGACCAGATGTATAAGAAAATTGAACTAGCTTGTTTTAGTGCAGAACTAGAGGATTTATAGGAGGACTGCCTGGAAAGATTCAGTGAACAAACTGGAATTTGATTTCTTTGCCAAAGGAGATGAAGGAAGTGATAGTTCAAGGCGGTCTCTCTGGATTAATGTGTAGGACTTGGCAACTGCATTTTTCCTTTGTTGTTAAAGGTGAATACATGGTAGTCTTAACATGAGCTTGGTTTTTTGTGTTCACATTCTCCTTTAACAGGCATCATCCATGCAGCAGAAGAAAAAGATTGGAAAACAGCATATTCTTATTTTTATGAAGCATTTGAGGGTTATGATTCCATCGACAGCCCCAAAGCCATCACAGCATTGAAGTATATGCTGCTGTGCAAGATCATGCTGAACTTGTATGTAGCTAATTATATCATAAAAGAGATGCAACAACCCTTTGTTTCTTCCCTCTTTTTAATGTCCATGCTGAGAGTAGGAGTCTGCAGAGAGAGAGTGTGAAGGTTCATGTATTGTTCGTTTGAGTTGCAAATATTGATGGATGTTGAAAAGACGTGGATGCTAGGAGCAATGCAGGGAAGGAGAAGAAGGCGTAAGGATCAAAGGGGTAAAGAAAAGCACAGTACTTGCCTTTCTTTGAAGCTGTTGTGTCACTCAGATCTGTTTCGCATATGGGAATTGCATTACTGGTATACAACATTGGTTTCCTCTTTGACTGTGAAGTCTAGGCAATCTTGAAAGGAAGGAAGTTTTCAAGAGAATAAAAACCATTTTATTCTGAGCTCCTTGCTGTGTGTGTGTGTGTGTGTGTGTGTCTGACCAGCCTCCTCACTATCTCAGTTGGGCTCGGAGTTCAGACCCTTGAGGCAAGCCTGTGTTCAGTTTGGCTTTGGCAATTGGGGAAAAGCAAAAGCTGCTTACAGTTTCCTTTTCCCACATTTCCTTTTCCCACATACAGGCATGGAGAAAGAGAAGCAGTTGAAGTCATTCTACAGAATAACACAGTCTGTTTTTTATGTTAGCAGATGATGGAAACTGTTTGGATCTGTGGGTTTTATTTTTCTCTTTATGACTCAGTAGAGTGACCACTTGCATAAGTGTGCATGCAGGCTTCTTTGTGCAAGTCACCTGTCTAAGCTAGGAAAAAGTAATGTTCTTCTAATTCTTGTTAGTTGCTCTCTCTTTCTGTTGGATGCCTCTGACTTATGGCCTTATTCAGTATGGTAATTTCAGGAAATTTTTAAAAACACCTTAAAAATTGATAGTGGTATATAGCAGACATTTTGTAATGAGCTTTTGTGATGGAAATCAACATTTCCCCTTGTTTTGTGTTCTGTCTTTCTAGGCCTGAGGACGTGCAGGCATTGGTGAGCGGGAAGCTTGCACTGCGGTATGCGGGCAGACAGGTATAGAAATGCTGAGTTACCTTTTCTGTCCTCGAGGAATCTTTCGACCGTAGCTACAGCTGCCAGTTTCCCACTGATTTTGGCTGCCTTGCAGATGAATCTCTGCTGCAAGAATGCTTGGACAGTTTCAGATAATTACAGTTGGGTAGTGCTCTGCTGTCCAAGTTGGAATTCTTTTGTTGTGACGGCTTCTGTTCTCTTTAACAGTTGCTTTGGTTAAGTGTTTGCTAATGCAGTTAAAACACTCTTAGAATTCTTGTCAAGGACTCTTTCTGAATTTTGTGGCTTACTAAGGTATTTTTTTCTCAAGTAGATGCTACAACTACAACTTTTATTTGTTGTGGTCCGCAAGAATGCCAATGTCAGCTTTCCTTTCTCTTGCAGACAGAAGCACTAAAATGTGTGGCGCAAGCCAGTAAAAATCGATCGCTGGATGATTTCAAAAAGGTAAGGAAGCATAATAAAGAAATAGACTGATTTTCTTTTTATTAGATAAATTCATATGCCTAAGAAATAGAATTGCCACATTAAGGGGCAGTGCATTTCTGAATATCTAGAAAAACAGAAGGGTACCTTCACTGAACTAAATCCTGTTTTAGTCCCAAGTAGAGTAGATCCATTTAAATGAACGCATCTTGTTAGCAGTCACTTGTCACATTGATTCCAGTGGGTCTATTCCTGTTGGAGCAGGAATTGAATTTAGCTCAGTATGCCTTGCTTGTGAACTTCCTGGGAAGATCTTATTGGCCATTGTTGGAAGACAGGCAGTGTTGGACTGGAAGAATTCAATTGTGATCATGTCTGTTCAGTTGTTAATTTCATTGGGGCTTACTCCGTAGGATATTCACTTGGGGTTCTATTCTTTTCTGCTTAACATCTGCTTTCATTCTTTTCTGACAACTGGGAGAGTGGAGCTACACAGGGCTTATTAACCATTTTAAAAGAAAGCTGTTCTAATCTGTTTCAGCAAGAAGAAAGGGACTCTTATGACACACTGATGAATCTTAAAGCATTTTGAAGATGGTCCACATACAGACATACAGGCTTACTGTGCATGAAGGGCAATCAGACATTTTGTGTTAGAACATCAGGATGTCTGGGAAGTTACAACTTCCTGTCTTCGGAAGGGAAGTTGTCATACTGAAATCCTTTGCTCTCCCTCTGTATAAGTTAGGCAGTATGAATATGCATGCACACACATACACATAGAGGAAAAACTGGTATGTTTCTGTTGCATATCTCACTAGTCAACCTGGTTTGTATGGTTTGAAAGAATTAAAATTTACTTAAGGGATGAGTCACTGTTGGAAATAGTAAAGGGATTTCTTGGAAGCAATGGAGAGTAAAAGAGAACACAGTTCTTGAGACTCCTTTGCTTTTTCTCACTTGAAACTTATTCTTCTCCAGCTTATTTCAGGAATTTCATTTTTTCTTTAGCCATGAGAGAGAGAAGGTTGTTTGTTAAATGAACATTCATATTGCTAGACTCCAACAAAAGCCACTAGACAACATGTAAGAAAATGCACTTCTCTCAGAAGGTTGCTTCATTTCTCACCCCATGACAGTAGACTTTTTAAAAAAGCCTAGTAGAATTTGCTAAATTTTGCTCTTGTACAGCACTCCATAAGAGTGCAAACTGAAAGTATGTGGCTAATGCAGATTCTGACCCTAGTTTGCATGCTAAGATATATTTGAAAATGAATTGGTTGCCTGCTGAAACCATAAGTCTATGTGGAGAAAATGAGCAGTGTTTCCAAAGGTCAAGGAATGGCAGTTCAGGCCCTTCCATAGCTTTTGCTGTGATTTCTTGAGATAGTTGACAGAGAGTAAATTACGTAGTGTATATGGAATTTGACATAATTCACTTTTTCATGGAAAAGAATCCATCATTTTACTAAATGCAGCATATGGGTCTTTTCTCCAATAGCCTGCAAATGATTGAAACCTGGTCCTTTGCTCTCCTTTCTTACTTAACCCTATTTTCCATAGGCTCTGAAAGATTACAAAGTGGAACTCAGAGATGACCCCATCATCAACACACATTTGGGTAAACTCTATGATAACTTATTGGAACAAAACCTGATCAGGGTTATTGAGCCTTTCTCCAGAGTGCAGGTAAGATGCTTTTCACACTTCCCTAAGGTGTTGGTTGTTTACTTGGGTTTCTCAATTAAACAGTAGAAACTTGCCAAGAGTATAAGTTTCCAGACTCTGTCCAAGAAGTAAATGTTCTTTTAATGATTTCCAGTTTATGGGGGGAAAGCCTACCATAAAAACTGGAGACACTGATGGCTGCCTGTTTCAAAACATTGGTTATGGATCTTCTTGCTTCAACTTGTCTTTTTGTGGTAAAAGATACCTCTTAATCTATTAATATTGGGCTGGAACTGTGTCAATAGAATTTTGAGGCTGGAATGGGAGGGTTCTTATAAGGGAGAAGTGGCTGGGAACATCAGCCTCAAGAGGGACAAGAAACAATTGGATGATAACTGCTGGCTCCTTGGGTTTATGTTATTTTTTTAGGAATTCTGCAGCGACATTTATGATCAGAGAAAGCAGGAAACAAATAATCTATTACCCTGCATGTGTGCTTGCATTATGAGCTGTAAATTGGCCTTCTCCATTGCAGTGCCTTCCATACTTTTAGACTACAACTCATGTCTTACCCCCTCCTTGCTGGCTCAGTATGATGGGACTTGTAGTCCAATACAGGGTGGGCACTAAGTTGCAGAAGACAGCTAAAAATGACTGCTGATAAACAGGTCTGTTGTGGACAAGTTGAAGATCTTGATCAGTGTTTTTCTATAACAAACATTTCATTTTAAAGAGTACTTTGGGTGATTGCCTGATTTGTACTGAATTTCAGGATATGTCTTGTCTTGCTTCTGAAGAAAATAAAGGAAATTCATGAAGTAGATGTCTAGATTTTTTTTCCTGTGCTCTGAGCCCTTGAGCAAAGAAGGGAAGCCTAGCCAACCAGGATCTCCTCACTCCTGTCTGTGTGCTCCCCATGACCTCTCCTCATCCTTTTCCTGTAGGAACCAGAAGAATGTGCAAAATGAAGCAAATCTGGGGGTTTTTCTTCCCTCACTCTGGGAAAAGTGCACCTGGTGTGACTGAACAGTCAAAGCTCCAACAAGAGTTAACAGGCACATATGGAAGGAAATCTTTTTGTTAAAAATAAGAATTACATCAGGCTAGGAACACATCGTAGAGCTTTGAGTGCCTCTTCAGAAGTTGCAGAGATACCCAGACAAGTTACATCTAAGTATCTTTTGAACTGATAATCAGCAAGAGAACATAACAGAAGTCTTAGACTCTCCCTAAGTAAATGGTTCCTAGCTATTTACATAAAAGGTGATGATCTGTTCTCAAGTTCTTTTATGGCTGGGGATGTCACAAGTCTGGCCTTTCAAGGGCCAGCATGTATCAGTCCTTCCTCAAGTACATGTCAACAACCCAACCCAAGAGGGACAAGAAACAAGAGGGAGAGGGAAGAGAACAAACATAGTAAAACCCCTATCTTTATTTATAAAATGGGGCTCAATTGGCAAAAGATATCTCCTCTGATCTTATATAACTGTTCTGTGAGTGGTTAAACTAACCACTTGTTAACTTGATGTAGCTTGGTTCGTAGTGGATAATAAGTGGCATTATCACAGTGGGTACTGGAAGTATCCAGATAATAGGGGACAGGAGGCTTAAAATGAGCAGGATCAGCTGCTGAAAATTGTACCCTTAATAAATCATAGCAAAAAAGAAATAACATGTATTTGCTTTCTAGTGACATTGGTAGCCCTGTCTTGATTTCTTTTGCAGATTGAACACATATCTAGCCTTATCAAGCTGTCCAAGGTAAGAGCCTGAGTGCCTTTTCCCAAACAGCTTGGGTACATTGGTTATAGATACGAGCATTTGTGAATAGGGAACATACTGATTTACAGTTAGATCTCTAGTGATCTTTTAAAGGAAAATAGGTGTTTCCATTTTCAGAGCTGAGAGACTGAGGATCAGAACTGAAGTTAAACTGTGCTAAGAATTTTTATTAAACTTGAGTAGCCACTTCAGGGATTTGATATAACATGACACTATTAAGAATACTTCTGTAATAATGTAAGAACAATTTCTTGCCAGCTACAAAAAGCCTATGTGCACAGCAGTTATTTTCTTACAAGGAAAGGACAACATTTGGCCATATCTAACTTATGTAAATAACTAAAATATGGAGTAAGAGTGGAAAAACAGTGACCCTCTAGATGGTCATGGACTGTAACTCCAGTCATTCATCACCATTGTTTATGCTGGTTAGAGTTTGTGGGAATTGCAGTCCAATAGCGAGAGGGCTGCAGGTTGCCCACCCCAATCTAGTGAGTGCTTCAGAATTATCCCAGGGATCACAAAACATCTGGCTGCCAGTATGAGCTGGCCTATGGTTAGTGCTGAGAAGCTGATCATTTCCTGGTTCAATTTCAGGCGGATGTGGAAAGGAAACTCTCTCAGATGATACTGGACAAGAAATTCCATGGTGAGTTTTCTTTTTTGCCTACTTAGGAACACAGCCATAAATTAGTAACTGAGGGGTTTGCTAGTCTCACCACAGCCTTTGTCCACTTGTCATGGCAAGTTGCTCTAGCAGTGGACATTAACAAAGGTTCACATGCATAGTGGTTTGTTCTAGTCCTTAGTTTGTTCTAGTCCTTAGTTCCCACACCTGCTTGGAGTTTTACATTATTCTTGTCTTGAAAATCTCTGCTTGCTTGCCAGCTATATTGATTGAATCTGAGCACTGTCATCTCAAGAGGTATAGATGTTTCTGTTTAGAGTAGCAAGCTGCTCACTTAAAGACTTAATTTGGACTTCTCTCTTTTATTAGGGATACTTGACCAAGGTGAAGGTGTCCTGATTATTTTCGATGAACCACCTGTAGACAAAACATATGAAGCTGCTCTGGAGACCATTCAAAATATGAGTAAAGTAGTGGATTCATTATACAACAAAGCCAAGAAACTAACATAGGTGAGGAGATCCCGTGCCATATGGTGAGAGCTATAAAAGATTTTTGCATCCCCTCTGAAGGTGGTGTTTATTTGAATGACATGGCTCCATCTTTTCTTTCTTGCAGAGTTGGGAACTGTTGGCTGTTGCTTTGGTGAATTGATGCGTGAAACCTTTTGAGGGTGGGACAAAAGGCTAGAAGACTGGTGGGGAGATTTTTTTGTTCCCCACCCCCCCTTTTGCTCTACTTCTCACTTGGAAAGTTTTAAGACTTCCTCATCTGATCCATCTTGTCTATACGATTGTGTGTTCCAGTTTCCATGTAACCTTTTACCTGCTGAACTTTGTACTGGGATGGGGAAATAATAATGTTTAAAAAACTTTTGGGGGGTGGGGGGAAGGAAGCAGTGGCAGTATCCTAATAAAAGGAGCAAGGCTGATGCTACCTTTAAAAAGATGCTTACCATTTTCTTGAGGGTGGCAGAGGGGTAGGCTAAATCTTTTTGTCATGGTAGGAACTTGTCCACCAAAGACTGCTTCATATGTCCACAGAATTCTTACACAGAAGGCATTTCTCACATACGTTGTAGCATAACATGGTTGTACCCAGGTATACATGTACTGGAAACTGATGGCAGACTGCAGTTTCTCAGTAGATATACAGATAGTGGGGTTTCTCACAACCCCCCTCCATAGTATTGTGGTCTGTGGAGGAATTTTGTAATCTGTGAAGCAGCAACTTAGAAAGCAAGAGCTATCTTAACCTTATGTTCAGAACTCAAGAGACATCAGGCAGCCAAAGTAAAATGAGTTTGCTAATCCACACCGGTCTTTATACTACTGAAGAGTCAGTTAAAATGTTATTGGCCTCCCTCAACTTAAAAACCCTTCTGGAGCAATTCTGAGGCCTTAACACACAGGTGACTGTCTGAGTATGTTTTTCCATGATCATAAAAGGACAAGAGATGGCCCCAGTAACTTTTGAACACTGACTCTGAAGTTTTCCTCATTCTGTACTGCATGCTGGTTTTTTAAAAAGAGAGGCTAGAATGTACTTGCCTTTTAACTTCACAAAATACACTGTTAAAAGAACAATTGAGCTTCTGTTCCCTAAAGTTCACATTTTTTTAAGAACTGGAGATGGGTCTTACTCCCAGTTGGCTGTTTTGGGGCCAGAGAGAGGCTTTTTCACCTCTCTACCACCCTGTGAACATTCAGAATGAGATGGATGAGCCTTAGGGCAAGGTTGCACATTACACCAGCCACATGGATGCTGTCAAAAACTGCATTCCCATGGGGAGTTCTTCCATCCCTGTGAGGCCATCTAGAAGAGTTTGTCATGTGATGGCAACGTCAAAACATGGAGCTTCCTCGCCACCACCAGCTGATGGTGTGGATCAGGAATAAGAAGTGTGATGAGCACTCCTATCAGCAGTTTGTGGTCCTAGTGCCAAATTCAGCCTCTCAAGAGGCAAGAGTGTGTGCATAGAAAAAGTGGTTGTGGAATTTTTTTTTGGCAGTCCACTCTTGTGGGAGGAGTGAAGGAGAAGAGCTCGTTGCCTACTACCCCATTACTTTTTCAAAGTGACCTACCAGTTAAACTAGTTACTGACAATAGACATTTCAGCAGTATGTGGGGAGCACTATCATGCCAGTTTCAGTGGCATCCTTCTGGCAGGTGTAAAGTGTAGTTTGCTTTTTAAGATGAGTTCTGTGTATGTCCAGGGAGACAGTGGGGTGGTGTGCTTGTGCAGGAGAAGCAGGGTGTGATTGACCCTGGCATTATGTCATTGAATGATGAAGTTATATTTAAGGTGTTGCTGACATCTGAGTAGTGTAACCTTCTCCATCACTGCTCTCATCTTTCCTTCCGTTCTATCCTTTCTTATGCTTGTTTTGGTAAAATGATTCTTCTACACCACAAAATATTTTTGCATTCGCATGAAATCTCTCAACTGGCTGAATGTTTTTATTTTTCTTCATGCTATTATCCCTTATTTTATCCTCCCTGCACTGTAATGTTCTTTAAATTTCTCTCCAACTCAGCCAGTCCAGAAATTCTGGGGAGAGGGTTTTTTGTTTTGTTTTTTGGTCCGGGGGGAGTGTTTTGGCACCATGAATTTCAAATGTACAAATGGTTCACGCTAACACACACCAGGTATATCTGATGTTCAGATGGCATACAAATAAAAATTCTTTTTTCAAAAAACCCAACAATCCTGTCTCTTGTCTTTGGCTATAAAGCTACAAAATAAGTCCCTTTGCGTATCAGTGGCATTATGTGACTTATTGGTAACCCCAACCCACCCTAATAGTTGGTCTTACTCATAGAGCCCTTGCGCACCACATTGTTACTGTGTTATGATTCCACTTGAAGTATTGTGGCAGCACCCTGTGGAATCCCAGATGCCTGGGATTTGCAGTTTGGGGATGAGTATTAAGAAGTCTCAGCCAGAGAGCATTAGTGCCTCACCAAACTACACATCCCAAGATACTGTAGGATGCAGCCAGGGGAGTTAAAGTGGCACCATAGGGCTATAGGACTTCTAATGACTACCTCCTTCAGCCATTTACCTTTATAAGATGATACAGTTAATTCTTGATTCTTATCTAGCCCTACATGTACCACTTCCAGAGATCAGGAAACCACAGCACCTCTTTATATGTAACAAATATAAACAGAGTAATTCTATGCAGCAAACCTGCGAACAGTCTGAGTATCTTTGGCTGGGCAGTGGAAGAGATTGATTTAATACCCTTTTTGATGTGAGATGGTTCTTGGTAATTACATTAAGAACAGTTTTAACATATGATACTGCTAAGTGTCTGAATGCCTGAGATAAAGGAAGTCATACCCAGTTTTTCAAATTAACTGTCATGGTTGGCTGTGGCAATTACATATAACTTCTACCATATCTGCTCCATGGGATGAATATTTTGTTAGCCTTAAAATTCCCTTTCTTCACCAATTCCCAGCAATCCACAAGAGAAAAAATGTACATACAGTACACCAAGAATATAAAATCCAGCGTTTACAGTGATAATATAATTTGAATCCATAACAGGTGGCTTACAAGACACTAAATGCTCAGGTGAAAAAAAGTTTTCACTTTGTCACTATAGTGGTAAATGTCTTTGGTGTAGGGCAAGACTGTTGTAAAGCATCATCATCACTATAAATAAAGTGCTTTTCCTGGTCATTGCCAGATGAACATTTCCAATGTTCTGTATAACCAGAAGGATTTCAGAAGATGACTACTGAGTTTGGGCAAGTCTGTATGGCAGCCATCAATCTCTCAGGTCTCTTGGTTTTGTTTGGGGCTTTGTAAATCAGTACCACAGGTACTGAACCTGATAGCATATTGGTAGCTGGTGCAGTGAAGAAGCCATGCTCAACAACCAGACACCCCATCCAACAGTCTGGCTGCTATATTCTGCACTAGCAAGAAGATGTCACATGCAAAAAAATGAATAAAACATTTCATTTCAGTACTTGTCCCTTCCTTTATCCTCTGGCAAACAACATAGACAAGCAGATAGAATAATAAGAACAACCAGCCAAACAAGACAGAGTACCCTTCAGGCCGCATAGACAGGATCAGATGCTATACTGAGAGTCCATCACAGTTAAATACTCTATCAGTTCCTTACTTCCAATTCTGGTAGATCACAGCCAGAATGCTGTTGGTGCCCTAAACCAGTGTAACTAGGCAGGAGGAAAAAAGCCATAGGCCTGTTGACCATGACAAAGTAAAAAACCAGAGACATAGGATGCTAAAAAGATGCCCAGATAATTCTGCCTGTGCTTGTGACCTTGGATCAACCCTGGAAAAAGTGGAGCTGCAAGTGTGGGGCACTAAGAAGTCCTGAACAGTACTAGGATGCACACAAACACAACATTGCAGTACTGCATCAAGATGGTCCAAATTCTGTGTTCAGGACTGTTCACTTATGCAATGTGCATTATTTTAAGTAAAAATGTACATGCCATCTGCTAGACAAGTTCAGCACTGAAGCTGTACCTGGGAGTGAGTGCCTATTCTATCCATTGAATATGTTTGAGTACCCTTCTAGGGTACCTTCTGCTTCATGCATTTTCTAGTATATCTCTGCAGTCATAAGAAATATAAATGTGCTATTTTAGCAAAGGATGAGAATGTAATTTTGGAAGTTCATTACTGCCTCCTGACTGCTGCATTGTTTGTGGGACATCTCTGCTGTCTTAATGCTGTGCTTCAAAAGAATACTGAATCTCTTACTCTCTTTCACAGAAATGCAGTGAATGGAAAAGGTATTAAAATTCACACTGTATGGTCATCCCTCCACATTCGCTGGGGTTAGGGGCACAGGACCCCTGCAAAAGTGGAAAATCACGAATACCAAAATGTGTGTGTCTGTGGAAAGGGGGCCGGGGCATGATGGGGTGAGAAGACACCCAGGGTCCAAAGCAGGTCAGGGAAAGAGTGTGGGTCAGCATAGTGGCCCTATACTTTCTTTCTCACACCCATCTCCTTCCTTGGGTATGTGAAGGGCATTGGGAGAACATTTGTGGTGCTGAGAAATTGGGCTGCGATCAATCCTTTGCTGGCTAGGGAGGAGGAGGAGGAGGACTAGAGGCAGGTTTTTAAAGGGCTGCATGGCCTGATCGGAGGTTCTGGGGTCAGTTCCCCGGAAAATAAGCTCAGCAGGGGGCGCAGGGATTGGAGAAACTCGCAGATAAATCCTTGAACGTCAAACCCACAAGTGTGAAGGGCTGAATGTAGTTGTCTCTACAGTTTCTATCACTGCTGTTACTAGTGATTATTTGTTTCCATAGTGTGGTAGTAATGCACAGATTAGAATAGTTTGTCATGGACAACTATGGATTGGCTAATTTATACTAGTGAATTTCATAGAATCATATTACTGGAAGAGACCACAAGGCCATGCAGGAATACACAGTCAAAGCATTCCCTATGACTATGCAGGAACAAAGTCAGCAGTAATTGAGATATATCCCTGCATTGTGAGTGGATAAGATTTTCCCATCAAGAGTGATTCTCTGTCACCTCTCCTATTTTGTGAATGCTGTACAGCCCCCACACCTTCTCCTCCCTGGGCATTGCTGTTTAATCACATTTCGTTTCTCAACAGCACCTACTTGGCAGGAAATAGAAGGAGAGTTGCTGAAGTTCATTAAGCATTGCCTTGTTCACATGTTTCCTTTGATGTAAATGTAGAAATTAATGGAAGGAATTAGGTTTGCATTGTAAGCAAACTTGGGGAATAAATAATACAGGTTTCCAGTCTTACCCTCCACTGTTATAACCATTGAGCCTTTCTGTCAATTCCAACTATCCTAGGTTTCCTACTTATGGTTTCTTATAATTACTCGGCTTGTCCTCTGTTAATTTGAATTTTGAGAGTTAATGTGAGCCTGTATTCTGGATTGCATAACCTGTACATATACAATGTGTCAAATGGAGCAGCATATACATAACTCATATTCCTATGAATTTGTACTTTTGCTCACCACAAAAAGAGTTAACAGCTCAGCCTTGCCCAACTGGTGCATTTCAGTGAGAGTTTGGAAAAATTCCTTTATAAAATTAGAATTCCCAGAATCCCCAGCCAGTAACATCACTGGCCGTGTGGGCTGAGGGATTCTGGAAGGTGTAATCCCCCAAAGGAACTGTTCCAAGCCCTCAGTCCAATACAGCTAGAAAGCACTAGTTTGAGGAATACTTGGTTAGCTGTTATGACTGTAAGCATACAAGTAAGACAGGCTGCAATCTCAGAACGTAAAAGCTATATGGATGTTCTTGGAAGTAATGATGGGTAGAATCATAGAATTACCTGGTTTCCAAGCATGGAGGCTTCAAACCGAACATAACCAAGCACAGCTTAGAGCCATTTTGGTGCCTTGTGGTAACAAGGAAATCTTTTTCCATGAATATTGAATCCACATAGCACCATTCTAGATTTTGAAAGACCTAGTACAGCTTGAACATCAAGGAAAAAAGTGAAAAATCTGAGAGGTACCTCAGATAAAGTCTCTTAGATGCATTCTGATTTTGACTTGCTGTTCAGTGGCAGTCCTCAATGGTACTATGGTTTCTTCTTCATAGGTTTTATTAGCTGCTTCATGCATATCCTAATGATCTGGACAAGTTCTTTAAAGGAGTGTGAGCAAAGACCTCTTAGCTTGTACACAGAATATCCTGGTTGTGAAAGTGGCTTGGTCAGGCTTCAGTTCCTGAGTTAGTGAGATGTGAATACTTTCATCAGAGACGGTCAACTTTACTGGTGGGGGAAAAGAATTGAATCTGATTTGAACAGCTCTTGCCTGGTGACAAATATTCCAATTATGGACAATGTGTGAGAGCAAGTACTAGTTCCTCAGTGCCAGGGATTTCTGGATGGAATCGATAGTCTTGATTCCTTCTCCTTTTGACCTCAATACGAGACTGAAATTTGTTTTGGTCTCTCTGGTGAAACCTGGCACCTGGAGTATGAAACTTGGTTCCCCTGGACCTCACAGCAGCATTCAGTACCATTGACAATGGTATCCTTTAGGATGTCCTGCAAGAAAAGGTGTCAGGGCCACTTTGTTGAGCCACTTTCTTCTGGGGAAGACTGCTGAGAGGGTGGTGCTTGGGGGTGCAATATTGCTTTCCATTGGTCTGTGGAAGAGGTTGTCACTTTTCATGTATCTTTATGTCCCACCAGTCATTCTACCTAAGAATCCAGGTCTTACCATGAAGGAAATGAAAAGCCCTTTTTTTTTCTGAGAAGGGTATTATATGTTCATAGGCATTCTGTTACTAAGGCTGTAATTTATACAGGACGCAGTATTAATGTAGACAGTAAGCACAGTCAAAAACAGTTCCATTAGCAGAGGAAAGTAATACTTCTGATAGTATTAAAATTGGAAGTAATACAGTCGACAAAACTGTGACCCACCCTGGCTCCTTCTGCAGCCAACAGGGCTGGCCAATGCTTCACCTTATCCTCTAGGGCCATCTAACAATTGCATGAAACAGCTGGACGAAGTCAGCTGAAGATTTGGACTGTGAAGTCATCAGTATACAGAGGATGCCCAAAGCAGTCTTCCTTTTATATCTGAACTTAAGGAGGCAGTGGAAATGCCAAATGCTGTGTGTTGGCAGTGAAGGGCTGGGTGGAAAAGATCAAATTGAAAACTTCAGTTGGACAAGATGGAAAGTAATATTGACAGACAGACCCTCTGACCTGGGTGAGATGTACTGACTATTTGGATAGGACTGTGCTCTGCCTAGAACATCAGGTTTATAGCCTAAGGCTACTCCTGTCACTTCTTTTGAGTGTGCAGATGGTGTGGGCAGTGAGGAGTGGTTTTTATTTTTTCAGCCTTTGGAAGGTATACCAGCCTATCTCTTCCCAACAAAAGTGGAAGTTTCCACAGATATGTCCTAATTACCTCCACGTTAGAAAACTACAGTGTCTTCTACACATTTGGCACAAAATGCTATCGCCAGATTGCTGAATGAGGCCAAACATTCATATGTTCATTCATTCATTCTGCACAGACTATACTAGCTGTTGTCTTGTTTTCTGGGCTCAATTTAAAATACAGTTTTTACTTTTAAAGCCCAAAACCACTTTGGAACAAGATGTCACCTGGTTTGGTATATTCCTCCTTGTACATCCCATTTGATACCAGAGGCATTTCTACCAGTTTGTGGCAGCCACTAAGAGCATGGTGTCTTTTAGTAGTGGTTCCCATTTTATGGAATACTCTCTTGAAAAATTTTTACGAAGTCTTTAACACTTTTTTTTTTTAGTGTCTGTTTCCAGATGGCTTTGGGTAATTCTTTTGGCAATGTTATTTTAATGCAGTTTTTTCACCATTCATGTTCTGTGATAACTGAATTTTATACTTTTATAGTGGATACAGACATATCTCAGTTAACAAATCCTCTGACAAAGAAGCTTCTTTTAGCAAAGTCTTTTTGTGCCCACCCAGGCTCCCTCTTTCTTCCTTATCCTCTGATTGCTGGAAGTTTTTCAGCAGCATTGGAATTGGGAGGATGATGAAGGTAGGCTGGAGAAACACAGACTTTTAGTATCTCTGCAGTAAACAGTGCAATAAAGCTTGAGCTGAGAAAGAATGTGATCCTACTTGGGCTGATTCTACTGCAGTTATGTGTACCTCCCTATAACAGTCAAGCTAAACAGCAACTGCTTCCAGAATCCCTTACTGAACATGTGTGAACAGCAAGGAAGTGAGCAGATAAGGTTGCCTCACCAGCTACCTCCAGCATATTAAAAAAATAATCCATAGATCTACAAGTTTGGCCACCAAAATGGAAATCACAAGAAAAGTGGAGGCAGATGAAAGAAAAAATTATCCTGGATCCACTCTGGAAGAAGCTTCCAAGTATTCTAGAAGGCTCAAAATGTATTTGTTTCCTTATGCAAGATTTACCTGACCTGATTGCTTCATTTCACATGTGCACATTGTCAAGTTTAGGGTGAAAAGTTTGCTGAAGCACACACAGTGATCTTTTTTTGTGGTGCTAGAACCCATCTCTATTTTTCCTCTGCTATTTCTATCTCTGGTACCAAATTTTCTGCTAAAGTAGTAAAGCCCAGGACTACAGCTACTTTGTTAACTGAAATATATCCGTATATTTAAATGGTGTTGGTGTTTTTATGTGTAAGCCACTTTGAGTTGTTGCAGAAAAGGGAACATGTAGATTTTGTACAGTGTAGAGAGTATATATAGATTGTTCTCTTAACAATCATGCATTGGACATTGGCACTGAGACCTTCATGTCCCAAACCACACACTACTTTGGAGGTTAACAATCAAGTTGAGGTCCCCATTGAATTTGATCTCTGTGAGCTAAATTGGTGAAGGGTTTTTGGTCCCTTACAACCATAGATCTGACAGCATCTGTATAGAATACTACTTGAGATCTAGCTAGTTTCTGATTATCAGAAGACCTCCCCTGGACTAAAGCAGCTCAGGGAAAGCCAAAAACATAGTGCCATGAGCCCTACTTGCCCCATTGGGTATAGAGGCATTTTGAATTTTTTAAAAAATTATTTTTGCTTCCACCCCCTCAAAAAAAAATGGGGGGACCCTGAGGAGAAACACTTGTTCCACCCCTAGTGTAGTGCAGTTGGGAAACCTATGGCCTTCTGGACACTGTTGGACTCTAACCGCCATCAGTCTCAACCGCTATGGCCAATTGTCATGGATAACAGTTGTAGTGGTCCAACAACACATGGGAGACCTGTAAATCCCCCACTCTTGACACAGAGCTTTCTTTGTCTCTTCATAGCATTGGCAATAGTGTTCTTTTGAATACTATCCTAATGAGCAGAAAATACGGGTTGTGTTCAGTGGTTTACTTCCATAAATGGAAGGAGACTTTCTATTTGCAGAAAAGTTTTTGATCTAGTACAGAATTCTACTAGCAGAAGGGGAATTACAACCAGTTTCCTCCCCTGCTTCAGCCCACTGTGCTACCTTCAATACTGTGTTTGGAAAGTCCCCTAGATATCTGAAGCAGATTTGGGCAAAGAAGGAGACACAAGAGGCAGGAAGAGGGAGGAACTGGTGAAAACCCTCCTTCCTCTTATCAGAGGTCTTTACTGGATCTGGGGCCTTCCAGGAACATAAAGGGCCCAAATGAATTTGGCCCAGTGAAAATGCCATTCATCCCATTTCATTAAGCATGTTTTTAACAGTTACTTTTCTCACACAACAGTTTCCAGAATCCCCTGGGCAATATGGGAGACACTGGGAGGTGCTGTTCAGAGGGGAAAATGTTTCTCAAGCTCTGCCGTGAAAACCTTCCCTTCTAAAAGTATGTGTTGCAAGCTGCTGCCACATGCATAAAGCAGAATTTTAGTAATTTATGGTATTATTATCCCTTCTTTGGAGTAGGATTACTCCCTTTTGGGTAGTCTTCCCATTCTGCTGGTTGGATAGTGGAGGGCAGCCTCCAACAGAAGATGCTCAAAAGAATGCAGTATTTCTTCTGTTCCTTAGCACATCATATGCTGGGAGGAGGCAGTCTGTCCATATTTCACCTTGCAAGTCAGCAGAATCCTTCTGCTGAAAAAAGGGAGGGGGGAATTTTGGACCTAGGCCCAACCTGGCTTCAGTAGGGGGTGTAAAGGAACATTTTTTCTAGCTGTATCAGAGCTACAGTTTTGCAAGACTGGCTCAGCCAGCCAATGCTGGTAGTGAATCCAAAAGAATGTACCAAGTAAGGATTTTGAAAGAGTAATGAAGTGAAACCGCTTATATAAGAGGGTGGGAATCCTGCAGCCTTCTAGCTGGTTTTGAACAAGAACTCACAGCCATCTGCATTACTATCTATGCTGCCCATGGCTGCTGGGAGTTGTAGTATAAGAAACTTTTGAAGTAATGCACAATACCCATCCCTAATTTAAGCCAATCCATGTATACCATAAAAACACCAGTGCGTATGGACATATTTATTAACATGAGCTCTGCCTCAAGGGATTTATAATCTAAATTTTGCCTGGGACAGGCAAGGAGGCAGGAATGGAAGAGAAATAAGAGCAAATGCTAAGAAGAGCAGTGATGCTAGGACACTACCTTCCACCAGGTCAGATTTGGTTTCTGTTCCAGTGCTGCTCAAAGTGATGGTCTCTGGACCTACTCCAGTTCACAAGCCATCAGCTGCTGGTCCATGGTGAGTTTCTAGGAAAGAAAGAAACAATGGGCACAAATATGGTACCCATCCCTGAAATTTTGGGGGAAAAGGTTCCTGATCCTGTACATCAGCTAGCTTGAGCAGCACTTTTCTATTCATTGGGTCGAACAGCAGTGATTGTCTAGGCTTTAAACCAGAGATTGTTTCCCATTATTTCCTACCTGATGCTTTTAATAAGAGATGCCAGGATTCAACCTGGAGCTTTCTTCTGTATCATACAATTACAAAACATCTGTCCTGCCACTGAGCTACAACTCTTCCCTGGAAGGCTGACTGTGAACAAATGCAGCTCAATGTATTTAAGTTTAATAGGAAGGGAGGGCTAGAGGATTACAGTAAAGGCTTTACAGGAAAAGTGCTTTTGATTATGAATGAAGGGGTGAGGTTCAGAGGTTGTCTTCAGAGAGGGAATTCCTGCCCACCAGTAAACAAGGGAGGATGTGTTAAAGAACAAGAGACCTCAAGGCTGCACACTGTGCCACCGACCAGGAACAACTAGTTAGGATCACCAAGAGAATTTCTGGGAAAAAATGTAATATCACAGACACTGCCCACTAAATGGACACAGAGTCTGATGACTAATGTGGCAAATGGTTCATTGCTCAAACCTCTGAGCAGGTCACCTCTGAATAGCAGTTTGTAGGAACAATAGTTGTGGTGCTGTTGCTCTCACGTCCTGTTTGCAGCCTCACAGAGGCATCTGTATGGACCCTGTGGGGAAAGGAATGCTAGCCCTGATAGGTCTTTGATCTGAGCCAGGATAGCTCCTTTGCATCAGAGTTGATAGGCACAAAGCCAGGGTGTCAATTAGAGCGCTGAGGGAGGGCACTTGGGATGTCCACGTTCTATTCCTCACAGAGCCATGAAAAACCACTGAGCAGCTTTGGGCCGGTCTCTTTCTCCCACACATTCCACTGCACAGGGTTGTTGTTGGGGGAATAAAGGGAAGAGAACAGCTATGTATGCCAGCTTGAGGTTTCTGGAGGAAAGGCAGGCCACAAACGCAAAGACTAAACCCGTAAATGTAATGGGCAAGTTGAATCTGACCAACAAAACCTTAACCGCATTTGCCTTTTGCTATAAGTAGCAAACAAGCAAGCATCCAACTAACAGCAACAAATGTTAGGAAAAAAATCTAACTTCAGTACAAAGCTTGGAAATAACTAGCTAAAATGATGTATCACTTGTAATTAATTCCTTTCCTTAATAATTAAGCCATAAGAGAGTTACATTACGTTTGTAAATTTAACCAGGGATAACTGGCCATTTCCACAGTAGACTGCTATAGCGCTATTATACCATTTTCAACATCCTATGGAATCCTGGGGTTTGCAGTTTAGGGAGGCCCATCCCTAAACTGCAAACCCCAGGATTCCATAGGGTGTTGAAAGTGGTATAATAGTGCTATAGCAGCCTACTGCGGAAATGGCCTCTATTCCTTTTGTACATGACTGTAACTTTCCATCTACTTTAAGTGGGTGTAGCATCACTAAATGGTGGATGATACCACGTACAGAATTTTAAAAGAAAATAACTAGAAATATCAATTTTCATTACTTTTGAAAATTTTGGAAATTTTCAAATACTTTTGAAAAGGGAATACTACTTTTAAAACTAATTGAAATAATCAAATGACTACTTGGAAAGGTGCCAAAATCCAAATCCAATTGTTAGTTGTAATTGTTGTTGTTGTTGTGTGCTTTCAAATCATTTCTGGCTGATGGCAACCCTAAGGGGGAACCTATCACAGGATTTTCTGGGGCTGAGAACATGTGATGCACCCAAGGTCACCCAGTGGGTTTCCATGGCCCAGCAAAGAATTCAACCCTGCCTTCCACTACACTAGGCTGGCTCTCCTAGCCCTGAGTAGACCCATGGAAGCAATGGGGCTTTGAGATCCCAAGTTCCCATTGATTCTACGGACACACTTTAACTTGGATTTAGCCCTATCAGTGGAACTAATTATTTTTTTTAAAGCAATTTCCCCAGCCCAATAAGAGCTGCGTGTGAGTCAGAAGCTTGTTTCAAGGTTCACAGAAATGCTTACGACGCTTACACGAACTTGAAACAAACCTCTCACTCCTCTCCCACTGTAGGGTTTTCCAAATGCCCGCTGCGGTGAAACTGCTTGCTCGCTTTTTTGCGATTAAAAAGAGGAGGCAGGGAGCCATTTCCCTTTCGGCCGCTAGAGGGCGGAGGGTTCGCCTGGACTTTGGCGGCCGGCGCCACCCCGAGCGGCGGCGACGGAAGGCGTGAGGGGGCGGCATCGACGCTCCCGGTGCAAAACCGCCTTGGCGATTCACCTGTGCGTGGGCTCCCAGCGTAGTCTTTCCCTTCTTGTTGAGGGTTACTCGTTGCCTCCCATTCTTGGGTGAGAAGCTCAGGGTGGATGAAACCGCCAAGGAGGGGCTCTTGGAGGAACGATGGGACGGCGTGTGTGAGGAGAAACAGAAGGCTCCCCCGCCCCAGCAAGCAAAGCGCCATGAGTGTGGGGGATGTCTTTCTCCCCTCCATCAAAATAGGGCCAAGGAGGGTTTAGGAACATAGGATTTTGCGGGGTGGGTCTACGCTCGTCATCCACTCCCAGTCACCACCCTCCCAAAAGGGTCTTAGCCGTGAAGGCCGAAGACTCGCCCCCGCCTCAGCGCACCTCGCTTCAAGGCCCGTTTTCCCTTCCAGCCTGGCTCCATTTTACTCCAAGGCCATTTCCACGCTAGACTTGTAATGCTATTATTCCGCTTTCAACATTCTGTGGAATCCTGGGGTTTGCCGTTTAGGGAGGGTTCCATAGGATGTTGAAAGTGGAATAATAGCGCTATAACAGTCCAGTGCGGAAATGGCCTCGGTTCTGGAACCCTGGCTGGGCACGTTAGGGAGCCGTGCCTTGTCGAGTGATGTTGGGCCTTTCAGAATCAGTGTCTTGAGAAAACACCCAGGCGTATTTGAACCTCCACATAATTTTTTCGTTTTAGAAACTGAAGTTCCTTTAGCTCAAAATAAGAATAAGAATGAATGCAACACACACACGAGTGTGTGTGAAATCCATGGGCTTTGAGACCCAGGAAGCCGTCGGTCTCAGGCTCCCCTTCTCCCCCTTCTGCTGTCATTCCTGCTCCGGAGCCTCATTTCTCTTTAGCAGGTGACTCCGCTGTTTCCTCCTTCGCGGGTCTCCTTTCTCCCCCCACCCCTTCCGAGGCCATGGTGGCTCTCGCATTCGGGAACGGCGAAAGCAAAATGCTTTCCCTCGCTGCTCTGGTTCCCTCGGCTTGGGCGAGCTCCCTGCCACCGCCGCCTTCGCGAGCAGAGCCGAGGCCGAGCGCCGGTCCTCTCTGCGGCTGCCTGGCGGCGCTGCGCTGCTCCTCGCCAAATTGAGCTTCCGCGCCAGGAGAAGGAGGGAAAGAGCTGGCAGGCTCTAGGTTGCAAACCATCCTCTGAAATAAGGGCTGCGGCGGCGGACTAGAAAAGTTAAGAGCTTAAATTCTTGTGGGTTTTTTGGTTTTTTCCCCTGCACCTGCATTGTGACTTCCTGTTCAGAGAGCACAAACCGCTGTGGTGCCTTTCGGGTCCTTCCTCTTTTTTGGAGGGAGGAGAGGGGGGAAGTTTAGCAGAGCGGTTGATTCCTCGCCTCCTTGCCAGACCGAACGCCTGGCGTCTCCCAGCCTGAGATTGACAAGAATGGAGCTGTTTGCTTTGCAAGGAAACTGAAGAAGTGGATTTCAGGAGGCAGCTGGGAAGCAGAGAGAGAGAGAGGCTTGAAGACAAGCAACGGGCTGACCATCATGATGGTGGCTGGCCCCTGAGGAGAGGCGTTGAGAAGTCACCTTGCTGGGCGACCCCCTTCTTCCCATTCACTTTCAGCTGTTTCCGGTAGCTCAAGCCCTCGACGCCCCCCCCAGCAAAATCATGGACAACCAGCCCTACCGACCTCGATCCCTTTGAGGCATCTCTTGTTAACACGTGTTGGGAGTCCCTCCACTTCCAATTTGGCTGGCATTAAAGTTTTTTTTTAAAGGGTTGTTACTCTCTTCTTCGACCCTTTTTTCCTCCTCCTGGGGAAAAAGGAAGACCACACCTGGACTTTTTTTTGTGTGCCCTTTATTTATTTTTATTGTGTGCAAGCTTGCAGTCTGAGAATGGGCAATGCAGCTAGCAGCATGGAGATGTCTCCAGCCAGGGAGATTAAGAACCAGCCAACCACCTCTTCGCCTCTGCCTCCCAAACAGCCAGTGCCCCCCAAACAGCCCATGCCCAGCTCTGGAGAACTGGAAGAACGATTCTCACATGTACTGGTAAGTCTTCTTTAACCTGTACCTTTTCCCAGGATGCACAGACAAACGATCTTTGAATCCTGTCTCCCTTCCTCAACCTATGTACACTTAGAACCTTTGAACATACACACAGAGAAAACTAACCTAGCAAGGAGTCAAATCATACCTTCAGTCTATGGGGTTAAAGAAGGGTAAAAGAATCAGCCCCCCCCCTTGCTCTTCCAATGCATTTCACCTGGTGAAGGGAAGCCTCTTCTAACGTGGGAGTTACCAGCCGGGATTATCTCATATCATTTAACCCTTTTTCTGCCATGTTTCTTTGTTGAAAGCTTGCACACTGAAAATCTGGAACATTAATAACACCGTCAAATTTCAACAAGATTTAATGATCTTGGGATCCACACCCTTCCTCAAGTGTGGGTCTCTTCCAAGTCAGAGGGGTTTGATTTGGGAGTGAGGGTGGAAGTAACTCCTGATTCATTCATGGAGGGTGGGAGGGAGGGAGGGAATGTGTGTTCTTGTCTAATCTGTGTCTCTCCAGGGCAGACAAATCAAATGGCCTTTCTCCATTTTGCCTGAAACTGGTTAGCAAACTCTCTGGAGGAAAGGTACCTATTCTCCTTCACAGCTGGTGTTAAACAGAGGTTAAGTGTAGTGAACTGTGGCCTTTCCCAATATTCGGCTCTGAGATGTCACTACAATTCACATAATCCGCAACCATTAGTCACACTGGCTGATGATGGGAGCTGTGGCCCAATATCCTCTGGGGATCTGAGTTTAAGAAAGGTTGAAAGCTTGTTCCTCTGCCAAAATTTAACAAAACAATGGCTTCTTATGAGAGCCAGCATGGTATAGTGGTTTGAGTGTTAGGCCAAGGTCTGTAGACCAGGGTTTGAATCTCTGCTCCACAGTGGAAACTTATTAGGTGACCTTGAGCAAGCCATACTCTCTCAGCCTCAGAGGAAGGCAAAGGTAAACTCCTGTGTGGAAATCTCGCCAAGAAAACCCTGTGATAGGTTCTCCTTAGGGTTGCAATAAGTTGAAAATGACATGAAGACGACAACAGCAATGTCTTCAACCTCCAAGGCCATGGACCACCACAACAGTTGTATTCCTCATGCCTTGGTCTCAGCTGGGTGTTTTTAGATGTTGATCCACATAGGATTTTTAACACTACAGAAGGAACAGTGTAGCCCCCCTTCCTGTTATCTGGGTGGCACAGAACCAGTTCTCTGTTGTGCCATGTTGGAAACTAAATAGTCCCATACAAGGTATTGAGCTGATCCCAGCATTCTGTAATCTCATAACCAAATACTAGTGTGCTTATTTCCTATTTAAACCATAGTTCCCTCCAAAATTGAATTAATCATAGCTTTATGCTGGCCAGTTGGAAACTGGTTTCTATTCTAGCATGAGTTATGCAGTTGCAGGCAGCATGATGTTGGGGGGTGATGACAGTGTGAGGTATGTAGTTCTCTGTTTTGAAGAGATGTTTTATTTCTAGGAGTTGTGGGAAGCACGTATTCACAAATTGCTTACAGTTGATCAGCTATCATCATAACTGGTCTTTTGTTGTGCTTACAGAATCCTTAAACTGGGGGAATGTCAGTCTTGCCCCCCATAAGCATCCTCTTCCACTGCATAAATGAAAGGGCAGCGTAAATCTAGGGGTCATATCTGTGATTCTGGATGAGGGAACACCATGGGTGTGGCTCGTGCACATGGCCTGATAGCTGGAATTGCACTGCATTAGTTATAAATGTATTTTTAAAACTAATTTATATATTTTAAAAACTAGTAAAGAAGTCTACTAATTCACATCTTACAAATAACATTAATTTTTTAAAAAATGGAGGTGCTGGACTTTAAGACCCAGCAGTAGCCAGCATAGCCAGTGGTGAAGGATACGGGAAATTGTAATCAACTACATCCAGAAGATTGCCTGATTCCCACTCCTGCCCTACATCATCCCCCTAAACCTATCTTTGCAGGTTCCTTCATTGATTTTATGCCTACCTGTTCTTACAACTAAATCCAACTGTTAGTTCCAACTAGAGTTTGTTGTTGCTGCTATGTGCCTTCCAGTCAGTTCTGATTTAGGCAGCCCTATCATAGCCTTTTCTTGCAAGATTTATTCTGAAGAGGTTTGTCACTGCTGTCCTTTTGAGGATGGGAGGGTGTAACTTGTCCAAGATCATATGAGAGTTTCCATAGCTGGGGGAGGTTCTAACCCTCATGTGGCAAAAATCCTGATCCAACACGCAAACCACTGTATCATGCAGACTTTAACTAGAGTACACCTATTCAATCAAAGAGAATTTCTGACTCAACATTTATATAATTAGCTTAAATGGTTGCGTTTAAGCTAAAATAGGAGGTTAAGGAGCACTTGGGGACAGGTGAGCTGCTTCCTGACAATGCACAAAGTAGAGCAGAGTTGAACAAAGTGAGGCTCTCCAAATGTTGCTGGACTAAACTCTTGTCACTTCTCACTATTGGTTATGCTAGCTGAGGCTACTGAGAACTGCAGTTCAGCAACATCTGGAGGCCTCACATAGACTGTGGAATAGGGGGAGGCAGAAGAATCAAGCCCCCTAGACTAGGATGGTGGGATCTGAGTCCCCCGCCCCGAAATGATCTGGCAAAATTAGACCACCAGGGTTGCTGTCTAATGAGCCTCCTCAGAAAGTATCAATCAGAGGTGTACAAACTGACCAAGCACTAAGAGGTATTAGGATGTCTGTTCATGTTGAGTCCTCCAAGGAATAATAAAGCTTGCCTGCAGTCTGTGTGATGAACATTGATTTGGGAGTAAGCTACAGAGAACACATAGAAGATATTCCCAAGCATACATCGTGCTTTTTCAAATTTATGTTTCAGTGATGATGGATGGGAAAAATAATTTGCTTTCTCACTGCAAGTACCTTGCCAGTAAGCAAAATTAACAACAACTTGCCTCCAAATGCTGACATCCTCTGCCTCCATGCAGGGTTGGCAGAGTGAAAACTGAAGAGGGTTCCTATACCTTTAATGATTCTGTAGAAGCGGGAATTTCAGCAAGTATAGCTTGTTACCTAGGCCATTTCTGCGCTACACTGTTATAGTGCTATGATTCCACTTTCAACATCCTGTGGAATTCTGGGATTTGTAGTTTACCAAGGCCAAAGAGCTTTCTGACTGAGAATTCTAAATTCCCCTCCCTGAACTGCAAACCCCAGGATTCCATAGGATAATAGCACTATAACAGTGTAGTGTGGAAATGGCCCTAGTTATATTACAAGCAGCACCTGCTGATGTTCCCACTTCTGCACAAAAGGTACAGGACCCATCTCCAGATTTCAATCTGGTAATCCTATATTCCCCATACCTTAAAAACGGTTTTTGAGGTTGCATCATTTTCGCCCCTGCTTTAACAGATTAGCATCTATAATTAAACTGCAGGAAAAAAGGCCTTCAGGCCACAAAGGAAACCCACCAAACAAAAAGTAACCTCTCCATCCTCAGACCGTTAAGGGACATCATTGTAAGTACAGGCTTGCTTAGCAGTGCAGCCCAAACAGTGAGTCTTACTCTGTTGGCCCTGGGGAACATGAAGCACAAAACAGGAGGGATGGTGTGTCTTAATTAAGCCAGTTTCTCTTGGTTTTTGGACAAGAATCGGCAATGCTGTGAAAAAGAGGATGGGGCCCTATCTCTTTGATGGCTGTGTGGGAGAGGGAATTTCAGCAGGTATTGCTTATTGTGCAAGCTTCATTGGCTGAAATTGCCTTTGCTGCTCAGCTGTTAAAGGTGCAAGAAGCCTGTCCTCTTTTTTATGTCTGGCAGTCTAAGCAGCAGTGGATGTCCCTTGGGTCAAATCCAGCTCCCTAAGCCTTTAGCTCCCAAAGTGCCAATCCACAGGTGAGGAGAGTGTATTGTGACAGCTGGACTTGTCAGCAGCTTGCTTTAGGAGGTGATAGTGAAGGTCCTGGCTCATCACCCTAAAGTTGCTCCTTAGGCACCTGCCTAATAAATTGAACTGTTGTAGAAAGAAGCTGCTGTAAGTGATGGAGTTCACATGAAGAGTTCTGTATTCTGAATTGGCTCTCTGTGCTCTGTAGTGGTCCAGGTGAGGGCCAATGTACTGACATCGAATCCTGATGATGTGTGGGTCAGCAATTCTTGCATTTTGGGAAGTTGATGTACAGCCATTCTGGATGAAGCTTTACTCGGGGCTGCTGAGAGCTGGCACTGGGCCCAAAACAAGATGTATGTTTGGAAACCCTCCCATTATAGAGAAATGCTTCAAAATCCAAGGGTGTGATATCATAGTAATTTCAAATAACAGGGACCCCACCAGAATAGGCATAGCATAATGGTTAAAGCTAGGGGTTACAAGCCAAGAATCTTGGGCTCTCAAATTCAATTAAGTTATAAGCTCATTTACGTGGCCTTTGACATAGCTTGGAAAAGTTCTGACTATACTGAGTGGGGTGGGGTCGGTTATGGGACATGTAGTCTAAAAAGTAACTCTTTGGCCTTAGGAAAGTCACACTCTTGTTGCATCATTTCTCAGTTTGTAAGAGGGATACAATGACAAAATCATAGTGCAAAGGTATATAATGTAATCATTTTATTGAAGCTAAATATATCTGGATCTGATCTATGGCTGGATGGGAACCACTGGAGAGGTTTCCTTGAGTTCCATAGTAAGAAGAAAGAAGGGCAGCCACGTAGATATTCCGTTTAAAAATGGAAGTGCATCATCCCCAATAAGCCTACATATATTTGCATAAATAATATATATGCTAATTCAAGGTATAGATGCAAATTCAAAAATAATAATGGGTTTTGATCTATAAACTTTGACTGGAGAGTCCTTCAAACAGAAGACACTTTCAAACATAGGAATATCTTCTGACAGTCCATCAGATGGACTCTTTCAGGAAGAAAAAAGAGGCCTGTAAATGTAATTAAACTGATATCATTATCTCATATACACATTATCCAAAATGTGTATTTTTGCAAGCAAGTTCACATAAGTTTATGTAATGAATTTTTCTATGTTCTTTTCATTACTATATCACTTTTTCTACATACTTCCTCTGACACAGTGTATACCTTTTTGTACACATTTTTATTGGAGAACTAGATCATAACAAACATTTGGAAAATGGTAAATAACAAAGTTCATGTGTCAGTATGGGAAGTGTAAATTAGATTGGATTGCTGTAAAATGCGAGTTGAACATATTTCTTCCCTACCATAATAAATAATGAGAATGGGTGCAAAAGGAGTTTCTTCTCTCATGCTGTACACATTTTGAGATGTCAAAGGTTGAAAACTGACAGTTCCCCATGCTTTTGCGCTGTGTTTCTCTTTCTGTTGGCTTACAGAAACTGATGAGTGGGGAGATATGGGTCACCACCAACGTTCAGACTGGGAAAAACTGTGTGGGCCAGCAAGCACTGCATGTGTAAAAGAGAAAATAAAAGGTTACCAAAACATTTCTGTGATGACTTCCTGTCTCTTTGCACCATCCTTTTGGTCTTACTGAAAGTCCATCTTTTATTAGCAGAGTTGTAAAGATCTAACAGTTACAGTATTAGACCAGGGCACTGTAGAGTCTGAATCAGAAAACCGAACATATCCCTCCAGTCAGTAGTGTGGGTACATACTATATATATATAAATCTGTGGCAAGAAAATTTTCACTTTTCTTTAAAAACAGGGCCTGTGCAGAAGACCCTATTTTGATTCATAATCATACCCTTAGAAGTGCACTTCTGCCTTAAAACATCTTGTGTTAAAAATAAAGTTACGACTTTTGTTGCTGCAATTAACAATGCATTGGCAGCAGGTTGTGGTACTTGATGGGCTGGAGGGGCATCTTCTGGGATTTGGGCCTAGGAAGTTGCCCACTTTCTCATCAGTGTTGGTCCCCAACCTGCCAATAGAACTGGGTCATCTCAGGATGCCCAGTGGCAAGGCCAGCTGAAAGTCAATAGTGGATCACATACAGCTCGTGTCCTTTTAATTTCTGGGGAGAGAGGTTCTATGAATTAAACAGTTGTTGTTTCCCTCCTCCCAGTTACTTACTGTATGCTGAGTAGCAAAGCAATCATGTTATTTAATGATCAAGAGGTAGTTGTTTTCTCTCTTTCTTGGCTTTCACTTTTTTATCTTTTTGCCTGGGGGGCTGATGAATATGAAAAGGCTGGAACTCATGGGAAATCACACAGCTCTCCATTTGCTGTAATCCTCCTCCAGCAGGACAGGCAAGGGTGCTCTCATCATGATGTTAAGAGCTCTGTTCTGATAAAGCCAGAGCTGTGGCTTCTGTAATGGAATCAATCCATCTCCAATGTGGTCTTTTTCTTTTCCTACTGTCTTCTGCTTTTCCAGTGAAGTCATATCACCTTATGATGTGTTTGAAGTATGATAGACTTAGTGTACTCATCTTGGCTTCTAATAAGATTTCAGCCCTGATTTGCTTTCAGAACCCTTTTGGGGGTCTTTTTGGGAGTCCATGGCATTTGTAGAAGTCTTCTTCAGTACCCCAGTTTGAAGGTCTGCTTTCTTCATTCTCCAGTGCACAACCATGCATAGAAATAGAAAATACTATGTCATAGATTATTCTGACTTTGGTATTTAATGATCTAGTCTGCTTTTTAAAGTCTCAGTCTTCTGATTTCTTGACTACAGTTTCTATTTTGATTTATAACTGAGCCACAATATAGAAAATCTTCAACTATTTCATTGTTTTCATCATCCACTTTTAAGTTATGTAAATCAGCTGTAGTCAGCTGTATTTGGCTGTAACCTTGTTAAATCGTTTATGCATAGTGGGTAGAGGGAGGCAGGGGTGGGATAATGTATTGAGAATGCTGGCATAGAATGGCATTCAAAGCTACTAAATGTCCTCTTGTTTTTTGTTTTCATAGCTGTATTCATCTGTCACATTTTGCATTCTGTCCTTCTCTGAGGAATACCAGATGATATATATGGGTTTCTGCCCATTTTATCTCCCCGGCAACTCTGCAAGGTAGATTAGGCTGAGGGGATGACTTGCCCAGGTCCACAGAGTGGACATCAGAGTTGAATGGAGATTTAACAGAAGTTCAAGTTCAGTAGCGTGTAGTATCTTGCACAGATTCTTGTGTCCTAAGATGGCTATCACCCTATCCTGAGCCTTGGGTGTAGAGAGAGGATTTAGGGCTGAGAGAGATGGGATGAATACATCTGCAGCATCTTCCAATATATTCTGTTGTGATTGCTAAACAGTTGCTGCCTCCTTGCCAGGCCTGTTCCATTCACAATCCAAGACTTGTCTGCAATCCAAGGCAGTTAGGAAAAAAATGCAACTCAAAAAACAAAAACCTTGAGTCTCACCTAATTTCTTTGGCACATGATTGAGCCAAATAACCCCCTTTCTATCCTTGTCTTGGCTGAATCCAATACCAGAGAATCTCCATCTAGAGACCTCTTGTAGGATTGCCAACTTCCTAGCTGGTGCAAACCCTCTTTTTCTGCCAAAAGTGCTAGCAGCTCTAGGCTAGAGGGAACTGAGCTAGCAAATGTTAGGCATTTTTGGAAGGTAAACTACTGACCTTAGTGGCTACCTACTACCCCATGGCTATTATAGTGTACTTCTCTCCTGGTAGTATTTATTGAGTTATGCTGTTGTTGACTAGGCAGGTAGACCACATAGTATTGCAAGACCTGAGATGTAAAAGATGGTGATGATTTAGCTTGTTAGTTAGTCCTCATGGTTTCTGAACAACATGGGCAAAAAACGTATTCTGAAACAGTACTTTGTACAGAAAAAAAATGAAAATATTTGAAATGCTACTTGCTTGGTTTATATCTCATTTTGCTCTCAAGAATGAGACTCAAGATAGCTTACAGTTGAATCAAGTAAATGCAGTTAATACTTTAAATTAATAAAAGTTGAAAAAAATAAAATACAATATTAAAAACATAGTGATAAAAGAAAATATAGCATCTACCCACTTGAAGGCTCCTTCTGCAAAAAGCCAAGTCAGTTGTTAAAGGCCTTCCTGAATGAAATTGTCTTTGCCTGCTCTCTGGAAAGGAGCTAGTTTAACCTCTCTAGGAAGGAAGTTCCAGAGCCTGGAAACAGCACCAAGAAGGCCCTGACTCCAAATGTGTCAAGGGAATCTGAACTATATAGCCAATATATTTAAAGAAAAAAGGATAATGAGTATATCTCCATATAGCTGCATAATTTATTCTGCCTTTGCTAATTTTGAGGGATGAGTCAAGGAGCTGTGGTGTACGGGGCCCATCTCACAGCACCCTTCCTTTTTAACATGTGGGCCTTTGTCTCAGAGAGACTATTTAAGAAGGAGTGGGGAACATGGGGCCCTCTAGATGACGTTGGGCTGTAACTTCCATCAACCCTAGCCAGCCTGGCCAAGTTGGAGCCCACTAGCACTGGGTGGGTGTGGTGCAGATTCCCAGTTCCTGATTTAGGTCAGTATTTGAAACCCAATGCCAAGTGTCTCCTTTCTTTTTCATACTGCCATGCAGGATTTTGCCTACATGGGGGGGGACTTCCTTGGGTTTCCAGGTGTTTGCCCAGGTTTGTGCATTGCTCAAACAGAGCTGTCCTTTTCTGTGGTTGCTGAGCACCACCACTAAAAGCATCCAGTGGGGATTTCTCTGTACTGAGGAGAATCTGCTTTGCGGGATCCCCCAGTGAGTTCCATCTTCCCTTTGCTGCAGCTTAAATTCGTCCTACTGCCATCCTGTTAATTTCTTCTTGGGAGCAAAGTGAAATTGTGAGTCACTCAAGGGCAAAGCCACTGCAAGCCTGGACTGTAGTAATCTTTGACTGCCCATCCCCATCCCAAAATAGCTACTGTAATTTTTGCTGAGCTAGTATCAAGCCCACACACAGCCTCCTCTTCTTTCTATGGAAGAATAGTGTGGGTGGGAGAGCACTGTTGGCCCCCAGATAGGAAAGTTAGGTCGTCATAAAGCAATTATTTCTGGGGAGAGGTAAGTCCTGAGGTCACAAATTTTAGAAGCCTTAATCACTGCAATTCTGTTCCTTTATACCCAGGGCCCTTTCACACTATGTAGATTATAGCATTATGATTTCCCTTTAACTACTATGGCTCCATCATGTGGAATTCTGGGATTTGCAGTTTAGGGAGGGAATTGTATAATTCTCTGCCAGAGAGCTCCAGGACCTCACCAAACTGCAGCTGCCAGGATTCCATAGGAACTAGCCATGGCAGTAAAAGTGGAATGATGTTGTAATTGTGATCTGTAAAAGGGCCCTTGAGAGTAATTTGTAAGTCCTGCTGCATTCAGTGGGGGTCTGGTCTCAGGCTTGGGTTGCAGCCCAAATTGAATGATCTAGAACTTTAGTAATTTCACAAAAAGATTTCAGCACTGACCTTTGCCAAAGCTTCCCAGATGCTTTATAGAAACCAGGACAAATTATATAAAACAAAATATAACAAATAGTGACATACCTGAAGAGAGGGAGGAATAAAACACGGTTAGCGCTCCACATTTGTGGGTTTCACTTTCTCAGATTTGATTACTGGTATTTGCAAGTTTCTTCAATCTTGGCCCCCATGCCTCGGGCATATTCACTTTCAGCAGCTCAAATCAAGGCATACATGCAACCCTTTGAAAACCCATCTCTGGTCTTCCTTCTCCTCCACCAGCTGCGGCCTGGCCAGCTAAGGATGGATTGTAGCCTAATTTTACAGCAGCACAAACCCTCTCCCAATGTCCCTCCACATCTAAGGGAGGAGATGGGTGAGCGAAAGGAAATATAGGGCCACTATACCAACCCACGCCCTTTCTCTTCTTTTCCTGACCTGGTTTGGACCCTGGTTGCCCATTCTCCCCACCATACCTCAGTCCCCTGCTCACAGACAGCCACACACATTTTGATATTTGCGGTTTTCTACTTTTGCAGGGGTCCTGCACCCCTAGCCCTAGCGAATGTAGAAGGCCAACCATACATTTAAAAACCTGGGTGAATAGAAGTGAATGATATGCCTGACACCAAATAACACTGTATGCCCTATGTGGGTTTTCCTATGTACCACATACGAAGCAAAAAAATACTACTGATGTTCCCCCCACACACACACACAGCTGCCACTTGCTTTACTGTGGATGGTGTAGGCACCTGATATATTTCTTTATTCCTCCCGTTTATGTCTCACCTTTGCTTCAGTGAGCAAAAGGCTTTCCTTTCCTTCCTGACTTTAACCCTATAACAACAATCCTGTGAAGTAGGTCAGACTGCGAAAGAGTGACTTGTACATGGTCGCCCAACAAATTTAATGGATCCATGGGGATGTGAATCTGGATCTTCCAAGTCCCAGTCCCACAGTCTGTCCACTACAACCCACGAGAATGCTGGTGTGCCAACAGACCTTTCTTCAGTAGCTAAGTCCTAAGCCACAGAGGACTTTAAATGTAAGTGCTGGCACTTTGAACTGAACTCAGAAATGGACAAGTGAAATTTTTTCAGTGTAAGAAGACAGGGTCTCCCAAACCAGTCTCAGTCAATAGTTTAATCCTTGGTAGTTCCATTTTGAACTCACTGCAGTTTCCGAAAAGTCATTATTAAGAGCCTCATGTACAAAGTCAGTCTTAGATGTTTTACAGATATGGATAGGTCTTGTCAGGTTCTCTGCCCAGGAAAGGATATTGCTACAAAGCATACCAGTAATAAAGCTATATCTAGGAATAACCTCAGACAACAAACTTATGTAGAGTTCAGTTCCATCTAGAACAGGTTCATCTCTCTGAGTGATCTATATTGCACAGTTATATCTGTTTGATGTCACTTTAACCTTTAATCATCATGGAATTCCGAGCTTAGAATTATATAGTACCACAGCTCCCCAACAAAGAATTCCGTTTCCTTAACAAACTACATTGCTCAGGATTCTGAGATGGAAGCATGACACTTAAAGCAGTATCAAACTACTATGTTGTGCAGATACATATTTTCTGCCAGTGTTTTGTCATGGGAAAAAGAGATGTCTGTTTACTTCCCCTGAACAGTTTGGAAGAGACTGAAAGTATAGTCCCACATCCCAAAAGAAGAGTCTCTCTGTCACCCTCCCACATAATCAGACTTTGCCACAAGCGGCAAGGAGAAGAACTGTATAAAAAAAAAAGGTGCCTCAACAGCAAAACAGAATCATGTGATGGAGCTGAGTCCCCCACAGGATCAGGAAAGGTAAAAAGAACCAGACTGCCAAATGATTAATTAGTGCATTAATCATCTACCTGTGAGCCAATTTATTAATTGAGTAAATTTAAATACACTTGCTTGTTACCAAACACTGAAGTCCAATGCCTGTTATGATATTGAGAGAGAGAGAGAGATGATCTCTTTATCCATTTTGCTGCCCACCATGCATAATGCAGTACACGTCTGTCATGTCTTCTTACTTGGAGACCCTTTTTCTAAGTTAAACAGCTCCCAAGTGATACAACTTCCCTCACATGGAAATTGTTGCAGCTGTCTGATAAACTTTAGTTGTGCTTTTCTGAACTTTTTACAGTTCTTTTTCAAGTATGACAGCCAGAACTGTACACATTGCAGAAAGTGCAGTCGTGCCATAATTTTGTTTAAGAGCAGTGTGATAATGGCAGTTTTATTTTTAATTCCCTTTCTGATTGTGACCAAGATGCAGTTTGCCTTTTTCACAGAAACCACATAATAGCTTGAAATTTTCATAAAGGTATCCACCCCAATTCCAAGGTCTCTTTCTGTCACAGCCTGCTCTGATCTTATCAGCCTGTATGTGAAGTTTGCTGAAATTTCCAGCAGGGTACCTCTGTTAGTCTGTTTGCAGCAAAACCAAAGAGTCTTGTGTCACCTTGAAGTTTCACAGATTTTATTTGGCATTGGCTGTAGCCCATGGAAGCTTATGCAAAATAAAACGTGTTACTCTTCAAGGTGCCAAAAGACACTTTGTTATGTTCAAATGAAATTTGGGGGAGGAGGGTTACTTCAACATGCATCCCTTTACTCTTGTTTATGTTAATCTATAGTTGCCATTTTAATGCCCATTACCTCAGTTGGAAGATGCTTCTTCTCAATCCATTTTTGTTTTAACCACTGTAAATAATTTGGTGTCATCACCAAGTTTAAAAGCCCCAGGCCCAATAGAAGTCCTTAAGGGACCCAGTTGTTTGATCACTCCGTTGTAAGTATGGACAATTTATACTTTCATTCTGCTTCTATTCTTTACCTGTAAGAAACTGTTCTTTAAACCAAAAGGTCTCTGCCTTTTGCCAATATAACTAGATCTAATTTTAAAGTAGCCCTTCAGGCTATATTGAACTAATTAATATTAAAGCATTCATACTGAGCCATTTTTTTTTTCAAAGACTAAAAGTAGAGTAAATGCTTTCTTGGCTCTGCTTCTAAATTTGAAACAGCATTGTTTGAAGTGATTTCATGGTGGTAAGTGATTGGCTGTGCTGCCCAACTGTCAGAGAGAAGCAGAGCAGAGCAGACAAAAGATATATTTCCAGGCTAAAGTTCTAGAACTGTGCAGTTATTCCATCTTTCTCTTCTTAGTGGATCTTTTTGTGATCAAGATTGAAGATGAAAAAAGGAGTGCAAAAAGACAAATGGAAGAGGGGCACCATCTGAAACCACACATACACACCCATATATGGCAGGATGATTCCACAGTAATTGCCAGATATTCAAGACCCAAGGTCTCTGTATTGACTGAGTTGCATGGATTTGGGGGTGGGGGTGGGGGGAAGAGGCAGATCCAACAGAAAGACCTAAAAATGGATAGAAGTACTGGGTTGCTAAAACAGGAGGTCTACCTCTGAAAAACCAAGAAGCCAGAGGAATGAAAATGAGGATTAAGGCTTGAAGAAGTGAATGAGGGTAGTTGAAGGACTGTATTTCCCTATATGAGCCTGCCTGGGCTCCAAGATCTTTCAGGAAGGTGCTTCTTTTGGTCCTACCATCTCCATAGGTATGTTTGGTGGGGACATTAGAAAGGACTATGTTAGTACCTGCTTCTAGACTTTGGAACTCTTTTCCACAGGAAGTTAGGTTAGCTGCCTCCATATTGAACTTCTGCCAATAGGCTGTTGGCACCTGAGAGTTGTAAAAACTGATATATGGTGCTTTCTTTTCCTTTAATTGCTGTGTTTTAAAATTGTTTTTAACTCAAGAGTGTTTTAATATTACAGTGTTTAAATTGTTGTTTTAGCATAATAACTATTTAAGTTCAAGATGTTTTAATATTACAGTGGTTTTACATTTTTTAAAAACATGATAGCCTTTTAAAATTATTTTACCTGTACTTATATTTTTATATGTATTTGTTTTAATTTTGGTGTAAATTACTTTGGATCCTAATTCTAGGAGAAAGGTGGTGTGTAAATAAGGTGATAATGCCAGTGGTTCAGCAAGGGAATGGAAAGAAAAGGGAGTTGTACATAACCTTGAACTGCTGAAATAAAGAAATCCCTTATCAATTTGAAATAACAGGCCAGATCTCAAGTAAGAGGCATCCAGTCAGTGTTTAACGGCTTCGTCTGTTATTCCACATATATTACGTTGATGTTGAGCCTGCACAGGAAACGAGCTCGTGCAAGTAGCTTCCGCCTTTCAGTGCCTCAGCTCAGCTCTTGCAGAAGCTCAGGTTATGTGCCAATAATAACCATGTTTAAGGAAATGAGGAATTAATAAACACTTTAGAAGACTAATCAGAGTCCTGTCAAAAGTAAACTTCAACATACCAGTGGTAATCTCCTAAATTGCAATGAGGTAAAAACCAGCCCTTCCAGCTACCCTCCACCATTCTAGTTCTGAAATTACTTACTCTGGCACCAAGTGACTTGCTAACACCAATGTAAGACACTCTTTTGACCAAGGCATTGTGGCAGTGGGGGATTACAGTGAACATTGTTCCTGCCAGATGGTAAAGCTGCTTTGCCTGGTCCCAAGCAACCCACGAACTAACAGAGCAGGTTCTCTGTGCCTGTGGCTCTCTTTCCTCTGCAGCCTCACTGCTTATTCTGACCTCTACTGTATGGCGTAGTTATACTGGCAAATATGATCGTGGACACTGTTTGCCTCTGAAGACATTTATTCATTGCAGGGGTTAGGTGGTAGGGACTCACAGTTGAATTCTAAAAAAAGAATGAATACAATTTTTTAAAGTGGTGTGGGGGATTACGGTTAATGCCGTTCAATACTGGGCTGGCTCAGCTTATAGCTGTGGTAGACAGATTGCCAACTCACATAGAATCATGAAATTTTAGGGTTGGAAGGGGCTACAAGGGCCATCTAGGCCAAACCCCTGTCATGAAGGAATATATACTTAAAGTACGCCTGAAATATGCCCATCCAACCTCTGTTCAGAGACCTCCAAAGATGAAGAGTCCACTACTCTCTGACACAAATCTACAGCCTTCATAATAAATAAATAAAAGTTCTTCCTAATGTTTAGACGGAATCTCTTTTCTTGTCATTTGAATCCATTGGTTTGTGTTCCAGCCTCCGGAGTAGCAGAAAACAAGTTCACCCCATCTTCTATGTGACACCCCTTCAGATAGCTATCATGTCACCTTTCAGGCTTCTCTTCTCTAGGCTGAACATACCTAGCTCCCTAAATTGTTCCTCATAAGGCTTGGTTCCCAGGCCTTGGATCATCTTGATTGCCCTTCTCTGAACACATTCCAGCATGTCAGTATCCTCTGTACATTGTGGTGCCCAGAACTGGACACAAGAATCCAGGTGAGGTCTGATTAAAACCATAGAGGTTACTACTTCCCTCAGTCTGGATACTATGCTCCTGTTGATGCAGCACAGAACTGCACTGGCTATTTTGGTTGCTGTATCGCACTGTTGACTCATGCCTACCTTGTGGTCTACTAAGACCGCTAGATCCTTTTCATATGTACGACTTTCCAGCCAGGTGTCATGCATTCTATATTTGTGCATTTCACTTTTCCTGCATAGATTTAGTACCTTACATCTATCCCTATTAAAGCCCCCCCTTTTTTTTAGTATTGGCACAGTTCTCCAGTTTGTCAAGATTATTCTAAATTCTGTTCACATCCTTTAGGATATTACCTTGTTGTTGTTCTGTGCCTTCAGGTTGTTTCCTACCCTTAGGAAAACCTATCACTGGGTTTTCTGGGGCTGAGGGTGTGACATAGCCAAGGTCACTCAGTGGGTTTTTATGGCTGCGTGAGGAATCAAACCCTACTCCTACCCCCATTGGTGTCATCTGCAAATTTGATAAGCATACCTTCTGCTCCATCGTCTAAGTCATTTATAAAGATGTTTAAAAACATCCAGCCCAGGACAGAACACTCAGGCACCCCATTTGTTACTTTTCTGTTGGATGAAGAGCAGCCATTGGTGGAATACTTTCTGGGTTTGGTCTGTTAACCAATTACAAATCCATCTAACTGTAGCACTGTTTAGCCCACAATTTTTGCTTGCAAAAGTTATCATGGGTGACCTTGTCAATAACCTTACTGAAATCAAGATGTTCTTCACTGATAGCACTTCCTTCATCTACCATGCTTGTAATTCTGTCAAAAAACTGAGATAAAATTGATTTGGCATGACTTGTTTTTGAGAAACTCATGCTGAGGGGGAAAAGGGGATGTGGATTGTGTATGCTACCTTGAGGAAAAGTGGAATATAAGTGTAATAAATAGGAGGATGCTTGACTAGGTAGATCTTTGGACTGATCTAGTAGGGCTCCAATTCTTTCTGGAGGAACCAAGATTGTTTAGAAATGTACTTTCCTAGCGTCCTAAGCTTTCACTTTAAAGTACACCACAAAACAGATACCTTGACCTCCCACAAAATTTCAAAGGTCATACTTGGTTATCCAAAAAATAGTATTCTAGTTTCCCCCAAGTGTTTGGATGTTTCTCCTGATTTCAAGATGTAACGTAAGAATCTGTTTTGTATTCTGAATAGCACCATTAGTCCAGCTTGCTTTGCAAATGGTCTGTCTGTCTTCCTGGTTCTGCCCTCTTTGGAGATGGTGTGGCATGAGCTAGGGAACTTGTCTAATGTGTAGAATTAGAAAAACAGAGAGAATAGTATCTTGCCCAAGATATTATATTGACCATGCAACAAAAAAGAGACTTAAATTCAAGTTTTACAAAGCAACATCCATTTCTCTTAAGCCCCAGAAATATTAACAGATGTTTGTAAGTATTCGTTACAAGATTGTTATATCCGGATTCTAACAGGTTCTGTTCCTTTAGGAACTGAACAAAATATTTCTGTGTGTTTTTCTTTTCCCATCATAGCAATGCAGGGATAGTGGAAGCAACCTGTTGACTGAGTAATCATACTTTTTCCTTGTATTACGCAAATTCTGCTTCTGTGTATAACATGACTACAGAGCTTCAACAATAATTTCTCAGTGCTGGAATTAAATTGCAAAATAATGAACCATCCAGTAAAATTCATTGCTGTACAGAATAATACCAGAGGAGACTGAAATGTAGAACAAACAAGGCTTACTCAACACAGTAGAACCTTTAGCTGCTTTAGATATCAGAGGTTTTCTACTGATGTTCTCCAGCACTGCCTCCCTCAATGGAACACTCTAATTATGCTGTGTCATGGTTCTGCCTAGCTACTTTGCTATTTCTGATTTATGGAGTTTTAAAAATTGATGTGTTGGACACAATACTCTAAAACAATATGTACTTCTATGGAAGGGGGTCCAGAATAGGCTGGTAGAATTGTTGATTGATCGCCTGCTAGACCCATCAGTTAGGCTGATCCGTCCCTCAGGGCATATAGACAATAGAAATATAAATTGGTTTGAAACCATTTAAACTCTTCTATTTTTTATGTAATGAGCTCTGGGCAGTTTTCTGGAGAAGTAAAAAAAAAAGTATCTGTTAAACCTCCCAGGATTCACAGGAGGAAGTAATGACAGTTAAATCTGTTATATCTTGTAGTGTAGACATGGCGAGTCCCAGATAATTAGGTATGTTCCTGGAAGATGTTGCTATCAATATCTATTAGTCATGATGATAACCAAATGGAACCTCTGTGTTCATGGGGAGACACACCCATTTAACTCTTTGGCCTGAAAATTATGAAGCTACCTTTTTTCTCTATCAAAACTGTGCCCACTTCCTGTTGATGTTTTTCACATGTGCCAGAATGACACACATGCACACACCCAAATGTATTCTCTGGTTTCATGTCAGAGTGGTGCAGAAAGGATGTCATTTCCTTGCAGGCTTCAAAATACAACAGTTTTTATGGGGCAGAAGCATGTCAACAGGACCCCTTCTCGTGGAATACATTTCCTGCTCAGTGGGCCTCTAACCACTTCATTCAGCAAGGTTACCCTGTCAAAGTGCACATAGCAATGTTACAAAGTACAGAACAACCACTTCATGAATCTGAAGGTTGTTGTTGTTTGCATATGGTACCTCAGACCCCACAGTTGTCCTGCTTTAAGATGGGGCAATCGTGCTTAATAATTTACCCTCCTGCTTTTTTCAGCTGCTTTTGAAATATACTGCATAGCCCGCCCAGCATGGTGAGTGAAGGCTTAGCTAGACTGGGTGGAGGAAGCAGCAGTGAAGATGAGGAAAGAAGGCACTGACTCACCCTTAGCTATGTGTTGCTAAAGCCAAGCGACCACACTCCTTGTCCTCTTTGCTGTTGCTTCCTTCTTCTGGTGAGGTGCTTCATCCACTGCCCAGCATGGTTGGTAAAGGCTTGGGTAGACTGGGTGACAAGCTAAATCATTCCTCTCCTCATCTTCACTCCCACCAGCATTGTATTTTCCCCTCCAGGCTAAATGAGCCTTCACCAACCTTACTGTCACCATAGGACAAGCCACTCAAGCTAGTGGTGGTGGTGGTGCTCCATCCCAGCCCTACTCTGTTTCTCTAGACAGGTGTTTAGGTGATGGAGAAGCAACAGGCAATCCTTGGCAGAACTTGGAGGGAATGGGATGAGAAGATGGCATCATACTGTGTCCTGCAATGGAACCAAAAGCAGTGATGGTGGCTGCTTCAAGGGAAGTCACCATGCCTAGGAGAAGAGAGAGGATGGTGTCCCGGTTTTCATCTTTGAAATATGTTGGAGGGTACAGTTCTTAGATAATATCCCCAGGTCTTTGGCCCAGGAAATCTAATGTCACATCAACAGCAAGATTTCTGGGCTGTGGGCTCCGGAAGAGTTTACCACTACTGCAATCCTCCTCCTCCTCCTCCTCCTCCTCCTTCTACTTCTATTTCTAATTTAAAATGAAACACCTGCTGCTACCGCACCACTCTGCCTCCTGTTGTTCTTCTAGGCTAGTTGCATACCCCAAACTGGCTCAGAACAAGATGAGGAGATCGTAGCAGCTGAATAGGAAGTGAAGAGGAAAAGAGTGACAAGGAAGGTATAGAAATGTAAATGTCTGGGGGGGAATAAACTGTATACAGTAGATCTTCTGTGTATGCAGGGTTCCATTACAGGAACCCCCACATAAAAGAAAAATGTGAATACTTGCGTCCCATAATACCTAATGGTGGCAATGTATGTGTGCACATCTGCATGTATGGCGCCACTATTCTAGGTATAGGGACATGGTGCTTCATGTGAGAGGGAGATCACGCACATGAAGGCTGTGGTAAGAGAGGGCCCACTGTATATCCCCAGGCAGGTAGCAGCTTCCAGCAACATATAGTACAGTTTGGGCCAGCTTGGCCTTTTCAGCCTGGATCAGCAGAAGTTTGGGTTCGTCCACTGGTTGAACAGCTAGGTTCATGAGTACAGAAAAAAGAAAAATGTGTGGAGGAAAGGTAAAAGATGAAAGTAAGAAGGCTCAGGATTAAGTAGGAAAGAGAGAAGAAATGGTCTATATACCTTTACCTCTGTGTTTCACAGTATGTACACGTTGAGCTGAAGTTATGCAACTTCTTTATGCAGTGAGCTTTTTTATAGTTGCGATATTAACATAAATCAAAATTTATTTTTCTAATTAGAATGAGTGTCTGAAAGATATCTTTCCTAGATTTGCCAGTCCAAAGGATGCTTGTTGAAAATGTTGATCCCATCTAGGTCAGAAAGTGGGACTAATCTGGCTGTGGCCTCAGTAGTCGGCCTCTTATGGTAGACTTGGAAGGTGGTGTGTCCTCAGAAGGAAGTAGCTTCTCAAAAGCCAGCACTTCTGTCTTCCAATGAGGTGTGCCGACTCTGGAATTTATGTGCCAGTGGTGTTAGTGCTTGACAGTATTTGCTGATTATCCATGTTTTCTTCTGTACTGTTTTCGTAAATGTTGCTGTTCAGCCCCTCATTTCATCATTCCTCTCAGCCAGGCTGTTACAATGTCTAAAACCTATCAAAAGCTTTGATCTGCAAAAATGGCAGCGTTCCTCCCCAGTTTCCTCCAGCTAATCTTTGATGTTCCGCCCTGACTCATATGAATAAATACCTATTTTGTCCTCCATGTTAAAAACAAATTCAACAAAAAGCCTTGTGGCATCTTAAAAGGCTAATAAGGTTTAAATAAATGAATAAGCAAAAATATCAAACTTAGTATTCTTTAAAGTGTTACACTTTCTGCTGCTAACACAGCTAACGACTAACACAGCTCCCCCACCCAATACAGGGTTCAACAACAGAGAGTTTGGAAAAGTCCTTCACATGCAGGGCTTGCCATTCTAGGAGATAAAGGGAGGCATTTGCCTCGGATGTCTGAGAGAAGGGAATGGCAGCAACACATGTGAGAGCAGAGATGTGCATCCCCAAAGCCCACCCTACTCTGCAACCTCAAAGCCAGGCTGGTGCCCCCCAGTTAACTGTCCAGTCACCAGCACTGAAGTAAGATTTCAGCTGTCAGCCTAGTCAACTACTCTGTGTGGGAATGAGAGAGGGACACCATTTGCTTTAGGTGGCAAAGTGTCCTGGGCCAGCTCTGATCATAGGTACCACTTGTCCATGTTTTATGTCACAAACAGGAATGCAGGTCTTTTCAAGAGTTTTGCATAAGTCTGTCACTCATAGCTTCTTAGCAGGATCCTAAATGCTATAGATGGTGGTTCATCTACCAGGAGCTTTCTAACCTGAGCCCAGGCTAGCTGAAGGACCAGATCTTTCCATGTGAGCCTGTCCAAACTCTTAAGATCTTCAGAGGAGGTACTTTTCTCAGTCCCACAGCCATGCTTAGTAGGAGCGAAAGAGGCCTTATTGGTGGCTGTTATCAAGCTGTGGAATTCCCTTCCTAGGGAGGATTGCTGACTCCATCAGTGGCTGAAATCCGGGTTAGTTTGAAATCTGGCCAAGAAATCGTCACTCATTGTTCATCTGAGATCCTGCAGGACTTTGGAAGTAGAGATACACAAAAGCTGTGGAGGAAATGAGGTTCCAGCTCTGTTTCTCCTCATCACTCAGCAATAGGTTCCCACAGAGAACTGGTTGGTCAGTAGATAGTTTGGAGGGGAGGGTTATATGGAACCCCTTGAGGAGTTTCACTTAACCGTTTGGCTCAAGCTTTGCTGGAACGGGACATTAGTATTAATTTGCTTTAGATGAACATTTATTTTGTGAGCAAATCTGAGTGTCAATTGGCAAAACCCCAGTGGCCACTTTTCTTGTGTGTCGTGGTGGAATGCTTCACAATGGATACATAGGAGATTCCAGAAAATCTCAAGCCCTACTTCCTTTCTGTCTTGGATCATTTGGAATGTTAAGGACTGGATTTAGGCCAGGAGGATGTGTCCCATTTCTCTGGGGTCAGTGGCTAGAACTAGAGAAGGTGAAAATACTGCTCTTATTCATTGGCTTTCTGCATTTGCCTAATCTTTTTCAACATGGATGGAGAAATCTGATCTTCCAGAAACTACTGGGTTCCATCTTCTCTCAGCTCTTCCAGTTCTCCCAACAACATCTGGAAGGTCTTGTCCCTGCTTGAGCATTTACAGGGGGACTGCAACAAAATGTTGCAGTGTGGGTGATTCTCTTTAGGGTTTCAGTCTGACAGTGATGCACTTTTCCAGGTCACTCCATTCCATCCCTTTCCTCACAAGTGCCCATTTTTTTCGCCTCAAAGTCAATCACCATTCAGTGTCCACTGACCATATTCAGTCCTCAATGAATTATTGGGTAGAGGGGTTCTAGTGCTTCCCATCCATATATATTTAATTTGTTGCTCTTCTGAAAACCTTATAATTTCTCTATACTTGCCGATACATCTCTATTCCATGTGGCTAGTACTGTTTTGTCTACAAAAGGATCAAAAGTTAGAAAACGCACTAACTGATATATAGGATGATATGCTGATCCAAAGGCTTCTTATTTCCTGCCAATCATAGAGGCTGATTTCACAAGCACCCTCCTTTTGGTGCTTGAATAGGGAGTGTACAGAGTTGGCAGCCAGGGCTGCCTTGTGTTGGACCTTAAATGTCAAGAGCCTGATACGAGCGGACATGCAATTTAATTTATCACTAGCCAAAGTATACCCAGTACTGTCTAGGTTCATACCTAATATATCCCAAGGGATCCATGGGGCTTTCTATTTTTCTTGCCCCCCTCCCGCCACCTTTAAACCTCAGGAATCTTATCAACAATACACCAGAGTGCCCTCTACATTTTCCTGTCCCTTTAAAAATTCAGGCATCTTAAGAGCGATACCTCAGAAAGCCCAGTGCTGTTTTCTAGCCATTACAAAAATAAAGTAAAAATTATTATTCTGATGAAGTATGGCATGCCCCCCTTATCCTTCTAGGCAACCCTGCAATTGGAGTTTAAACTTAAAACCAAGCACTGCCTCTTGAGTTCAGTCAAAAACACTGTCAATTATTGATGTATCTACAATGATTTAGTGATGAGGGGTGTGTCTGTGTGTATACACACATGCACGCCTTCAAGTTGTCTGCCGACTTATGGCAACTCCATGAATTTCATAGTGTTTTCTTGAGCATACTCAGAGGTGATTTTGCCAGTTCCTTCCTTGAAAATACAGGCTATAGCACCTGGCATTCATTAGTGGTCTTCTATCTAAGTACTAACCAGAGTTGACCCTGCTTAGCTTCCAAGATCAGAGCAGATCTGGTGCATTTATGGTAATAAGGTCTACTGACTGTCCCTCTTTTGCTTTTATTGCCTCTCCTTTTTTACATTACTCATAAAATCAGGAACTAAAGAGTAATGCATTATCTTTTAAACTAAAAATTCCAAGCTTTGTAAGTAATCCAGCTAACCTTGTAAGACCAGCATCATCTCCATCTACTTGATGAATCCAAAGAACGTGTGTTTTCACTCTACTTCTGTAATCTATAACTGTAGTTTCAAGAGTAGGTAAACAAATCCAACAGTCAGAATATATGAAGGATGAGTGGGGAGAGGCTCAGTCCATTAAGCTCATTGTAAAAACACTTAACAGAAGATTTCAAGTTGGCGAAGGACTTAAATAAGTACCTTTCTGGGGAGAAGACAGTGGGGTACTAAAGAGGTTCTTAATGGAGAAAGAGAGTGGCCCAGGGACGTTTCAAGCAGTAATGGGCAAGGTATTTTAAATGCAAACCATTGGTCAAAACAATAAAAAAGTAAAAATAAATGTTACATGTTTTTTTCTGTTCCCTGGATTGCATCAATTTATTGTGAGTCCTTGTTAATTGCAGGCCAGCCTTTTAAATCCTATCAAATCATCCTATGACACACACTTATCACCTTTATCCACACATAACCACAAGAAATGTAACATTAGAGTGGTCTCCTGCAGAGATGTCTGTGACAGCCAAGGCTGATTAAAGGTGATGATTTTACAGAAGTTTGGGGAAGCTGTAGAATGAAATAGTGACTACAAAATCCAGCTTCTTAAGTGTGGTTTCTACATTGATGGAAATCATGCAGTCCTCCAGATGTTGTTGGATGGTAACCTCCAGCAGACTGAGACAACATGAACAATGGGAAGGAGAGCTGGGAGCTGGAGTCCAGCAACATGAGAAAGGGCTCATAATTCTGTCCATTGGCCTAAATCCAGTTGGTAATTCCAGTTAGAAAAGATCCATTGAATAAATGAAACTTACATGAGTATTGACCCAGTGGGTCTGTTCTAGTCAGAACTAATAATTGGATGTAGGCCAGTGTTGATTTTTCCTTTTTTTTAAAAAGCAAACCTGGTTCTTAAAGTCATGAGAATACGTTCGAAGGAAGGTAGGCAATGCCAAATGAAACCAATTTAGCATGAGGAATTTGTTTTCCAGTTGAATGGTGTGCCTCTGTCTCTTCTGAGCCTTGTGTGGTACCTTACCTAGTTTGAATCTTAGCCCTGCACTGAACTCAAGAGGTGGCCTACATAAGCCACACTATCTCAGTACCTGTCCCCATGAACTGATTGATTGTATAGAGCTGTTGTAAGATCTGCAAGTTGGTAATGTGGGTGAAGCTCTTTGAACATTTGAAAGCACTGTACAAATTATCATTACCACCTCCTCTGTCTCTTCTGGCCTCAGACCCAAAACCTCCATCCATCTAACCTTGTCACTTTTGTTCTGCAGTTTCACATCCAGCTTTACAATAATAACTTTCTGGGATAGTGTCTCGCCAACCACAACTTGAGGTGATCTGCATATGTGAGGAATGATCACCAAGACTACTGGCAAACATTTAACTGGAAACTGGGGGAAGGGAGCAAGTAGTTTGGGTACAGAAAGTTGATGATATATATATCATGGCACAAAGAAGCCTAAAAGCCATACATTGGAGGGCCATCTGAAGGCTGGGGCAAAAGGCCAGGTATTAGTGCTATCATCTCATGTACTGAAGGCGAAAGGAACAGTAGTGGACCTCATCAGTGGTCCTCCACAGTACATGTATGGCTAGCTTAAGAGGTGCAAAGAAAAGCCACGTGGCGCACATAGTTTCATTCTCAGGGGAATGTTGCTGGGGGGAGAGACTTCAGAGGAATGACTGATGAGCTGCCCCAGCAGTATCTGCCACCCTATTATTTATAATTAATTAATTGATTGATTGATTAATTAATTGATTAATTAATGTATGTTACCTGTTAGACTACAGGTACCAGAATCCCTCAACCAGCATGGGCAGCTTTTGTTTTATGGTCTTAAAACCAAACTATTTTGTTGGTATGGGCTTCCCCTGTTAAATGGAACAGCTATCTTTTTTTCTTTCAAATGGTATGCCTTGATATTTCTGGCAGATTCCTCCATACCTTTTCTGGCCTATTATAGATAGCAGCCTTAACATATCTGAATGGCCACTTAAGGGTGCAATTAGCCAGCGGTTTTGATTTCCACTTGGAGGATTGCTTCTGTCCTCCCAAATACTTCTGTGTGTGAGTGAATGAGTGAGCTGTCCTCAAGGCCTTCTGCTTCACAGTTTTTCTCAGGATTTCATCTGAGTCACTAGTAAGCCCAGAACAGCCTGTATTATATATTGCATATTATGACTGCAGGACATAGTATCATAGATTTGGGAAGATATGAAAGGTTATCTAGTCCAGCCCTTGATGGTGGGGTATCCCAGATAGAGTGTCATTGAGGGTCCACTTAAAAATATCTAAAAAATGAAGACTCCACAATTCTACAAGATGATCTGTTCTACTGCTTAAGCAATTTATACTGTCAGGAAGTTTTTCCTAATATATAGCTGTATTCCCTTTTCTTGGAGTACAAATTTAGAATTTGTCCAGCCCTCTGGAACAACAGATGACCATTCTCCTACAGCATTCATGTGGCAAGCAGCCTTTCAGATATTTTGATGATGGCTGTTAAATTTACAAGGTAGCTACCTATCACCTTTAACCTTTCCACACAGGTCTCGAGATCCCTCATGATTTTTATCAACATTTCCTGGACAGATTTTCCTTCTTAAATGACATGGCCCATAGGCAGAGTCTGGAAAAGTTAATATTTTGGAGGAAAACTCCCAGAATTCCACCAGCTAGTGATTGGTAGCACACTGCCTTTGATCATGAAGGCAGTATGTAATCATGATGACTGATGGTTATTTGTAATGAGATTGCACAAATGATCTGTTTCAGACCTTGGAAGTATTTGTTCCAACCATACTGTCTAGAAAGAGTATAGAAATCATAGTCAAAAAAAGGAACATTTTCCAAGTTCTCCTTATAAGAGTATCTTTAGGGATATGCAGAGGACATTTTCCTTTCTTTTTTTAGTAACCTTGCCTAGTTCTCCCCCACCTCCATTTATGAAAGGGATTCTAAACAAAGGTTCTTCTTGTGGTCTCTGTGCCTTACACACTAGGAGCTTTCGCGCATGCGCAGTACCGTTTGGAAAATTCTAGAGCTTAGAGTTTGGCGGGAACCCCTCCCCCCATGTATCCACTGAGCATGCTCAGCCCGCCGAGCAACGGTCTCTCCTCAGTTCTTTCCCGTCCACCGTCGCGTACAGAGGTTCTGAGCTTAGAGCGTTTCTTCTTTGGCCTTTCTTGCAAGTCTTTCTGGTTTTTCATTCAGTTTTTTTGGCATTTGGACTACTCTTACAGATTACGGACTGGTTTGTCTCTTTCGGTGCTTTTGTCCCTTTTTTTTTCTGGGATTTTTTCCCTTCACTTGCCAAACCCCCCCCCTCATCTTCGTCATTCGTCGCGCCTCTTTCGTTTGTCTTCAACCTTTCTTTTGGACTTCTATGTCGACCCTTTTAAACCCTGCAAGAAGTGTGGTCGTAAGGTCGCTACTTCCGACGGGCACAGCAAGTGTCTTCTTTGTTTGGGCGAGGCTCATAACATCAGAGCCTGCCCCATTTGCAAGGACTTCACCTCGCAAAACTCTGAAGAACCGGCTGGCACACCTCAAGTCTTTCTGTTGGGAGAGCTTTGTCTCCTCAAGACCCTGCCCCAGTAAGGAGCCCGTCGAAGATGGCAAAGACCCGACTGATGACCGCACTCCCGGTGACTTCTGCGCCTTCCAATCCTGCCCGCCGACGGACGGGCCCCGGTACCGGTGCATAAGCTACCGAGGATACCGAAGATCTCGGCGGCTTCCTCATCGGTGACCCTGGAGAGGCCCCTGCGGGCCGGCAGGGTGCCAAGCCCTCAAGACGTTTACTGCCGCCCAGCATAAGCGCCCGGCAACTTCGGAGTCTGAAAAAGAAAGGGAGAAGAAAAAGAAGAAGAGGAAGGACAAGCGTGGGTCTCCGGCTAGACCACCTGTCCTTACTCCACCTTCCACTTCGACCCAGCTGACGGTCGACCCCAGTGAGGTCTCAGAACCCCAAGTGATCTTGGAGGTTTCTGATGTGGACGACCCGGTGGCCTCCCCAACTCTCTCAGAGCCACCACTTTTGGAAGAAGAGACCTCTCCACCGGATGCCCTGTTCTGGCGGCCCGCTCGGAGGATAGTCCACCTGCTCCCCAGACCTCGCTGACATCTCGAGGTTCTGTCGGTAGAAGCATTTCTCCTGAACGGCGTTCTTCCTCACACCACCGCCAGCTCTTCCCCGAGTATCGGGACCGCCCGGTTTATTCAGAGCGTGGGACTGTGCATCCCTCCCCACGTCGTCGGGATTTTGAGCATCTCCCCCGTGACGACCGAGGAGACCGTCCCGTGATGACCGAGGACCGTGTCCCCCCCAAGGCATCGGGAGGACTATCCAGGATGGCCACAGCCACCCCGGGACTTGCCTTACTCATCAGCGTCCTACGCCCTAGATATAGCCGGGAGCATGTCTGGAGGGAGTATCCTGGCTCCTACAGGTCATACTCTCCCTCTTCCCCAGACCGTTACCACCCTGATGTTACCGCTGGTCCCCTTATCGCCTCCAGATTGCCTTCCAGGGGAGCTAACATTGCCCGCGCCGTGAGCGTACTCCATCACGCTCCGCGACACGAGCGCCTCAACATCGCCGGTCCCGAGAGCTTTCCCCTCGTCACCGGCCGGTTTCTCCACCTCCACAGGTGACGCTACAGTGTCCCGCCCGACATCTAGGCTGTCCCCACCCAGGTGTCTTTCTGCGATCACTACTGTTACTCAGGCGCTTCCGCGTCCAGTGTCCTCGCGGGTTCTCCCGGTGACTGCTGCCCAACCACCCGCGGCTCCGAAGACGGTCTCATTGCCGGTACCGTCTCACACCCAATCACCCGCGCACTGGTCAGACCATTCTCCTGACAGGTCCTCCACGGCGGCGTCCCAGGATTACGACTCTGAGTTGGACTCTAAAGACTCTACACCCGTCTTGCACGAGTCCCCTCCCTTGGCATTTGGGGATCCAGCTCCTAATCGGCTCCTGAGGATGTGCAACAGTTCTTTAGACATTGTCCTTCGGATGTCGAAAGCCCTGGGTCTGAAGGTGGCGGATCCGGCTCCGGTGGTGCAGGACCCGGTTTTCCACTACGTGGATACCCGCTCTCCTCGGCAGCCCCGCTACCGTTCCCGCCCGCCTTGATGGAGGCCCTCAAACCCCGTGGCCTCAGCTGTCTTCCCGCCCAGCCCATACCACACAGGCTGGAACACCTCTATCGGACCCAGAAGGAGGATGCCGAGTTCTTATTCAAACATCCTCAGCCCAACTCAGTGGTGGTGGAATCGGCGCAGATGAAGGGCGGTTCCAGGCCCCACACGACACCGCCGGACAAGGAAGGGGATGTTCGGACACTTTTGGAAGGAGGTTCATTCTGCCTCCTCCTGGTGGCGAGAGTGTCCAACACCCAAGCTTGCATGGCAGCCTACCTGCGAGCTTCTTCAAGTTCGCCCCCATTCTCTCCACTGTTCCAGAGGAGAAAAGGGGGAGCGCTAACCAATTCTACAACGAAGTGGTAGTGCTCGCGAACCAGCAGATCATCTCGTTGAGACATTCTGTGGAGGTAGCGTCCCAAGTTATGGTCGGCTCTGTCTCCCTCCGAAGGTATGCCTGGCTGCGATCCTCAGGCCTCCAGGAGGACACTCGGAAATGCATCGAGGACCTCCCATTCGACGGCAAGGGTCTCTTCAATGCGTCAACGGATGAGGCGATGGACCACATCGTCAAGGCCCATCTAATGGCCAAAAAAGATGGGGACCCCCAGCCTCCACAGACCTGCCGTGGCCCGCGGCCTGCGTGTGCCGTTTGTCCTCTGCGAGCTTCGAACCTCGTTCACCCAGGTCTGGATCCTCTCGGACTCCCACCCACTCCTCCAGATGTCCTGCACGGGCCGACAGACGGCTTCCAAGAAGTCTTCATCGGGATCCAAATCCTGCTTTTGATGGGATCTGCAGGACTCTACCTCAGCCAACCTTCCGTCTGCCATCAGCCCTAACGAGCCATCCCACGCTGGCCAAACACCTCGACTCATGGCAATCGATCACGTCAAAACTCTTGGGTGCTCACCATTGTTCGGCTTGGTTACGCCATCGAGTTTGCAAGATTCCACCTCGAGGCGTTTTTTACTCCACCCAGGCCAGCCCAGCTCTGCTGGAAGAGATCCAGTCCCTCCTCCAGAAGGGAGCAATCGAGCCGGTCCCGCCCTCGGCCACTACCACCGGCTTCTACTCCTGGTACTTTACAGTACCAAAGTCGGACGGGACCCTACGACCTATTTTGGATCTCTGCAGGGTAAACGAATACATCCGCCCCAGGAGGTTCAAGATGGTCACCTTGTCGATGATTCTACCCTTCCTCCGCCGGGAGACTGGTTTGCTTCAATCGACCTGCAGGATGCTTATTTCCACATTTCCATCCGTCCACAGCACAGACGATACCTTCGGTTCGCGATCGACGGCACCTCCTACCAGTACCGGGTGCTGCCGTTCGGCCTCTCCACCGCACTGAGGGTGTTCACGAAGTGCATGGCCCCTGTGGTCTCCCACCTGCGGGGTGAAGGGCATCACCGTCTTCCCCTACTTAGATGATTGGCTGCTGGTAGCGTCCTGCAAACAAACTGTACTCGGACATCCATCTGACGCTGTCCCTCCTGACCCGCCTGGGTCTTCCAGGCCAACCCGAAAAAGTCACACCTCGAGCCGGCGAGAGTGTTGGACTTCATCGGAGCCACCCTGGACTCGGTCTCAGCCAGAGCCTACCTGCCTCTGGAGCGGGCTCGCCCTCCGCCGATCTGCTTGGGGGCCGTCTTCGACGCCCCAACGATATCGGCAAAAGGGAAAAAACAACAGCTCCTGGGCTACACGGCCTCCACCATGGCCGTCACGTACCTGTCGAGGCCCCGCGAGCGCGCCCCCTACAACACTGGTTTGTCAGAGCCTTCAATCCACTCTGAGACGACCAGCGACTGCGACCTCGACTGCTGACACCAGTACGTCGCTCTCTGCTGTGGTGGCTCTCATACCGTCATCTCCTGTCTAGGATGCCATTCACACGACTGACCCCTCGGCTCAGAGCTACGACCGACGCCTCCCTCTTCAGATGGGGAGTGCATTGCGACGACCTCAGAGTCCGAGGTCGATGGACTGGCGACGAGACCGCTCTCCACATAAACGCCCTCGAGCTCCTAGCCATCGGGAAAGCTCTGAGAGCGTTCCGCAATCTGGTTGCTGGACAGGCGGTACTGATCCTGACCGACAACACCACGGCGGTGTGTTATGTCAACAGACAAGGAGGGACCCATACTACCACGCTCCTGACCATCGCTCTCCAGCTCTGGGACTGGTGCGTGTCCCTCTGAGTTCACCCTGTTGCCGTCCACCTGGCAGGGCAGGAGAATACGACAGCAGACGCCCTGAGCAGGGACACTTCTACCAACCACGAGTGGTCCCTCTCGGAGGACACGTTCCGCTTGATACGGTGCCGCTGGGGCGATCCCGACATCGATCTCTTCGCCACGGTGTTGAACGCCAAGTGTCGCCAGTACTGTTCGAGAGCCGGCCGGGGACCGAACTCCCTCGGTGACGCGTTCCAGTACCGATGGACAGAGGGTCTCCTGTACATCTTCCCACCGTTCCCCCTGCTGGGAAGGGTGGTCGCCAAGATCCTGGCGGACCAAGCCGACGCCATCCTGGTCGCCCCGTACTGGCCGAGGCAGCATTGGTTCGCCCCGCTGCTCGAGGCCTCTCGGGGACGGCCGCTCAGGCTTCCGGCAGCACCCGACCTGCTGTCTCACTCCGGCGGTCGCGTTCTCCATCCCGACCTGCCTCTCCTGGACCTCCACGCGTGGAGGATAGCGCCCTAGATGATCCCGCTGTCCAGGACGTCCTTACCGCGGCCAGAAAGGAATCGACCCGCTGCAACTATGCCTACAAGCGGCGGTGGTTCGTGACTTTTGCGGAGGAGCGTGGAGATATGGTATCGCCAGTTGCTCTTGGTACCGTGCTCCGCTTCTTGCTTCACTTGAAACAAGAGGGTCTCTCGTTTTCTTCGTTGAAGGTGTACCTGTCTGCCATTGTGGCCTACCAACCCCGAGGCTCTCCTTCGGCAGCGCTCTTCCAGGATGCCACAATGAAACAGTTCCTGAAGGGACTCCACCATCTATACCCGCCGGTATCGCCGCCGTTACCTCCATGGTCCCTATCTCTGGTACTCTCTCAACTACGAGACCACCCTTTGAGCCTATGGCCACTGCTGATGATAGGCTCCTGACTCGCAAGACCGCTTTCCTGGTGGCTGTCACCTCTGCCAGGTGTGCCAGCGAATTGACAGCGCTACGTGTCGACGACCCCTTCCTGGTTTTCCACAGGGATAAGATGGTTCTCCGCCCGGACATTTCTTTCCTCCCAAAAGTCGTCTCTCATTTCCACCTTAACCAGGACATCGTCCTTCCTACCTTCTATCCTAACCCGATGACCCCTCTTGAGAGTTCTTTGCACACCCTGGACGTTCGAAGGGCCCTGGCCTTTTACACTCAGAGGACTGCGGCCTACAGGCAGACCCCTCACCTGTTTGTCTGCCACAGTCGGCGTCACAGGGGCCGCAAGGTGTCCACCCAGAGATTCTCCAAGTGGGTGGCCCAGACAATTCTGCTTGCTTATGACATGGCCAAGCAGC